>OX463785.1:8829198-10029198 GCA_949825025.1 Siphlonurus alternatus | reverse complement strand
CCTTCAGTACGGTGGCCACCACGGACACGTTCATCTGCTCGATGATGTTGGCCGCGGCGGAGCGAAGCTCTCTGTTGTCACGAGCAGCCCCCCAGGCGCTCCTGCCAGGACCGAGGAACCAATTTACCCCGCACTTCAGGGCGTGGGTCAAGTACCATCAGCACTACCTCAAGTATGTTGCTTTTAATTCTTACTATGACGTCATTTGTGTGTAGATAATCAATGGATAACTTTCTCCATTCACTATAATTGTTGCCATATGCAGGACGGTAACGCAGCTGAACACGGTGATGGGTCCAGTGGTATTTACGACGTACGTGGTAGCTGGAATCAACATCATCTCACTCTCCTACCTCTCTGTCAAGGTGCTCAATTAAAACTACAAAAAATAATTAATTTTACTGATTCATTAAAAAAACTATTATTTTTCTCTCAAAGTTTTTAAATTTTCGAATTATATGTAACTTTTTTTAAACTTATAATATTAAGTGATCTTTTGAGTATACGTGACTAATTATAATAATAATATTTTTATTATTTAATGTTATATGCTTTTAACCATTTTGTGTACATAAAAAACTACCATCAATGTGGGTATTCCATTAATTGATTTCAGTGAATAACAATATAGCTTTGTTGACGTCGCAATTAACTATACGAGAATATATTTGTTTTAGTTTTAAAATCCCATTCACGTTCCTCATGAAATTTTTCCCGTATGCAGATGAACAGTCTTCGCCTGGTGGTGCTGTGCATGTCCGTGCTGGTGGTGGTCATCGTGCAGCTCTTCACCTTCGCCTATGCCGGACAGCAAATCCTCAACAAGGTACTTTTTTTTTCGTTGCGATTAAACGTTAATTATTGATTACGCCGGGTGTATCATGCAAGGAAAGTTTATTATTTATTATTTTTTACATAATTTTACTTAACTATAATATACAAAAGCGCGTATATTGGTCTTATATAATTATAATATAGTTATTACCAGACATTACAAGTCAGACGTTGTTACGTAATATCTTAAATTTTTCTATTTTAATTTATTTTAAGAATATTAATTATTATACATTAATTAACTCTTTTTTTTTAAATAAAATTCAAAGTTCGACGTTTGAAATAATTTATTAATGAAGTAAAAAAAAAAAAAAAAAAAAAAAAAAAAAAAAAAAAAACAGTTAATAATATAATTATGTGAAGTGCGTATTTTTTTTTTTTTTTCTCTTTCAAATAAATATCATGCAAAAAAATAGGCTTTGATATCACGTAAAATGCAAAAAAAAATATGTATAAATATAAATACTATAAATATATAAAAATAATAAAAAATACAAATTTAATAAAATAGCAATAACGCCCATAACCCGAAACCAAAACCATTCAAAGAAACAGTTTGGTGAAGTGTTATTTCCCTATCCCGGCATCCCGGCACCTAAAATGAAATGTTTTATTTAACATAATTAATGGGAATTTCCTCAAATATTTTTCTACATAGCTGCACCTAAAATAAAAAATTAACTTTCAAGTTATCAGAGTTGATCAACTGAAATCTGTTGGTTAGAGTGAGGAGCTGGCACGCAGCACGCTGGGCGCGGCACAGGTGGGTAAGGGCGGGCTGCAGGATGGACCCTCGCGCTCCGCCCTGCTCGTGCTGGTGACCAGACTGTCCGGGGGAGCCAAGCCCGAGGAGATCAACGGCCTGGGCTACTTCGCAGTCTCCATGGAGTTCTTCACCAAGGTCAGCAAATGGGTCCAGAGAGCGGCTGTTGGGGGTGCCCCTATCCCGTAATGTTAAATTTGGGTTAGGAGGGGGATAAAGGGTGTGGGGTGGTGACACCTTCAATGTATTTTGGTACCTTGGAGAGGGTGATCGCCCCCATCCCCCCCCCGGATCCGCGCCTGCTCATGGTGAATTTCGAGTTCAACAAAATGTATCACCAAAGATTTTTTTTCAGAAACTCATTTATTTTAATGGTATCAAAATACTTATAAAATATATAAGAGAATTCATTCAAAATGCATTAGAAATCTTAGCTTTTTTATTCTTGTTATAAGCATATAATATATACTGTAGATGAAATTAATTTTGTGCTCACATCAATTTATAAATAAATAGAGTAAAAAATATCACCAAATCCTATTATTTCCAGGCATTTTTAAACTATTAAAATTATTTTCACTTAATGACATGTAATTAAAAAAAAAAAATCAAATGCTCGAATCATTAACATTTCATTATTTTTTTTATTTTATGTTCTATTTATTTTTGAAATAAGCTAATGTACTAACAGTAAGAAACTATTAAAAAAATAATCAGAAAATATCCTCTAGTGTGTCTAATTTCATTACTTCAATATTTTCTTGCCAACTGATCAAAATTTTGTACATAAAAATTCACTTTTAAAGAGATGATAACCCGGCCATTATACGAGAAGAAATGCGCGTTAGACGACAAACAAAATATTGAATTAGAAATTAGAAACATTTTGTTAAATTACTACAGAAAGTACCGGAAATTAGACTAACACATTACTTCGTTATGATCAACAGGTGCTGAGTGCCTCTGTCAGCTACCTCCTCGTTTTGCTGCAACTACAACCACAGACCCTCTAGATATAAAAATATCGATCGCTGCAAAATTATCGACGCACATGCTTTCATAGAATTTCACACCAATACCTTATAAATAACGATGTAGAGCTGTTTGACGTTCATTTATATAGGTACTTTGTTAGTTAGATTATTCACAAGGATTTTATTTAGAAATGCACAGCAAATTTTGGGTTTCTAGCCCCTGAAAATTTTTAAACGCAACCTGCTTTACACGCACGCATAAAAAGTTGCCTAGATTTCAGGCGTTACCGAAATTGTAAATTCTACTTGCTAAACTGATGTTATTTTAATCTAAAATATTTATTGCTATTTAGTAAGTAAGTCTAAGTCTGAAAGAATAATGAAGAATTAGAATAAAGAGAGAGGAAATGTAATATATAATAAATTGAAGTTGAAAGGATTGTTATTTGATGCATTTTTTTTACAGTTATCCAAATTAAATTTATCGTGGGATAAAATATCCACTTCACAATAAAATTCACTTTTAACTATCTTGTTTTCTTACGTAACATACTTACTGAGTATTGCTTCAACGTTGGTTTTGAGTGACAAATACCTTGATATCATAAAGAATATTTTAAAATTAAAAAAATACATCAATATAAAAAAAAATATTTTATACTGAGCATCAAACCTCAATGATGTCATTCAAAAGGTATGTGTGCAGTTTTGCCTGGAGGTAAGAAAATTTGAAAATATGATAGCATTTACATGCATGAGCTATTAGATTCTGCACACACCTTCCATGTAAAACCCATGATCAATATCTATTATGAAAAAAAAAAAAATAAATAAATAAATAAAAAATAAAAATTTAAGCACTTTAAGTAGGAAAATCTGTTTTCAATAAAAATTCCAATGTTTTAAAAATTGTGTTTATTGAAAGGTAAATAATTTCTACATATATATTAATTCTAAACAGGTTGTACCTGTTGGTTTTGTCTTATCATTTCTCAGATTTCAATAGTCTTTTACTATATATTATGTCATGATACATAGGGTAGAAATTTCACCTTTATATTTAAAATATACCCATTTTACTAATATATACATAATTCTGCCCATTACAGTTTGTGCATTGGATAAATATACTGCCATCAGTCATTTTAGTTACAAAAATTATCCCTAAAATTTCCCGATATCATCACTTTTTAAAAAGCCTAACATCTCATACAGTATTATTTAAATTCCATAACTGGAAATGGGCAAAAATCCTAAATCAGTTCCATAAGTTTTATGTTACCATTATATATTTCTATGCAAACTAGCCTCTTTACATTTCTATATACAGTCCCTTTTTACAGTAGACTATTTTTTATTACTAAATGACACCGCCAGTACTTTAAATCTCTTAACCAAGATTCCCTTAGTTCGAAACATAATAAAGTTTTGTCAATCAAAATTTAAACTAATGAGATTAGAAAAAAAACGAGTATCTGCAAAAATAAAAGCCTTAAGGTAGAGATAACGTCAAACAGCTGATCGACGTAATCCCCTTTGATTAACATGTAAACTTTAGCAAATTGACAAAAATTCTGAAATTTTTTTGAGAGGCAGATATTAGTACCTAAAAGTCATAGAAAAAATTTCAAAACAATTTAACGAGCCAATTTTTTTTAATTAATTTTTTTAATTTTCAGCATAGGGCTTTCCCATGGAGAGCCAAACTAAAAATTTAATTTAAAAAAATCGGCGTTAAATGTTTTTGAAACTTTTTCTATGGCTTTTAGGCACTAATATCTGCCTCTCAAAAAAATTTCAGAATTTTTGTCAATTTGCTAAGGTTTACATGTTAATCAAAGGGGATTACGTCGAACAGCTGTCGACGTTATCTCTACCTTAACTACATACAAAATATTACCCAATAATATTTGATTTTAAGTTAAGGCAACTAAAGCAAACAATGGACATGATGGAAGATTGTACAAGAAAATAATATCATAATTAAATAAAGGTTTTTACAAAAATATTATATTTTACAAATAAACCTTATAAGCAAAAAAATTAAAAAAAAAATAATGAAAGAAACAAGCGAACTGTATTTACAGTGAGATTATCATGCCTATTGTCCACTGCAGCAAATCCTGACCAGCATTAATCTCTGGAGGAGCTAGAACTTGATGAAGAGGTGGAAGAAGTAGAAGAAGAACTAGAAGATCTCATGCGTCGTTTCTCCTTGGATTTCTTCGACTCTGGGGATGTGTGCGAGCGTTTCTTATGGGACTTACGTTGAGAGGGAGAGTGGCGACGTCGCTTAGATTCGCTTGGGGAAACAGTCCTGTAACCATGGTGATGAAGTTAGTAAACAAGTCGTCAAGGATGTTGGCTTGTGAAGCTTATCAGAGAGAAATTTATAGTTCTAAATATTTTTTTGTTATAAATACTGTACTTTTATATTTTTTATAAGAAATTTAAAATACTAAATACCGAGGACTATATACTGGGAGGACGTCCTAGGACAACTTATTGAAGAACCTCAATACTCGACAATACTCGCCAACCTTCGGGGAAGTCGTCTAAATGAGCCACGTGCTCGGGCGGTTTCTTTGAGGAAGTCAAAGATTTGACAGCTTGACAGATTTGACAGATGGCTAATAAAGCGGCGTCTTTGACCGCGGTATCTTTGTAGCTGACTCTAGGCCAATCAAATGCGCTAGAAAAGACAACGCTGTGACGTTACTGGGTTAAGGAAATGTCAGCCGGTTGGCGGCAAAAAAGTTAGTCCGTCCTCTTGTATATAGTCGTTGACTAAATACTGTATACAATATATCATCCCTCGTCCGAAATGCCATGATCGTGTAAAATAATGAGCTGTGTGCTACATCACATGAGTGCAATTATGAGCTTTATGTTTAACTAATTTACGGATCATAATTGCACTCACTTGCTGCAGTAGACAGTTCATTGATGCACAAAATCATGGTAGGCAGGTAGCTCATTATTACGGACAAGGTACAATATACCAGTGTGAGTCTACTAGTTCTAAGTTTTAATTTCAAGAAACTTTGTTCTTGACTTGTTTACTCAGAAAAAACATTGGAATTGGAAGAAGAGTGGTTTGGAACTAGTAGCTACACAGTTTTTTAATACAGTAATTACAGTACAGTATTTACTATTAATTCCAGCACTTATTTGTAATACAGTATTTTCAATGAATATAATTTTTAATAATAATTTAATCACAGACAAATTAGGCTTGCTTTAAGTACATTGTTTTTTAATTTATTGTGGATGAAAAGACATAAAAAAGTACCAAAAGGTATCAAATAAATTATCAGATACAGATGTAATAAAAATTCTTTCTGGTAAATTTCTTTGAAGAAAAAAAAAATATTATTTTTCTTACTTATTGTGATGTTCATTTTTAAATGTATGATTTAATTTTGAAGTTTACCTAAACAAAAAATTCAAAAATAACAGTACATTTTTTTTTAATATTACATGCATGCTACATACAGTACGTTTACATGATGTTTTTGGATCCGTATTCAATGGATGCGTTTTCAACAAAAACGTTTTTATCAACTGTTTACATGATAATTTTCGATCCGTATTAAACGTTGAATACGCATTGAAACAAGCGTCGTGAATAATTAAAGCACATTCGATGAATACGCATCAAATACCTGTTCACATGAATGTTTAATATCGATGGTGTTCCGTCAAAAACGACTATCTCATTTTATCGCGTCCTCTCAAAAACGACTAACTCATTTTATCGTGAGGCGAGCTGGTTGGTTTTGCACTATGGGTTTCCAGGTATAAAAAAAATGTATACCTGGAAACCCATAGTGCAAAAGCGACCATCTCGGCTCGCGATAAAACGAGTTAGTCGTTTTTGAGAGGACGCGATAAAATGAGATAGTCGTTTTTGACGGAACACCATCGATATTCATCCGTTAAATACGTGTTCGTCTAATACGGATCAGAAAACTCATATAAACGTACTGATAGAAGAACCAATTAAAAATATTCTAACAAAACTTTTCAGATGTAAACTAATTTAGCTGAATGTGGACTACATGTAGTTCAAATCACAAAACAGCAAACCTGATTAATTTTACTATTAATTATAGCAATATAAGTAATATTTGGCATAAAAGCATTTTTTTACAATGATATTACATTACGGTCGTTAAAGTGGCAAACTCAAGGAAATATTTCATAACAATTATTTTCTTAGTGAAAGTAGGTAAGTAATTTTTCAGATTAATCATAAAAACAACAAAAAAGCCAATAAATTTAGCTATTTTAATTTACTTCCTAATAATTTACATATTTCAAACGGAAAATTTTCAAGATTACAAAACATGCATGCTAAGAAACTCTCCAATTATATAAGTTAGTATCACTTCTCCCACCACGTACAAACAACATTTAAAGAGAAGTCTGTGCTCACCTCCTGTGTCTGTGGTGCCGTGACGAGCTGTGCTTGCGGTGTTTGTGTTTATGTGACGAGGGGGAGGGCTCCTTGATCGCAGGCGGAGGGCTGCTGGCTCTGTGACGCTTACGATCTCCGTTGGCTTGAGACACAGAGATACGGCGCACCAGGGATGGGGGGTCCAGGCTGAAACATGGACAAGTTAGGACTCCATTTTACAGTATTAGTTAAATATTATTATATATGGTAAACTTTCGATTTTATGCTCAAGGGACCCAAAATAACATGAATTCACAAAATCGAAATTTACAAAATCAAAAGTTTACTGTATATAAGTCTTTTATTAAACACAAAAAGCGTACATGTATGGAATATTATTATGGCAAAAGGCAAATTTAGAGTAAAAGAAAAAAAAAATAATAATAATAATACGATAAAAGTAATGCCAAGAAAATTTGAGTAATGAGAAGGAACAAATTTTGTTTTGTAGTTTTGTTATCCATATGCTCCTGTATACAGTAAAAACACTAAAAACTTGTTATTACGCAACTTGTTGCTAGGTAGAACTCAATTCTGAGTAAAGAGATTGTGGTCCCGTCAAAAATAATTAGCATTGCATGGTATAGCAAAAACTCAAAATAAGGAATTATATTATCTTCAATATAAAGTAAACCTAATTTCCTGGGTCTCTTGACTTTAAGTACAGTGATAACAAGGTTTTACTGTATAAAAAAAACAAAACAAAAAAACAAGAAAATTGAACTCTTACCTTCCAATGGTTGGTGGGGGTGGAGGCGTGATGGACATTGACGGTGCCGGCGGAGGGGAGGGAGATGTTGGAGGGGAGGGGGAGGGGAGGGAGCGGACGTCGTCCTCCAGCTCAGGTGGGGGCTGCAACTCGGGGGGCAGCTGAGGACCAATCAGGACGGGAACCTCGGGTTTGATGATCTGTCTCTTCTCCAGCGCAAGACGGGACAGGAAAGCTGCGACCTTTCGTTTACGTTCTGCCTGGACTTGCTTCTCCTTGCTGGCCGAGGCAACTCGCTCTCTGGCAGCAGCAAGCAGTTTCGCTCGAAGACGCTCTTCAGCTAGAACATGGATTCATACAATTACTAAAAATAAACTATTTTTTTATTATATCATCCAAATCAAAGTTCTTTTTGTTGTATTTTTTACTTTAGATTTTTACTAGTTTGCGTGAAAAACAAGTTCCATCTACAAATTACCGGTACATTATTTTTCAATTATAAAAATACTACAGTACGAATTGCTTAGATTCAGTTGTTAATACAAAATAAGGTGTAGATGGAAATACAAGCTGCCATTTTTTTTTTTTTTTTTTTTTCATACCTCTTGGAGCTAAATCCGCAGTTTCAAAAATTTCAATTTTGATATGGTACATAAGACGATTCAAGTTTATCGATCTTCAAGGAATTTACAAATTTACAACAAATTAATCAACTGTAGCCATACAAACAGAGCATGTTCCAAATAAACCACTAAGTTTCCTCACCTATCTTGCTCCTCTGAGCGGCAGCGTGCCTCCTCTCTTGCTCCTCAGGGTTCAACTGCTCCGGTTCTGGAGGTGGGCACGGAGGTAGAGGCACGTCTGAAACCCTCTGCAGGGCAGTTGCCATGTAGGCCTCGCCCGCCCTGGGTCTGTCTCCCCCTTCATCAAGGGCAGACCTCGTCTCCAGAACTCCGTCCGCGGATTGAGGGCGGATACTGAAGCTCACCGGAGCAAGAGCTAGAAGGAAAAGAAATAATTAAGTCAAGCAATCTGAAATTGGCATTAAATCACTTTAGTCCAAACTGTTTTTAATTTTATTACTAAAAAATGTCCAGGTGAAAACAGCTATCTAACTTGCAGTTGATAATTTTATTATCTATGAAACATCTTTCTTTTTAAACTTTATTTACAAATTAAAAAATGTATACCTATTAGGATTTCAATAATTTTTAACATTAAATTGTTTAAACATTATAAAATACTGGTAATAACTGAATATAAATTAAAGATTTGAATTGGAGAATTCTAATTGCGGACACACAACACTTACGTTGTTTTGATGAGTCTGTAATCCTCGGGTGCCGAGGCTGGTGCTGCAACTGAGCAGCGTACTCCCTCATTCGGTGCATGTAGTACGGGTAGAACATGTGGCTGGGGTCCAAGAAGGAGAAGCGAGGGTCACCTGCAAAAATAACCAGGGTCAGTTTCCTCCTGACAAGACAGTTTTCCACTGCAAGAAAATAAAAACAAAATAACATGATATTTATTTAAAGAAGATAGAAACACATAAAATAGAAAAAGATTTGTTGGGAAGGGAGATAATTCGAGCTTTTAGCCGTCAGTAACGCAGCAAAGAGAGAAAAATTAATTAAAACAAACAAAGCTATGCATTTATTTTTCTTTAAATAAATAAATATCACTTAGTTCGATTTTTCAAATAATTAAAATAACATAATAATGATGCTAAAGTTTAGTATGCACAAGCAACATAATTTAAAATATAGAACTTAACACATACATAACATGAAAACAAATCCCTTACTGAGTAAGCCAGCAGCATTATTACTGTCCACAATATAACATGTAATACAGTACACAGAGCATGAAACCAAAGTTTTAACTATAAAGGTAATATAATATTGGAAAAGTATAATAGACTGAATAGACTTTAGTGTTGTCATGTATATAAAATTTAAACTTACTCTATTTTTGGCCATATTATTGTTAATTCTTGACTTACCTTGAGTCACATGAACCTCGATAGTAATTTACTTCCCCTCAACTCACCCTTATTCTTGACGACATTCTCAAAGTCTGCTCCATTCTTGGCTACGTAGGAGGCCATCTTGTCTATGACGAGCTGGAGGTCTTGAGGAGGGGTGACCGTGACCGGGTGGATCACTGGGGGCGGCAGAATCACGGTTGCTGGGGGCGGGGGTTCCAGGCCGGGGGGTGGGGGCTGTGGCTGCACGGGGGCAGGCTGCTCGGTGACGTAGCTCGCCTGCTTGCCTCTGATCTGAGTCACCAGCATGGAGTAGGCGCAGTTGGCACTAGGGCGGTAGCTGATGCTGGGGATAGCAGGGGCCTGGAAAATAAACAAGGTTAATGTAAGCTATTTTTAAATTCATTAGAATTTTATTCCTAAATTTATTGTTCATTACAAAAGAAGGGAAATTACTTTACACTCCATTTTTTAAGTTATTTATTCATTATTGAAGGGTATGACAGCAAGGTGTTACATACCAGGTCAACCCTGGTGGAGGTGGCCAGGCTGGGGTGAAGGTAGTGGTCCTCTTCATCATCTTCTTCGTCATCATTGTCATCTGTGTTAAAAACATTGGTCAGTACAATCAACAGCGTACCAAAAACTAGAGACCCTACTGAACATTTGTACTTTAGGGAACTTAGATTACAGTATAAGTGACTTTCTCTAAAAACACTGATAAAATTTTCAAAATTGGTTTCATAAAGATAGTTAATTTTTTAGAGTTGAAAGAAACTATCTATAAAAAAAATAATAAATAAAATGAAAAATAAATAATTAAATAATTAATTGATTAATTAAATAATTAAATAAATAAATAAATAAATAAATAAATAAATAAATAAATAAATAAATAAATAAATAAATAAATAAATAAATAAATAAATAAATAAATAAATAAATAAATAAAGTGAAAAACTAGAAAAGTAATAAATCACAATATTTCTGAAAACTATGTTAAATACACTTGTCAACTCACCGTTGTTCTGAGGCTCCCTGGGCTTGTACCGTCCAGACCTAAGTGCGGCCAGCAGCAGCTTGTAGTAGGGATGCAGTTCGTGGTCGAAGCTGAGGAAGCCGAACTGAGCGTTGCCGGCCTGCTTGGCCTTGAGGAGCACCTCCATCTGACCTCCCTGCTTGGTGATGAAGCCAGCGGTGCGTTCTATGATGGCGTGCAGCTTGTTGGACGTCGGCTGGAATAAAAAAAAAAACAAAAAACAGGTGACTTTGAGGATGCTTTCAGGATAAATATTTCTCTTACAAGTTACTGTACCAGTGTTTTAACAACAATCCTATAGCAACTGTACAAATACTGTACATAAAGGATATAATCAATTTTGCTAGAAATATAATTATTATTTACGTATTGATATACTGCAGTGAATATTTTATTTTACAGATAAAATGGTGTTACGAAGACACCAGCTTCATAAGTCATGAACAGGCTTTGATAGCATTAGAGGTCTACTGCTTAAGAGAATGTGAAATAAACAAAAAATATAAGATCTATTAACCAGTGAATATCCACCCTTGTCCAATTCGGATGTTTAGCCAACCACATAAAAATTCATTCACCGGATTGCATAGATGAGGTCTGGGCTAACTTTGATAATTTTGATTGTTCGAACACTCAACATCATCAAAGTTAGTCCTGGCTTAGAGCTAGACCTCATCTATGTAATCGGATGATTTATTATGCAATATACATTAACATATTTTATTCTATATGTACACTTTTTGTGTTTAATAAAAGATATATAAAAATTCATTATACATACTGTAAATATGTAAATACTGTAATATTTTCACGGTACCAAACCTACTCCATTATTAGTTCACATTGTTCTCACCAGGGGCATGTTGAGAGGTATGTCCAGCTCGGGAGGTGCCACGAAGGGGGTGTCATCTTCTTCTTCTTCGTCCCTGCTAGAGCCGGGCTGGTGCTCTACCTGCACCACTCGCTGGGCATCCTCGTCATACGCGAAGTGCACCGCCGCGTACTGCTTGTGTTGACCAGCCAGCGCCATCTGCAGTCTCTTCAGCTCTTCCTCTGTAACGATTGATCATTGGAGTTGAAATACCGGTAAGCAAATTGTTTTTTTTTTTTTTTTTAAATAATAAGCTATATTTCTCATATTTAAAAATAAACGGAATACACTCTACCTTACAGATCTACAAATGCTACATTAATTATAGCTATAAATAAAATGTTTGTTCTTCCTTTTTAAATTTTCCAATTAATAGATGGCAAAAGTGTCATATTTTTTGACAAAGGAAATCTTACGGGGTAATGATTGTTAAAGGAAGGGAACCGCTTCAGCTTTTATATTTTCATCGTTTTATAAATAATCTCAAACTTACTTATATACCAAAAAAATAGTCATCATCCTCCTCCTTCCACCAGTTTAGCAGTTGAAATTCAACGTTTACTATCGGAACCAAAAAGGTGTGCCCCTGAACAGCATAAAACTCCCATAAGGAGAGGGGCACACCTTTTTGGTTCCGATAGTAGATCAACGATTGGTTACGCTTGACCTATCATGGCGCTTGACGTCATAAGCCCCAATTTTCTTTGGCACGGTTTTTGAATGTCAACTGCTGAACTGGTGGAAGGCTGAGGGTGGTGACTATTTTTTTTTTGGTGCACAAGTAAGTTTGACATTATTTATAAAACGATAAAAGCTGAAGCGGTTCCCCTCCTTTAAGTTAGATTAGTACATTTAAAATAATTTTCTGTCTACTTACTTGAGAAATCTTACATAGAACTTTATATTTTTCAAATCTCACAATTCTGCTTTAATATTAAAGAGTTAAAATAGAGGACAAGCCAACAACAAGAAAAAAAAAAAAAAAAAAAAAAAAAAAAATGCTCGATTTAAGACTAGATTGTTGTTACTTCCTTTATGAATACATAGACAAAAACTCAGTAAATAAACGGTATAAAAGCACACCAATGGTATAAAATGTTGTAGTGAAATGATTTAATAAATAAATTTAAAGTAGAGTGAGCGAAAAATTGACCGATGGTAAAGCTCATTCTCTTGCATGTAAAAAGTTACTTTGGAGCACCATAAATAAGCATCTGAAATCAGTTGAGACCGTCCTTCGTAAAAATTCTGAGCATTTGGGTCTAAAAGTCAATGACTTCGTCCATCTACTCGATGCTAACGCTCGAAAAACGTGGCTTCTTTATTATTCGAACTTTAATTTCTTTCGCAATCTCCCGTAAAATGTGTTTAAAAAATATTCTAAGATAGAACATATTATGGTGAACCAGAAAGTGTCATAACCTTTATTAGCCCTTCATAAAAATTTTGAGAAAATTCTGATACAATACCAAAATCCGAGGCAAATTTTCATTTCAAATGTTGCGGTCTACGGGTTAACAGCTGACTGGATCAACGGGATCAACAACACTATATAACTTCTGCTCGTATTGCGCAACTTGCATAAATTTCTACTGCGCAGCTTTTGAGGAGCCGACGTAACTTTTTCGTATGCACATATATAGTGCGTGACGTCATTCCCATCATGCACTGCGCACTCAACTCGCTGACTCCTCTTTAATAAATAAATATGTAAATAAATTAACAAACAGAATCCTCCCCTTCACATACCGTGGTAAAGTTCCTCGTCATCTTCCTGATGATGGAGAGCTCGATATCTTTCTTCGTCACACATAGCCTCGAGACGACGATCATTCTCCGACAATCCAGCCAGCCAATCAAAGTCCAGGTGTCCCGCTCCTACCTCGAAGGGGCGGAGCTCCGATAACGCTGCCCGCCCATCGTACCTGTCGACACAACCCCCTAGTCAGTCCCTGGTCACAACAGAAAGGTAAGTCCCCAAGTACCTGGTCCCTTTTTTTTTGTCTGCGGCTGCCTAGACACAAGTACGGGAACAGCACGGTCATCACATAAAAAAACGTTACCACGAAATTGCTGAAATGTATCATGGAGAAAACATCACATTTTTTTTTTTTTACATTAGTGTTTGTGTGGTCCTAATATGACAATTTATGTGTTTTTAAGCATTAGCTCAACAATATTAACAATATTTTTAATCAAATTTTGATATTTTTAATGAAAAAATAACCATACATAATTTAAAAAAAAAAATATGTTACTTTAATTTCATTTTTCTACTTAATTAAGTTTTAATTTTATTTATATAATTAACAGAAAATTAAATTACTAAGAGCTTAATGCAATTTCAAATACAAAATCTTAAGTGTAAAGTGTTGTATATATTTTTTTTAATTAAAAGAAAGTATAATGAACTTTCTTTGACATTTTTTTTTTTAATATACTTTCCGTCCAAACCTGAGAAGTACTGATGATAGTCTCGATGAGCTTCATCTCACCTGAGGAAGGTACGGCAGCATCTCGCACCTCTCAGCTGCAGCCAATCAGCAACCAGCTAGCAGACACTTGCACAGCGGAACCAACCAATCGCAGCATTTTTTTTTTGTATTATTTTTTTTTTCACTTCTAAGTCCCTGTAGGGGAGGAATCTTCACACATTAAACAACAAGTTTTTTTTTTCTTTTTCACACAATATTAATTACTAAATTTTATTATACAAATATTTTGTTTTACAATTTTAAATTTAGAAAATAAGGCCAGTTTTTAATTATTTTAGTCATAGAAACAGAAAGGAGAAGGAAAGCAGGACTAAATGAAATTCTTTGACTTAGGGGAGAGGGGATTTATGATGGAATTTAAGGCTTCTCTTTTTTAGTAGCCTAAATAATTTTGGTTAATAAATTTTAATATTAGGTTTTTAAGTTTAACTTGTAGGTCTTTTATGCGTACGTAAGGCTTAGGAACAAGAGAACAGGTCTTGAGCTGCTTGAGTATGTACCGTAGATGAATCAAGAGACCCCCATGTATGCAATATACCGGTAATTTTTTAGCTCATAATAAAAATAACATTTTTTATTAATATGTACCGGTATTATATATTATACTGTAAATGCATAACGGTATTGTAAATTTGCCTTCTAAATAAGGACGGAGAAAATAATTATGCAATGATTTAACTTTAGTAAGGAATATGTATATCATACAGCATACAAGAAGACTGTAAAAGGAAGTATGCATATATGCATAATATATGATAATAAAGGATGTAGGCCTGTAGGCAACATAGGACAGGAATCTTAGAGGCAGGGTCCACAATGCACCATATTTCTCTTGGTGGTTGCAATTTGACTTTCAAATTATCAAGTTTATTTTTTTTGCATAACATTGTATATCAACATAGTTTTATAATAAAGGCCTTTAAATTAATTCTATTTATATTGAATGTAATAAAAAAATTATTAATACAAAATAAAAATAAGTGTGGTAAAAGTGTGAACACAGTGTCACGGACCTGTCTATTTTTAAGGATTCATCGCCCATCCACGGTATCAAGTGTTTGCCTTGATCGATAAATAAAGCCTTCTCGTCATCGCGAAAAAGCTTGCAGGAGTAGCCGAATATGAGGAGGTCATCTTCTTCAGGTTTTTTGCCTCGAAGAATCCCAGATTCGCCCCACGAATGCTCGACCGCCATCGCTGTTTTACGTATTTTCTGAATTTTTCATTTTACGCATGCGCAATGTTCTCATGGAAAAATATTTTTTGTACAGTGCTGCCACAATTTATATTCGTTTCAGGTTTAGTGGTAAAATATGAAACTAAAAACTATGTACGGTCACGAGTGAGGTCAAGGTCATCGTCGTAAAGTTTGTTGTGAATGTTGTGATCTTCATCTCTGCATTCTCTGCATTGTCTGCAAGATTTTTTACATTTAACTCTGTCTTGGGAGTTTAAATTAATATTATTATACTGTAGTATAAGCTAATAGTTTAACTGATATCTCACCTATATTTATGGTAAAATTTTTTTAAAAAAAGTTTTTCTTTTTGGGATATCGAGGGGACCATAGGTTTCAAGGTCTTCAAGGAACCTCAAGAAGTCGAGGATCACAACTAGGTTTCGGTGTTTCACAGGGCCTGAGGGATCAGGCGATTCATCAGGCGTAGATCCAGAACCAAATTTCGGTTGGATGGGGGGGGGGGGGCTATCTCCATAAGGTCAATGTTGAAAAAATTGGAGTGGGAGAAATGGGCAGGTTGGAGTGAGTTTAGTGACAGAACTAGGAAAAGTAGATGTATTGGGAGGGGGGATCATCAGTGGAAGTTGGAGTTCAGGGGTAGTGGAAGTGATGTGGGGAAGTATTCCTTCATAAACCGAACTCCTTGCCGTCCGAGGTGGTGGGGGCGGAGAGTTACGAGGGATTTAAGAGTGCGTTGAGTTCTACATTGCGAGCCACCGTGGTATAGTCACATTTGCCGCAGATCGTTAAAATGTTAAATGCCCATGTTAAATCCAAAATTTCTTGGATTCCGCAGCCCCCTTCCGGCCCTTCCCCTCAGGATCTGCTCCTGGTTATGATACATGGAGGGCTTTTTATTAATTACGTAGTAATTATGTAGTTGATACGAGGCGGCGATTGTAATTGCACCACAGTGGCTTGTCTCAGGCCATATACGGTACTGTTCCTCAGCTTACTCCTGAACTTCCCAGAACTGCTCGCCTCCACCAACTCCTGGCCCAGCAGATTCCACTCTCATCGTCCTCCTGAAAAAGAAAACTTTCCTACGTCATTTCTGCTGTCTTTGTACTCTAACTTCTATTCGTGGTTCCTCCTACCTCTATATTGCTTCTACACTCATCTCCTACCACCCCCTTTCTTCTCCCATCATCTCAAACATTGTGACCAACCTGACATCTGTCTCCCAGCCCAGCTGTCCCATTGTCTTTTTTCAACTGACGGATGATACAATTTCTCTAGCTCTAGTCCTTGAACAACTTTATTGCTTCTTCTTTCCTTGCTCACTATTTTTTATTGCAATTTTGTTGTCTACTTTCTTAGAAAAATGTTCGTGGAATTAATTGCATGTTCTTCTTGTGTTTTAGGAATGGACGTTGATATACAAGCACTTTGTAGGCTTTGTGCCAAACATTATGATCACTCAATTGACGTGTTATTAAAATCTGATATTCCAAATTCATTTACGAACTTGATACAAGAATTCTTCTCAGTTATCGTAAGTATTTCCTGGATTTTTACTGAGATCTTTTGATTGCTTAAAGTATAATGCACATAAATATCATACATTCCACTTAATTGTTGCAGATCCAAGCTCATGACGGTCTACCCAGTCGGATATGTTTACCGTGCAAGGACCGTTTGGAGACTTGGGAGAGAATCAGAGAGGATGTGGCACAAGCACAGGAGTACCTGACACATTGCATGCTGCAGCAAACTGGCATACACCAGGTAATATTAACTATGTACATCTAATTTTTCATACAATCGAGAGATGCATGCAGATGAATGAGGTTTCCGTCATTTATTACTTTATTGAGGATCTAATGCAGACAAAATTTAAAAAAAAAAAAATGAGGGCTCATTTTATATGTCTATTTTACAAGCTATCACAGTTGAATTGCTATTAACCATGTAAACATTTTCATGCTATAAATTTAATACAGTACATAGGTACTTTTTTTATCCTTAATTAGCATTAATCCAGAGTTATTGATTTTCAAATTTATTGGAATGCTATATTTTTTTTAAAGAAACCTCACTGACATTTTTAGATTTGAAAAATCTGTACAGGGAAATTTTATCAACTATCATTGAGATGTCTTCCACTTAACATTTAAAGCCATTGCTTTCCCGCGATTGTTGTCTCTTCAACGGTAACATACTAACTTAGTTTACATCTCTATTTTGCAGGGTGTTGTCAGCGGTCCTTCAGTCCTTCACTCAAACTCTCAAGTCCTGCAAGCTCCTGGTCCAAGCTTGGTAGACTCCAGTAACCAATGGTGTAATGATCCAGCAATGTCGTCAGAACCAACCCCAGGAAGTAGCGATGAAGAAGCCCCCTTGCACCCTAGCGTTATCGCCCCAACTTTAATACACCCTTCAGAAACCTCTTGGGAAATTCCCACAGAGCAAGTTATTACAGAATCACCTGATATAAAAACTGAAATAAAATGTAAGAAAAAACAAGATGAATTTAGATGTAATATTTGTTCTAAAAAATTTGCAAGAAAAGATAATTTACGTCAACATTTAATTATACATTCTGGTAATAAATCATTTTGCTGTGATAAATGTCCACAAAGTTTTAGTCGTTCATCAGATTTAAAAGTACATTATCGTATTCACACTTCAGAAAAACCGTTACAATGTCATTTTTGTTCACAATTATTTAGAGAATCTTCTAATTTTCGTAAACATTTACGTACACATTCAGGTGATAGACCGTTTAAATGCGAAATTTGTAATAAACATTTCGCACAATCTCCGCACTTAAAACGTCACCTACGAGTACATAGCGGCGAAAGACCATACCGTTGTGAAGTCTGTGCTAGACAATTCTCACAATCATCAACGTTACGTATGCATGAAAGAACTCATTCAGGTGCCAAGCCACATACATGTTCAATATGCTCTCGTTCTTTTAGACATGCATCAACTTTAAAAGCACATACAAGGACTCATACGGGAGAAAAGGCATTTTATTGTGATAAATGTCCAAAATCTTTCTTTTGGAGAACTTCATTTGATTGTCATGTTCTTACTCATTCTGTAAAAAATGTAGATTGAATTTTTAGTGGGGAAAAATAGTTCTTAAATTAAGAAAATATTATATTGAATACAGTACCTTAATTAATTGTTATTTTTGAAGTGCAACCTGTGTAAATACTATGTATGAGTTTTATTAAAGTAAATGATGATTCAAAGTTGAATATAAAGTACAGTAAACCAAACAAAATGTATTTTGAGTATATAACCAAATTCTCTAATGTAAGAGTGATTTAATAAATTAAGTAATTTCTATAATAATATATACGATTTTGTTTTTACACTTCCTAATATCTATTTTTTTCCCTCCCATTAAGTTTCTAACGACTATTTTTTGAAAAGTATTGTGTATTTTTTTTTTTTTTTTTTTAGATAAAGCTTGTATCAAGGATAAAAAGAAGCTAGAAGTGTGTCTTAGAACATTAAATTGAAGGGGAAAAGTTTTTTTTTTAGCATTAGAAACAAAAAGAAGGCAAATTTTAATAATGTCAACGTTTTTATTATTTTAGTAAACATCTGCATATACAAAACATCAGAACCACAACCAGTTTTAACCATTTGCAATCAATGCAATTCATTTTATATACAAATTAATAATAAACATGTGCAATAATGTCCTAATGTATTAGGAAATAGTACAACATTACACATTAAATAAATATGGATCTCTTATTAAGGGTAAGATAATTAACACGAAACATCGATTGTTGTAGTCCCATTTGATTAAAATGTAAACCTTTGCAACCTCATAATAATTCTGAATTTTTTTAAGAGACAGTCTTAGCACCAAAAAAATATAGAAAAAATTTCAAAACAATCGGACAATCCAATTTTTTTAAATTAATTTCTTAGTTTAGGTCTCCATAGGAAAGCCCTATACTGAAAATTTAAAAAAATTGGATCGTCTGATTGTTTTGAAATTTTTTCCACATTTTTTTTAGTAGGACTGTCTCTCAAAATAAAATTTAGAATTCTAATGAGGTTGCTAAGGTTTACATGTTAATCAAATTCGACTACAACAATCAATGTTTTGTGTTATCTTACCCTTAAAAAATCAACTTTTATCCAAAAATATATTGCAACTTAATTTCTTTTCGCAGTCTCTAAAAATATTACATACAGATATTACCAATTCAGATATTACATTTGATGTATTATTATAATTTATACAAAACAATTACTCTTAAAACTTTTGCAAATTATTTTATAGGGTTATATACAATTAATTTGTAAAAAGTGTGACTTGATTGTAAAAATATTTTCCACTTTTGTTTTTAAATATGAGATTATCATTTTCATATACTATAATTGTAGTTTTAAAAACATAAAATCAGAATAATAAGTAACAAATGTGATTCACTTATTTCTAAATATTAAAATCAGATTCAACAATAAATAATTATAAAAAAATATTAACTGTGCACAGTTAAATTGTGATGTAAAAATTATTGCTCAAATTTTACAATAATAATCAAAGATTTATTTAGTTATAGACTAGAGAAGGCACAGTTACATACAAGGTCAAAATCTGACCTACAATAATCACAATATTAATTAGCCCATTAATTAAAGATTAATTATCTCTACCATTACTATTTTTTTTTCTGATGGTGTGTCTAAAATATACATGTATAAAAATAAAAGACAATTATTAGTGTGATATTAAAAACACAGTAATTGATAAAGGCTAGTAGTTTCCTCTTTTCTTCTTTAGAATGAAAAAAAAAAAATGTTTGTTTGATAATAGCCACTATAATACCAAGTTGAGTCAATGCAATATTTTTAAACAAAACTAGCCTTAATTGGGATTATTTTTAGTCAAATCCAACATAAGTTTAATATTGTGATGCAAGGAAAGCCTAAGCCTTTTTTTTTTTATCACAATCATATCTTTAATAAAAAAGAATAATAAAAAAAGCAGCGACAGTATCTTAATTGAAATTACTTTCATGCACATGTAAAATATTGTATTTCTTCTTTTTTTACATACACCAATTGAAGCTATGACTTAAATGCAATTTAGAATGGGAAAATCAAAAGTCCCAAAATATTTTTCATCCAATCCACACCTGATATAGAGTTAATGTTACTTTTTTTAAAGGTCATTAATATTTTTGTATCAATATTACATGATACTATGGTTTTTCATTAAAATTTAACTTCAATTGTTAATTTGTTCAATCAGCTTTCATAATTTAAAATTTAATTGGTCCCTTAAAAATTACAATAGTCAAATTTGAAACATAAAATAAAAAAAAAACTATTACATAATAGCTAATTGAGCTTACTTCTCTGCCATCTCATCTTTTATATTTCAAATTATTGCTGACAAAATACTTAGCTAATTTTTGTCAGTGAGAGAATTAATTAAAAATATTTAAAAAATAAGTATCGAATAGACGATTTTTTAAAATAAATAAAAATGTGAGACTTCCCATTTGGATCTCAACTTTAGGAATCATTAAGTGAATTAATACTAAGAAATTTAGGAAATTTAGATAATAATTTGGAATACACCATGCAGTACATTTTTCACAACCTCTAAGTGATGTTAACTCCGCTAAGCTAATAAGGCATTACAACGTTACAAATCCTAGATTTTTGTTTGCTCATTCTGCTGTTTAATTATCTCATAAGCTGCAATGCAAATTTAAAAACAGTGAAAAGCAGGCTTGTTTTGCTGTAACCTAAGGCGACAGATTTCCGTTAATAACGACATCATCTCTTCCTGCTCTTACTAAAACATCTACTTCATCGTCTGAACTGCTAACGTCTCTATAAGGTCTCTGACGATATGCTCTATTTAATAACGTTGTCCCATTCTTTTCCGTTAATTCATGTTCTTCATCATCAAAATCATCATCATAAGCCGTAGTACGTAACGCTTGAAAATTATAAGCATCTCTATTCAGATCTTTTTTACCACGTTTTCTAAATGCAAAACAAAGTAAAGTACAAGTTACAGCAGCTAAAAATATTAAACCAAAACTCATAATTACTGCCATTCTAGGTACTCCAAATACTCTATCATCTTCCATTAATCTAAATGTAATATTACTATGATCATTACCATTAACTGAAACATGTACCAGTTTAGTTAACAGTAGATAGCCGGGAGCATTGACTGTAATTACATGTTCTCCTAATGATAATGGTCTCCAGAAAGCTCCACTATTCGGTCTAGAATGAAAATCATGATGCGCTGCTCCGTTAGATTCCGAGTCTACAGAAAGAACGGCGTCTGATACGGGGGCACCTGAATGCTCGTTGACAACAAATCCAGTCACTCCGCGATGTAAATTTTCTCCGAGAAGGCTGAGAAGAGCTTCACGGTTTTCTCGCCAGATTCGGAGCAGTTCAGAAGGAGCAGGAGTCGTTTCGCAGCTGATGTAAACTCCAAGAGGTAGAGTGCTGGATGAGTTGTAACTCAGGTCCTGGAATTATTGTGAATGGATTACAATCTTGCATACTTTTATAGTGTATACAGTAAAAACTTGTTATTATGTAAAGTTAAGAGACACAGGAAATTTGGTTTACCTTGTATCGAGTTTTTGCTATCCACACAATGCTAATTATTTTTTATGGGACCATAATCTCCTTAACTCAAAATCAGTTTTACCTAACAACAAGTTACATAGTAACTAGTTTTTACTGTAGTACATGAATTGAAAAATTCTGTCAAAACTGTTAAAATTCTAATAAAATATGGTATAAAAGCTATGAGAGAGAAGGTTATGAAGTTAAGATATTGAAGAAATATCTGTACAGTTCTTAAAGTTAAAAATTGGAATACATGCATTAGAATATTACATAGGAATTCCAATTTTTAACTTTAAGAACTGTACATCAATATATTGTTTTTCTTGTGAAGCAAAGTAAAATACATACCTGTTTCTAAAAAAATAAAAAAATGTTGTTTTCATAAGTGACATTTTAAGGGTAAGATAACACGAACAATCGATTGTTGTTAGTCCCATTTGATTAACATGTAAACCTTAGCAACATCATAATGATTCTGAATTTTTTTTGAGAGACAGTTCTTGGCATTAAAAAAATATGGAGAAAATTTCAAAACAATCGGACGATCCAATTTTTTTAAATGATTTTTTTAAATTTTCAGTATAGGGCTTTCCCATGGAGACCGAAACTAAAAAATTAATTTAAAAAAATTGGATCGTCCGATTGTTTTGAAATTTTTTCCATATTTTTTTGGTGCCAAGAACTGTCTCTAAAAAAAAATTCAGAATCATTATGAGGTTGCTAAGGTTTACATGTTAATCAAATGGGACTAACAACAATCGATTGTTCGTGTTATCTTACCCTTAAGTATTTTTTATGTATTAAATAAGCATTTTTTTTTCTTTATCAAAAATTTATGTACTGTACCCTATGAGAAGTATAAATTTTTCATATATAGCTCTAAAGCAACACAAGATTTGAAAATTATCTTCATAGAAATTAAAATTTAGAAAGTAAATTAAACTTTTATCCTTATTTTTATTTTTAATGCTGATACCACTATTTTTAATTACTAACTCCCTTCACAAAATCACGACATACCAGCAGTTCTCCCGGCTTGGCGTCCCAGGTCGCTCCTGACTGTGGAGGACATTTTGCTACGATGGGCGCAGGACGCTGCTTCATCACAGCGTTGTCACGCACGTAAGACTGGGCCATCTCCAGTAGAACCTGAGAATAATGGACGACAAGTTAATAGAATGAAAATTCAGTTTTTAACATTTAGACTGGATGGTTCATATTTTATCTTAAGAAATTCCTATATTCATCAAATTAACTTTTATTAACTGAAAGAACATTGCAATGTAAGGTCAGTTATTAAGCTTTTTCTCAAATAACGACCAATTTTAACAATGACTCAACTAATTTTAAAGTTCTTATCTAATTTAATTATTTGTTGTTGCAAGAAAAAAAAATATATATTGAGAATATTTTAATAATATTTAAATGTTTAATGTATAAATAAAATATATAATTATATTTTGTTTAAAGTATGTTAAAATCAACAGCCAAGAGCCTTGTAATTAGCAATTAAAATACAAGTATCGCTTCATATTTTTATTCATAAACCAATATAAATATGAAAAAACGGTACATAATACTTAAAACAATATATATATTATTATAAAAATCTCAATGGTTTTTACTTTCCTTAAAATTTGAATAATGTGTACATAAAAAATAAACAACAATAAAAGAGTGCTGGCCCCACCTGGCGGTCTGGAGTCTGTCCCATGACAGATCTCGAGGGTACAGCCACCCCCAGAGCCCCCGTGGAGAGCACCGCAGTCACGACAGGACCCTTGGAGTGCAGCCAGGCGGCGGCATCAACGTCAGTCCACCCTGAACCTGTGACAATCAAGAGGGGTCATGAACACTGTGATTTCTGTACAGTTAATTATATATAAAATACCAAATAAAATGTTCATCAATTCTGCTGAAAATATTATTATAACCTTTTTCTAAAAAAAAAAAAAAAAAAAAAAAAAAAAGTGTGGATAATCATGCAATTACTAATGTTTTATTAAATTTGACTTTGAAAATGATTAACAGGTAATAAATTATTTTAAAAAATCATGTCAGCTTGATGTGTATTTAGCCAAAACTTGACTTGAATTTATTCCTCCATAAACAGTAGCGTAAACCCCAAATTTTTTTATTGCAGCAATGAAGAGAGAGTACAAGCTCGGGAATTATTTTTAAAAAATACAGAAAGTACAGTCTTAAAAACCACACCCCTTTTTGCAGCGACAAAGTCCTATCCTCTTATTAAGAAATGCTGCCTCGTGACATTATAAAATGGACTTTCAAATTTTTTTTAAAAATACTTTCCGGGCTCGAAAAAAATCAGAATAACTTTGCACTCTCTATCCAATTCTGCAATAAAAGTAATTGATGTTAGTAACACTATGAGCACTCACCTTGCTCCAAGGTTGGTATCGGCAGGATGTATATTCTCGAGGCCCTCAGCATCTTGGTTGCCAGCTGATCAGAGTTGAACCTCGACACGAGATGTTCCGCCAGCTTTAACGCCACTTCTCTCGAGAGACAGTGTGGCTGAGAGGCGTGTTCCAACACGATAGCAACTGCAGGGACCGACTCGGGATTGATGTGCTCCACTCCCAGCTCCATCGCCTCAACGCCCGCACCAACCCTGGGAATACAAAAGAGTGAGTTTTAGCAGTCAACATCCACTCATAGCCCAGTCTAATTGGAGAATGCACATGATTTTTTTTTAAATGAATAGAGGGAATCAAATTATACTACCCTGATTTTTTTTTTCAGATTTTTAGAAGCTAGGAAGTATTGCGTAAAAGTTTTGCCAAGATCAGCTTTCATCCCACCCCCCTATTTTTAAGATTAAGAAGTCTCTCTCTACTTTCAATATTTTTTTTAAAAAATAGTTCCCAAGCTCTAAAAAATCTGAAAAAAATCAGAGTAGCAAAACTTTGCACCCTCTATTCATTTTTGCACAAAAAAAAAAGAAAAAGAAAGTCATATTATAGCTTATTCACTAGTAATATCATAGCTCTTTTTTTTTTTAATTGAATTGAAAATCATGCATAATAATAAATAAAAAAAAATCATTCATGGATAAGATCATTTTGAATCTCCTAATTGAAAAATAGATTATAAAGGCTGAGTTTTACATGGGGAAGCAGACTTTTTTTACAACTATGAAGATGAAAAACAACTTGTACATCACCAAAATATCAGGAAAACAATAAAATTCACTCACGGTAAAAATCTGAGGAGGGTAGGATACTTTCTCTTGAGGTTAGCCATCCACTCTTGTGTCTTCTGGACATTTTTGTACCCCTCTGCTTCTCCTTTCTCCTTGTCTAACACGATGTCCAAGGCAGTGACTACCCCCTTGGAGACCTCCATCACCACCTCCCTTCCTTCCCACCCCTCTGCCCACACGCTGAGCCGATGAGAGCCAACGGGAAGCAGAGCTCGGAACATTGCTTCGTTGGCGGAGAACGAGACCTTGATCTGAGACCCTCCGAGCATCTTGATGTGAGCCTCTCGAATGGGGGAGCCTTTCGAGTCAACCACACGACCTTGGACGCCTGAGAAACAGAAGAGAAGAAATATTGTCTCAGATGTTCGGAATGTATTTTAAGCAAACATAACAAAAAAGAAAAAAGAGAAAGATATTATGAAGAAAAAAAGATCTTGTCAGTTATGATCAAAGAAAATTTGATGGTTCAAACTTTTAATTTATTGAATTCAGGCAATGAAATACTTAAATCATTATTTTACTAATACTGTAGTTATGTCAACAGCATCATACAGTACATAAAAATAAAAACAATTTGTTACTGCCTTTTTTTTTTTTTTTTTGTTATCATTTATGTTAAAAAATGTTTTGCTTAATTGAGCTTGAATTTTAAAAATAATGCCATGTTAGTTGAGGTTAATATCACGTCAGATCAATAAGGAAATGGACGAGGTCAATAGATTTTGATGAATTTCACATATGTTACACATCTGACCTAGGGTGATGAGGTTCGGATATTATTTTTTCAATTTTCAAAAAAAAAAAAAAAAAAAAAAAAAAAAAAAAAAAAACGATTTTCAGAATTTTTCAAAAATTTAATAAAGACTATAAAGAGGGCAATCTCAAGAGATAAAAAATATTGTATCTCAAATTCTGCTCAACATAGAATTACAATTTAAATTTCTATAAGTTTGTAGTAGAATTGCTAAACTTTTTTGCATTGATGATGTTGACATTGAAATTTTTTTTAAGTCAAAGGTCAGAGGTCAAACTACAAAAAGCGTATTTATTCACACAAGATATCTAGCTAAAAAATTTCGAGATATAGGTTTTGAAGAGGGTCTATCCTTCTATAAAATACAGTTTTCAAATGTTTGGGATAATTCAAAATTTTGAAGTTAACATTTTTTTATTAATTTTTCTGAGTTTTTTTGAAAATCTTGAATTTTGAATTTCGAGTCTTTTTTAGAAATTTGAAAAAATAATGCCCAAACCTCATTGACCTTGGTCATATTGTTAACACATGCGACATTTTTGGAAAAAATATTACAAAATTTTTCAAAAAACCACGAAATTTTTTTTAAAAAATAATCGTAACTTAAAATTCTTGAATTATCCCAAACATTTGAAAACTGTATGTTATAGAAGGATAGACCCTCTTCAAAACCTATATCTCGAAATTTTTTAGCTAGATATCTTGTGTGAATAAATATGCTTTTTGTAGTTTGACCTCTGACCTTTGACCTAAATAAAATTTCAAGGTCAACATCATCAATGCAAAAAAGTTTAGCAATTCTACTACAAACTTACAGAAATTTAAATTGTAATTCTATGTTGAGCAGAATTTGAGATACAATTTTTTTTATTTCTCGTGATTGCCCTCGTTATTAAATTTTTGAAAAATTCTGAAAATCGTTTTTTTTTTTTTTTTTTTTTCGAAATTTGAAAAAATAATATCCAAACCTCATCACCCTACGTCAGATGTGTAACATATGTGAAATTCATCAAAATCTATTGACCTCGTCCATTTCCTTATTGATCTCACGTGATTTTAACCTTGAGTACATAATTAAAACAAAATGTGAGAAATTATTTCTTAGATTTAATTTTTACATGAAAACATGTTTTAAAAGAACACACCTTGTAATGCTGCAGAGAGTAAGTTCATCATTGGTTCCAAATTATCCTTCCACATTGGTACGAGTTCTGAGATTGGTGGATAACAACAGCAACCCAGACGTAGTGTCACCTACAACCAATCAAATGTCAGCTTTTGTTGCTATATGCAAAAGTTAAGTAATATTTTCTACAAGTATCTTACTGTAGGCACACCAAATTCTTTGAAGAAATAATCCTCTAAAGACATCTCCGTATGATTGCTGACGTCACATAAGGATTTAGTCTGTGAACATTAAAATAAGCATAAGCAAATTCTTATAGGCTAAACACTGTAAAAAAATTAAGTACAGGCATTTGAAAATGAGAGAAAAATAAGTGCAAAAATTAAAGTTCTCTTTACAAGTTGAACCCTTCAACTGACCTTTGAAAGCACAGGGTGGTGCTCTGAGAATGCTTGCTGTAGAGAGTAGAAGAGGGTCATGTCAGTCATGGACTCGCTGGTAGGTGTACTGTAGACATAATAAATAATTACAGTATTAAATATTACCTACTCTAACATATATTATATGACAATAGAGGCTTCAAGTTAGCTGATTCAAGAAAATTATTAAATTTTTAAAGATCTTCAATCCAAATTAAAAAATACTGTGAATAATGCAAGATTTAGATTTTTAAGTCATTTATATTTTGTATAACCAAGAAAAGTTAGAAAAAAAAAAAACTTTGCTTCAATTTTAAGTGCAAGCAAAGACCTTAGCGACACAAATGAACATCACGGGGCGCATTCACTTGAAGCCTCTAGCTATTAACCTCAAAGCCATTCAAAATTTATTGCATCAAAATTAACCTGAACCAATATAATTTTAGCCTATTGTCCATGAATCAGCTAGATTTTAATACGAGAAACAGCTAGAGAGAAAGTTTCTCCTAGACAAATTATTCACTCACGAAAGTCATCATAGGTCACTCACCCCACACTGTAAGCCCCACCGGCTACGTTGATGACTAGGTCTGCTTGGTGTGCACGGATGAGAGACCTCAGAGCTTCAGATATAGCGTCACGTCCCCCAGCCACCAGCTGTGATTGGACCTCTCTCGGGTCAGAGTTGGAGTGACACGTCGCTAGGAGAGGAGCAGTTAGATTAGCACCTCACGATAACCATGGCATTATTAAAATTTGCTACAATTTGCCTGGAAAATGTGGGGAAAAAAAAAAAACGTAAAATAATGGTGGAATAATGAATTAATCCACTTTTTTTGTTTTGTTTTGTTTTTGTTTTTTTGTTTTTTTATGTATATTTTTTTAAATTATGCATAGCTAAAACAAATTAAATCTTCTAAAATTGAGATTAAAGCTGTGTGCTACAATTTATCTTGATTTATCTTTATGTCCTATGTCGCAATGAATCGTTAAGAATCTTTTTAAGATTCTTGAAGAATCTTCCATTTTCATGGGGGCTAAAACAGTTAAATATAAAGCTAATATTTAATTTAAAGTAATAATTTTGACACTAGTCTCTATATAAGCTACTCACGTTTAACCAAATGAAAGCCTCTATCCACGCCGGGAACAAACAAAAGGCTTGCTTTCTGCAGGATAGAGCGAGATGCTTTGTCTCCTTTCTGATCCCCTGCCATCACGTGATTGGCTAGTCGAATCAGCAGCTCTCGTCCCATTGGCTGAGAGGCGCGCATCCCTCCCAGCAATACAATCTTTAGCTTGCCCTCTTCAGGAGATCCAGCCTGCAAGATAAAGAACAATATTTTCCAATCACTGCAAAATGGTACATGACATAAATTTAATGTTCAGCGATCCAAGAAAAGTTTAATTAGGGTTTACAATTATTGAGGGGACTTTTAATTAATACTGTAATTCTTAAAATAACTTTATAATTTTGCTATACAGTATATTAGTAAATAAATCAATAATCTTTGTGTTAAATATTCACTTAACAATTAAAATTAAGATTTTTTCTCAAATTAATAAATGTTTTACGTTTATATTTTGTATATACTGTATACGTATTATATATATTAAAAAATAAATAAATACTGTAAATAAATAAATAATTTAATATTTTATATTTTTCCCTCTTTCATGAAGCATTGTAACGGTACTTTATTTGTTGCTTCATTAATTTTTTAATTTTTTTATTCAAAGAACATATAAATGGATACTTTCATAAAAAATATTTTATTTTTTCCGAGAACATCACTCAATTATTAATATTGTGCGGCCACTTTTTCTCATTAATTAACTGACAGTTCTCTCCTCACCTCCATGTTGACAGCCAGGGAGTGGATCCTCATGCTGACCTCGCTGTCCCCCGCCTGAAACTCTGCCATGCCAGGGTACTTGTTCTCTAGCGCTCCCAACGCAGCACTCAGATCGGAGTCACTAGAGAAGTTCTGTGAGGCAACGTTCTCTTCCAAACCAAAGTCGTGGGTCTGAGACCAAGATTCTGTGTCCTCCAGCGAGATAGTGAAGTTTACGTACACGGAACCAGGCTGTCCTTTAACGAGTGAGGGAACCGTGACAACCTTACTAGTACGAGAGTACCTGCAACAATACAGTGTTATGAGAATATACCATGACGCCATATCTCTTACGGGGTAAGCCAGCAGCATTGCTACCTCCGTTGTCCACAAATAGACCTCCACAGCACTCGATTCTTACATACTCCACTTGCTTCAAATATATTTTATATAAAGCACATAAGTAAACTTTCAAAGATAAACTCTACTTAAATAAAAACAAACTATTTAATTATAATTTAATGTTTTTCGTTCAAGGAAGAAAATAAATCAATAGCTCATCTGCTAATATTCCAAAATATTTTATACAGATATCTAATTTTACTGCCTAGATATTGATAAAGATAATAATTTAAAGAAATGTATATAAAATTACTGATTTTTTTTTAATTTACTATTTATACTAATCCAGAGAATATACTGTTGTGATAAGATCTTGACATTCCTTGGTTTGTATATGCCAGAATATAAAATTAATAAAGAGATATACCTCTCTCACCCCTCCCCCAACTCACCCTGTGGCAGTGGCAGATATGAAGTACTGGCCGGGGGTGAGGAGTCTCCAGAAATCTCCGTCCCTCGCCACTCTAGTCTTGTGCAAGATTCCGTCAACAGAGATGGTACTGCCGGAAATCGCGAGGCCGGCACCGTCCAGTACAAAACCGTGTACACCAATCTGAGCCTGGGAACATAATAGTATAACTTAGAGGCAACTCCAATAGAGAGAGAGAGAGAGAGAGTTGTAATAAAATTAAGTAATTTGATATTGTAGCATAAGATGTACAGTATGCAGTTTTTACAAATTATGAAAAACCATACCACAGCAAACACAACTCTGTCCAGTAGTGGTTCAGTGTGGAGACTGTTGGGTCAGTACTAGCAAGTACCGGTCTAATACATATGTTTACTGGGATTTAAAAGACTTGTACAGTACTGTATTTGCACTCCTTTTATATACAGTATATTTTTTTTACAAATTTCCCAATTCAGATAACTATTATGATAAAAAAAAGTACAAAATCTGGATCCTCCTCTTGTATACTCCATTTGAATCAAACTAAACTATCTGGCTATAAATAACATGGCTGGATAGGATATTTTTTTTATTTGAATGGAGTGTACACTGGAGGCCTCTTGTATACTCCATTTGAATCAAACTAAACTATCTGGCTATAAATAACATGGCTGGATAGGATATTTTTTTTATTTGAATGGAGTGTACACTGGAGGCCAAGCTATCCCATCAAACACAAGTGCAGCTAGCCTATAAAGTATGCCAAACAGTGCAGTGCTGCTATTGTTTGGCTCCAGCTGTGCCAACGAAATGACAACATTGCAACTTTTTCATTGTCTTGTGGGTCGTTAGATGTGATCTTTAGCTTGGCCCCCAGTGTACCAACAAACTTTTAATAAACAATACTACCAATATAATTCATCTACCAACTAACCTGCTCGACGTATGCCAACAAAGAGTCTCTATTCTCCTCCCAGTATTTGGGCAGAGTGTCTGCACGGGGGAACTTCTTACAGCCGATCTCCAGCGTCAGTTCGAAGCAGTCCGCTCTCTCGTAGTTCCAGTCCTGCATGCCTCCAGACACCGGGTACCACGAGGCTCCGTTGACGGTACCGTTGATGAACTTCTCGTCGGGACGGAGGGAGCAGCCTGGACCGCTGTGCATCACCGGGTGGTGCTGTGAGAACCAAGGAGTTGGTTACTTATGGAGTTTCTCTGTCGTCTCTAACTCTATTGGTAAGCAAAATGGAGTTAGTATTTTTTTTTCCAGCTTAACAATGGAGTTAGGATATTTTTCTGCTACCACATCAATTTACATTTTAAGAAAGAGAATCATTTTGAGAGAATGTGAGAGAAAAAAAAAACATGTGAGAACCGAAGAGGTGGTTAATTATTGAGTTCCTGTGTCGTTCCTTGTCCAGAATAATGAGCTGTCTGCTTACCACGATTTCATTGCAATAATAAGCCATCTTGCTATTTCAGGTGAGCACAAAAATGAGCTGTATTTTATAATGATTTACATATCATAATTGCACTCATCTAAAATAGCAGATAGCTCATTATTACCATGAAATCGTGGTAAGCAGATAGCTCATTATTCTGGATGAGGGAGATGTTTAGGAATTTGTCTCTGATAAGTCAAATTCCTAGTATTTTGTTTCTTGTAAGTCCACATTAAATACCAACAACTACATTGTGTAATGCAACTATTGACGTTGGGTATTTATACTGTAGATATGCTGATTGGATTGAAAAGTATAGAAGTGTATAAAAAAATCAATTAAAGCTAATTGTTTTCTTTTTAGTGTGAAAAGTAAGATGATTTTACTAAGATTATGCAGATACAATTCCATTTTTAATTCATTCACTATAAAAAAATAAATATCAAAAATAAATAAACACGGTTTGCTACAAATTCCAGAGAGATCACAATTAATATATCAAGTACACATTTGCATCATTATCATTACCTCAATTTTATATACTGTACAAAACAAACTTTTTCTATTGGAGTGAAGTCAGCAACTCACTTGAGCGTAGGTGTCAGCCAGGTGTTTGAAGACCGCGTCGTCAGGTGCCAAGTTTGGCTGGCCGGGAGCTTGACCAGGGGCGTTGACATCATAGGGGTAGTTTGCCACGAGAGAGCCACCGTGCAGGTTTGCAGACAAGACGAAGGGGTGGGCCTGCGTCCAAGCCATCACAGCGACAGTCTCTGGCTCAGCACGACGATTGTACTGCAACATTATTGGTTGTCAAGTACAGTAAATTAAAAAAAAATAATAATAACAAAAAATTTAAATAAATAAAATAAATTAAAATAGAGTAAAATAAAATATATTTGTATCACCTTCTCTTTAAAGCCTGTATTTACATGATACAATTTTGCATACAATTTTTTCTTGTAAACGAGAAAATTTCAACTTCACACACAGAAATGGATTTGAAGTTTTCTTGAAAGGAAACATTTTAAAATAAATACACGTAATTAGAAAACAAACAAACTATCATATACATTTTTTTTTTTCCTTCAACAAATCTTGTTGTATGAAAATGGAAGGTACAAAAAGAAGTACATAAACACATTTCAAAACTAGATATGTAATTTTTTATTGCTAATTAAAATACTGCATCCTCACCTCATTTGTTTTGTATTGATCTGGGAAGTTTCTGTTCAAGTCAACGTTATGAGCGTTGGTCCTCCCCACCATGTCTGTCGTATCATCTGGCAACAAGGTGCAACGTCATTAGATACAAAGTTACGTATTATTGAAGATTAAACAAAGCACATCTTATTCTTTTTAAAAAAACAATTAATATCTAGATTAACCATTACGATCAAACTACAGTGTAATAAAAATAATTATTTCAAATTTATTTATGAGAAGGTTTTGCCTACTTGTTTCACATTTTTGGAAAAGGGTGGGTGATTGATGCCCAGAAAATTTTAATAGGTTTTAATTCTAGATTTTAAAGAAAAGAAAAGTAGAAAGAAAATGGGAGAAGTAAAAAATATTGAATGAGTTGATAAAACAAGAAAATAGGTTTTAATTCTAATTTTACATAAAGAAAATGTAGCTTATAGTGGTTTGATACACAAAAATTGCTAAATAAGAAAAAGGTTACTGCGTGAAATGATAAAACTTCCAAAATGGGAGAAGAAGAGGTTAAAATTAATTTAATAATTACATAATATGAAAATTGTTCTGGGAGCCTGGTAAGCCCCAGCATGGTCGCAAGATAACTTTTACTGGAAAGGCTAAATAATATCGGCCTGGCCACACCCGAAAGGGTAAAATGGCGTCAAGGATATTAACTTTTTATTAACTTTTATTATATTATGTAAATTATTTGGCATTCAAAATGATGGTACTCACTCTCGCTGGACATGGCATATCCGTCCGGGTTCATGGAAGGCATGATGTGGAGCCTCGTGTTATTGACAATGTGACTGGCCCGTGGGTCTGAGCCGTAGTTCTGACACAGCCAATGAGAGAGCAGCAGCAGCATCTCACGACCCACCACCTCGTTGCCGTGCATGTTTGCCACCAGCTTCACCTCAACCTCGCCTGCAAACAAATTAAGAAATTTTGTAATGTTATGAAAATCTTTGGATAGTCTAAACATTACAGCACTCTTGCTCTGTTTGTGAAAATCTTTTGTATGGTGATTGAGCTCTTTTGATATGAATAGCTCTAGTAACGGGCAACCTGCATGATTTTTTTAATTACTATTGCAGAAATGAATAGAGGGTGCAAAGTTATACTACTCTGATTTTTTCAGATTTTTAAAAGCCTAGGAACTATTTTTTAAAAATTATTGAAAGTACAGCGAGAGGTGTCAATAGGCGTCACTTCTTTAATAAAAGGGGAATAGGTTCAAACTTGACCTCGGCAAAACTTTTTAGCAATACATCCTCACCTCTAAAAATCTGAAAAAAATCAGGTTAGTAAAATTTGATTCCCTCTATTCATTTCTGCAATAAAAAAATTTCATGCAGGTTGTCCATTATAAATCTACATCTTTGTATTTTGGAGTTGCAGCTTCATTAAAATCAGGCAGAGATGTAACAATAATCTGAGTATCAAAAGTTGTACATTAATTATAATTACAGTCAACTAATGATTTAAAATTGAAATGTAAACAATAAAAAATAAATCATTGATGTTATAATAAATGACAGTAATACAGTAGTGTTAATTACAATTGCAAGCAAAATAATTAAAGAAAAGGTATTTTTTCTCAATAAAATTCTTTTTAAATGCTAACAAATACATTTTTTAATGAAATAATTACTGTTAAAATTTATATAATTACTGTATTTAATTCTCACTACCAAAGATAATACAATAATTTCCAAACATTTTCATACCTGGCTCGTGCACTCCTGGATTGTCTGAGATCTCCAGCACGTAGAGTTTTTTACTGCGCACACTACGTCCCGCTGAGTACAACTTCGTGATGTTGGGGAAGTTCTTGGACAACATCTCCAACTCCGCCTCGAGACTCTCGTAGTCGTGGTGGCTGAACTGTACCGACATCGGGAAACCGTGGATGTCTCTAGAGGGAGCGGTGACCACCACCAGTCTTGGTCCGGCCTTTAGTAGATCTGAGAACAAACAGAAGTGGAGGTGAGAATACATTAAAAACTTGTTATTACGTAACTTGTTATAAGGTAAAAACTCGATATTAAGTAACGGAGTAAAGGCCCCGTAGAAATTAATTAGTATTGCAGGTATAGAGTAGGAAAAACTTAATATAAGGTAAACCCAATTTCCTGGGTCCCTTGACTTTACATAATAACAAGTTTTTACTGTAGATAGTAAACAAATTTTAGCCTTCCTTCCTTCCTTTCTTATGCTCATGTTTGGCATTATACTATTTCTAGTAAGCTAATATTAAATACAGGATTATTCTTTCTTCAGGTTTTATGATGTCAGACAATAATTTTCAAAAATAATTCCCAGATCAGAAATGTTAGTGTAGTCTGATCTATTGTTATATTTGATTTGATTGTATTGTTGATGTTTTACCAATAAATATAGACTTCCTCTAACAATTATGAGGGCCTCTCAAGTTTTAAAAATAACACTCATCATTTAAATTTTACAGGATATCCAACAGGAAACAGTGGTTTCTTATTTTCCTGACTGTTTTATAAATATTAGTAAATAGAAAAATGAAATTTATTTATAAACTACAAGGGTTTAAACTACAATAAACTATATTTTTGTGAAATATAGTTCTACATTTTATCTCCGTTATAAAATTTCTCTATAGGATTCATTAAAAACTATGGGGTATTTGGGTGTATTTTAAAGTTTATATAGTAGCTGATAATATTAAATTATATTGTTATTTTTTTATATCAAAGCAAGTATTTACCACAAGAAAATCCTACAAAAATGTGAGACAGTCTCTTTGTGCTAAGAAAAATTCAGTGCAATGTGATTGGTCATTATCAGATGTGGCAGCCAATCAGAATACTAGATTTCCTTGAACATAAAGCATCCGTGTCCCATCTTTGTAATAAATTCATGTAATGTGAATAATAAAGTAATTTGACCCCAATAATTTTTATACAGTATTTTCATATTAATTTTTATTGTATACACATATATATTGTACTAATCTTATGGTAATTTTTGTTTTTACATCTAAAAATAAACTTAAATAACTAAATTTTTATGATAGGTTATATTAAATGAAAACAAAAAGAGATAAAATATAATGATCTATGATTATTCTTTATTTAAAATGATAAATACATTTCACATTTTTAAAATTTTGTTAAAATTTGTTAAGTACAAATAATAAATTAAATTAAAATATATAAATTAAAATTTTCACTGACAATCCAAAGCATCAAATGATTATAATTGTTCTCACTGTCAGAGAGACTCATGGCACAACATAGATCATACATTTTATCTGCTGATTTTTATTATTATAGTACCAAATTAGTTAACACATAAAATGGTACCTAAATACTAAGGACAACTTGCATGCTTTTCTCTCTCTTTTTAATTACAGTACTTAAAGAATCTCATGTTTAACACCCGCACCTCTTTATAATGGAGTGAGATCAATGAGAAAAATAATTTCAAAAAAATTGACTTCTTTACATTATTGTAGGTTAAACTACTAAATATAGCCATCACTAATTAATGATTAATGACACCATTGGCAGACATTGCTAATTATTTCCAGCTGGTAAACCTAAAATATTTTTACACCAATACATAAGAGACAAATTGACTATTAAACCGGATGAAAATAAAATTAATAGAATCAAGTTTTTGAGTTATTAAGTATTCCGTGTTTTTTAGATGCTGATTTGACTAAATTTTTACCAAAGTCACCACAGTCCCAATGATATTCTTCCAACTTCTGTCCTATGTATCTCAAAAACTTGATTTTACTTTGATTTTTTTTTTTTTTTTTTTTAAATTTTTAAGGTATACAAAAAATATGGGAACAGTGTTCCAGCTGCTAAGGATGGTGCCATTAATCATTATTAATTCAAAATTTGATAAAATTTTCTGTTTCTTTTTATTATTTTTTTAATTTAACCAATCTCAAACAATGTCAGCAATACATGCAAGTTGTCTAGTTTACAAAAATATGGCATATAAAAAGCTCTTTGTTAAAGGCTTAGTATACTACTTGTATTTATGAGCAAATTTGAGTTATTTGAAAAAAAAAAAAAATTTGATTAATTTAGAGCCTAGTTAGATATCTGACAAGTAAATTGACTTTATAATTACGTTTGTTATGAGTAATCAAAAAAGTTTATAAAAACAGCCCCTGTAGAATTACAAAAATGCACAATCCCAGTTAAAGCTTTAGATAATAGTTAAGTTGTCAAAATATAAGTACAAAAGTTATAGATTTTTAAAGGCAACAGAGTTTCGTAACATGTAATGTTTTAACTTGCACAACATTGCCAAAATTCATCCCTGATTAGACTTTACAATCACTTCGAGAGCTCAGAATTAAGAAGACATACGACAGTTTTTCAACATGTTTTCTCAAATATATTACATATTAAATTAGTAATAAAACTAATTATTGTTGCTTTAACATAGTATTTTCTACTATTTTAGTGTCTTGTTTTATTTTTCTACAATTTAATTTATAAAATTAATTTTTTTGCTTAAATAATAAGAATACATGTAAGTGCAAAGCGTAAAATGAAATAAAAAAATTAAGCGCAAGCAAATATTTTATCAATTAAAGCCTAGCAAGATCACTTATACAGCAATGAATTGAGGCATAAATTTAAAAATAGTGTTTTGTATGATCTTGCTATTTAGAATAAAAAATGCAAAAGTTGTTAGTGAAGTAAAATAAAAATAGAATTAAAAACCTTATCCCACAACCAAAAGAAATAATCACTACGTAACTACGTACACATGACAGTGTTTAATACGGATCCGTTGATGACGGATAATGTTATTCTTATGAGGCATCGTTAAACACTGTCACATGAATGTAATTGTCTAAACAATAAATCTCCTTAGTTTGTTTATATCTAGAAAAAAAATGTGCTGAAGCACTTTAAGTCACAGCTTATATTAATTGACTTATGTGATTTATGGCAACATATTTACCATATATGGCAGGACTTTTGTTATTTCCAGGATAATGTACAGTATGTTATTTAACAAGAAGTAAAGAATGAAAATAGTATAGCGCACAGATGGTACTGTCATAATTTTGAGTTTTAATATCTTCTCCCTTAGTTATCATACACAAGAAGACAGTATTATCTGTACAGAAACACCAATTCTCAAGACAACAGTATAATTATTTTATTTGTTTTTCAATTTTTTTAATAGAAAAAAATATTAATAACAAGTTCATGAACTCAAGTTATAATTTAACCTTTTTTTATTCAAATTTATATACTGTACTTTCAATTTTCTTCCAATAAGCTTATAGGATTTATTTAGGATATTTGAACATAAGTAGCATCAATATGATACTAAAATTTCACAAGTGGTAATAATAATTTCACTTGTAGGTACATAATATCAATATGATAAGGTAGATATTTACCTTAATTAACTATAATTTAATGTCAATTGTAAATCACTTATTACTAGAAAACAAAATCATTAAAACATTCCTTTATATTAATAATTTCCAATACCAGTGGTGGTATGTATGCAGTCATATTATTTTGCTTACAAAATTTCTCATGGAAAATTCAATACAGTTTATGAAAATTGTTGCCATTAACTGTCTTTCTCTGGCAATTTGTTACCAGAATTTGAATATAAAAAAACACCATAAGTTTTTTATGCAATTAAGGTAGAGATAACGTTGATCAGCTGTTTGACCTAGGTGTCTTTGATGAACATGTAAACCTTGGCAAATTTGCAAAAATTCTGAATTTTTTTGAGAGGCAGATATTAGTACCTAAAAGTCATAGAAAAGATTTCAAAACAATTTAACAAGCCGATTTTTTTAAATTAATTTATTTAATTTTCAGCATAGGGCTTTCCCATGGAGAGACAAACTTTTTTTTTTTTATATATTAAATCATATATTTACAATTATTGTCCAGCAGAGATTTACTTAATAATCTCATTTGCTGATGCAAATTTTTACAATAAGTTTTGCTTCAAGATTTTAGCAAAATAATATTCAATTTACTACAAACAGTTATCTTATTTAGATTGGTTGGTTGGTTACCAATGGCGGAACTTGTTTTTCAACATTGTTCACAGTGCTCTCTGGGGCTCCTAATACCCAGTCTGCACGCCAGACAGTTGAGTACCATTTCTAAGTGGGGCACGCATGTTGTTTGCACAACAATCCGCGGTCTTAATCACCCCAGCGGAGTATAAACAGCCGTAAGCTGCCTTCCTCTTACCAACTTCTTCATCTAGTAGCCAGTCACACCCATCCCAAGTCGCGAAAAGTCTGCCGTGTTCGGGATTTGAACCGGGTACCTCTCGGACGAGAGCCAAGTGTACTAACCACTACACCAAAGAGTTGAAAGAAGTACAATATTAGTTTATATTTGAACATAATTAAAAAAAATCGGCTCATTAAATTGTTTTGAAACTTTTTCTGTGTCTTTTAGGCACTAATATCTGCCTATCAAAAAGCCTATCAAAAACATTATTGAATTTTTGTGAATTTGCTAAGGTTTACATGTTATTCAAAGGGACCTACGTCAAACAGCTGATCAACGTTATCTCTACCTTAAAAACCATATACATATGCAATATGTTATAAGGGCTATAGTTGCATGAAAACCTCATGATGAAGCAATAGATAATTTCTACGAAAACAAATATGATTACAGTATATGCCTTTAATTCAACCCACCACAATCCACTCCTCAAAAATTCATTTTTTTTATAACATTAAAAAATATAAATTTGATTGATTTTTGTTTGTTTTTAATACCATTAATTTTCTCTATGTTATATGTCTATTAAATTAATATAGTATAATAATAGTATTAATTGTATAAATGTATACAACTTTTGTTTAATATAATATTTTAAAAAAATGTAAATAAATACTAGAACAAACATTTGTTTTGAAATTTCAATTCTAGAATAAAATATAAATTTATTCCAATGTTAAAACCAGAACTATACATGCCGAGAAAATCACTTTTCTGAATTAAATAATTATCTAAATTATTATAATAAAAAAATAAGTAATAGTAGTGCCTAATAACATTACAATACAAGTCTTTGCTTAATCATAGATATGTATTCTCATTGTTGATATCGACCAATCACAGCACAGAGATAAACATTCCTAATATCTTTGTCAAGGGTGGATCTAGCACACTAATTTTAATTTGGGGATGTTAGGGGGTGTGATGGGTCATACTTTTCAAATCTGGATCTTCAAAATACCCTTTCCATCCCCACTACTTTCCACCCTTGATCATCACTAATACAACATAAATAAGCACTTAAAATTAATGAGTAAAATTAATTTAATTTTTCATCATATTAATTTTGTGCATGTAATTTTTGTTGTTTTTATTTAATTGAACTGATTGGAGAAAAAAAATAGACATGACATTAATACTTTTTAACAAAAAAATACAAACTGAAATGTAAACTAATGCATTTGAATGGCATATTAACAATAATTGTACCTGATAAGTGTTTCAGGATAATAATAATTATAACATTAACTAAAGAAGCTATTGTTAAAGGAACAATAAAAACTAAGCTACCATACAGTTCTAGACTGCACAGCCTATGGAGTATTGACCTTAAAATTTTTATCACAGAAATAGATAGAGGGTGCAAAGTTATGCTACTCTGATTTTTTTCAGATTTTTTAGAGCCCGGGAACTATTTTTAAAAAAATTATTGAAAGTAGGGAGAAAGTGACGCCTCTAAGCGCCTCTCCTACTTAAAGGATAGAACCTAAAAAGAGCGTGGGTTCAAACCCAACCTCGGCAAAACTTTTTAGTAAAACCTCCCGGTCTCTAAAAATTAGAGTGGCATAACTTTGCACCCTCTATTTTTGCAATAAATTTTTTTTGAAGTTGATACTCTCTATTCATGATGTTTTAAAAATTTCATACAATTTTAAATGAGCATACATTGAAATCCTTGTATTTGAATGGACGGTATTTTCATTGTAGAGGCAGTAATATGACACACATTTACGTTTTGAACTCCTTCCACACAGTATTCATTAAAAGAGAAATTACTTGAATTGTTTAAAATAAGAATAAATTTCTAAACATTTTATTCTTCTTAATTTTTTAGTGTAATAATATTGGCATAAACGAAACCAAATTAAAAATTTAATTAAATAATGAGGGACATTGTACTTTTAAATTTCATACAAAATCAAAATACTGTAATACGGTCCCATTAGCCAATTTGATGTTTTTATCATTTTTTTTCTTAATCTCTTTACAATTTATGACATCAAATTGTTTTTATTATTGAAAAAGTCATCATATTAATTTTTATCATGGCGTTATAATTAAAAATACATGTTTGTTTATTAAAAAACTGATGCAGAGAATTTGCAACAGATCTAGCCCAGGGCATGGTTGATGGATGCACACAGAGTAGCACATAAGGTGGCAAGGGTGTTACCTGCGCTGCTTGACGCTGCATGTTGGGAAATCTCTGCTGCGGATTTCTTCAGAGGCTGAAGAGAGAACTCGAGCCACTTGGGACCTTCTGACGTGACCGTCACAATCACGGGCTTGCTCGGCTCAAACCTGAGAAGGAAGATACAAATTGTATGGGACAAGTTTTTCATGGATAATAAAAAAGGAGAGTGAATGAGATAATTCGTTTTAGTTTTAACAGACACAACAACTTTAGTTCTACAGTGGATACCAACCCATTGTAATATTCATGGTAACGAACAAGCAGACTATTTAGCCAAGATGGGCAGTAAGATAACACAGCCAACAACAAATATTTCCATTTACTCAATTCAAGCTCATATCAATAGTGCAGTGAAACAAAAAGTTGATCTAGACTGGAAAAAACAAGGAAGTGATAAAGTATGGGGAGACCTTATATTAAAATTAGCTAAAACTCATATTTACAATAGACTCACAGACACTGCTAAATTTAGATTAGACACAGGCCATGACTATCTTGGATGCTACCAGAAGAGATTTAAAATCCAAGATAGTGACATTTGTAAATTATGTAAAAAAGAACCCCAAGACAGAGGGCATCTATTTAGATGCTCTGCATTAAAAGCGGAACTTGACTTGTTGCCTGGCAACATGAAGCGGGAAGAGCAGGAATCCTATCTCTATTGGCTTGCTAGAAGTAAAATGGCTTAAACGCCAAAACAAAGGGCATAAGAAAAGAAGAAGAAGACTTTCATTGCACATTTTTTTAACGCTGTAAATTGAAGAGAAAGAGGGAAGAGGGGGAGAGGGATTACAAAAGATTTATATAGCTGCTTCAAGTTTTCCTCAGTAGCAAGCTTTCTAGCCATTAAAAAAAAAAAAAAAAAAAAAATGTACATTTTCAAATTTATTTTCTCAGTATCTGCAGTACTTTGAAAAGACATATTTTATCCCATTTCCCTTGTTTTGTGTTTTTGTTTTTTCAAACTTAGAAGCAAGAATTATATTTTTTTAACTTGTTTTCATGCTAAGTATTGCAGTATTATTTTTTTACATACTGTAATCTAAAAAAGAGGAACATCAAAGAAAATCAGCTGACTTGGAACCTCTTTTCCGTAAATTCCTTGGTTACTGACCCGTGAGCAAAGGCCTGCAGCTGGTACACTCCGGGGAGCAGTAGTCTCCAGAACTCCCCCCTCCGCGAGGTGGTCACGTTGTGCTTGATGTCCTGCACCGTCACCAGGGCACCGTACAGACCGGAGCCATCCTCCGCAGACCGAACCACGCCTGCAATCATCACACGTTGGCTTCAAACAGAAGTATATATAGCCAATCTACAGACAGTACATTTTATTTGGAGGTTAATTTTCCCTACTTGGGTGTTGGTGGGGTTCACCTTCACCCGCATCCCTACAATTATCTACATCGTGGTAGTGTTTAATTTGCTAAAGTTTTAAAATTGCCCATAGAAAAATAGCTCAAAAATCAGTAATTCAAAAACTTTTATATTTTATAATCTATTTTGTACACTGTCTTTGTGTTCAATAAATAACTTATTATTAATTAAAGTGGAGTAAATGACATTAGTCAGAAAACAACTAAAAATAAAAAGAAGAAAATAATATTGCACCTGATGTTGTTCCAGCCATTTTTCGTATTTTTTAAAGAGTGTATTACTATTTTTCTTTCTTTATTAGTTAATATTAATATTTTAAGTGAACTTTATGAGAGTGAGCTTGATTACTTCCTGGTTTGGTATTTACGCGCGTAACATTAAAAGCAACAATTGGCGGGTAAAAGTAAATTCAAACTTTTCTTTAATCTCAGGACAAACTTCCTTATTAAAATCATTCACTTGTGAGCTTAAAAAGTAAATAAGTAACTGCCATTATGATTTTTTACCTTATTTCATTGATTTCATTCGTAAATATACAGTAATATGGGACCACAAAAACATCGCGTCAAGACCTCGAGACGGTTGGTGCCAGCCGATGCTGGCCGCCAGAGGCGCTGCGAGCAGCGCGTTACATTTTAAATTCTACTTTTCAGCAAATATGTTCGACTTTAGACCCGATTTACTAATTTTTTTTCGTGGGAATACCAAAAAATTATGTGCTAAAAAGTTTTATTGATAATCGAAGTGCTTATTTCCATGTTTTATTTAAGCGATTACGAATCGCGTCATTGAGTAAAAAAATACTTTATCTCAAGAAACATGGAATTTTCGTGTTGCTGCCATTGCTACCATGTAAAAACAAAGCATTTAAAGATTCAATTTTCTAAATATTTTTCGTGGGTTGGCCCTACAATATTTTACAGACACATTCGTGAGTAATTAAAGAAGGTTTTTCAGTAATAAAAAAACGCAATTACGAAAAACCATTTGGCGTTACCTCTACTTTAAAACATTTTAATTGAACTTTGGCAAATAAAACACTAACACAACGATAATGGGGAATTTTAAACAAAAATAGGAAATAAAAATGAAATAAAAAATATGTACTGCACCAGGTATATCTTAATGGTAGCATCTAAATATTCAACCTGACCTTGATAGATTGTGGCTAAATATCCAATCTCAATTTGATAAGTCATGCAATATCAACTTTAGATTTAGGCACTACTACGACAATATGGAGTTGAACAACTTCAGAACATTAAATTATTTAAATTTTTTTAACAACACGAAATAAAAAAAGAACACATACCAGTAGCAAAACTTGAATTGTAATTTTTGAGTCATTGATGTGCTGTGGAGATTTATTTGTGGACGGACGAGGAAATAATGCTACTGGCTTACCCCGTAAGGGTTATGGTGTCTTGTTATGTATGTATGATGTGTACTCACCCTTGACCCCCCAGTGAATGGCCTCCATGAAGGTCACCAGAGCCTCTCTGTTCTTGCCCCACTCCGTGGAGAGAGTGTTGGCGGGAGGGAACTTGCAGCAAGAAAGTTCAAACGTCACCTCGTAGCAATTGGAGTGCAGGTAGTTGTAGTCCTGCATGCCCCCTGTAACAAGCGATCAGGAGGGAATTTTAGTACCTCCAAGTAGATGTCTCTGTAAGCAGTGCTTTTTTAGCTGTGAAGAAACTGCTGCTTGACCAGCGTATGGTCTGCGCTAACACTTTTGACAACATTGAATAATAGCTTCGTCAAAGTGACAAGCCAGGCTGTTCGGGGAAATGTTTTAAATTTAATTTTAATAATTTAAAAATGTAAGATAGAACATTTTTAAGATGTGATGTAGCCAAATCAATAATTTTTTATTTATTTATTTTTTTTAAAATGCCAAGGCATGTTTTTTCTTTTTTTTTTTTTTAGAAAATTGTTGTTGAAGGTTCGGTAACCAGTTGAATGAAACCAGCTCATTGTTAGAAGTCTATTTAAATTTGCTACTGAACTTCCTAGCATGATTCCTTCTATTCAAAACATTTACAACCCATGTCTGCAAAGTGAATCTATGACAAAAAAGTGATGTAGTTACTTGTACGGTGTTGCCATTTCTCACACTCACCCTTGACGTTGTACCAGTAGGCTCCATTGGTGACTCCGCCAGTGAAGTTGTCTCCAGAGCAGAGCGCACCCTGGTGCATCGTCAGGTGGTTGTTGGCGTACACCGTGGCGAGCTCTTTGAACAACGAGTCATCAGGAGTAGGGGCGTTCTCACAGCAGTCCTTGGCTCGTCTGAAGAAAAAAACAAAAACAGAGTTCTTACAATGAACAACCTGCAGTTTTTTATTGAATATGTATTTGGATAGAGGAACTCGAGTCAGGTAAGTACGTATAAATTTCTTTCATATTTTTTGAACTCTCTAACACCCCCGCTGTGACGTCATAGTCATGCAACGTCTCAAAGATCTTCAACCTATGAAATTTTAAGGCTTTATTACTTTTTTTTTCTAGGTTTTCTAATATCAGTCACGAAATTAATTTATAAGCTACTTTTTTCCTTATATATATCTCAATTTTTAATTTTGTTCTTAACGTTCACAGGCTCTACAGTCAAATTATGATTGATCAATATGTACTGTATGTATTTTGGGGCAATTGACACAACATACTGGTCAGGTATACCCCCCTAACAGTCAAATTACTCTTACCCAGTATTGTCAAAGGGGTAGCTTGCAACCACAGCCCCACCATGAAGATTTCCAGAGAGAATGAAAGGTTCTGACGAAATCCATGTCATCATTGCCAGGGTTTCCTTCTGTCTTCCCGAGACCATGAAATCATGTGCGGGACCCTCAAACATGTCAAACTGATCTGGAAAGTTGCGATTTAGGTCCACGGCATTGGCATTCTCTCGGCCGGAGTAGTCATTTTTTGATTCACAAAGACCCTCCTAAAAAAATAAGAAAGTTTTTAAAAAAAAATGTACAATTCAGTGCTGGAAAATAATTAGTGATACATTACAGGATGGAATTCCATAGATCATGCAAGACGTTGATAATGGCACAAGCGCTTAGCTCGTGAAAGTAAAATTGCATTTTTTTTTAATGTCATTACCGGTACATACCAGTTTTCAGTTGTGACTTGATTTACAGTAACATTGATTTATATGAATACATTGAATTATGCCAGACTAAAATACCAGTAAAGGCATAAAATACTGTATGCATACAGTAGGCATGTATATACTGTGTACATGCTGTGAGGAGAAGAAACGGGCACAAAAATCCCATATGGTGGGGCGTCCGTTTGACTGTGGTACAGCTCATGAATTTGTGTTATTATTATGGTATTCTTACCTGAGCATGTTCAAATCCATCAGGATTTAATGAAGGCATTAAAAATATATCAGTGCTGTTAACAAGTTTTGTAATACGTTCATTTGTACCATAATTATCAAGTAAAAATTGAGCCAAATAAATCATTAATTGTCTTCCAACTGTTTCATCTCCATGCATATTTGCTACATATTTAAACATTGGTTCTCCGATACTTCTATTAGATACATTTTCACTAATTTCCAATGCCCATAACTCACGCCCTTCCTCAGATTTTCCTATGGTATGTAAATGGGCGAGGTTTGGGTATCGTGCAGTCAACTCTTGAAATAATTTAGTAACAGCTTCATAATTATGATAATGTAATCCTGATTCTTCATTTATAAACTTTTCAATCGTTCCATTTAATGATTTAATTGATTGTCCACTTGATAAAACTAATATAAAACTATAAATTAATAACTTAAAACACCACGTATTCATTTTTTGAGTTTCATCAACAGCTGTCAAAAGTGTCAAATAAAAATGGCGGACATCTTCGTTTACCAACTGCTCCAATAGCTTTCTAAAAGATGCGCAGAGTCAAATTTTCGCTAAAATGCTACTACTGCGCAAGTAAGAGAAATTTCAGCTTATTTTTTTATCCCTCTTTAGCAGACCGCGAAAACGACAAAATTTCAACACCGTTCAACACTGCAATGAATATTTTAATAAACCACACATAAAAAAACAATTTCCATCAGATAAAACTACAGGAAACTAACAATACAAGGGAAAAAGAACAGTTTCATGGCACGATATATTATATAGAACTAGCTGCTATTGCATAACTTTTTTCTCTATATTGCAAAACATATAGGATGAATAATTTATAAATATTTGTCTCCTTTTCAATTTTTGATCTAACTTGTTATTGCTCTATAAGCATACGAAGTAATTAAAATAAATAACTTTAGTCTCATTAAAATATAAACTAGGTAAAATAAATTAGAAATAAAACATAATTATTAAATTAAAAGTAAATTTATTCACATATACAAATAAAACACAAAATTAATTAGCATTTTATGTATTAATTAAGTTACAGTAGAAATGAGTTACAATTTATTTTCTTTTTTTGTGATTATGGACATGAGAGACATATAGTTCAATAACATGAGTTGGAATACATTTTATAAAATTAAAGGGATATGAAATTTACTATAAAAATGCATGTTACTACAATAGAGTACTGCAGTATTTTCAATAAATAAAATCAAGTCTTTTGATTGGAAATGAGAGTATGATGACTCTATATGTTATCAAAGTATGCATTATTATTATTATTATTATTATCAAAACATTAAAATGCATGTTAAATAATAGTTAGAGATTAAAGAGATTGCTTGATTCACATTATTGAACTATGAGAATGAGTGATATAAATTTTACCATCCTGGTACCGTGTTGGCAAGTCGACGCATCCTCCTGAAAACAAAGAATAGCAGAGGCTTGGATCTGGGGTCGTTTCATTGGGCAATGGGTAGTCTCAGGTATCGAGGCAAAGGAATGTGATTGGGCAAAAACTAAACTAGCGCTTGGAAAAAAAATACTAATCCAAAAAAATATATTATACTACTACAGGTTAATATAACATGCATAGGAGATCAAGTGAGTTCTATAAAGAAGGTAAGATTTGTGTGAAGATGGTGTGTGTTTGGGTTTAAAGCATTTTCTTAAGAATGAATCTCGGTTGATTGAGATCTTGCAATTGTTGCACCCCAGAAATGGAGCTGTTGTGAGAAAATTGCCAGATTGAATTTGCTCAAACCATAAGCGATCAAGTTTTAAAACATTTTCAATTTTTTAAATTTTATTTCATTCAATTCCGTCATTAAAAAAATATTCTTTGACTCTCAAGTAACTGAGATTCATCGTTAAATGGATGTAGAAAATGTTTTAGGAAGAAAAAAAAAGGGACATAACACAATAAGATTTTACCTATAATCTTTGCTTGCTTACTCATACAAAAAATAATTTTTCTAGTATGAGAGTTTCTTTGGCATAAATTATTGACAAAATAGCATCATGTCTCCAAAAAAAAAAAATTGGGGTAGTTTTACTGTAAACAAAACTATGAAATATAATTTTGGTTGTTATGAAATCTGCAATAGTTTTTTTACTTTGCTACATGTTTTGCAGGAATAGACTAGGGTAGGTTATAAGGTATATCATGATTGGTTATACGTAGTTTATTAGGTTATAGTAATAGACTAAAGGAAAGCTAAAGGACGCATTTGAGTAAAAACCAAAGAAATGGTTCTATAAAAGTTACTCATAGAAATAAAAGTTTGTGATTGGTTGAGGGGCAAGCTGGAAGTGATGTGATTGGGCTAATAGGAATTCACACTCTCACTAATAAAAGTTTGTGATTGGTGTTGGATCAAGCTACAAGCAATGTGATTGGTTGGTAGGAATTTAGGATAAAGGTCTCTTAGGAATTCACAAAGCTAAAAGTAGAGGCATGTGATTGGTTTAGGACTAAGCAAGGATAGATTTAATTGGCTGGGAGGGCTAGAGGAATTTGCGGACGTAGCTGGGAAGGGTGAGGGCGGCGCGGCGGCTGGGCTGGCACATGGTGGCTCTGCGGCGCACCGACCTGCGTGACCCAACCAACCAAACCACCGTTAGCTTCTCAACGCCACCCCAAACCCCCCTCCCACCTTTCCCCCCACCCCTCGAAACCCCCTTCTTTTCAGTCTTGCTTGCTCCCAATTCAGACCCAATCTGCTAAGAAAGAAACAGCAAACACAAGTATAATATTAAATTTCTCCCATTTATCATTGGCTCATTTTCTACTTATTAAATTTAAGGAAAATAAACCATATTGGTTGTGATATATATTTTAAAGGAAAGGATAGGAATAACCAGCAAGGCCTTACCGATCGAGACGTCTTCTCTCTTTCATTGTAAATAATGGAAAAATACTCTCACATTTGCTGTTTCTTTTCCTTCCGTATAATTTTTTGTCCTATTCCTCATTATTTCATTTATTATTTTTTTTTTATTACGATAATAAATAACTTGACTAAAAATTATTTTGAAAAAGAAGGAAATAAGGTTAAGAATTATAAAATAATAAGAGAAAATAAAGAATAAACTAAAATACACAGTAAACAGAAATGCAACAAACTAAAAGAAAAATTAGTATACTAGAACAACATTCATATTTAAATTATAAAAAATTTAATCCTTCAATTGTTTATGTTATCATGCCAACAAACGGTCCCCACAATCAACAATTCATTAAACATTTTGTAATTAACACAACACTTCATCACATTGTAAAAAGGCACTTCATTTAATTTTAAAATTATTTTTAATTAATTTTAGTTTGACTGTGAATGAGCAATTTTATATTGCAACTATAATTTTTAATGTTGTACAATCAAAAACACACCTACGACTAGGTTCATATATTTTTATTTTGGTCTGAAAAATATATTAGCTAAACAGTAACTAAAATTTCATTTTTAAAAAAGTAGACCAAATTCTTGATAAACATACTTTGCGAATGCTCTATTTTTAAATTGTTTTAATTAATTTTTTAATGAAAAATTAACCACTTTAAAAAACGAACTTCCTAATTATAAAGAAAAAATGTCATATATTGAGATTGCATGCAGGGGTGAAACCCATGATTCTGAACAAGTGTTTTAGTTTTGAATATAAACCTTTGCTCTAAAATTGATTATCACTTATTGTCATGGCAGCACCTACATATGTCTTGGTAGAATTTACATGCATTGCCAATCTCAATTCATTTTCTACATATCGAAATGAGATCTGCGTACTATGTAAATTCTACCAAGTGAAGATTGGCAAACCAGATGCTATCACGACAATATATAGTTTGCAAATAAAAATAATAAAAAAATACCCAAATTTAAAGAGCTACATATCAAAAGAAATTTCATCTAAATACTAAAGTACATTTACATGACATTGTTTAATACCATTCTGTTGACGACGCTTCATAAGAAAACTCGTCAACTGATCTGTATTAATCAAAATCATGTATAAGATCACCAAACCCTTGTCAGTACGCCACTGTCCGCAGACAGGACGAAGACTGTACCTGGTGTTTCGGTCCTGGTCTCGAATCTTCTTCTCCATCTCTGCGTCCGTCAGAGTCTCCAGGAACGGAGACCATTGGTCAGCCTCGGAGGGGGGTCGGAATGGAACCTCAACCGTTGCGAGTGGAGCCTCACTGCTTGAATAACAAACAGTTTGCTATATTTTGTGTCTTGGACTATTTGTCTTACAAACTGTGGCCTTCAATTTAACTACCTAGTCTATCTTATTTGGGATCAAAACAGAATATAAGCCACTTATCTGCCATATTTTTTATTTGGATCATTTACACTATGAAGCAAAAAAATTACAAAAATAGGAGAAATGGGGCCATGTTTTGCATTTAAGGGTAAGGTAACGCCACCAATGTTAAAAAAAATCCCTCTCACAAAAATTCTGAAAAAAATTTAAAATGTTCTCCTCTACACCCCCTATCAGTAGCTAAAATATCAGGTATACAAATACGATCTAGTTTTTGAGTTATGAATTTTTAAAGTTGACCAATTTAACATGGGAGTTTCATTTCTCCATGTTAAAGTAGTCAACTTTAAAAATTTATAACTCAAAAACTAGATCGTATTTGTATACCTGATATTTTAGGTACTGATAGGGGGTATAGAGGAGAACATTTTAAATTTTTGTCAGAATTTTTGTGAGAGGGATTTTTTTTAACATTGGTGGCGTTACCTTACCCTTAAATTTTTTTGTTAAACATTAGCTTATTTCATCTTAGAAAAGTCTTTACAATTAATTTTAAGTTTCTTTACACTCCCTCAATAATTATTCTTACTTTTGCCAGTAAGTAAGTATTTTTTTTATATTTTAGAAAAATGCATGTAAATTTAAAAAATTACTAAAAAATCCTTTTCTTTAAATCAGGCTGTATTTAGCCAAATTGTGCACTTGGGCTACTAATTATCTTGATACTACAGCAATCAGCTTAGCTTTAGCATAAAAATTACTCCGAGGAGCAATGATCAAAAATTAACATGGTGAAGATACGTCAGTGTTGCCAACTACCGGTGCTACACCCAATGCCCTTAAGTAAAAAATATGTAATTTGATCTTAATTTTTAATGGCTTTTATTCTTTTTTAACCCATTAATTCAGCTTGATAACTTTAGTAACCTAGCTCATCATGTATATTTTTAAGTACAAATATTTTTCAAATTTATATAATCTGCCACTCTTACTTAATACTTAATACTTAAATTAACTTTACTTATAAGTACATAGGGCCAATTGCTGAAATGCAACTTGTATATTTCCAGTTTGCTATTTAATATCTTTATTCTTAAAAAAAGAATTCAACATACTCATTGCAATATTGAGATAAACAAATTTGCATATTCAGCAGAAAGATTTTTAAGCACAAATAACACAAATATTAGTTGTCACAAATAAAATGCTGTTAGTTACTAAAAACGTGATTTTTTTTTCTATGATGCAAGGTGCTCTTCTTTTTTATATACATATATGCAATCTAGCTGGGACTCCTCGTTAGCCTACAGGATTGGGTAGATGAACATAACACGGTCTAGCGTGAACAGTGCATGTAAGAGAGGCAGTAAACACTTCTGTTAAAACACATAAAGCCACAGGTTTTTCAAAGAATAGGCCACAGAAAAAGTGCACAATATTATTAGACATTGCTGGATCATCAATGAAAAATGCAAGGAGTTTTATTTAAATTTAAACCAGAAGTAGTACAGCCAGCACCAAATCTAATGCGAAAACCTCGTGGAGTGTGCCTTAAACTTTAAACGGCACAAAGAAGCAGGTGTTTTCCCAGATGGTCAGAAAGAAATAACATTCCAAGCAAATAATTTAACTATCTTTATTGCCGCCTTCTTCCCCGCATGATGAATTTTGCTTGGAATGTCTACTTTCTGACCATCTGGGGAAACACCACCTGCTTCTTTGTGCCATTTAAAGTTCGAGGCACACTCCGTAAGATTTTGGCATTGGATTTGGTTCTGGCTATACCGGTACATTACTAGAGTTAAAAAAATATTTTCTTATTTTGTTTTCCAAGTTTGAATTTTGGACAATTTCAGTTCATGATCTACTGCCTGCTACAAAGATGGAAAGAACAATGGCAATTTTCAAACCTTGCATTCTACATTGATAACACAAAGCGACTAACTTGCTCAAACAGGTTCAGACGATGCCATGCTTGCTAGCAGCTAGAGAAAAAAAAGAGAAAAGTAAGAGTGGGGAGCAAGTGGCTTTGTTTACCACCTGAAGGCATAAGTTCTCTGGTGCCAGCTGAGCTGACCCCTGATGCTGTAAGCGATGGCCGTGACAAACTCTCCGCCAAGCCCCAGCTCGGCACACAGCTTCATGGCGAACGTCTCGGGGTTGTTGTCTTTCTCGCTCATGTCCCACTCCACCTGGTCCACCAGAGACGTGTTGCCAACATGGATGTTCAGCTGGAACAACGGTGAGGAGAGTTTAGTCATGGAGCTGTTAAAAGATCATGTGAAGATCTAGAGTTACAAAGTGGGCAGTAACATCGGAGGAGCTGTAGCCACCTACAGTATTTAGTAAATCGGACAGAACATAATTGAAGTAATTATTTAAAAATATTTTAAGAAAGCAATAACAATTTCTGACTAAAGCAAGCAGAAATTTGTAAAATCGAAACTCTGGTCCCCCCCCCCTCCTCCTCAAATTATTTTCCTCTATTTGGGAGATGCTAGGTCGGGTTTACAAAGATCCTGAAAGTTAAATTTAGAGTTCAGTTTAAGCAAAAAAAAAAAAAAAAATGCAAGTTATATATTGTAACATGCCTACATGATACTCTACCTCATCAGAGTTAGTGCTATTTCTTACTATAGTCCACGTCACAATGACAGCTCTGTACCTTGATGATGACTCGTTGGTCAGCGGTCTCCTCCAGCAGAGGTTCCGTGGGGAAGCCGTCGATCTGTTGACGAACTGCCTGGGCGATGGCCGGTACGAAGGTCAGAGGGTTGAGGTCAAGGTCGTCACACAGGACCTCTGCAAACTGCTCCGGGGTGATCAGCGTCTCTGTCAGGAAGAGAAGGGTTAAACAGTTTTGATGACGAGTTTTGTTTGTTGCCAAAAATTACTGATGTGTGCCATCTTGGAGGACTCACCATTCTTGTTCCAGGTGAAGGTGTCCCTCAACTTCTGTCCCTCGATCTCCATGTCCAGCCTGATGGGCACCAGCAGCTCTGCTTGAGAAGCATTCTCGTGGATTGCACCCGGGTCAGTGTCGTCAAAACTGAGGTGGAAAAATAATGTTAAAGCTCATGCAGTACTTTGTTAGGTTTATTATTCCAAAACCAAAAACGTAAATAAAATCAATCAACTAAGAACATGATAATACCGTACCATCAGGACCCAAATTATCAGATGGTTCTAATTTATGGACAGAAAACAAAATTTGTATTAAAATTTATAGTATTTTACTGATTTTCCATAACATTTTAAAAGAATCTGGTAATACAGGTCCTCATGGAATATGATAAATGTGGCAACGTTCATGCTGCTAATCAGTTTTTTCGACGCTGCGTACCAGAGAGGGAAGGTGCGCACTTTCTTGTTGTTGACGCGATTCCGGTTGATGGGTGTCGCTTGGGGAACTGCATCGAGATGAGAGCTGTTGGGCAGTGCTGGCACCCAGGGGGCGCTCTTACGAGTCTTGTTCTCCCTGAAATAACAAACAATAAGTAAACAGCAAGTTGAATTAGACAACAATATCTTGGGTCATACATGATTAATTGCTGTAATTTGCTTTAAGATAATGCTACACTGTACAAGATTCATGATAAGGCACAATTGTTTAACGTACCGAGGTACAGGCGGCTCGGCGGAAGAGTGTACCGAGACGGCTTTGTATTTCTCATCATTGCCCTCGATGATATCTTCCACTTCACTGGCTCGTAACAAGGAAACACTGGATGCCAAGACGTGCTGACTCAAACCTGTAGATGATACATTGTTATGTAAACTTATTCCAACTAAATACTGCGACAGAATCAGTGAAAATAAAGCAAAATATGTAGGGCGTATGCATACCGAGCTCAACCAACTTTTTTCTTTCATCGTTAGTAATGGTACGTCGAAACATTCCAGGGTATTTTTTGTACAGGGACCCACGGAATAACCGTAGGTAGTTACCCACCTAAAATAAACAACACAACTAGTGAAATTTGTCCAAAATAAACAAAAATGCTGAATTTTAACATTGATTTTAACATTGTAGGTAGCAGAAAGCGTCCAACAACAAACACTGTTTACAAGTATTAATTTGTAAAAAAAATGTTATTTTTTAAAACAAATCGATGGAATATAATTTATTTATTATGTTTGTGTATTTACCTCTGACCCAATGCAGTAAAATTCCCCATTTTCTTCAACTTGAAAACTTATCGGCTTGTCGCCGTACGTCCTAAGCGCCATTTTGCCGACTATGACGTCACATCTCACATTTGCTCACAAGAAAAGCGAGACCGGCGACCGGCGAGACGAACGCATGCGTACGAAGGGTTGTATAAAATTTAGGCGCTTCATCGAAAAATTTAATTATTTATTTATAATATATTTATTATTTTTCTTTCAACTTTTTGATTACATAAAACTTAACTCTAAACTTCCCATTAGAAAAATATATTATGCAAACAATTAAGATTTAATAATTAATTCAATAATTTAAAAATTGACTTAAGGGTAAGGTAACGCCACCAATGTTAAAAAAAATCCCTCTCACAAAAATTCTGAAAAAAATTTAAAATGTTCTCCTCTACACCCCCTATCAGTAGCTAAAATATCAGGTATACAAATACGATCTAGTTTTTGAGTTATGAATTTTTAAAGTTGACCAATTTAACATGGGAGTTTCATTTCTCCATGTTAAAGTAGTCAACTTTAAAATTTTATAACTCAAAAACTAGATCGTATTTGTATACCTGATATTTTAGGTACTGATAGGGGGTATAGAGGAGAACATTTTAAATTTTTTTCAGAATTTTTGTGAGAGGGATTTTTTTTAACATTGGTGGCGTTACCTTACCCTTAAATTCAATTTTTTTTATAAATTTGTTAAATTATATACAGTAAAACAAATCTAAGTTTACGCTTGACATGGCTAGACTATACGTCTAGACCGACTGGCGCCCCCTATCTTAGCCATGTTATGACTTCCAAGATGGCCGTCGCGCGTAATCAAATCCACACGTAAACTAAGATCTGTTATACTGTAATCACTATCAGTGTATATATTAAATATCATATATGTTACTATAATAATATGGTGCAAAACTTCATAATATTTTTTTTAATTAGGGTTTTAACTAAAATATATTTAAAGAAATTAAATAACACAATTTTTTTTATAAAATACCAATATTTTATTAAACTCAATTTTTTAGAATCAAAATTTGATACGTATTATAATGTATAAATATAATTTATAACATAAATTTCTTTTTTTAAATTTAATACAACATTTGACTCAAATTTAACAACATTAGTTTAATAATAGTACATATAATTGAGCCTAGGAAGAAGATTAACAATTGGCAAGTATGAATATATCAAATTGAACAAGTTCGCAAAACATGCAACTTAATTTTAATTTAACAGTATTATGGATTTTTAAAGACTATATGTTTATATGAATTCATAATTTTTACACAGTAAAGAAGCATTTTAAATATAATTTTTATTTGATTCTAAAATTGAATATAAATTTGACTAGAATTAATATTAATTAAAAAGAATTGCAAATATGGATTATATATTAGTTAATTAAGGCACATAATTGTTATATATATATATTATACACATAAAGAACAGGTTAAAATAAACTGAATTGTTTATATGGTAACTACAATTTAGTTTAATTTAAACAGGTATTTTATCGACCTCAATTTTTTTTTATTGCAGAAATGGATAGAGGGTGCAAAGTTATGCTACCCTGATTTTTTTCAGATTTTTTAGAGCCCGAGAACTATTTTTAAAAAATTATCGAATGTTCTTTTTGTGACGTCACGAGACGCCGCTCCTTAAGAAAAAGATAGGACTTGCCGCCTCGTGACGTCACAAAAAGGACTTTCAATAATTTTTTAAAAATACTTCCCGGACTCTAAAAAATCTGAAAAAAATCAGGGTAGCATAACTTTGCACGCTCTATCCATTTCTACAATAAAAAAAATTTGAGGTCGATACTCCATATATGAAGACTTGATTATAGGTGAAACATTGCAGGGGATGCACAAAAAAATAATTAGGGGTTTTAATTAATTAGTTCACCCTTAATAATTCTTAACAAAATATGTAGATTTTCATATACTGTATAAGTAAATGGACAACATACATGAAATTTTTTTATTGCAGAAATGAATAGAGGGTACCAAATTATGCTACTCTGAATTTTTTCAGATTTTTTTGAGACCCGGAACTACTTTTAAATAATTATTGAAAATCCTGTGATTTCAGTTGGCACCCCTGCAGCCTTAATAAAAAGGATGGAGACTGGAGCACTGGACGCCTATTGACGCCTTCAGGGGGCGTGGCCGCACTTTCAATAACTATTTAAAAATAGTTCTGGGTCTCAAAAAAATCTGAAAAATTTCAGAGTAGCATAATTTGGTACCTTCTATTCATTTCTGCAATAAAAAATTTCATGTATGTTGTCCATTGGTGGTAACAGATTAAGCAAATTTAAATCATACTTTATATATATTTTTTAATGCATAAATTATTTATGCAGTTTTTAAAAATGCCTAGCCTAAATTTAAGGCTATGTAATATTTAAAAAATAAAGCAACAGTATTTACTTTCATATAATATCTTCCATTTAAATAAATAATTATTATACTTTTTACAATAAAATGCAAATTATAAAATTCAGTAGATCATGATTTATAGTTTTAAAATAACACATCTTTTTTTTTTAGTTAATTAAAACTTTGATAACGATTTAATTTATCATGCATTATTTTTAACAAAAAAATATATAATATTTCCAAAAAATGAGGGGAAAATATTGAAAGGCATATATAATTATCTTAATGCAAACATTATGATCAGATAGCACAATTTTCTTCGTTCTTGATTTTTGTTTAAACTGGCCTGGTCTTTTAGCATATTATGAAATTTGTGTTAATTATAAACACAGTACAATCTTATCAATATTAATTAAAAGGCAGAATTAGAGACAAAAGATAAATTTTACAGTCTCATTATGCAGTGATGTGAAGGTGTATAAATTGCAGACTTAAAAAAACAACTAAAAAGACTTTAAGATGTTAAAGCCAGACTTCTGACAAAAAATAAAGGTATTCAAAGTATAAATATTTGCTCTCAAACAGTTTTTGATTACTAATATGGTAGCCTAACTATTAAAATTTTTAATTTGAGGTCTTATATATAATATAAATTCTGCAGAAATATTATATAGAGAAGGAATTTTTTGTTAACATTCAAAGCTGATAAATATAATGGGGGTTCTTTTGTTTTTTTAAATAGGTACGTCCTTTTTAGCACAAAATATATTAATATAGTAAATGGGCATGCATATTTAAAGGACTGAGCTTAGATATTTATAAAAAAAAAAATGAAGAAAACAAGAAAATTTTACAATCAAAAGTTGGTATTAAAATCAAGTACTCAATAAAGTAGTAAAAAAAAATGTCTTAAATCTAAATTTGCACCAAGTCCTTTAAAAAATATAAGAATTTTTGAGAGCTAAATATTTATACCAGCAGGTTACTTTTCCCTACGGTTCTCGATGATTTTAAGGTTATTTCTTCGAGAGGTCAGCGGGAGAGCTCTGGACGTCCCCTGGCTTCATGACCTGTCCCATAGTCACTGGGAAGGGAATGGTGATGAACTGTTTTTGACTGGAGGGACCGTTGGTGTGAGCGGGGGCAGCCTTGCCAGAGCCTGGGGTACCTGTAACAACAAACAACTTCAAATTGTGGAGTTTTAAAAACTAAAAATTGCAATTTATAATTAATTATTTACTATTACAATCAAATTAGATTTTATTACAGTGGTGATATATATTACAAACAAAACAAATAGAAAAAAAAATTATTCAAATAAAACTATCACTCAGTGGAGTTAATTATTGTTTAAAAAAAGTTTAACAAGCAATCTTAAGACAGTTTTTTGTTGTGCTGTATACTCTCTCTCTCTCTCTCTCTCTCTCTCTCTCTCTCTCTCTCTTTCTTGCTCCTTATTTTCCTACTCAATTATAACCTTTAAGTTAAATTAAATATAATATTATGATTATTATATTAAAGATATTTTTTATTCTTAGCAATTTTAATTATGCTAAAATTCAAACCTCAATAACTATTATCAATACAATAACATTTATTTGTACTTCATTCAATAAACTTATTATTTATGTACAATATTTATATTCCTGAACCCCATCACTATTTCTCAGAATTTTTATGCAATCAATTTCAGCAGTTATAAGTCAATAGTCATGCTTAATGGAGTATCGACCTCAATTTTTTTTTTTTTTTTTTTTATTGCAGAAATGGATAGAGGGTGCAAAGTTATGCTACCCTGATTTTTTTCAGATTTTTTAGAGCCCGGGAACTATTTTTAAAAAATTATTGAAAGTTCTTTTTGTGACGTCATGAGACGCCGCTCCTTAAAAAAAGATAAGATTTGCCACCGCGTGACGTCACAAAAAGGACTTTCGATAATTTTTTAAAAATTGTTCCCGGGCTCTAAAAAATCTGAAAAAAATAAGGGTAGCATAACTTTGCACCCTCTATCCATTTCTGCGATAAAAAATTTGAGGTTAATACTCCATTGTTTATATCCCACAATTTTTTAAAACTGAAGACTAAACTACATCGTTAGTCTGAAAACTCTAATAAATTAATTAAACATGGTAAATCAAACATCCAATTGTCTTAACTACTTTTTAATTAAGAAGTGAATTGTTCCTACCTAAAAAAAATAGCCATAAATGATAAAAACACACAATTAAAGAAAATACAAAGTTTATTATTCTGAATAATCTATTTTATGACAATATTATTTTATGAATAAGAGGACAAGTGGCAAGACAGTTACTTGTCCACTTCGCAGCAAAGGGTGACTGACTCACCCTCAGCTTGCACGGCAAAGAGCACACCTCCAGGCACACTGGAGTGAGGGGTGGTGTACATCATTCCCTGGGAGGTCTGGTACACCAGTCCACCACCTGGGAAGTTGCCCAGGCTCACTGCAACAATCATCAAACAATGAACAAAAGTGGAGCAGAAAACTGTTGTCTACCGGGATTAAAAACTGGGGATTTATGCTTATATTTTCATCTCAGAAAAAACAGGAATATAGAAAAAATTTTACTCTCTTGTAAGAAAATAAAAATAATTTCAAAAAAATAAATAAATAAATAAATAAATAGGTAAATAAATAAATAAATAAATAAATAAATAAATAAATAAATAAATAAATAAATAAATAAATAAATAAATAAATAAATAAATAAATAAATAAATAAATAAATAAATAAATAAATAAATAAATAAATAAAACACAACTGTTTGGTTACTGGATATAGAGAAATTAGTAAATATTAATATTTTACAAGGTAAAGTTACCTGGTATGAGAGGTGTTACAGGAGCACCGTTAGACTCAGAATGGTTACTACTTGACGCAGATTGGTGCTCACTTTTAATTTCTGATTGGCTGCTTCTTGCCAGTGACGGCCTCTCCATCGGTTCTGCATCGCTCTCGTTCGATGAATCGCTCTCGTTGCCGTCAGATTTGGGGGAACCGTCAAGCTGTCAACAAAAAAAAAATACAAGTTGTTTTGTTAGTCAATGAAGAAAAATAATGACGAATTATGTATGTTTTGTTAGGGAAATATTATGCTGGGCATGTTTTTAAATTACAGATTCGATTAATAGGAACATTATAATTAATACAGTTAGAAGGAAGATAAACAACATTAATTTATAATTAATTAATTTTCTTATTGACGCACCTAAAATCAGAAACTTGGATATAAGAATTTTTGTAGTCAGTAATAATTAACAACAATAACAAAATAGTTAATCAATTTAATTTTTAATAGAGGAGGGGAGAGGGGAGAGTTACAGTTATAAATTTAATATTAAATATATTGATTTTTAAATTTTAGTTGTAATTAGAAATAAGTGTGCAGTGTATCATACTCATGCTAAAAAAAAAAACATGTACATTATGTATATGGAAGTAATGGAAGTGAATATGAAGCATATTGCAGGAATTAATTTTGTTCATAAAAAACAATTTCATTAATTTTATGCAAGTTTCAGTTTTATGTAAATTATTTTCCTTTAAAAATATCCTCATATTACAATAACAAACAATACGTTCTGTATTTTATTAAATTAAAATAGAAAATCCATAATATTAATAAATAACTATATTGATTGAATCAATCCAGCAGTACAATTAAATTAAAATATGTTAGACAAATTTTATAGTTATTTTTTGTGCCTTAAAAAAAATGAAATTGAGCTTCAAAGTCCCGCAATATTTATCACCGTAAAAAAAAAAGAGAATAAATAATAATACAACACCAAATGTTGCGTAAATGTAAGATTTTCGAATAATCTATAATAAATTTATAAATTTAAATAAAATATTATTATAGCGCAAATATTAAATATACGAAAAATCATTTTTACAACTTCGAGATGTAAATATTGGCAACAGCATCTTCAATTACCGGTAAGTACATTCATCTTATGATATGGGTCAACAGGTGTAATACGCATAGTAGAGGGGAGAGGGGGGTCAATGAACTTGACCTCGGTCAGAAGTCTTAGTTATTAGATTGGTCCATAGATGGCTGTAGTATACTATGTTTTGCAATCCAGTCCAGATTGTCCATTTATGGAGTTAAAAACGTCAAGTTACTTTTACATCAAAGTCTCATGTCCCTCTTACGTCATTCTTACCGTCGTTATAAAAATGATAACAGGGCAGAATTTCGATTGACACTCTCTATATCAAGGTTATAAAAAAAATATATTAGCACTTAAAAATTATAGTAATAATAAAAAAGTTTTGACTAATTTAGTATAGTGAACTTAATTGACATTTTTTTTATGGATTTTATACGATTTTAGATTAAGTAATAAAATAATGTAATAAAAAAAAGTTTAAAAATTCAAAATTTTACGCAGTTTCTTTTGAGAAATAGTAAAATCAATTTTTAAAATTAAATATGTCCTCAAAATTGGTTACGTGGATATAATATGACTACATGCAATTAAACACGCCGCATTTTAAATAACTTAAAAATATTATACAAAAAAAAAACATGAACATGCTGTGGTAAAACCCTTAATTATAACTTGTTATCATATACATTATATTATAACTTATGTTTACAATTTTAACGATACAACTCGATTTACTTCAATCTTTATAAATAATATTTTCAGCAAATATTATCTACAAGCGCGCATAGAAAGAAAACAAAATCTGGGAAGTATGGGATTTCCATATACGGTGTAGATGGTCAACCCACGTCTTGTCAAATCTGCCCAATGATTTCGCTATTTTATTTTCGAGAACCCTTTTACCTATAACCTGTGTGACTCGCGTGGTCACCGATTCCATTTAATTTTCTCTAAAAACAAAAATGAACCTTATTCTTGCCTAATTTACTGGAGCTATGCATGAGACAAAGGGTTGCAAATTTGCAATTTTCAGAGAAGTGAGAACCTAAAAGTGTCCTATAGCTCATCACCGCCTCGATGGTGTGGCATACGATTTCCAATTAAAGCGAGGTAAATTTCGTAGTGTCCCAAGGTGTACACTTAGAAGAAAACTTTACCCCTTCTCTGTTAGTCTGCCTCACTAAACAGTACAATATGGAGGTATAAGGTTAACTTCTTAAATCCCTAAAATTGTGGGAGGTGTGGCGCAGTGAGTTTGACCGGGTCTCGTCAGAACACCGAAGTGAAGCAACGCTGGGCGTGATAATTAGTAGTTGAAAGGGTAATAATTTTTAACAAAAATCACGTTTCCCATTCAGAGGAAAATCATTGCACTTTTCCACCATGTGGTCCATCGTGAACAAAAACTCTTAATTCTAATATTGATAGACTCATGAGTGCTCATCCAAAATTGCAAATCTGCATCTCTCTGTCTATTGGAGCTCTAGCAAGTGAGACAGTGGAGTAAAGTTCGTGCTATCCAGAGGTATACGTAAATCCAAGATAAATAAAAAAAAAAAAACATGATGTTGACGCCAAGATTATACCACCGGCATTGAAATGCAGTGACTTAATTTTCTCGTTAACGATTGAAGAGAATTCCATTGCGACAACGTGACATGACATGTGCAAGTAAATGAGTGACATACAATCACGAACTCAATGACTCAGTGTTAATAAAGCAGTATGGAAAATATATACAAGAATAAAAAATTATCAATAACAACAATCGTTTATACGACATAATATGGCATAAAATATATTATAAAGTCATTTATAATAGTATACGGTATATACTCTATATACATGCAGGGTATTATAAAACATTTTCATATGTAAAGTCGTATTGCCTACATGATATGATCAATCCCAATAATTTAAATGGTGTGGGTGCCTGAATTAACATATTATATATTATTGAGTATATTACATACATAATATATAATATTATTGATTGGTTTTATTTTAGATCAATCAAATACGCAGGTCCAAATGTAGCCACAACTGTACTTTATATTAAATTATTATTATATTTACATATGTTTAAGATACATTAATTAACACAAAAATTAGGTTCCGATCCAAAATTTGTATTTAAAACTTGGTAAACGTCCCTCCTAAACCAGGCGGCCGTGGCTTAGTTGTAACTGAGGAAACCATGGAAATCTCAGGACAAAATAAAATTATGCACGTAAACAAGTATGTATCGGGATGAAAGACTGCACGTATGCATGCAGTGTGATTAAAGTGACTCATAAATCATACAACTGAATCATTAGGTATGTTTAATTCGTAAATAAACCATGTCATTAAATAATCAAAAATCAGATGAACCTTATGTACTGTACAGGGAACGTTATGATCATCTACTATTTTTATTTTTTTCAAAGTTTATTTTCGAACAGACCTATTAAAAGGATTATGATCTTAGGAGATGGTAAATCACTCTGAAAATTATAGTACACCTTCCTTACATTATAACATAAATATTTTGCCAAAAAATGGAGCAATATCTAGTTTTTGAGATACAGAATATAAATAGTGATATTATCATCATTGGAAATCTGGCGGCCATTAACCAAATCAAATCAGCATATTTTTAAACTTGAGATATTAATTTTTTAGTTGAAATTTTCAACTAAAAAATTAATATCTCAAAAACTGGACCGAATATATGTATATATTTTTTTTACTTCAGAAAGTTAGCATTATGTTAATTCTGATCAAAATTTTATATTTTTCACCATGAAAAAATAATTGCCATAGTGACAATAATCCTCAACTCACAAATTAATACGAAATACTCTGCATGAGATACGTCTAAATTAATAACCACAAGACGTGTTCTTTCATAAAATCGTATCTTATTAATGAAGATACTTATATAAACACACGTCAGCCGCCGCCGGTGTTAGGTGTTATTTACAGTACAGTCACAAAGCGCTACTTGTGCATGCACGTTGGGACTTTGAGCGCATTCCACTGTACTAGAATCACATAGTGGCCGCCTTATATTCATTGGCGTCAGTCTGATGCAGTTGTTTATCTATTAAATAAACAAAAATGATTAATTAAGTGATCTAAACCACCACATTGTGCGTATGTGAATGCTAGTCATGATTTAGCTCTACATACATCATGCGGTTTTTATTAGCATCCTGTATTTTGAATAAATTTAATAAATTAAGACTAATATAAAACAACACGTACATTATTATTTTCCACTTAAACTGCATTAAGCTCTGTAATAGTTACCCAAGTGACATTATCACTACGTTAATCAAATAACGGTATTTAATACATATATCCGTTGATGACACCTCATATAAATTATCCATCGTCGTCAACGAACACATGTATGCAGTGATCAGGTGCGGATCCAACGATCGCCCCCCCCCCTCCCCAAAGGTCCCCAAAATACATTGAAGGTGTTACCACCCCCCACTCGTCGCCCACCCTCCCACCCCAAATTTAACATTGCGGGATATGGCACCGCCCCCCCCCCTCCCAGAGCCGGGAACTGAATCCGCCCCTGGGCACCTGGCAGTGATCCTATTATAAACTTTAAATTATTGGTGCTTCGTGGACCCTGATTTTTAAGGTCTCTCTTAAAGCAGGTCGGCATTTGCCTACTTGTAACTGAGGGAACCATGGAAATCTCAGCACAAAAATAAATAATGCACGCGCGTTAACGCATGCAGTGCAATTAAACATGCATTTATTATACATATATCAGTAAGACTAACTCTCAGGTCAAGAAAAACGATAGATTGATTGATTTGTTAATTGATTGAGTAAAGCACGTCCTTTTTTATTTATTTTTTTTTTGTGAGGGTTTGTCTGCCCAGCACACGGAGTTGGTTGGATAATGAATGTCATTTAGGTCTCAAAATGTTTTTTCCAAGCAGCAATAAGAAAAGTTTGCAACAAAAAAAATACAACATAATACAGTATGAGAAGCCATCAGTGTGCATGAATATAAGACCTTCATATACTGTCAGTGCAGTCGATTGCATGAACTACATGCATGCTACATTTATTTATTTTATATATCACTCAATAAACATTCTCAGCTGAGGCAAAATGAGACCCATGCTTTGTATACTAAAGATCAGCTGTGAACGCGTTTACAAAAAATTATTTTTAATACATGCACACTGCGTATAAAATACAGATTGATATTTCATAAACGTCATGCTTTCTCAGCTGCATAAATTATTACAACTTTGCTATCTTAGAAATATAACATGATACATTTCGTTATACTAGTCTGGAAACATCAGTGTAGGCGAAAAAACACGTGTTTTTCAAACAATGAAATCTTATCGAAATAGTCCAACGCAAATTTTACAAACTTTATTATACTTCATAACAATAATATAAAGATAAATTATTTTTTATATATTTTCCTTAATATTTAGCGTCATCAAATATATCTGTCGCATCAAAAAAACACCTGTTGCACTAATAATTTAATGAAATCAAAAATGCATTGCATACAATTTCAAGCACACTGCAACCAATAATAAAACTATTAAGTTAAAAAAGAGAGATATTTTGCAGAAGTATAACATGGTGAAAATAATATTAGAGGGAGTTTTTTTTAAGGGGAAGAGTTTTATCATAAGAAATGGTTTTGGAAAAAATAAATCTGAATGAGACCATGTATTTTACGTTAAAATAAAAAAATTAGGAGATCCGCAATAACCAATACCCCAATGAAGCAAGAGCGTGAGGATCCAATGCATTCCTGTGGTGTATATGGTGCCCTCAAAACCAAATTTTGCCATGCCTACATGAAACACATATAGCAAAGCTCCCCAGAATGTATTTTGACTAAAATATTGAGGAGCGTTTCCCCCGGACCCCCTCCCCACTAAACTCCCGCCATGCTTATACCGCCACATTTACAAAATATAGTTCTACCATGCATGTATTTTTTTCATTCTTTAATCCCCCCAAACCCCATTCATCATTCCTATGTCAATGTATTATACACAACAAAAGTTCTACTGAAATTTGAAGACCCACTTCGCGGCCTCACGATGCTGAAGGCATTTTCCACCCACGAGCTTATATAATTTTGTTTACATCGGCAGGCTGCCCACTATGGTGTTGGTGTTTACACCGTGGCTGGCGGCGAGCCTGCACGCGTCTTCTTTGTGTTGCCTAGCGACCGCGTGACACAATGACGTCATCATGCATAATCTTCTTAATTAATCTTTTAATGAGGTATGACCATAAGTTGGGTCACTAATAATCGTGGCTTATCACAGCTGGAAGTTGTAATACGAGATATCACAATCTAATTAATGTTTGAGATGACCTTTTGACATAAACATATAGACGTTGATCAAAATGTTTTTCTACGAATTTAAGAAAAAAATATCTTGATTTTTTTTTATGTCGGATTTTTTGAAGTGTTGTAACGAATTTAAAAAAATCTTGAAGTTTTTTCACGTCATGCAAATAAAAATTTTGCCAACTACGCGCAGTTCTAACTATGGAAAATGTTTAATATTTAATAAAATAATATTAAAGTAAATTTAAAATTACGATGAAATCACATTCTTTGCTGATAAGTTAAAATTTTTGAGGCAATAAATGTAATTTGCTGATGTCACTTGAAGCATATAATATAAAAAAAAAAAAGTAAACTTTTTGTTGTAAATAAAATATAATATATATTAAAACTTCAAATTTTCGACCGAGTCAAATTTTGAAAGTTGATTGTTTGAAAAATCATACGATAGTGCACACAGTCAAATTACACAGTTATTTTTTTTTAATTATTCTCTATATAATTGTTAAAAAAACATTCAATACTATAAAAGGGAAAATAATAATAAAAATATTTATATAAACATACATTTCTTAAAAATTATTAATCTAAATTAACTAAATTAAAATTCATATCACATTCATAAAAAAAAATACAATATACATAAAAGCTCACTACTTCAAACCCGTATTTGGATTCTTTCGAAAGTTTACGCGCCTAAATAGGAAAACGTATTTGATTGGTTGTAAGTTGAATTTTCTTGTTTCTTATTGGTTGAATGATAGTCCTTGCTTCTTTCCATATATGGCAAGGCGGTGAGAAGTTGCGAGCAAGCTTCTCAAAGCGAGCCAAACAGAGCTACGAGAAACGACCAAGTTACTTCGCTCCGATAAAACGATCAACACAGTTCGGTAAGTCTTTGCTAATTACGTTAATTATTAATTAAATTATTGACAAAAATATAAGTCAGATAAGATGTGTGTGAGATTTTTAGAAAAACTAATTGTTGACAATATTTTTTACATGTTGTATCGTTGATATATCGATCATCAAAATACACGTGCATTTTTTTTTTAAATAAAAATATTTTTGAACTGAAATATATATCAACAATATTATTGAACAGGTATGAATACATTTTGATTATAAAATAATAATATAATAAATTACAGTATTTTTTATACAGATCGATTAATATTTTTTTAAATTAAAATTTTCGTTCATGTTTTTAAAAAGTGATATTTTTAAAGAAAAATATGCAAATTTTGTTAAATATAATTATTTTTTTAATTAAGAACAGTCGTAGATAACTTTGTAAAACAGATCGAATATTATTAACAATTTTTAAAATAATTGTTATTAAATTATTTACTAAAATATTTTGGTGAATATTTTTAAACAATGAAGAAATATTTATTTTCATAAAAGCAAGTGATTTTATGAAAATTCTGATGTAGTAATGAAATAAATCGTTTAAATTTAATTTAAATAACAATAAAAATATGAATATCTTTAATTAATTAATCAGCTTTAAAAATAATTAATATTGCCATGTATTTATAATTATATTTCAAGCGAACAGGCCGCTTTTTGTACATTTTACGAAGAAGTTCAAGGTTTTAAAAATAAATCACCAAATTACATAGTATAACTGTAATTTTTATGGAGCTGTAATTAAACATTTTTGTAAATGACGATTTTTTTTAAAGTGGGTCATATGCGACACATGTTAATAAATTTTTAAAAATATGACATATTTGAAATAGTAGAAGACCTAAATTTTGTACTAAAACATAGATATTAACTTAAAGAATTTAAAAATGTTTTTATATAGAAAATTGTACAATTTTTTAAGTAAACAAAACAATTATAAAAAAAAAGTAATAAAATTTTATCATACATTTAAACTGCAGAAAATGCCGTAAGAACTATTAAATATTTCCAGATAATTATACTTTTTTATTAAAAAATTACTAATTACTTCAATAGATAAAATTAATTTTAAAAATATTTTATAGAAATATTTTACAACATTATATTTTTCTAAAAGCGGTCAAATAAAATTGTCTAACAACAAAAGTTGTATAGAAAAGTTTCTAGTTAGAGAGACAATATAATTTTTTTTTTATCTCTTCTTTCGTTAACAAAAAAAAAAAAAAAAAAAATAACCATATATAGTATAATACCATTCAAACATATGGTGATGAATTTGATTTAAAAAACATATAAATATTAAAAATAATATATATTTATTTAAATATAAATATTGTTTTACTTATTAATGATTAAATTATAATAATTAAATTTATAAATTTTGTCATTTTCATTCAAAAGTCATGTAATTTGTTAGCATTTGTCGCGACAGGTGGTCAATTGCCCCAAAGGAAAGAAGGGGAGGTAACATAAGAGAAAAAAGCACAGGAGGGGAGGGGTATCTCTCTTATACTATACATGACTCACTATATAGTTAGGGGGATACCTTGATATAACTTGTTTACTATTCATAACACGTCTTTAGCACTGTGAGGACAAAAATTACGTCAAAAAAATAAAACACGTGACTTCCACTTCCTATCGCTTATTGGAGCTCAGGAAGTAATATTATTACATTTCCTTTTATAATATTTAACGTGATTAAAATAATTATTAATTTTTTTAATTAATTAATATTCATATCAAGATTTTAATTTTTAACTTGTAATTAGTGAAAATATTATTATTGTTGTTTATGTTTGATATATAAACAAATAAGTTGTAATAATGAATTATTAATTTTTAAGGTAATAAAATTTGTTTTTACATTTTTAACATGTTACGGACATATATATAATTTTACACCTTTTGTACAATATACATATTATTTATTAATAATCATAAATTTGTTTCAGATATGGAACCAAGATAACACGGAAGAAGATGATTTCAACATTTTTGTAATTACATTTATTAAATAAAAAAAATCTATATTTCTTAGTGAACTTTTAGGGCACCTTTCCTTTATTATAATTTTATGATAACTTCATGTAATTAATCAGAATAATCATAAAAAAATTCATATTACACATTAAAAAAAAATCATTAATGCATGAATAATATTTTTAAACAAATTTATATGCAAAATTTTTTAATAAAATTTCGATAATTAATATATTAGAAAAAATAAATAATTTTATTAAGGGAATTAATTTTAAAATATTTAATAATATGGAAGTCTAAAGTTTTATTTTTATGACTATTCTGATTTACAATTATTTGCATGCTTAAGGTCTTCAATATAGAATAATTTTTTACTTTTTATTTATTGCAATGATCCATATTAGTATCACAGTAAATCAGTAACTTTAAATATAAAATTGATTTTTTATAATATTATATAATAAATAAAAAAAAAATGAAATATACTATTCAAAATTTGCATGTATTATTTATAAATATGTATTTTTTTTACATTATTTAATCAACAGTTATACGAGTAGAATTGAAAATATAATAAAAATCAATGAAAAAGTAAAATATTGTAATAAATCGATTGTAAGCATAAAAGTTATCATAAAAAATTATACTGTAGACTAGATTACAATAAAAATAATAAAATTTAATTACATAGCACAGATGAATTTGATATATTTTATAAATAAAAATAAAAGAATCAATAAAGACTATAGAAATTCCATCAATCAATATATTTTTTTAAGAGATTGACCTATTTTTAATTAAATTTTATAATAAAAAAGGTAACTAAAATTGACGTATTTTCATTCCATCAAACAACTTAACATACCCACTTTTTTTATATGAAAAATAATAGAAAATAACATTGAAGCTTGCAGACATGCAAAAAAATGTGCAGTATAAATTATTTAAATTAAATCTGGCGCCTATATAAAGCTTTCCCCTATAATCAATGGCACTTACATGTTATTGATTGGTCACAGATAATTTTATATATGTAACTAATTTTAAATATAAAATTGTAATGTATTCCTTAACATCTGTCCATATATTTCAGTTATATCTTTAAGTCAAATGTATTTTTTGTTATTTAATAAATTTAAATCAAATCTATATTATATTATTTATTTAATTCCCTGAGTTGTCTTAATAAAATATTTTTATATATTAATTTACTTAATTAGAGGCTTCAAGTCAGATTATTTTGTGTTGTTCCCACAGTCCTTTAAAAAAACATACATGAAATTGCTGTTGTATTATAAAAGAAATTTTTAGAAGAAATTAAGTTCTTGGTTTAAAATTAAATCAATAAATTGTCGGTAGGATGCGTTTTTTGAATTAATTACTGAGAGAAAAAATTCAAATTACCATGGTGACTAATAGAGTAAATTGTCCCAACGGGAAGCACTTTTAATAGCCTCATTTATAGGATAAAAATAGGTATTATTATTTAAATCACAATAGTTTATATTTTTGTGCAATTTAAAACTTTTTTAACAATTTTTTTTAGTTATAAATAACATTTTCATTCTTGTGTTAACAATGATTTTTAATTATTTATTATCAAACTGTTTGTTTTGTTGTTTTTTTCAATAGGAATTATCATAAAGAAACATTGTGCATTGAAAAATATTGACAATTGTCAATATAAGTCAACTATAAATTTGGGGAGGAGGGGTCAGTTACCCCAAAATATTAACCAATCAAATCATCTCTTAGAGTACACGTAATAATAACTGGCCAAAAAAACAAAATTGATTCACTTATAAAGTAATAATAACAAATTATAAATAATATTTTCAGGTTTAGTAACAACAAATTAAAAGGTACAAAAATTATCTTATTATAAATAAAATTATTTTGTTTTAAAAAGACAAATCTTAGATTTCATCAAAGTAATTTTCTTCATCTTTTTTTATATATAATTTTCAGTTGATAAAATAAAAATCGAAATTAATAAATTATTAACAAATAGGTTAAGTTATTAGGAGAAAACTTAAAGAATCACCTTTTCAATAAATTGCTTTGGATTTAAAAAAAGTTAATAAAAATTATAACTACCAGTTGTTTTTTTAGTGATTTACAAAAATTAATTTTTCAATGGCATTAAAAATATACATTTATTTATTTATTTATTAGAATATAAATTTAAAATTCTAAATGAAAATTATTTTTGTTGTTAATTATATATCTGGTAAAAAAAAATGAAAAATTGTACAAATTCATTAAGAAAATAACATAATTTACATTTTTTTTTTTAATGGACGGATGTATTAAGTTATTAGCTTTACATTTTACAACAATTATTAATATTATTGAGCACTGCTTTTTTTTTATCTTTCATACTACCTATTAATTAAAAAAAAAAATCATTATATTGTCATATATAATTTTTTTTTTTGTTCTTTCACTTAAAAATTAATATAAAAAATAACAAGCTTAAAACACTCAGCCCAAAACATGCATAACAAAAAAAAAAATATACAACATAATCAATTCGACAAATAAAAAAAATCAACAACACTTAAACACTAAAAAAAAATCTCACACACATTATCTGTTGGAATTTTCTTTTTGTTTAATTAAAAAAAAAAAAACGTTGAGAATGGTAAATAAAAGTACTTGTACAATCAGTTGAGAAAATTAACTAGCACCAAAATACAGATCTATAAAAATTAAGATCTTCATTGTCACTTTATATTTGTAGAGAGCACTTTTAATTAGCTGCAGATAATCTCTATGATAGTTAATTATTAAAGAGACTGAAAATAAGGAGTCCCACCGCATTCACATTTCACTAAGAAGTCCATTTTCTTCTGCTATTGTATTTACAATAGCTTTCATACTGTAATGTAGAAATACACAGGGGGGACATTGGGGGGACTAGTAGTGTCAAATCTTGGTATTCATTATAATACCCACAGAAATAGAAAATGACTCAACCTAAAAATTCAAAGTGTAAAAAAAAAAAGACATTTTAAAAAGTAACATGTAAATATTGCAGGCTAGAAGAATAATATGAAAATAATCATCACAATTTTTTATCATTATATTTATAAAATTTAATGGAATTATTTGAAATGTATATAATTAAAAATTTAATGCAGTTTATACACATTTCAAGTTTCTACCAACGGATATTAAGTAAAAGTATTTGAGACTGTTATCATGTTTAAAACATCTAAATTTTGAAAATTTGGACTCAACCTGTGCCAAATATTATAAGCAAACAATGCACTAAATTTTTCGTAGCACTAAGTTAAACAGGTACAAGTTAATGTAAATTGGAATGTACTTAATTTCTAGAGACCTTTTTTTTTCTATTTTTAAATTAAAAATCTGAAATTTAAGTTTGAAACAAAAAGTCTTGGAATGTTTTTGAAAACAGCACCACTAAAATGGAGTCCAAATCATGTAAAAATTACAGAAAGTGATGATTTATTGTCTTTAGAAGAACGCAAAGTCTTATTTTTTTTTTAGCCTTCAAAGCACTTAAGTACTGTATTTAAAACCTGCGTACAGTCTTTCAAACGTTAGAATACCCCTGTCAATCATCTTCAGCGTAGTAATACAACGTGATTTGTATTCTTCCGACCCATGTTGACAACAAAATACAAAAAAATAGTTCTTTCACTAGAAAAATAAAGTAGCTGAAAATAAATCAAAGACACTCGATACCTGTTGCATAATAATTGCTAAATTATTGAAACTTCTTTACAATATTTTATCTGTCTCGACTTATGTGAAAATCTTCGTAAAATATGAAAATATTTCTGTCCACTAGCTCTATTGATATTTTTTTTGTGTTGGCTGCCATTTTTTACAGCTGATGTAGTTGATTGACAGGTCATCCATGAACTATTTTCCATGGGTATTCTAACGTTTGAAAGACTGTATAAAGTATAAACTATTGTGGTCCACCTAAATGATACTGATGATGACTTGGATGACTCTGTTGAGTATTTTGTGGTGACATATGATGGTGATATTGACCTGTACTAGCCTGCATATTTTGTAATTGTAATTGTGCATCTAATAAAGATTGTTGTGAATGTGTATGTGTTTGATATTGTGATTCATGTAATTGATAATTACTAAGTAATTGTTGTTGTCTTACTTTTTCCCCATCTTCTATGTGGTAGCTCAGTTCCGTTTCCTCGAAACCCGTTGCAGACATTCGTTGGTCTCCCGTAACGGCAGTAGCTTGTGGGATTGGTGCGTTTGCATCGGGAGAATTGAGACACGTCTGAATTAAAGCCTTACCGGCTTCAGACGTTATCATGGGTTGAAGTTTGCGGGTGGCAAACGTGTAAACGTGGCCAGTCTCGCTAGCTACGAGTAACATCACTTGGGTACCGGTTAGGGTGGACAGTTCATAGGCCTGCGGACAAACAATAGAGAGATGGAGGTTAGAAGTATGATAAATTTATCAATCTTTATAAAGTTAGTTCAGCTTTACTAATGTACTGATAATTTTGTAAGAAAAAGTTTGGTAAAATGATGTCCCTAATACATTATATAAGAGAAGTCTTTTTAAGTGAGTTTAACATAGCATGATAGTTTCAACATTGAAAGCTACAATTAAGTGTGAAAGCAAGTGCATCATAAAGTAATTCTAGCACAGTGAAGTATAATTTGGTAGAATTTTAAATAAGCTACTAATATGTGCTATTGTATAGTTTTCATCAATACAACCAAAGTATACAGTACTGAATATTAGATATAAACTTATTTTAAAAACTATGAACTTTAAAAAACATCAAAAAGAAATCTGGTTGCATATTACTGTTATGTGAAAATACATAAAAGAACACAGCACCAATAATTCAAAATTTCACTTCAAGAATTGAAACAGTCAGCTTCAAAAACCGTATTGAAAAGATATTCCTTAACACAACACCTGAGAGGTAGACTTTATCAGAAAATCAAAGAACAGCTGGCAGTTTCAATTTTTCACAAATCTATTTTTGTAAAAACATAATTTAGCTCCCGGCTCTCACTTTTTTCATGATGCCCGTCTTTCTCTTGGAGAAGGTGGTGTATCGCCGCAGCTTGTTGTCTATGTACTCCATCTTGATCTTGACACGACCCTTGGTCTTCTTGCCATTGGGGGGAGGACCGGAGCTTGACGACGGTCTGCTGTTGGTTGACGACGTTGACGGTTGGTTGTAGTTCGTTGGCTCTTCCAGAGAGTCGGACTCAGACGCCTCAAAACCTGAGGAAGAAATAACATGGGAGTGAGTTAACTTTGACTAGGTACTGTATTTTATTGAATTGTTTTGTGCTTCTGGTAACATTGATATTCATGCAATAAGACCGGATTTATGATATTCCAATGCACTCTGTAATTATGTAATTATAATACAAAGTCTGCAATTTCCTTGGAATACAGTATGTTATTTTTTAAATTCAACTGTAGGAGAACAAAAACAAAATGACAACTGTCCTCCAAAATTTAAAAGTTCAGTAATGATTTCAGGATGTATTTTTATTTGGTGACTATTGATACTGAATTGTCAGTTATTATAATATTTTGCAGTACATTAATTTCATATTTCAGTACCTGGTACTAATTATGTTTTTATGAAACTTGTTATTATCAATTCAAATCGAAACTGAAGAAGAAAACATAATAGTGTAAATGAATACTTTATTACTAAATAAAAAGAGTCTGAATTTTCTGGAAGTCAAATTATAATGGATACAGTACACAATTATCTATTTAACTCATACTGTAGTCATTTTGTTTTGTTTTTTTATTTAAAAAGAACTTGTTATCATTTTTGTAAAAGTACTCAATTTTAAATCAACGAAAACGCTTTTCCCGCCAACACCACATCAACCGTGGGTCTGAGGGAGTAATAAACTTCCATATAAAATATTAAGTATTAATTCTTGAAAAGGGCACTGCCTCTGGTAAGGGTGAATACTATGTCTGTTAGTAAACCCTGACTATAATAGTGTAGTCCATTTGCTCTCGATCAATCATAAATATGCTTTCTACTCTACAATTGCCACGGCATGCCGTAGAAAAATCAAGTTTGTTTCTTTCGAAAGCACCGTTAGTGAACCGAACTCAAAAAGTCAGTGGTTACGAACAGACTTGATATGTTCGCAGATTTTCTCACCTGTGACTGCGTCTAAATGTCGTTTTCTACTCGAACACTGCTGAGGAGGCTCGTGGTAAATATCACCCGTGCCGCTGGGCAACATGGTTGGGTGAGAATAAGTCAGGTAGTTTCGGGAACTGGCACTCGCGGCAGCACTGCTTACGTTTTCAGGCAAATGCGACGAATGATGATCCATGGCTCGAAGAAAAATAAATTTGACAACCTCGTATTAAGGTTGTAATACAGTGCATGGTTGCCAAATTTTTCTGTAAAGAAAAATATCAAATTTTATTAACTTATATTGAAAAAATAAGACCCATATTATTTATAAACAGTAAACCTACAGGGCGTTTTCACAGTAGGGGGTATATATTATAACTCTCATATAGCTTCAACTGAAACCTTGCAGGAGGCCTATTAGTCAGCAATAAATTGAAATAACGTTTTCTCTTGACTAGTAAATAACCATAATTATCTATTAGAAGTAAGGCATAACTTAATTAAAAATTAATTACCATGACTGCAAAAAAAAATCAATCGATGGATCAGCTGTTTTAAAACATCAGTAATATTACAATAAATATTAGCCTAGCCCAAATATAAACCAAATAGAAGGCATAAACAACACAAAACAGTTCAGTAAATTAAATTAAAGTCATATTAAAATGATTAATGACCGATAAACACGTTAATTTAATTTATAACATCGGCTTATTCACAAAGAACAGCTGTCGAATACATCGTAAAATAACTTATTTCTAGTAAGTTTTGATACATATTGAACAATAATTGTAATATTTAATAAGTTTAAGTATCTATATTTGATATATTACCTTATTTCATCTCTATTACACCTTCCAAGTCCCGAAATTTGTTGTTTAATTACGAACTAACACTAACACACATGTGTAGATCAAACCTTCATTTTACACACTGGGCAAATGTTGCATTTACCGGGCAATCCCCCCTCCTACTTCCGCAATAAAAAAATAGTTCCAACAACTCTCGCAAAAACATGACTTAAAATATCCATTAATGACTATAAATACTTATGAAATATCTCAAATAACTTATTATTATTTGAAATATGTTATACATCGTGATTGTTAATTGTATTTAAATAGAGCTATTAAATTATTTTTAAATCGCGGAAGGATTTTAAAGAAGTGCGACGTGTCCATATTTAGCTCTCCCACCCTAAAAGGTATCCATCTCCATATATGGGCATGAAGGAAGACTCCTTATATTCAATCAAAGTGCACTAAAATGCGTTTATTGAGTGCAATTCTAGGTGTTAATGAATGAAAATTATTTAATAATAAATAAATAATAAAATCATTTATATGAAACATTATAAATAAAAAATATTAACGCTTATTTTTTTTGCATTGAAACAATTTTATCCGAAGTATGCAACCTGCATAACAGAAGGGGTGAAAGAGTTGCCTACATTAAGGCTCTTAAAGAAAATTAAGTAATTTAAATTACACCATATAAGATATACTATTTTATATTAATTTATAAGTAATTCAACCTTTTAATATCTCATTAATTTACGTTGATAAAATGGCATGCATTATGAACTAACTTATTTGCAAAACTATAGTAATATATACGATACACATATATATTTTATAATACACAGAAGTATAAACAATGATTTAGTTACTATGGTCAGTAATCCTATATAGCCGATATGAGATATGTTACATCGAATGACCTTAAAGCTGATGGTATATATTATTATGTAAGCTATATATTGTGTTACATCTTTTTTATTAACTTTTCTTTGTGGTTGTACTGTGGTTTTGTTATTGGGCTATATTTTATTTTAACCCTTCTTTACATGCTATTTAATTTAACAATATGTAAGAAAATAATTTATATATTATAATAACTTATTTTAAGCGTAATATTATATATATAATAGGATGTACAGTATATCGTGTAATATAATTATTAATAGTTTATTTTTCAGTGATATTTACTTTCCATATAATTAATAAATTTAATACAATTAAAATTGTGATTTAAGTGCATGCTGCTATCTCATATAATAATAAATAAATATATAAAACATTCTCTTTAAAAATAATAAAAATATTGAGATTCTTCTACTTTAAACATTATTTTTGTGGGCAATCGTATACACAGTCGAAATATTGTAATGCTATATTTGATTTACCAGCTCCACGTTTATATTATAAACAAATATATGAACAAATAGTTTCTTTTTTCTTTAAAGATAAATAAGAATTATAACTTAACAAAAATTCCAGTGCATCACACTACTGCGAAAAAGACATTTATATAAAATATAAAGTGAGCAAATTTACCGAGAAATTTATTATTTCCAAGAAATTTTCTTCAACCAGGCGGTTATAATGTCAATATAAATTAATGTTCTCTTCTTTTGTTGTAAGAAAATTTCCAAGACAAGAACTATACCTTTTTATAATTTCATTTTCATTTCATTTTTATTCAACCATATAGTGAAACCTAAATTGAAAATATTATATCTAAATTTAATTTGTTATTCCACTTATACTGTATTGTAAAAGAAAAAGCTGTAATAAAAATATACCATTTCTTTTATACTCAAGTTAAAAAAAAAAATGTTTAGAATGACATTATTTGTTGCTCCAGATTAAGTGTCAAAATATTTTTATACCATTACTGGAATCGTACTTATTTTATAGTTTTTGGATAATTATAATACATATGCATCTTTTAGGTATCATCATTATTTTGTTTCAACAATTTTTGTGTTTATAATATAGTTTAATATCATTTTTAAATACTAATTTTAACATCATGTGTGTCTTTGTCTAGAGTACAGTCTTGTACATTAATATTGCATTTTTCTCTGGAAGAAATAATGGACAATTTTTAGTTTTTAAAACACATGCTTGTACACATTATTACGAATAAAATAGATATTTTACAATAAAATTTCTACATAACAATATTCGTTTTTTTATGTGTTAAAATATAAACAACTATTTCTCGTAATCTATTTTTTAACATTTATTTAGCAATAAAATTGCTTCATTTTCTTAAAATACCAATACTATTTCTAAATATAATTTAGTTCCTTATTAAAATGCATTTCGTGTTAAATTACGTCAAATTTAAATAACAATTATGAAATATTAAGTTGCATTCTATCATTCTCCATGCAAAACACTTCGTACCGATATAACATGGTGAATGACGCGTGTCATATAATATATACGTACGCAAATAACCTTGCTACCGTATGCAAGAATGCACCTGTTATTATTGACTTGTTAATTAGCTTATTATGCACTTGTAAAGGCGCCGCTCTTATAGAGTTGAGTAACCTTCAAATATTGTTTATTAGTCTCCTCCATATTTATAGCTCCTAATTATTTTCTAGTCGATAAAATTATAAAAAAGAAATCTAGTTTAAATTAATAGTCAAATTATTGACAGTTAAATTCAAGGTAAATGTATATATATTTTTTTCATATTATATTGGCGTCATAAAGCTAGTGCGAACCTAGTGGTAACTGCAGGAACTAACTACGTGCGTCTGGCGAGGATTCCTGTATGTGATTAACATTGTAAAATCATGTAAATGCTCTGTCAGCAGTCAGAGCATAATTTTACAGAAATGACAACACCATAATTAGTTATCAAATACTTTCGGACAAATATAAATAAATATTTTAACTTTGTAAATGATTTCTTTCCTAAAAATTTGATCATTTTTGTGATTCTCCCCATGCTATACAGGTATTGCCGTATCCTCGATGCAAAGAGCAAAATTTTCAGACGTTGGATCAGCGCCATCTCTTGGTCCTTTATGTCCTTTATAGTGTGCGTTCAGTATATACGAGTTGTTCCAAATTAATTCAATTTAATTTAATTAAAAAAAAAAATCCATTTTTATTGCATACAATTTTTCGTTGCAATAAAATTAGTTAAAACAGTAGTCATAAAATTAATAATTAATTTAATTATTTTATATATTTTTTTGCGGTTAGCATTTAACCGTATTAAACACACACCCAATTGCATAGATGCGGTCTATCGTTAGCTTAGGGCTAACTTAGACCCGGGTCTTGAAAATACCAAGCATGAGCTAGGCTCAGAAATCCCTTGCATAGATGCGGCCTAACTTTGCTAAGCCTAAACATTTTTTTTAACACAAAAAGTTTCAAAAACAAATAATAATAAATAATAAAAAAATAAATTAATTTACATACAATAATATAATTTTATCATGACAAATTTATTTTCAATGTACACTCATGCTGGGAAAACCTCAACGCAAAAGAAACTGGACCCCCTACGCTTGTACTCAATTTCTCAAGCCCTTCTTTATTATATATTTATATATATATATATAATTATATAGATCATAGACGCGATGAACCGTATTGAACTAAGGTTACGCGTCACTGAATGGATAGGGACATTAAAAACACGGACTGTTTCCGTCTCAGCATGCACTACAAGGAGGTCTGACTAAAGAAACTATGGAAATCTTTACACGAAAAAGTAGCAAAATTATAATACTGGACAACATTGCACATTTGGATATAGAGGACCTTAATTGATTTATGCGCGCATTGTCAATTAATTGAACAAAAAAAATAATCTTCAAAGGCGGATCCACATGGCGACAACAGCGATGCGGCGCGATTTCGATGCAAAATTTGTTAAATCCTATATGCGGTGAATGAGTTCCTACAGCGGCGAATATCACGTTAATTACCATGCTCTTTATTTATAATCGCCAAATATGACCGCCAGTGAATGTTACAGCAAGTGCGAATTTTTCGCTTCTCGTCGTATGATAAAAATCGCGTCATCTAGCTGAATTCGCCTTAATTAACACCATTAAAATCATGCTGCAAAAACGCTGTACTCGCAAGTATTATACGGAGCACAGAGTGACTTTCCCCTCAATTTAGTTGATGTTAGAGGTACACATATGAAAAAAAAAAAATCAATATACATTTATTATAATGGACAACATACATGAAAAAAAATTATTGCAGAAATGAATAGAGGGTACCAAATTATGCTACTCTGAATTTTTTTAGATTTTTTGGAGACCCGGAACTATTTTTAAATAATTATTGAAAGTCCTGTGATTTCAGTTGGCACCTCTGAATTCTTAATAAAAAGGATAGAGACTGGACGCCTATTGACGCCTCCAGGGGGCGCGGCCGCACTTTCAATAATTATTTAAAAATAGTTCTGGGTCTCAAAAAAATCTGAAAAAATTCAGAATAGCATAATTTGGTACCCTCTATTCATTTCTGCAATAAATTTTTTTCATGTATGTTGTCCATTGTAACATAATTGAGGTATTCTGTCCAATGGTGTTGTTTTATGGGCTCAAATTCGAAACGATGTACTACAGCGCTTAATCAGAGAGGTTCAATTTAAGTTTCAAAATTAATCTGTTTTCATACAAAGTATGTAGAATAATTACCATGCAACTTATTTGAAACAACAATAACTATATCAATCTGTAACCATAATTTCTCTCCCTTGCCCCTATTTGCCTGCCGCCTCGAGCTCCAAGCTCATAGGAGTGTATCCCTGTAAAAAAAAAAAAAAAAAAAATCAAATTAAAACGTTACACGTATATAGGAACAAATAAGCATAATTAATATAAAATTTTAAAAAAATAATCATTTGCCATCAATAAAATGCAATAATATAATAAATCCCCTCTTCCACGCTATAATAATAATATACATCATAATTTATAAAAAAAATTCTATAGTTAAAAAAAAAAGATTAAGATATTAAACCATAAATCATATTATAAAAAAATGAAACACCTTTATTATAATTTAATACTTCCTCTTATATTCCCATATACGGAACAATAGCTTTTCATTGTTAAATCTAGGGACAAAAATTATAAAAATTCCCTAAATATAGTTTATAATTTATTATATTGGTAACACTGTTTATCCAGCAACAGTAGACAGCCTGGAACCAAGCAGTACACCGTGTGTTGGCCACCGATCTTACTTGCTATATAAAGACAGGACTTTGCCAGATATGGTAGCTTACGCTTACGCTATAAGCCGAGCCAAAACTTGATTCAAATTTTACCACGTGCCTCTCTCTATATACCTACCAATATGCTTACCTGTTACCCGGTCTGCTACTACTACTTGCTATTATATCTACCTGCTGACCACTATATATTATTAACTAAAGCCGGCTTTGATTTTTAATTTATTTGCTTAATCGTATAAAATAAAAATAAACATGTAATAACTAGTTTAAAAATTCTTTTTATTATTATAAACTTTCTTTATATTATAAAAATTAGCATTTTTTTTACAAAATTATTTATATGATTTTTGATGATATTAAAATTATAATAAAAAGCGGCTTAAGTCAAAGCAATTTTTTGTGATTTTTTTTAATTAAATTATGTATAGTCGATGAACGGTAATAATTATAAAAGTATAAAATCAAATTTGTCATAAAAATTGGGATTATATAATAAATTTTAATGGATAGTATTTTTTATATTGTATCGATTCATTTACACATTAATCGTATTGAATGTTAAAATTACGAATGACGTTTCAAATGATTTTCAAATGTGATAAAATTTAAACAATTTTATATTATAGTGTACCATGTAATTGATCTAGGAGCGGCAAAAGATAGTTAGAATCTACAGGCGCGGAAACAGGAAAAAATTTCGGAGGGGACTGTCTCCATAAGGCCAATGTTAAAAAAAAAATTGGAGTGGAGGAAGTGCCTATATTGCCCATGTTAAATCCAAAATTTCGGGGCTGCAGCCCCCCTAGCACCCCCCCCCCCCCTGCCTGCATGGATACGCGCCTGAGAATCTATATTATATATACGTCCAAGATGGTCCGCTTCCTTTCTGAACATTGACCGGTACGTAAACCTCTGTGCCATGGACAGCACGAACTTAACTCACTTCATGCTAGAACTGCAGTTCCAATAGATAGAGAGGTACAGATTCACAATTTTGGGATATGGATCATATGTAAGAAGAGCACTCAGTCTGTCTATATCAAAGGATTTATATGTTTATTGGTTCACCACCCCTCCATAGGCTGCGACTGCACTGCGTGAGTACAACAAACAATGCAGAAGTAAAGCTCGTGGTGAGATGTACGATGTGCAATGCAGGGGATTCGCTGTGATACTCGAGTGTATTTGAGTGTAGAATTTGATTCAGTGTACGTCACTGAGTAGTTAATTAGAGAGTGTCAATTTAAAAATTTTTGATTTTGGAGAAAAAAAAACGTTGAAATGTTGAAATTGACGTTTTTTTTTTTTTTTTTTTAATTTTCTGTGCGAACAAGACCATGGCAGGCTTTGAAATCTCTATGCCTGGCATACTTAAAGATCACACAACAAAATATATTCGATATAAATAGAATATTCTCAATAATAAAAAGCTCGTATCAATAGGAAAAAAAAAATCTGGGAGTCTCTTTTCCGGCAAGTCTCTGAAATCATATTATAGATAATATAGATCTCTATTTCTCTATTTCCAAGCTTCATCAAAACTTCTTTACATGCATGCTGTGATTTAATTTTTTCCAGCGAGTTTTTTTTTAATCTTTTTAATTATAATTTAACTATAATAATATCAAATTTAGAACTGTGCTAATTTTTATAGGCTTTCAAATTTTTGCAAAGTCGTTTGTGTATGAATGCACGCATCACATATAATACAATAAAATTACAGCCTTGCAATTTACTGTATCTAAAATAGCTATATAAAATCTCTACAAAATAGCAGCGTAATTGTTATAATTATTAATTGAAAATATAGTTTGTTGATTTATAGTTAATACGTTATTTAATTAATAAACATTATTATTGAATTTTAAAATGTCATTATATAAAAAAAAACTCAACTCTTCATTTATAATTAAACCAATACTAAAATATTTTTATCTTTTACCACATAATATTACAATCTTATTCGCAATCGTTACGGAATCGTAATACTAGTTCGTAATCATGAAAAAAAAAAGTGGGGTCTCGTTTCTTTTGTAACAGTGTGCACTAGAAAATATATACTACATTGAAATTCATTTCATCAAAATATTTAATTGGATACCTTGTGCTTGAAAAAACACAGAGAAACAATTTTGTCATAATATGTAAATTTTTTAGTACGATGATTATTATTCATGAAATTGTAAACCTTTCTTATATTCAAACGAACCAGTCGTTTGTATTTCTCAGTCCGTTGAACCACTAACAAATTTTGTCTGCTAACTTGTCATGTGATATAATAATTTAAATATCTTATAATATAATATGGGGGAATGATTTTTTAATGAATGAAACATATCAAGGAGCGTGAATAAGTTTGGATTAAAACACTCGCTCATTCATTCACCGTCACACTTCCTTTTAACTTTTAGATAAGAATCAGTTTTCACTTCATCATTCGTGTATTTTTAATATTATACGAAAATCAACTACGCATTTCATGATGTTTTTTGTGGTAGACCATGTATGTCATTTAAATATTTATATATGAGACAAAATTGTGAATATGAATGAGAGAGAGAGAGAGAGAGAGAGAGAGAGAGAGAGAGAGAGAGAGAGAGAGAGAGAGAGAGAGAGAGAGAGAGAGAGAGAGAGAGAGAATAAATTAAAAGCAAACATATAATATATTGTGATAGCTGTAGATTGATTTCGATTATTTGATCCATTAAGGTAGAGATAACGCCAAACAGCTGTTCGACGTACTCCCCTTTGATTAACATGTAAACCTTAGCAAATTCATAAAAATTCTGAAATTTTTTTCAGACAGATTTTAGTGCCTAAAAGCCATAGAAAAAATTTCAAAACAATTTAACGAGCTGATTTTTTTTTTAATTATTATTTTTTTAAAAAAAAAAAAAAAAAAAAAAAAGGCTCGTTAAATTGTTTTGAAACTTTTTTATGGCTTTTAGGCACTACATTAATATCTGCCTCTCAAAAAAATTTCAGAATTTTTATGAATTTGCTAAGGTTAAATTATTTACATGTTAATCAAAGGGGAGTACGTCGAACAGCTGTTTGGCGTCATCTCTACCTTAAGTTAACCGTAAATTCTTCAGTGAAATATACTTAAATATAAAATTCCTTGGTATAACTTCAATATATTGAGAATTTATTTATAAATGAGTATTTATTATATTAGGTAATTGAATTTTAATAGAATTATCGATTGTCAATTGCACGATTAATAACACTTTATCACATTAAATTAAATACAACATAATACCAGTTTGTATAATAATTAAATTACATATAAATTGCAAAGTTATGTTCAAGTGTCATGTCATCATTACTTTGTAGTATGAATCATAACTTTCCCGACGTATGACACAAGAAATTATACATCATGTATGTATTTATCATGCAGCATATACGCTCTTTATAGACGATCAACACATGTACTGTATTATTAATTTTATATTCGTACCGGAAATAACCGGAAATCACGGAAATGAGAGGTTTTTGACCTTCCGCTATTTATAACAATATAATGCTGATAAAATACAGTTACATTATTTTAAATTCCCATAATAAGTACTATTTAAATAAATAAATAAATAAATAAATAAATAAATAAATAAATAAATAAATAAATAAATAAATAAATAAATAAATAAATAAATAAATAAATAAATAAATAAATAAATAAATAAATAAATAAATAAATAAATAAATAAATAAAACTTCCAGGGGGAATATCGTATGGAATCAACTGTATAATAAGTTACTATTATGTAGGTTGACAGATTATACGGATGATTGTTTATGACAATGGCATGTCACAAACTGTATCGATTAATTATGAATTCAATAAATGATACAATTTATAATAAATAGTTATAAATTTAATATTATTTTAATGTAATTTTCTATTATGTATGTATAGAGGTATATGATTTTTACTTTTAATAACATATATCTATTTCATTTTTTTCCTTCACTAAAACATTATATCCTTTTTATTTTTGCATAATATTATAATATTTACTAGCTTATATAGTCTTATTAAATTCTTACTGTTATATTGTATTCTCAAATATATTATTTGTATATTTAATATATAATAGTTAAAAAATATCAAGCCACTTCGCAAGTGTGTTTAATATCATTTTAAATATAATTATTAATTTAATATTTAATATAAGAACAACATACACCAGCTAAAATTTCATTTCATTATTTTCACTATATATTTTTTCCAAAAACTTATTAGATTATTGTATTTATTAGATTTTAACTCTTCACATATCCATATCGTTTTCAAAGTTGCATATATTAATTACCCAGCACTATTTAATATTATAAAATTACACACACAAAAATGCTAAAAGAATCATAAAAATATAATAATCTAATTATAATATTTTACTATAAAAATAACTGGTACGTTGTTAGCTTGTCAGTTATTTTTTATAATAATGATATATTATAATCTAATTAATATGTAATATAATACAGAAAACTTCGTATTACGCGCTCATCAACGACAACTTATGTAACTTACAAAGTATAGTAAACAAAATATTATGTTAAAAATAGTTTTTAAAATATCACGAGGTTGTAAAATATAATATACATACAGAGAGAGCCTGGCACTTTAACAGATATTTTTATTTTTGTTGTTTAAACTTCTAGCATATAATACATCAAAAATATCAGAATAGATCACGCGGTAACTTGATTAATTGTTGTTTTTACACACTGCATGTGTTGTGTTATAGGGGTGCATTTTGTTTGTTATGCAACAGTCAATTTCAGGAGGTGCACTTCACAGAAAAATTTATACACATATTATAACTATTTTTAAAAAATTATTGAAAGTCTATTTTATGACGTCATGGGTGGAACTTCCCTATCCTTTTTCTTAAGGTGTGCCGCCCGTGACGTCATCAAAATAGACTTTCAATAATTTTTTAAAAATAGTTCCCGGTCTCTAAAAAATCTGAAAAAATTCACAGTACCATATTTTTACCCCTTCTCAAGCTACTAAAATTTTCACATTCTAATATCTCATTGTAATGTTAATGACATTAAAAGTGATGGTACATAATATATATAAAGTGGATTTATGTTTTATTTTTTGTTTCTCAACACTCTGTTTTCTGTTTTTATTTTAACTAAAAAAAATTTCAGTTTAATTTTTGTCTCACCTAAAGTAAATTCAATATTTTATGAATTTAACATTTCAAATATATATTTCATTCTCTTTTCTTTACTTTTGTGGTGTAATTTTTTATTCTGAAATTTTATTTTTCTGATTTATTCTTCAAGAAAAATAAATTCTTGTAAAATTTTGCACCATGCAGCTTATGAGATTATTAATATTAATCTGATTTATAAAATTCAATTCAATTTAATTAAATTTATAAAATTAAATTGATTAAAACCGAGAATATAATTTATATCTCTTTTATAATATTAAAGCTAAAAATCAGACGGATCGACTTATTAAAAATATATACATTATCCTTAAAGAACTTTTTCATGTATATGGATAATCATTTGGGTGCGATTCACAAAGAGAGTTATCCAGGTTTCTTACTAACCACGTTTAGTGTCATTGAATTATAGGCTGGTGCTAACCGTGGTTACTGAGAAACAGAGAAACCTGGATAACTTTTTGGATAACTCTTTCGTGAATGGCATACAATGCATATTTCATTATTGTTACTGTGTAAATAGATTAATATCAATTTTTTTAAAAACAATTTTAATTATTTTTGTTACATTTTTGTGAAGTATAAAAATTGTTATATTTTATAAAAATGTAATCTATTCTTGTAAAACAATGGAAGGTCGGTGTGACCGCTCAGGGACCAGGTAGGTAGAGGGGGGGGGGGGCACATAAAAAACTATGTAGTAGATTAATTTATGGTAAATATTATAATATATTAAGTATATCATAGAATCCCCAAGAAGCAACAAAAAGTCCTTATTTTGTTGTTCATTATTATAATATAATTATAATTAATGGTAATATTTATTTGTCCTATTCTATATTAATAAAACAACAAAATATTGTTTTAGGGTAGGAAAAATTGCATGGTAAAATACATGAACGTTATTATATACTATTTATTTTATTACTTTAACAGCATAAATAATATATATTTTTTTAAATGAATAGAACCATATAATATAAATATAATAGAACTATTAGATATAATTATATCATGATATACAGAACTATAGAACTATCAGGGTTATATGTATTAAGTACCCCTGTAGAACTATTAGATTAGTATTATAAGTGTGGAATTATTATAATATATAAAGTACGAGACACAAAGAATGCGGTTCCTAGACAAATGAGGGTCAAGCTTGACAAAAAAAAAAAAAATGTCTGCATAATGTAAATAGGTCGGCGGCGAAGAGAGTGAATAAATATTTCACCGTCGTTAAAACAATGTTATGCGGCGACCATTGTTGTTTTATAACCAGAAATAATTTACAAAAAGGATGAATTTATTATCCTTAACTCCAGTTTATTTACAAAACATTCCTTTATAAGAGTAAACCTGAAAATTTATAATTACTACTAGTTTTTTATTGATGTAAATAAAGAGTGCATTATATACAAAATATAAAATATATTATAGTTTTAAAACAAATTAAAATAAACACATTAGCAAAATGATAACAATTAATTTGTTTGTAATATTGGTTTTATTCACAATAATCAGTAGCGTTCAAATCAAATTAAAATATATTTGTGATATATGGTGAACAAAAAGCACTCATCAAATTACCAATGAATCGAGTTTAATACAATATTTAATTTAATAATATTATATGCTTGTGTTTTCTATATAGAACCATGTGATAAAGTCGAATTATGACTTATGAAGTACCAGAGATATGATCTATAAAATGATAAGGCTGGATATTTTAAGCCTCAATTTTGTTCGTTTTATATTTTTTTCATAATTTAATTGATTAATAAAAAGAAGTGTTAGTAGTTCAATATTATGTATACATTATTCTTTTAAGTCATAAGAATTTGAATTACACTTTGAAAATGCTAATTATGTTACATAATAAGCTTAATGGAGTATCGACCTCAAATTTTTTTATTGCAGAAATGGATAGAGGGTGCAAAGTTATGTTACCCAGATTTTTTTTTTAGATTTTTTAGAGTCCGGGAACAATTTTTAAAAAAATATTGAAAGTTCTTTTGTGACGTCACGAGACGCCGCTCTTTAAGAAAAAGATAGGACTTGCCGCCGCGTGACGTCATAAAAAGAACTTTCAATAAAAATACTTCCCGGGCTGTAAAAAATCTGAAAAAAAATCAGGTTAGCATAATTTTTCACCCTCTATTCATATCTGCAATAAAAAAAATTGAGGTTGATACTCCATTAACTGTGAAGATACTGATAAATAAATTTAAAATTATAAACAACATCGAGAAAAGAAATTGGCTCAATTATTCAAAATTCTCTAAATATTGTACTTGATAACTTTATTAGAAAATATATTTATAAACAATGTTATTAAATAAAAACAGCTGGTTAATATAGTCCTTTTATAGGAAACATGCATGCATGAGATTTTTTATTTTATAAATCGATATTCTCAATATATTAATCATATAAAAAAATACCGAGTATAATTTTTAAGTATATTAAATTTCATTTTAATGATATAAACAACTACATACAAAACTTTTTTTTTTGTAACCTTTTACTCTAACAAAAAAAAAAATAAATAAGGAGTTCGGTGACTTTTCGTAGTTCATCTTTATTTGGAGAGACAAGATTTAGTGAGAGCAATTAACGAAATATTATGATTATAATTTGGCCCTGGCTAGACAAGCTTACTCATCACAAACACGAGGTACTTTTAAGAGAGAGGAAGTATTATTATACCAACTTTTTTGAAGCTTTATTTGGTCACAATATATGAGACACGCGAAGGTACATCGTCAGGGTATACCCTCTCTATATAATAAGTGGGAGGTTAATATATCTCCATTCATACGTAACGGAGTTCTTATGGCATTCTTCATAGGTCATACGTATGTAGTTGTAGTAACTTTTTTTGGAATTATTACACTGAAAAAACGTTTTACTGTTTCTAAAATTAATATACAAGAAAAAATAATTATCATTTTAGTTCTTTAGATTTCACTAGTTTTTCATTGTCATATATTTTTATTTGGGGGGCATTCACAAAGCACGTTAGCCCTACTTTAGCCTCGATTTTTATCCAGGGTTTAATCAAGTGCTAAACAAGAGGCTTATAAATATGGCACTATAAAAGATGTGGGCCAAATCGGTACTATGTATCCCCCATTATGTATTACCCAATGTTTACTAGAACCTTAGTAGTTAAAATCAAATTGCAATAAAATTGTTCTATTGATTCCCTATAAATCTATAACTTTTTTTTTTATTTTTAAAAAATTAAGTTGTGATAATTTAAATGATAAAATTGCGTGAGTCAGAATTATTGTATTGCATGGATCTTCTTCCTGACTGTACATTAATATGACATTATGATTGTAAAATTTTAATTAAAAGTTATATAAAGTACTGAATATAAGTTGTAAAATCTACAATAGCTAATCCGTGGTGTTTATGACAAGTAATTAATAGTAAAAGGATCGACTGTTAATTGCAGTTAAATTATTTATATATTTACATGGTAGCATTATTTATAATATTTAATTAAATTTGAAAATCTCTTATATTCTTACTTTCTTACATTATTGGCTATATATAGAGACGTCTACTCTTTGTTTTGAGATTTTTTCCTTGGTGACGACTAAATTATAATATATGATCAGTTGATCACTGGTAATATATTTTCCAGCAAGTTAATATTGAATTTTATCACACCGTATGAGACGATTAATTGTACTTTTTTTTGTTTATATAAATTTTAAAGCATGGATCAGCAATACATTAAAGTTAAAAATTGGTATAATTTATATTTTAAAATTCTAATAAAGTGAAAAGAGTTTTTCTCCGTGTATTATAATATTAAAATTATGCGAGTGAGTCATGTAAAAATTATAAATATTTTTACTAATTCTTGTATATAGTATTATACTGTATACAGTAGTGTGTAGTTTTTAATAAGGTAATTTAATAAATTATTTTTGTTAGTAAATAAAAAAGTTAAAAACTGTAAACGAAGTATTAAATAAAAAGGTTAATGTATAATTTTAATGTCTACGTACAGTATTATGATGTTTGATATTATATCTAGAATTTTAATAAGAGGAAAAAAAAAATATATGAATCATACATTATATAACATGTTTTATATTGCTTCCAGTTTTTCGTCGCAGTTTAAATCACGTTAAATTATAAAACACAGTTGTAAGAGTAAAAATGAGTAAAGTTTTTATTTCCTTAAAAAAGTACGTTGAACTCTTACAAGAATCAAAGTATTCTTCTAGTCAAAAAATAAAAAAAAAATTATAATAATCTCTGTAATCATTATATAGTATTTACTATTTAACCCAACGAATTATCCGCATTGTTGTATTTTTAATTAATTTTCAAAAAGAACGCACAATTATTGATGTAAGATAACGCCACCAAAAAAAAAAAAAAATCCATCACACAAAAATTCTGAAAAAAATTTAAAATGTTCTCCTCTACACCCCGTATCATTGCAGCAGCTAAAATGTCAGGTATACAAATACGATCTAGTTTTTGAGTTTTGAATTTTTAAAGTTGACTAATTTAACATGGAAGTTTCATTTCTCCATGTTAAAGTAGTCAACTTTAAAAATTGATAACTCAAAAACTAGATCGTATTTGTATACCTGATATTTTATCTACTGATAGGGGTGTAGAGGAGAACATTTTAAATTTTTTTCAGAATTTTTGTCCATGGGAGGGATTTTTTTTAGCATTGGTGGCGTTATCTTACCCTTAATAATGATAAGGTTTAATTATGGAAAGTGTTAAAATATAAAAATGGAATCAATATATTTTTTATTTGATGCGCATGCATGCCATTTGTGTTTTTAAATATGCACATTAAATATATTGAAGATGTCATGATAAAATGCTGACTCGCAGTTTCCAAACGCTTTGTAGGTAAGCAACCGTCAGACCAATTAGCCCTAATGTATTCATGTACAAAATTTAATCTACTATAATTAAGTCTAGCATGTGAAAATCGCAGTCTAATTAAGTCGTATGTACTTAAGCCCTAACTTTATGTTTGATAATGATTTTCAAGAAAGCCGATTTTTGAATTGAATTAGAATAAACAAGGTAACTTAATTAATTAATTTGAATGTACATTTAAGTATAATATATTATATAATATTATATAATAATGTAAAACATAATATCATTAATATAATTGCATATAGAATATACATATTATATGATGTATACACATAATTATATTGTACACATAGAACCTTATAAACTGAAACTAAATGTATGTGGACACATTTTTTACATTGAATTTGCTATTTTTATAATGCACGTATACATAATGTATGATCGTACAAAATAATTCAAAACCTATATAGAAAATACTGAGATTTGCATTTTTTTTTTTTTTTTACTTAAATTGTCGTTTTACAAAATTCACTATAGCTTTTTGGTATACCATATATTGAATATATTCACTTTTATATATTTACACTAGCTATATAATAATACAGTATATATTTCAATATTAATAATATTTACAAGTTACAAATCTTTGGTACAATTTGTAAGGTTGTCATTGCCAATTGAAGAAAGTACTTAAGATATTTTTAGACAAAACCACTTTCATTCTTTAGCAATGACAATACTGCAAAATATTTGAAACTATATCAAGCGTTGCAAGAGAGATGAAAATGGTGCGGGTCTTTATTTGGTCAGGGCGGCATTTCTCACCGTCTCGACCATCGCTTGCAAACTGAGCAGAGATGTTCAGTTCAAGCCAAATCTTTGTGAAAAGCAGTGCCTTTATCAATATAACTTGTGGAAGTAGGATTTATTTTGGCACATAACCAACATAAATATCATGTCAAAATTTTCAATGTGTGTAAAAAAAAAAAATAAATAAAATAACATATAAAGCAAGTTTTGTGTTCTGTGCTATAAAAATATACATGAAAAAAAAATACATAGTGTACCATATTTCAAGAGAATATTTGTGGATTGTGAGTGCAGTGCAATAAAATGTTTACAATTCTTCTTCCTTTTTTTTTTTTTTTTTTTTTTTTTTGCAGATTTTAGATTTCTGTTTTACTATATTATTATTGTACACGATACAATTTTGCATTAAATTTTTCCATGACATTTTAACCTTATATATAGTAACTGCGGCGTCATAATGTTAATTGTAATAAAAATTTCTGTCAGACGAAATCGAATGAAATAAATTTTGAAAATTTGAGAATGTTTTGAAATTTAAACGCTTTTTATGTTTGACCAAATTCAAATTCTCACATTATCTCCATTTCCGGTTTCCGTCCATAAGGCTCCAGCATGTTAAACTTCTACATCAATTTTCGCAAAACCGATCTGACGGATCTAACTTCAAAATTTAATGGCAAGTTTAAAGTCCACTGCAAGTCTTGTTGCATATATTCAAGGGGGCCGATTCCACGCGAGATCTCAATCAATCTGTTTATTCATCTTTAATTGTATTGATTTAATATTCTTGTAAGGAAAATTTGTATGTGATTGTATTTTGTAATATACCGAAATTAAGTTTAAAATTCAAAATTAAAATATAAAGGATCAATAAAGGAAACCTGCAGATGTTTTGTTGTGTCTCTCTCCTAAATTAGTTCCTTTAATTGTCTACATGCTTGCCAATACAATTAGCACATTGAGAAGAACAACCTTTGAAAATCAGTAATTAATAATTACATTACAAATATTATTACAAAAATTAAGTTAAAAGAAATATGAAATAAAATTTATTTTATTTATGAAATAATGTTTCATATTTTTTTAAATATGAAATATAAGTATAATTATTAATATTAACACTATAAAATAATTTTCTTAAATGAAATTTTTAATAATACAAACATGTAACAATTACTTCAATGTAATTAATAAGTACTGACAAATAAAATCAATTAATAAAAGTATATATAGTACATAAACATTCATTAATATTATATAAAACAAGGTCAGTTTAAAAAAAAAAAAAAAGTAGAATTAATAAAAATCCAGTAGTTCAAATGTCTTACAAGATAGACTGATATATTCTAATTTAATAATTAGCATTCTAAAAACGCATTGAAACTGTGAGCTTAGTGCCCAAATTAAGCTTGTAGAAGTTGCGTCAAGCGCTCAGTTAGACGTGCAGGTATTTCTAGAGGTCAGTTTATGGTCAAGTAACTTTGCTTCAACTATCAGAGAGAGGAGAGAGAGAGAGAGAGAGAGAGAGAGAGAGAGAGAGAGAGAGAGAGAGAGGAGAAAAGTGATCGAGTGTCAATATATATCAAAAGAAATAAAAAATGTTGTTTTTTGATATACTGACTTTAATATGCAATTATATGAAATGCAATATATTTTTTTAATTTTTTGGGGGTAATATGAAAACATTTTTTGGTTTAATTTAGTAATAAATTTATGTTTTAATTAATTTTTTGTATTTCAGAAAGATACTCTGTACTTGATTGAAATTATTCCAAATTTAAAGTAACAATTCTTTGTTGTAAATTTTATTAATGTATAATCAAATTACCATCTTCATCTATAGCCTATATAACTAAATATTTTTTCTTGTATAATAGTTTTGTTCGTAAATATACAACCAGAAAAAAAAATAAATTATTTGATGATCCTTATAAATGTTCCTTGTACAGAAAAATCTGATACATTATAATAGATTCATACATTGATTGCATGTATATTTATACAAACAGTCCTAATATGTATTTTAAAATTACCATACTTTATATAAAATTATAAAAATATGAATATTATAAGATGAAACAATATTTTCAAGATAGTTGATTTATGTATAATTATATTTATTATAGTTATGTTGTTATACAGTAGAGCACTAACAGCACTATAATAATGACAAGGAAAATATTATTTTATTTGATTGTCGGATCTAAAAAGAAAATGGCGCTTCGTACGTTGAAAGGCATTCTATATTATCATGCTGAAGTTTCTATTTATAATTACCAATGTATTTGGAGAATTTATATATGTTTCTTTATAATTAAATAATGTATTTTAATAAATTTTATATTACTTAAATTAGTTAAATAAATGTTCTTTATTTTGGTATATTTTTTATGTATTTATCTCGTCAGGAGACGACTCTAATTTATAAAAGATCGAAGTCTTTTTGCGAGTGGTCTTCTGCGTGTCTTAATTCTTAAATTAAATACAAAAAGATAACACATCAGAAAAATCATTGCTTTAAAAATATAGTTTAACAATTGTAATAACAATATATAATAATTAAGGTAAATGTAAAACGGTTATGATTCCTGATAAACACATTATATATAAAAATATAATATAATGAATAAGCCCTGCATTTTTTTTTTTTTTTAAAAAAAGGCAAAATTCTTGACAATTAAAACAAACAATTCTCAACTAATACTGCGCAAAATTTTATGTTTTACAGCAATTAATGTACATACAAGCACGTTTAAGCAGAAAAAAGAAGAAGACACTAATAAATATGAATTCTAATTAAATTCTAATTGTAAACAACAACTTAATTTTTTTTAAAATTTTATTATAATTTTGGGGATAATTTATTAAAATCAAGTAAATTTATTATTTAAAATATAAAAAACTATTTTTCTTTTATGTCAAGAGTATTTTTTTAATTTAAACTTGTTTGACAAAAAAAAAGGTCTCTCTCTCTCTCTCTCTCTCTCTCTCTCTCTCTCTCTCTCTCTCTCTCTCTCTCTCTCTCTCTCTTTTTCTCATATATACCACTGAAATGAAAAATTATACGCTAATGAAGTTAGGATTATAAAACCCACTCACAAACGCATGGCACATTCATCTTGACCTATAGCATAAATTTCTAAGAACTCACAAAAATGCAGCTCTAAAAGTTACGGTTTGTATAATATAACGATGGCGCCGCTTCTCCGCCAAAACAGGACATCTAAAACTTGTCTGCAAATTTTATAATTTTGTGTTGTCCTATAAAAAAGATGTAACTTACATGTATTAGCCTATAATTTCATACTAGTTAACTTTAACTATATAAACTTAAATATATATTATTATAAAATCATGGCATGCATGCAATATTGTCCCCTAAAATAATATCTATTTAAAAAATGTATTAATTTATGCTTATTTAATAATTAAAATAATTTTCAGTCTTTATTTTGTCTAAAAGCGTTTAATGTTAAATAATTATATACTAAAAGTAATTTTGTTTCAGGTAATGAACATATGTTTTTTTTGTTTAATTAAAATTAAATTAATTAAAAGAAACTATGTTAGAAGCTATTAGGACAATTCAAAATGATTTAGAGCTTTAGAAATACTTAAAATGTAAAAATGTTTGTTTGCTTTTTTGTTTTGTTTTTCTTGTTTAAATAAATGACAAAGATATGAGATATTAAAAAAATTAATGTTTTTCATTTTATATGTAAATATTATGTTCTAAATATTTTTGTTTGCAAAATTTTGTTTCAAATTAAAAATAATAAGTAAATAAACAAACAAATAAACATCATAACAAAGTAAAAAGTGTACTTGTTTTGAAATAGTATAAATGTTATTGGGCATTGCGTGGGTCATGAAGAAGATGTAATTTATGTAAATTTATCAACTGATAGAAGATTATAATATTATATTTTTGATTCATCGAAATGATTAATAAAGTGATCAATTAAAAAACATACTGTATATATATATATATATATTCTTTCATTTCCTTAATTTACTATTATGTTTTTAGCAAATTATAAAGAAGTCCACGGAGTCATAATTTTATATTATTATAGTAAAGTTAAATTTTTATATTTATAAATATCGCCTTTCGTATTTTTTATATTATTCATAAATAATTAATTATTATCATTTTAGTATAGACATGCCAATATTGCCAATGCATGCATCGTACAGCGCGTACAAATATATATATAATCAAAGTAAATCATATTTTATTTGACGATATATATATATATATATATATATATATATATATATATATATATATATATATATATATATATATATATATATAATTATATGATTTATATCAAGCTTAATTAATTCTGCATGCAAGATCGCCTCTCATGCGGACTTGCAGCATTTCCTGAAAATGTGACTGCATAAAGGAACCGTGGAAAACCTCAGTCGTTCATATATATATGTATATATAATATAATCTATATATTTTTTTTAATTAAACCCTATTGGGTACTTCTATTTAAATATATAATATATAACTAATATATAATTACATACTTCTTGAAACCCCGAAGCTTCCGAAACCCTAACTTGAGCGTTTCGCGGGCTCTTCTGGAACGGGGGCGGCCACGCCCATGCAAATCCATCCCGGCATTTGCCTGCGGCTGAGGGAAACGTGGAAACCTCAGCCAGGATGGACGCTACAGCTTTTGTCAATGAACCGGAAGTGCAATGGTCCAAAGCCAGGGGAACCACATAGTGGAAAAGCGCAACGTTTTACCCCTGGGTGGGAAACGTGGTTTTTGTTGAAAATAGTCACCCATCCAACTACTAACCACGCGCGGCGTTGCTTGACTTCGGTGATCTGACGAGACCTGGTCAAGCGCACTGCGCCACACCTCCCTAATTTAAGGATAAAAGGACACAACAATATCTTAGAAATAATAAATTATTTATTTATTCCATCCAAATTACAAAAGAAAAATGCAAGTAAAAAAGGATGCGGATTAACAGCAAAGCACCAATTAAATTCATAAAATATAAAAAAGGCACTATATATTTCACTAATGTGGTTATTGTGACACCTTCAACTATAATTAAATTTAATTATAAATATTTTTTGATAATATATTATAAATTATTATTATAATTATATCAATATTAATGGATTATAATATAAAATGCCAAATAGCGCAATGCATCGTCAATTTTAATTTGATATTATATATATTTATTATAGGAGAATAATTTAATCTATACAAATAATATATTAAAGCACAAAATCATAATAATTATGAATAATTATAATTAATTGAATAATTATAGAATTATTACGTGTAGAAAATATAATAAATTTATAGATGAACATTTAAGTGATATATTCGATCCCCTCTCTCTCTCTCTCTCTCTCTCTCTCTCTCTCTAATTTTCTCACAAAAGACGATAAGATTAATGATTTTAGATTTCCAGAGACACCTGTCGCTCTCTAGCGGTCGATCCTGGAACTTGACTGTGGAGGTGTGAGGGCCGCGGGCGAAGACGATAAAAAAAGTCAAGTTCAAGGCGCATCAGCATAACAATCACCTTCTCAATAACAATGAAAACATGCGTGTCTATATAGTGTCTTAGCAACAATGCTAATTGATTTTCTTGACGTTCTGGACAGAATTATTTCTTTTTATTATTTTAATTATTTATATTAAATATATATATATTATACTAAATATAAAAAATTGAAATAAAAATTATAATTAAGCTTATAAGAAATCAGTGTATAGAAATATTAAGGGTAAGGTAACGCCACCAATGTTAAAAAAAATCCCTCTCACAAAAATTCTGAAAAAAAATTAAAATGTTCTCCTCTACACCCCCTATCAGTAGCTAAAATATCAGGTATCCGATCTAGCTTTTGAGTTATGAATTTTTAAAGTTGACCAATTTAACATGGGAGTTTCATTTCTCCATGTTAAAGTAGTCAACTTTAAAAATTTATAACTCAAAAACTAGATCGTATTTGTATACCTGATATTTTAGGTACTGATAGGGGGTATAGAGGAGAACATTTTAATTTTTTTTCAGAATTTTTGTGAGAGGGATTTTTTTTAACATTGGTGGCGTTACCTTACCCTTAAATCGATGTCACAATTTTACGTATATACATTTCAAGTTTCAGGTTTCTAACAAAAATTATAGTATACGACGTGACTGTTAATTTTATGTAATTAATTATACTTTTAATTAATTGTTGATTAAAAATATATGAATCAATATAAATTTCATAGATTGTCGATCAGGCCGGGTATCGGCGGCGAGTATAATATACATTCACATATAGTCACAATAAAAAATTATGCAATTTATTTTAGTCACAATAAGGAATCATGATATATAATATGATAAAAATATATATAACATATACACGTATATATATAAATTGTTTTTTAAGGGTAAGGTAACGCCACCAATGTTAAAAAAAATCCCTCTCACAAAAATTCTGAAAAAAATTTAAAATGTTCTCCTCTACACCCCCTATCAGTAGCTAAAATATCAGGTATACAAATACGATCTAGTTTTTGAGTTATTAATTTTTAAAGTTGACTACTTTAACATGGAGAAATGAAACTCCCATGTTAAATTGGTCAACTTTAAAAATTCATAACTCAAAAACTAGATCGTATTTGTATACCTGATATTTTAGCTACTGATAGGGGGTGTAGAGGAGAACATTTTAAATTTTTTTCAGAATTTTTGTGAGAGGGATTTTTTTTAACATTGGTGGCGTTACCTTACCCTTAATTATATATTTGTAGTAATTTTTAAAGAGTTTGCACATTTATAAAATTTATGCTAAATAAAAAATAATTAAAGTGTAAATTATATCTATTTAATTAGTTCTATATAGCATGGAGATCTATAATAAAATTTATCCATGCTGTATATATAGTTCCTATATCCCTGCTCAATCAACTCTTAAGGGTAAGGTAACGCCACCAATGTTAAAAAAAAATCCCTCTCACAAAAATTCTGAAAAAAATTTAAAATGTTCTCCTCTACACCCCCTATCAGTAGCTAAAATATCAGGTATACAAATACGATCTAGTTTTTGAGTTATGAATTTTTAAAGTTGACCAATTTAACATGGGAGTTTCATTTCTCCATGTTAAAGTAGTCAACTTTAAAAATTTATAACTCAAAAACTAGATCGTATTTGTATACCTGATATTTTAGGTACTGATAGGGGGTATAGAAGAGAACATTTTAAATTTTTTTCAGAATTTTTGTGAGAGGGATTTTTTTTAACATTGGTGGCGTTACCTTACCCTTAACATTTCTATATAAAAAATAAATAAATAATCTGGGTAATAATAAGTAGAAATAAAACCACAAATTTTTATTGTTTTCAAATCTAAAGTTCTATTTCAATGTTCTTAAAAAATTATACATGAGTTGTTGCTAAGTTATATTTTTATAATATTTTTTTTCTTTTTCTTTTATATCTTATGCAACATTAACAAATTGGTCATATAGCATAACCATACACACATACAACTGTTCCCTTAGATCAAGTTCTTTTGTGGGGGGGGGGGGGGGGGGGGGGGGGGAGGCATAAAAAATTTTAACAATCTATATAACCTCATTAAAAAAAAAAAAACAAAAAACAAGAGGGCCTTTGGAAAAATTACAACACATTATGTACAATACATAAAGAAAATATATACTTTAATTTTCTTTGGGTTTTTAAAAAAAGGGTTTACATTTTTTTTGAAAATGAAGGCAAATAATATTTTAGTAAAATATTAATGGATGAGAAATATCTAATTATAAAAATGCTGTCGCTTTTAAAAATCGTTTCTACATCCAGAAATAAACAATAAAATATTGTTCTTTAAATTAATGTTTTACTGAAACATAAAATAGCATAATTTCTCTTTTTGCATCTTCAATTCTAGTTTCAATTTAAAATAAAAGTATAGTACAGATAGCCCTCTAAACTGTTTTAAAGAAAAAGAAATATAGTTGGAGATATTTTTCGAGGCTTCATTTTTTTTTATATACATATATTTAATTCTATCTCAATATTAATTAATATTTTCTTTTTAATTATAAGAATTAAATTATTGTATATTTATTTTTTTTATATATTATATTAACATTAAATGTAATTTCATTTTTTTTTTGCCAAACTGATGTTAATTTGTACCAAAAGGAACAGTCAGAAAGTTATGTTAAGTCCTTAATTTTTTAAGAAGCTAAGAACATTAACTTAACTTTGAACTAGGTTTGCCAGTCTCATTATCAATGTTAGAGAGTTGTTCTTCCGATTTCAAGTCCATTTAATTTAAATATATGTTAAATATGTCCATTCACCATGTTAAAAATAATGAATAATTAAAAACAGGATGCTTTTATTAATCAACACATTTTATGTACTACTAATGTAGTAAATAGTAAGTTTAAAAATCCTCTTAAGGATGAATCTCAGTTGATTGAGATCTCGCAATCATTGTGCCTGAATTCAAAAAGAATTTGAACTTGCCATCAATAGGTGGCATCCAAATTTTAAAGTGAAACTTATCAGTTTTTGTGAAAACTAAGGTGGAGGTGTAACATTGGCCTTTTTCACTAGATTTCGTTGTATAAAAATATTCTTTGACTCCGAAGTAACTGAGATGCATCATTAATTTACAGGGAACAGGTGGGGGGAGGGGGGAGTTAATTAAAATATGACCATGTTTAAGTAATGAAAGTTATTTCATTCCATGTTGATTTTTTCTTATTTATTTGTTCCCCCCCCTTCTCTCCCAATGTAAAATTCAAAATTAACCCTATCAAAGATTTTTACTTTAAAATGTATTGTTTAAAGAACGAAGTCAAATTTTAAAAATTTTACAAAATAAAGTAACAATATATAGATAGATCTATAGATATAGGTAGGGAGCAGGGGGGGGGGGGGGGGGGGAGAGGACCCAAGAATGCTCTGGGGTCCTTTGGTTTTTATCTATCCAATGAGGAGGGCTATTACAAAATGCCAACCAATGACATTAGACATTACAAAAACCAAAGTCTTCTACTCGCAATGGTTGTAACAAACCATTGTTTATAATGTCTGTCGAATGAAGCCTTTTTCATTGTTAAACATGGGACGACGTAGTGCCCAATTTTGCCACCAGAGCAGAGAACGTAATGGCATTGTTGGCGCTAGGCAACCGTTTCAACTTCATAATTAAGTCATTTTCCATAAGTTAACATGTAAATCAACAACCGTCCCACGTTTTTCCTATCACGCGACATTACACAACAATATTATTTTTACTAACAACGGGCAAAAGACTTTGACAAAAACAAAGAAAAGTACTGCATATTAATCGTGACATGCAAGAATACATAACTAGTTAATGAACATACTTAATAATTAATTTAAAGAACTTGAATTCAGTCGTTTTACTCTCACTTATGCAACCTAGTTACTTCTCAAGTGCACTGACTCAATCCACTTGTTTATAATATACATGTAATAAAAAAAAAAAAAATTGCATGTTATTTTCATTTTTTTTTTTTTTTTTGTATTTAACCAACATAAACATCATATTTAAAAACTCTTGAAAATGAACATTAAAAGTCTGATATGATATAAATTGTCTTCACATTTTAATTATTATTATTATTGTTTCAATTAATTAAGAAACTATTATTTTTGGACCTAAAGATATAAATTTAGATTATTATTATTTTTTTTGATGTTATACAAAACACACAACAGTTAAAGTGGTAAAAATATTTAAAAAATTGTACAACAAGTAATTGACAATTATTTAGTATAATAGTAATAACAATTCAGATAATTTCTCCGTTATTTAAAAAACAAACAAAACAGGTAATGAAATCAGACTTTTACATTACAATTTTCACGAGCTTTAGGCTTACAATTACACTAAAAAAAAAATTTAATGAATGTCAGATTTTTTTTCTTTCGACACAACTAAAATAAATCTATTTTTACTTCATAACATTACGTTGAAAAAAGAAAAATGTACTTTACAAAATTTATTATAATGTACTACTAAATCAAAACAATGTTTTGTTTATAATTATGATACACATAGTTCATTTAAAACAAGTTAAAATGAGGGAGGATAATATGCCAATATTTGTTTTTTTAATTTAAACAAAAGAATATTCACGGTGCAATTTTTTTTTACAAAGTTGTGTTTCAGTTTTTTTTTTTTAAAAAGAAGGGTTCAAAGCACAAACTTTATCACACTGGAAAGTTAACTCTCTTTTTTTTTTTTTTTTTTTTTCAAATGTCTATTATGCAGTAGCCTAGATATCTTTTTTTAAATATATAATATTTGAAACACATTTTCTTTCATATTTATATATATTAAAAAAACAACAAAAAAACATCCACTTAAAAAAAAAAATTATCATTTATTTTTTTAATAAATTTTAATCTTAACTTATTTGATTTTTTTCTTACATTATATATTTTTTTTCTTATACATAAAAAAATGGTATGTTACTACTATTTTTTTTTTTTATAATTATGACAAAAAAAATCTTTGCTATTATAATAAAAATCAGCAGCTCATTATTATCAAAAATACAACAAATAACATGTTGTATTTATTTGTAAAATAATATAAAAAAATTAAAACAAAAACATTATTTTTGATTTATTAGTTATTTTGACAAGAGTATAAAAAAAAATCAATATTATTTTTTTTTTTCATGCGCTTAATATTTTAAAGAGCTGCTATAATAGTTCATGTTTATTACAATAATGCTAATGCTAGCTACTTGATGTTTAGAATGTAGTCGCAAGGTAGTGTGATACGTACACAATTAATTAAAAGGTGGGACATGATACAATGATGAAGGATTAGGGAGTCTGGTATAATGGATTATTTATGTGATTCTAATGCATTTAAAAAAAAAAAAAACTTTTATGTGCTCTTTGTGCACTATTTTTGACGTTTTTGTTTGTTATTTAATTATTATTACCTTAAACATAGTGATGATATATATATTTTTTTTTACTTAAGGAATGAAGTAAGATTTAAGAAAAAAAGGGGATATTTGTGAGGGTTTTTTGCAAGGAGAGTAAACAACATAAAAAGGAGTGTGAGGGAGAGAGAAATAAGTTGTCTTCTTTCTTATGAGTGCTCTCGTCTCTTCAGTAAATTACGCATCATCTCCCTCAGCCTTTCTCTTCTTTCCTCGGCTCTCTGAAAAAACATAGAAATGTTTGTTAATACTAGATGATGGAGTTAGTACGAGGAAGGGAGCTGTGGTTGTCTATACTCCGCTGGGGTGGTTTGTACCACATAATGTTGTGTATTTTAAAATACAGTAAAAACTCATTATTACGCAACTTGTTGTTAGGTTAAACTTAATTTTGAGTAAAGGAGATTGAGATCCCATCAAAAATAATTAGCATTTCGGGTATAGGAAAAACTTTATATAAGGTAATACTTGATACAGTATAAGGTAAACCTAATTTCCTGGGTTTCTTAATAAAAAGTTTTTAGTGTAGAGCAGCACTTAGAAGAAGCAATATTTAATTGTCTGGCTTGCCAACTGGGTATTAGGAGCCCCAGAGAGCACTGTGAACAATGTTGTAAAAAAAATTCTGCTATTGGATAGTAACTTTATTGTATAAAAGTTCAAAGGATCTGGGTCTCATGTTACAAATTAAGAGTCGGTTAACAGTAGCTGAATTATTTGTATTCAAGCATGTTACAGCTGTGGGAGTTTGTGGCTACAAAATGAGGTATGTTGTCATAAAACTCATAGACAGTAACAACATTGCAAAACCAATCTTACGGTACAGTACCTTCATTCCTACTATTATTCATTTAAGGTAGAGATAATACGGACCAGCTGGCCCAATGCTAAATAAATCCCATTCATAAAAATTATGAAAAAAATTTAAAATGTTCTCCTCTACATCCCTTATCAGTAGGTAAAATATCAGGTATACAAAAACGATATAAATATAATATGTATATTATGATATATATGATATACATATATCAGAACTTTTGACTTCCAGGTCTAATGAAATTTTCCCTTCCTCTCTTGTGGCTTATAATATGAAGTTAAAAATTTCTCAAATGAAATTCCATGATTATTCCAGGCTTTCCAAGTTTTTCCAGGTGCTATACACCCTGATAAAATTAATAAACATGCTAAATTATTATTTACTGATTTATAAAAAATATTAAACTCATGCCTTTTCTCACTGTACTACTTAAAGAGCTAGAAGTTTCTGTTCCAGCTACCAACGGAGAACTAATTTATTAATCGTCTTTCTCACCTGGTGCCTGCTCGTCAGGATGCACGGCTCCATTGCTCGTCTCCTCTCCAGCCTTGCGCTTGCCGCTGGGGCTCTCCTTGCGCTCATCGTCGTCGTCATCATCGTCTCCTGCCTCGCTGCCTTCGCTGAGGTCACTCTCCTCGTCCAGCTCGCCGCTCTCCTCCAGCTTCGAGCTGCCCTTCCAGTCCTCGTCTCCGCTCTCCTCCTGAACAACAACTTGGTCAGTCAACTCCGCCAAGTCAAAATACCACTTGAATGTTTTACGAGATAATTGACGGTCATGTAAGTCCCTATTTTCAATTTCACATAGAGGCTTCAAATGTTCCCAGGTGGGAAAATTTTCTCTATAAGCCACCATGTTACAAAATTTGAACTTTTTTCTCAGTAACAATTAAAGCTATAAATTTGAAAATATCTCCTACCCCCATTTAGGGTCTTTTGATAGTAAATCAATAGCTTATTTTCCTTTAAAAAATTGCTTCAATGCCAAAAGAGCAATTTTGAAGTTGTTTATTTTTTTAACATAGGTTTGGATTGGACAGTGGGAGCATCACAAAATCAGCTGACTAACAATAACCCTTTTTTAGGGGAAAGGAGGAGGGGGGGGTAAAATTGAAGATCGAAAAGAGGTTTCATGCAGGCCTGTCGTTGAACTACAGTATGGAGTCCAGCTTTTAATAATTTTAAGTAAAAAAAAGGTGCTTTTTTGACTTAAAAATTCTGGGATGCTTTTATCATAAACTGTGAATTGAACTGTCAATTCCTTTCAAGAGATTTACAACGGATTGTACTTTAATTAACTGTAGCCTAGCTAAGGGCAAACTGTCAATTCACGTAAGGCCAAAAGAACTGTAGTGGGTGACTGGACACTTTAGTGAATGGGATATCCTTTTTCATGTCACCCATTGAGTTGTTGCACTATGTTTTATTTTGTACTGATACTAAATAAACAACTATTATTATTAATTTAATCTAGAAATAATTTTCTTAATTGATGAACGGAGGAGGGGTTACAAAGAACAACAACATTAAGTCATAAATAACAATGTTGTACTGCCAGCCTTGAGATAATTTAGTTCTCTCTTGGTATGGTTGCTAAGGGCCAACTAGTAGCATATGGTGAAGAAAGCAGCTCATAATTTTTACCTTCTTTCTTCAAAGGTAAATAAAGTTTAATACATGTTGCGTGCTGGCATGAGATAAAAGCGAATATTGCAGACTGACGGAATGCTGTCGGGGCCAACACAGCCAAGTTCGGGCACAATAAAAACTATAATACTGCTTGAATGTAGCTACAGTGGCAGTCACATTTAACTGGCTCATGGTCATGTTTGTAACGCTATCAGTCATTGGTAGTCGGTTTGTAACGAAGGACATCACTGGCCGAGCCAAGCCGAATGACTCCCGAGCGCTTCCGACCATGAGGCTTTTGAATGTGACGGCCACTGTAGGGACTTTGTTGTACTCACGTCGAGGTTGGACTTGTAGAGGTCCGACAGTCCGACCTTGTCGTCCTCATCCTCTTCATCGTCAAGACCGTCTTCCTCCTCCTCTCCATCCTCGTCTCCGAAACTGTCGTCTCCTCCCTCCTCATCTCCCGCAGCTACAACAAAACACACGGCTCAGCGGGGAACATCACTTTGTGAGATGAGATGGTTTGTTTAGATGAGACTGTATTACTGTATATGGTAAAAGAAGGCACCACAAAGAATTCACATTACAATATTTTTAATGTTGAAAATTTTGTGTAGAAAAATTAAGTCTAGAATAGAGCTTAATGCCTTAATTTTTTTATAAATGCTTGAACATTAAATTAATGGTCAATCCCAAGAGGAAATAATTTTATATGTGACTAAATTTTCTTTCCTACATTAAATTTGTTAAAGCACTTGAATTATTTGATGTATACAAATAATTAGTATACATCTAATCTTAGGGGTGTATCCTTGTAAAAAAAACAAAACAAAAAAAAACAAACAATGCATTGATAACATGCAGTTCAGAAATATAATTGTACAGATACTTAAAAATTTATTATTATTTTTTGGAAACCTCCTTGCTTGGTCTATGTTTATGTCAACATAATGAAATATCAACCTCAAATTTTTTTTATTGCAGATTTTGATTTAAAAAAAATAATATTGAAGGTACAGAGAGCGACGCCTCTCTTAATAAAAGGATAGGAACTAAAACCTTGCCCAAACTTTTTACACGTTTTAGCAATAATTTCCAGGCTCTAAAAAATGTGAAAAAAATCAGAGTGCCATAACTTTGCACTCTCTATACATTTTTTTCAATAAAAAATTTTGAGGTTGATACTCCTTTACAGGCGACTTGATGCAAACTGTAAAACACCTGCTTATCAAATTTTGCTCAGGCTTTGTAATACAGTGCTCTGGTTGACTAAAACTAGACATGCCCCCTCTAGTAAGGGTGTGTTTCAGCTTGACTCTGGTTTAGCCAAGGTATAGGAAACTTGGCACGAGTCATAGAAAATACAATGCCACTTTTTTTTTCTTCTTCGCTCCACATTTAATCATTTACACCCCAAAAGGCATGCCAAGTCAATGCGTTGACGTCATGATTATCTTGTTGACTTACCATCATCGTCTGACGAGTCTGCGTCGTCGTTGCCGTTGACTTCGTCATCCTCCGCCTCGCTGTCCTCCGCTTCCTGGTCCTCAAGGTCAAAACCGTCGAGGTACTTGAGACTGGGCACCATGTTGAACAACTTCTCCTTGTAGTTCTCCACCGAGGTGGCAGCGTTGTTGAACAGGTCCAGGTTCTTCAGGTTTTCAAACTCTTTCTGCAAAGTCAAAACTAATGTCACTACAATTCATTCCTAAAGGACTGAAAGTGATTTATTTTTTTTTTCAACTGAACCCAGTTGTAGAATTTTTTTTAATTTACAGTTAATTTAATTTTAATTGAAAGGGTACTCTAGTTGCTTCTCTCTTAACTTTGGGATAACAAAAATATTAATGTGGTATTCACAAGCAGACTTTGATGTCAATATTCCTTTCTTTCAAAATGATTATTTCTTCTTTCATTTTATAAATTCCATCACAAATCAATTTACTTAAGGGTATATCATTATATTTATTTATATAAGAAGTCACGATCTATCTGAAAATACAACCAACGATCACTAGCAGGGTAGTCTTACCAGTGGCTCCAGGGTCTCCAAGTCCTTGATCTTGTTTCCACTCAGGTTCAGGTGGGTCAGGTTCGGGCTACCATGTAGGAAGTTCAGCCCTCCCGAAATCCGGTTGTCACTCAACTCAAGCTGCGCAACAAAAAGTTTAATTAACATTTCAGGTGGTTGAGCTGACACACTTATTTTTTCCACGGAAGAAATCTTAGAGGAAATTGACTTTGAAAACGAGCTCGTTCCGTCACACTGGTTATGGAACTTCCTACAGATACTCCGTGCATGGGAAAAAAATTGTGATTACAACCACAGTTAATTTAGAACAAATGGTAGTAACTAATCAAGAAAATTGTAGAATGCATTTACTTGATGCAGACTGATGGCCGTAAGTTGCAGCCAACCTATCTTAGAAAAATCCGACAATTATCTGAGAATTTTAATGTTAATTAGTAAATAATCCACGGATAATCCTCAGATTATTCTCGGATAGGTGGCTACAACTTACGGCCATGAATTCCTAAGTTCACCTCTTTTTAATTACACCTATAGGGCTTGTACCATGGTCAGGCAAACTTATGTATTATTATTTTGTAGCATATTTCTAAATTAGAATATTGGAATTTCTTATAACACACAATAATGGAAAAAATTAAAGGGGGACATTTACAAAGCACTTTAACCCCGATTTTTAACCCTGGTGCTAAACATGGTACTAAACCAGGGGCTAACCATGTTATGTTAAGCTCATAGTTTGGCACCATGTTTAGCACCAGGGTTAAAAATCGGGGCTAAAGTGGGGGTTAAAGTGCTTTGTGAATGTCCCCAAAAATGTGCTATTTCCCATCTTTTGTGTAAACTGTCATCTTTTCTAGAACAGGCAGTCTTGGTATTGAATTTTAAAAATTTATTTAAAAATTCTCCGAGGCATCCAGAAACAATAATTTCCTTCCAAATCAACAATGAAGAAAATTCATAAAAATTTAAAACAAATATTGGTAACTCTCTATGGTAATGCCCATAGTTATACAGGTATAAAATAAATGGTACATTAATAACATTGCATGATTCTGACAGTGAAAAAAAGTTTTTTAGATAGCAGCCAATCCAACAAGGACCTAAAGAGACCATCAACTCTAATGCATTGTGCAATGTTCCATCAAGCGCGGATCGAGAAAAAAAATCAGAGGAGGCTGCCTCCATAAGGTCAATGTTTTAAAAAAAAAAAATTGGAGTTGGGGAAATGCCTATATTGCCCATGTTAAATACAACATTTCGGCGAGGGCTGCAGCCCCCCCAGCTCCCTTCCTGGATCCGCGCCCGTGTTTCCTAGTCCTCGGCTCAAGATACACCAACGAGGAAGTTGTTCCAGACTCTACAAGTTTTTTTTACAATATGACTGAAATCTTGTAATGTATTGTACTAAATCTAGAATCAAGTCAGAAAACTCACCTTTCTTAAGTTGGGCAACTTGGGGAATCCCTTCAAACTGGTCAAACCAACATTGATAAGGCTCAGCTTCTCCAAGGCAACAAACTCATCAGTCAAACCAACGATGTTTGTACTTCTACAGTTATCCAGGTTGAGCTCAGTCACCTGTAACAAATTTTTGAATGTTTTACCGCCAAATAATTATGAAAAATAACAATAGTGCAATTAAATATAACTCATGTTCGATTAAGTTAAAATAATTACTATTTAAGCTTTAATTGTGTATAATAACAATATTATAACATTATAACACAATTTATAAATAAATTTAAAGAAAATAATTTGATACTTTTAACATCGCGGAGGAGTATTCAGGTGCGTCTGTAAAATGGTTAATGACGTAGGAGATGTACGCAAGTATTCGGGGAGGGAGGGTGTTTGATCTTTCTAGCACCTATTTTCACATTTTATGAAGCTTGGCGACATTTCCTAAGGGTAGGTACTATTATAAACTATTAAATGTTTATCCCAGTTTACTTTAACATGCTTTTAATAAGTTTTTAACCTAAATTTTTATAATAAAATGTAAAAATCTGATGAGTCGCATTAACGATCGCAAACAAACATGGACGCTGTTACCCCTCCTCAAGATGCCTTTCGAAACAATTATTTTACAAAAAGAAGTATTTTAAATTAAAAATATAATCAAATAATTGTAACCATTAAATAAAATAAAAAATATTTTACCCATCAAAAGCCTTTTTATATAAAATCAATGTCCATAAAGTGAAAAATAAAATAAAAACAAAAATAATCCATCATGTCGGCACGGAGTCGTGTCCGGCGTCTGAACGAAGCAACAAATGATTAAAATATAATTACCCAAGTCATCAATATTTTCTAACCCTAAAATTTATAAAAAATAAATAAAAAATATTACGTCCATTTAAAAGACATGACAAAAAGTTTTAATACGAGAAATGTCAACATTGCAATTGGTTCAATATGGCGTCAAAATTGCCTTTGATGGTCCTTGATGTTTTCCGTCACATAAATCATTACAATATTGACTAATTAATGATAAAAACCTCCTGAAAACATTCCCAAAATATTAATTCATAATTTCAAAACAAATAATTCTACTTTCTCCCAGCAACTTTGGGTCAAAAGTTGTAAATATGGCATTGGAAATTCTAATAAAATTTTATTTTAACAGGTCTTGTCAAAATTAAATCACTTTGTTTTTCAAATTAAATAATGTATTTTGCCCAATTTAAAAACTCTGAAAGCTTGATCATTAATTATGGAAAGTAATAGGATGAAAAAAATAAAAAAATTAATGGGTGATGATACTAATTATTGTAATAAAATGTAACTTACAAAATTATTTCCATTAAAAAACAATAAAATAATCTAATCTATTATTTCGTTTCTTCCCTATATAGACTTTACCTATAAAATTAGATGTAACATATGAAAATAAATTAGGAAATCGATTAAAATGCATGCTTTACCTGAAAATCAGATTCTAAAATAAATCACTTTGTATCAAAATATTCACATTTTAAAATAAAGCAATCAAATATTTGCAATTAAAGTCCAATTTTTATATAAAGTTGACAATTTTTAGATGATAAATTAACAAATGTAATGAATATTCATAAAAATAACCTAATGAAAAAAATTTGAGGGCACATGTCTAATGGTCATATGTCCCACACTCAAAAATATCAATGATTTCCTAAGTAAAAAGATGACATTATTTACCTGCTTTGCTGGGCGGCCTCTCTTCTCAAGTTCTATTCTCTTTTCCATGTTTTTTAAGTGATGTTAGAGTTAAATCTGTCACGAAAAGTTCGCTATATAACACCTAGCTAGGTCCAGCAACACACCGCGGCTTCAAGCAATGACGACGATTGCTCTTCGCTACGTTACGTTCTCCTCCCCTTCTTTTTGCTTGGCGGCTCGGCGAGAGATGGACATCAATTGCTGCCTAGAGGGGTCTGCATAATAACACCGCGAGACGCGGGAAACAAAACCTACAAACCAGCGAACTATTTTATTCATTCAACCAATCAAAATGCTTCATTAATTTTCTATTTGACTGCCATCTATTGTGTAATGTATGAACTTTATTAGAAATTTCTTCATATTTTAGTGAATATATATTAATTTAAGTGCAAATTTAACATTTTAATTAAGGAATAATGACTAAAAAATTATTTTGTTTAATAAAAAGTCTAATTTATGATATTAAACAACCTAATCTACTGAAATAATTAAATTTTATCAATTTTGTGTCATGCTGATTACTAGCGACTCAGGCGGCTCATTTTGCAACTCCCTTTCTTTAGCGCAATTTATTTTAAAACTTATTTCGCTGCAACCTCATGCGGCAGAGATAATTAATATTATATTTTTTATATCATATAAAATTTAGAAACAAAACAAAGAATTGTCACATTATCAACATTTTCCTTATCATTATGATGACAATGATAAATATACTAATAAAAAACTCCTTCGATAACATTTCTTTTATTTATAAATATTTTATCTTCAAAATATATATAATATAATAATTAAAAAAAGTTAATTTCTTGGGGTTTAAAATTTAATTAATAATTATTATTCATTAGCCTCTTAAATATTAAATATATTATTTCCAGGGTTGCCTATACAACCCTGTATTATTTCACTATATTAATTCTTTGTAAATATAGCATACAGAACAGAGCCTACTGAATTACTCCAATTACTGAATTATATAATAAATAAATCGATGCTATTATCATCGATGTTATCGATGTTATTATCAGCAAGGTCTTGAAGAAATTTACTTTCATGTAATTTGTATCAGCCAATAAGGTTATATGTTATAACCTTGGCTGAGATGTTGTATAATTAAATTGAACAATAAAAAAAAAAAAAAAAAAAAGATGCATTGATATAATATATATAGGGTTTAAAATTTTTATATTTTGTGCCATTCTCTATATAGCTATATGAAAAAATAAATAAATAAAATCATCAATAAATTAAATATTAATTAGTTTTAATTAGTGTTATATAAAAGAACGCACAAATTTCCAAATATAATACACAAAAGGTAAATAGATCTCTTGCTCCCGGCCTCTCTGTATTGGGCTATTGGGTATATAATATATATTATAAAATAAATGGTCCCAAAATAAGATGGGATTAGGTTTTATCTTATTTTGGGACCATTTATTTTGTTCATAGCTGTCCTTTTCCATAAGCCACTAATGGAGTATTGACCTCAAATTTTTTTATTGCAGAAATGGATAGAGGGTACAAAGTTATGCTACCCTGATTTTTTTCAGATTTTTTAGAGCCCGGAAACTATTTTTAAAAAATTATTGAAAGTTCTTTTTGTGACGTCACGAGACGCCGCTCCTTAAGAAAAAGATTGGACTTGACGCCACGTGACGTCACAAATAGGACTTTCAATAATTTTTTAAAAATACTTCCCGGGCTCTAAAAAATCGGAAAAAAAATCAGGGTAGCATAACTTTTCACCCTCTATCCATTTCTGCAATAAAAAAAATTGAGGACAATACTCCATTATAACACAGCCACAATTTTAGTTATTTATTATTATTTTATAAAGAAAAAAAAATAATTATTATATTTTTATATTATTGAAATAAATAAGTTCTAAATACATTATTTTTTTTCCTAATTACACATTTATTTTCTGAATTATATACTTAAACTTACATGTTATACAAACATTTATTTTAATAAATAATATTTTTCATATAACTATGATGTCACATGGATGGAACATTTAAAAACTACTTATTATAATATAGTAAAATTAATTAATTATAACACCATAAATGATGCTAATAATAATTATAATTACTTTATTTTACTAAATGACATAATATTATATAATAGAGAAAAGGTTTACATATAGTAGAATATTTTGTTCATAATTTTTTTTTTATCTTTATTATTTTCATTTAATTCCATTAAAGTGCTGTACACATATTATATATATATTTTTAAAGGAATGAAGAAAAATACATTTTTTTTTGAAGGAATAAAAGAAATAAATAAAAAAAGATTTGACACTATAATACAAAGGTATGATTTGACATTGACAAATTCTTTATTTAAAATAAATTGTGCTGCCTTGAAAATTTGAAAATTAAAGGGAGAGAAAAGATAGAGAAACCAGAGAAATGATTTTTTTTCCCTTAGTAATCATTCAAATGGTATTTTTTTTTGTGTAGGTGTTTTCTGCTGGCTTGTTTTTGCTGTTCAGTTATCTAAATTTTCAGCAGAGGGCTCTGCATGACTTGCCGAATACGCAGAACTCTGTAACAATAGAAGAAACAAAAAGTTATTAATAAGAACTTTTTAATAATCATGCAGATTTAAGTTAAATAAAATTTAAATGATATTTGGTATTTTGATTTTACTTCATAAAAGTAAAAATATAAGAAATATTTCGTATTTTTATTTAAAAAAGTTTTTATTTCAATAGCTATGGAAGAGGAAGATGAAGATGTGGTATAATACAGACTCTATAGTTTTTTTATTTTTTTTTTAAAAATAATGTCTACATGGCATAATTACGTACCGACCGAAGTTTTACAATTAATCTGCCAGTTTTTTTTTAAATATATACACAATAATCTTCAAGATATTACGCACGATTACGCATTATTCATTATAGTCATTATGATTACTTCAAAAATATGAATAGATTTTTTAAAAGTTTTATAATTACTAAAAAAGATTATTCAATAGTTCGATCAATATTTTTCTTACTTTATTAATAAATATTATTATAATTATATTATAAAATATTATTAATAAATTAAACAAAAGATTGTAATAGTTAATGATTTATATATATAATATATATATATATATATATATATATATATATATATATATATATATATATATATATATATATATATATTATTTTTACTGCAACATTAATGCAAGACATTTTTAAGTAGTAATATATTTAGAGTATATTATATTTTAAATAAATCTAGATTGCAAATACTTTAGCAAGTACTGACAGCAACTTTTTGATTAAATAAATAATATTACTAGGTAAGTATAATAATATACATTCTGAATAGAGAGTAAATAAGCATTCATGTATGTTTGCTGTTTATGTTAAATTTAATTATTTCCCTTGTACGTAGGCGTATGCGTATAAATTACGAATTCTATTGTATACTATACAGTATAATATATTATAATGCAGTGATGGTGTTTACTCTAATTGTAAGATATAATGAGATGCATTGTAATTAATTTATTTCATTGTGTATTTCTATTTTCAATTATGATATTACAAAAAGAGTTGTAGCATACATTTTCTACAATATGTTGAATGAGATATTAGAATGTGAAAATTTTAGTGGCTTAATCGAAAGAAGGGGTAAAAATATGGTACTGTGAATTTTTTCAGATTTTTCTGAGACCGTGAACTATTTTTTAAAAATTATGGAAAGTCTATTTTATGACGTCACGGGCGGCATTGCCCTGTCTTTTCAAAGCTTCAAATTGAATAAGTAAAACCAGTGAAAAATTAGAGCTATATATATAATATATATATTAACATTTTCAATTTCTTTACGAAACCATTAAAACGCTATAATTTCTTGTGATACAAAAATGAAATACAATAACAAATTTAATGTAAAAAAATAAGACGAGCCTTTTGTCACCGCGAATTTTGCTCAATGATAGACGTTGATTGTTGTATGAAAGAGAAAGGCGGAAAAGGAAGGCTTTTTATTGTTGATAAGTAACAATGAACTTGAGAAATTAGGAAATTCAAATAATCGATCTTCAGCTATTAATGGAAATATTACAACTGCTATTTTGACATCGCTTTATTAAAGGCTAAAAATTGCAAACATCAATAAATGTTAGAAGTTAGAAATGTCACTCAATATAAAATATTATATGTGACAAGAATTTTAGGCATTGAAACATTTACTAATGTTTTAATAGACACCTATAGTTTGGTTTAATAAATATAAATACCACTAAAAATATAAATAATACTATATACTATTAAACTATATAAATAATAATACTGTGAAATAATGCCATTGGTCCTTCAATTCGCATCCATTTCTGTAAAATATGTATTTTGTATTTTTGGGTAAAAATGAAGTTAAATTTGATAGCATAAATTTATATTCCTATCCATTAAGATGCAAAATTTCTAAAGTTATTTTTTTTTTAAATTTTATATTAAAACTCAAGTGAAAAGTGAATACAATCATTAATAATTAACTTTATATTAATAATAAATAAATATTAATTTGAAATTTTCAAATTAAATTATGTAGAGGAAAGCCATAAACCTTTGCAAAAAAATGATAATTGTAATCGTAATTAATCGTAATTACCCACCAGGTAAATTTTTGCTTGAACGACACAGAATAATGGCATACGTGCATGTATTATTAATAATATTATATTTACTTAATAATTATATATTATAATTAAGTGTTTTTAAGAAAAAGATATGTTTATTTGACAATAATATGTGTGCCAATTTTTTTACGAGTGTTTTTCTACTTTGTATGTTATGTTGACTTGTCTTGTAAGTGAGATGATATATATTAATGTATTACTTTTTGCGTCTATTTGTGTTTTTTGTTTTATTTTCGTAATTGTAAACACAACCTTTAAAAATATAATATAAGAACTTGCATTTTCTTTCCGAGAAAACAAAACAGTTCGCTACAAAATGTTTGTATTATTTTATGGCTTCATGCACAGTTAAAAAAGGTTTTCTTAAATATATAGAAGTATTGTTTACTCCCATTTTATGCTGCCTTACAAATAGTAAATTGTAAAAGAAAGAAAAAATAATGTTCAATGGTGTCAAGTTCATTATTAAATTTATGAAAATGAAATTTTTTATATGAAAAGTAACAAAATGTTCCAAGAATAAATTTCACTACGAAGCACAAATAAAAAATAATAAAAAAAGCATTTTATTCATAATTAACATATTTTTTGTTTCTCTATAATATAACTTACATAACTTACATATATTATATTATATTATATTATATTATATTATATTATATTATATTATATTATATTATATTATATTATATTATATTATATTATATTATATTATATTATATTATATTATATTATATTATATTATATTATATTATATTATATTATATTATATTATATTATATTATAATAATATTATATTATATTGTATAAATCTAAATACATATTATATAATAATTAATAATACATTATTTTGCAAGCTTATAAAACATTAAAATAAACAATATATAAAAGTATTATAATTATGAAATTAAATTTATAAATAAATACATAAAAAAATTTCACACTACAAAGTATAACAGTATAATATTTATAAAATAATTATAAAAACATTACATTAATTAAATTTATGAAGTATTTACAGTTTTCTGTTTGTGTGTTATGTATATTATATAAAAAAGCTCAAAGTGAGCGAGTATTATTATACACATTGCTAAGTGATGAGGTACACATTAAAATATAAACTAAAAAACATACAATATGAACCGTATATATATATTTAATAGCAACTCTCGTTAATTATAATTTTTCCTCATGCAAAGTTTATATTTTATTTGATGTTGAGTATAATTTAAAACTGCCCGCTTGTTATATCTCCTTGAAGTTAGGCAACTTGCTTAGCTTTAAAATGAACTTGGTTGCATACATTACAGGGGCAAAGTTTTCAAGCATTGCTGCATGTAAAACCACCGAGTTTTGTTGTTGACAATTTTGGTGAACCTCAAAGTAAAATTATACATTATGGTTGAGAATTTTAACACCAATTTAATGCGGAAATGATATGTATACACTTCTCACCTTGGAAAATTTCCCTTTGCGGTTTTGTTAATTACCGTGCCTCGTAAGAATTAGACAGGGCATGGTGACAAGGCTGCTGCAAGTAGGAAATCCATCAAGGTGACGAATATACAAATACAGTCCCTATAGTTGATATAAATTTTATCTTTTATTCACTATTAAGCTCTCTGCTTGTCCAATTCCCTCTTATTTTGCACCATTTTTTTAGGAAAAAGGAGCTTATTTCCTTTTATTGAGCATAAAATGTTAGAAATATAATTTCTATTTCATCCTCACCATAAGTGAAGAAGAAATAAGATGCGTTTTTGAGGTAAAAAGATGTTATAAGATTAGGTTAAGGAATAATTAAAAACGTAATTTTTCAACTAGGGGTTCCCTTTTGATTTTTTTTTTTTGCTCTATATTAATACTATAATAAGCTTACAAATGATATCAAGTGCGTCGAAAGTGTTAATTTATTTCAGTGAAGTATTAAAAATATATTACTTTAAATATACTCACAGGAGGTACAGAAATCTTTCACTTCCGGGTACTTCCGGTAGGAATATAAAATTAATTAAACTGTATATAACATAAATTCCAAGGCCACTCACCGGAGCAAGCAGTGGGTCCGCTCGTCGTCCAAAGCGCAGACGAAGGGATGGAGAACGGTTGGGGGCGGACTTGCGAACCAACTCGTGATCCAGAAGAGCACCAGAGTCCATCAGTCCAGCCGGCATCCTGTTAGCAACGTCCTCGTAGGCAGCACGTCGCATTAGCAGCTCGTACAGCTCTCGTACCGCTGTAAGCATTGCAGAGGTCAGTGACCTTGCATTGACCTTGCATTGACCTTGAGATCACCTTTATGTGCACAATAAAAAACTTGGAGGCTTTTTATTTCAAAGAACTGAATATTATGAATTATCAATTTTTTTTATTTATTTTTCTCTCAATGCCCTCAGACACCGAATTATGCTGTGTATATTATAGCAAAAAAAAAAAAAAATAATAAAATAAAAAATAAAATAAAAGTATACACAACTAAGTGCATGAATGACTAAAATCCATGCTGAATGAGTTAATTGATAGAGTTTCTTTACTTTATTTTCCAAACAGTCATTAAATTATAGTGTAGAATTAAAGAGTGTAATATAGTTTTTATATTTTAATGTTACAAGTCTTTGACACTTAAATTGAGATTGATTGAAAGAAAGTATTTAATACAAATTAGGAATTTTATAATTTGTATTTAGAATTTAGATCCTTTCAAATGAAAAATTAAAAGCAATTACCAGTTATCTGTAAATAATTTTTATATTATAGATTGCAGTTTGTTTATTTATAATTCAGACACTTCAAAGGTTACAATGGGGTACTGACCAAAAAAAAAAAGTTGCAAGTTTTTGTCAATATTTCAAATGGCACGAGAATTTCATGAAGAACAAGCCCTATTACAGCATTCTACGACAATTTCCTGATTTTATATGAATTTTTAAAACCTCTCAAAAATGACGTCACAGCATTGAATCTTAAATGGGAAAATAGATCAGTTAGCATTGCCAAATCCCATACTTAATATTGAAATGTACTTGTTTGCAAGGTTTTTAGGTGCTAGAATCACGATAATGAAGGTTTCAAATTCCTACCTCAATAACTTTTCATTTTAGCAATGTTAACAGATGCATTTTCCCATTTAAGTTTCAATGCTATGACGTCATCAAAAAAAGTTTTAAAAATTCATATAAAATCAGCAAATTGTCGTAGAGTGCTCTAATAGGGCTCGTTCTTCATAGAATTCACAGTACTTTTTACTAGTATTGCTAACTCAAATACCGGTCAGTACCCCATTAAGCATAGAAAAGGGATGTATCAGAAGTCAAGAAAGTGACCATTGAAAGAAGAAAGAATTAAAAGGAGTGTACTCTCTTTTGAAGTCTCGACTGTATTAAATCAGACTTAAAATTTATATCAATTATATTTTACATAGTAACAGTAATTACATAAAATTGCATTATAAAACTTCGTCTATATATTAAAATATACTCTTAGCTTATTATAAGAATGAAAAGTTTTTATGGATTCCAAATATTTCTACTAATATTTCAATTCTATTTGAAAATCATTTTAAATACATTTCTAAATAATTTGACAATAAATATTCAAATAATATGAATAATTTGACAAGTGTGTGTGTTTTTTGCGGAAAATAACATATATTATTAATAATTTTATATATAGGATAACCTGCATGCACGAGCTTAATTGGAGAAAATCACTTGAAACTTTTAATAAAATAAAATACATGAAGTTTCAAAATAAACGTTGCAGTATCTTTAATAAAACTTTACATAACTTGTTGGAAGTTATTTAAAAAATACCTTTATTAAATATACTTTGTACAAAGGAAAAGTTTAATCAAAATTGAAGGTAAAAAAAAAAAATAATAAAACTAAATTTTATAATATTTATAATATTATATCCGTATTATAAGAAAATTTCAGTATATGAAATAAATTTCAATTTACATATTTATAAAAAGATGAACATTATGTTGAAAGTAAAATGATGTAAAAAAAATGGTACATGTTATATTAAATATAATATAATGTACAAAAAATATTACATTAATATAACGTAAGTAGAGATACATGCATACTTAACAGCTCATGCATTGACCTTATTACTGAAGGCCTCTTAATTAAACGTGCAAATATGAACTACATTTTTATTATTGAAATATAAAAATTTTAACAGGATACTTAAAACATAAAACTTTATTTTTATAGATTTTTTTTCCAATTATAATTTATTGAAAAAAAGAGAGTAATTATTCTCTCTCTCTCCCTTTCAGTTTTTACTTAAAAAAAATAATGTAGAAATTTCAAAATGTTAAATCAATGTTATTGATTGATTCGTTGCAAGAAATTGAATAAGTGAAGAATCAGATGTTACATAACCATATATTTTTTCCCAAGGATTGAATAGCATAATAATATATTCAAGTTTTCGTGTATGGTTGTTTTCGATTGTGCCTTATAAATAAAATTATGAGAGAAAATAGGCAGGGTTGCCAGATGTGTTAGCGACAATTTAAGTTCTTTTTTATAGTAATGTGACATCAATTTTAATTCAAAACCTTTTAGTGAGCATATGCGTGTCACTAGTGTATTCAAACAACTATTTACATAAGTGATTATATCATAATTACAATATTGAATTTGTTAGTAAATAAACTAGTTTAAATTTTGTAATACTGGTAAAATTAGATTATTGTCTATAATATTTAAATGACAGAAAAATCAATCTTATAAATTAATAAATGTAAAGAAATGTTGGTAAAACAATATTGCTTCTTTTATTTTATTCTTTTGTAAAAAAAAAATGAATTCCAGTTTTAAGTTGTACCTCATATATGAAAATTAATTATATGGCTGAATATTCTTATTAATTAAGATTGTATCTGAAAGTGATGCATGTGTTTCTAAGCTGGTGAAATTTGGAAGTGCGAATCATCCAGCTTTTTTTTTTTTAAATAGAAAATGCCGTAATGGGGTACTGACCGGTATTTGAGTTAGCAATACTAGTAAAAAGTACTGTGAATTCTATGAAGAAAGAGCCCTATTAGAGCATTCTACGACAATTTGCTGATTTTATATGAAATTTTAAAGCTTTTTTTTTTTATGACGCCATAGCATTGAATCTTAAATGGGAAAATGCATCAGTTATAACATTGCTAAAATGAAAAGTTATTGAGGTAGGAACTTGAAACCTTCATTATTGTGATTCTAGCACCTAAAAACATTGCAAATTAAGGTTTGGTTACATTTCAATATTAAGTATCGGATTTGGCAATGTTAACTGATGTATTTTCCCATTTAAGATTCAATGCTATAACGTCATTTTGTAGAGGTTTCAAAAATTCATATAAAATCAGGAAATTGTCGTAGAATGCTGTAATAGGGCTTGTTCTTCATGAAATTCTCGTGCCTTTTGAAATGTTGACAAAATCTTGAAACATTTTTTTTTTTGGTCAGTACCCCCATGCAAAAAAAAAAAAAAAGTAGTTACATATCTTTTAAATACAACATGGTTTTGCAATGTTTTTATTTTGATGGACAATACATAGCAAAATTTGCAATGGACTAAAAAACTTAAAAAAAAATACCAAATTTAATTTAAAACCGATCATATTATAATTAAACGTGATGCAGCCTGAATTTTATGGCCTAAATAAATACGTTTTTTACATAAACTGTCAGGAATGCCCAGTTTTATTCTGTGGAAATCGTGAGATCTCATAAATTTTTTTTTTCTTTTACCATCAGGAGAATACAGTTGAGGAACATATTATAACAAATTGATATTTAGTAAATATTTTAAGTGTCTGTTCACGAAATAAAAGAAATCGTCTTTCGTTGAAAACAAAGAGACCCTTGCAATGTCTCTCAGGGATTTTTTAAAATATTTCTCATGCATTTTCATCTTTAAAAGGCACCAGTTTGTATTGCATAACCTTAAACTCTGTTTCTAGACACGTAACAATTCGACAAGCAATTCACGGCACTTAATTTGTAAAGCCGGTATTACACGATACAAATTTTGCATACAATTTTTCCTTGCAAGAAAATTTAATCTCCATACAAACAAATGAAGTTGAATTTTTCTTGAAAGGAAAAATTGTATATATAAATTAATTGGAAAAACTGTATCGTGTAATACCGGCTTTAAAACTCCTAAATTTCATATAGTCGAAACAACTTGTTTTTGCAAACAGTGTAATCAGATTTGCAGTCAATATCATTTTAATATAATTATGTGTTGTTAGAACCTACAGCATGCGCCAAATAAGACGTTGACTGACTCCTAATTTAATCATATGTATTTTTAATTATAATTAATTATGTTCCATAACTGTTTTCTGTATTTAATTTATGTTTGTGTTATCAAAATTTCTCTAAATGCGTTTAATAAAATACTTATATATAAACTTAGTTTCTAAGTATAATATTTTAGGTTTGAATTTGACTGATATAATAATGTATCTAAAACTCCCAAATTTATCTTCCTGGTAAAAACCTATACTTTTTTTTTTTCTCCTACGCCGCGCGGCATTCGTTTCATCTTATCTCCTAATTCTGTTCAATATTAATTCCATGTTAATTTTATCTACCAATCTCTTATCAGCACTAAATTGATTTATACTCAATGCGAGTGGGTATTACCTTTATCATTCTTGTGTTGCGGATGTTATTATCATTTACAGTATATATTTTTATAAATTTTTGATAAAAATTAGCTGTATTAAAAAAAAAAGTTAAAAATAAATGAAATATGTGAAAAATGCAAAACAAAATATAATATTATATAATTATGATAATATTTGGTACTATATTTTGATTATTTTGTTTAATTCCATTGGCATAATTAATTAAGGAAGAAGCTGTATAATAATACGAGTTGACATTGTAATTAATGAATATATTATACTGAAAATATATTGATGTATACCATACACTTATTTCAATAAAATTTGTGGATATCGATTAACATAATAATTTCATTATTATACACATTTTCAATTGATTGAACAATTGATGTAAAATTCTGTAGCTTTATCCCCGAATTCTCAAAAGTTTGTCCCCTTGGAGTTTATGCAACATGTCGGACAACTTTTGCGTGATATAATAATGTTTTATGAACTATGTTGTTATACATAAAGAACAACTTTTGTTTTTTTTTAATGCAAACTCGTGTTACAAAACGCTGTGACGTCATAGTCATGCAAATATTTAACCCGCAACAGGGAGTTTCAGCATTTTGCAACATAAGTCATTGTTTTTAAATGTATAGTACATAACTTAAATCCTCTATTAAACATGCAATAAAAATTATAATTACACACCCACAGGCATGAATATAGTTGCTGGTGAAGAGAAATATGGACCATACTTTTCCTGTTTGTATAGGACTGCATAGTTTCTACTGACAAGTGGATCTACGTCCTTTTCTGTAATATTCACTCTCCTTTTTGTTGATATAAAGATACTATTCAATGTTAAATCCTTACTTCAGAATATAAAGCACGTTTTTGATGCAATTCTAACCCTTATATCAATAGTACTTTAAGGTTAAGGTTCAATTAAAAATGTTTACATGTGATTTACTGATGATTTACATTCTTAGCAAACAATATATGAGACATATAAAATTTCTTTGTACTTTTTTTTTATAAAATTGAATACATAGGTTATATTTTTTATTTACCAACATATTTCTATTGTAATTACAAAAGTTAGTACACTGTATTGCAAATTAATTATTTTCCATTACTAGTAGTTCATTATTTATAATATTTATTTTTAAAAATAAAAGTAATTATTTATTTATAAAAATAATTATTTAAGTTTAAATTTAAAAAGTAATAATAAAATAAAAGTACTCCTATTATGACATTTTTCTTGTTATGTTGTACAAGGCTAAAGCTATGATGAGCCAAAAGAGAGCCAAGAGCGCTAATAATTGTCAATAAGTGGCCTCCAGTGGGGGTTCTAAATGTAGCACATATTGCCGCTTGTTAAAAGCTAAATGTGACATAACGCAGCAAGATAGAAAATAATATCAGACCTAAACTGACATTATGAGGAAAAATGTATGTAATCATAGCTCCAACTTTACTTTTATGTTGTATTTTTTTCCTTTATCATATAAATGTAACTATTTTTATGAAACATTAACATGTTCTTTTTATTAAATAAATAAATCTTGCTTTATTTTAACAGTAATTTCTAACCAGTGTGTTGTTTTTTATTTTATAAAGGTAAGATAAAAGCATTATATTTACTCACCTAAGGTAATGTTTTTATGCGTTTTTTTTTTATTATAGTAAATACAAATGTAAAATAAACATAATGTTATAATGTGTTTATTTTACTTTAAAATATGCATTTTTAGTTGTTAAAGTTTGTTATAATTATGACTTGTTGAATTGTTAATTAAAAATTAAGAATTAAATATACTTGCGTACTGACAGGGAATATAAAATATCTAGATAGTAGATTTAAAATTACAGTAAAAATATATTTCATAAATTTCAGTGTTCATTAAGTATCGAATTATTTATTTAACCTATAAAATATAAACATATTTAAACTTCACTTTTTTGTATTTTTAGTTATTATATATGTATATACTATTATTATATTATGTATTGTAAAAATTGGCCGACAAAAATTACATTGTCCTGTAAATGTAAAAAAAATATGTATTTAAATAAATAAAAACTAAAAAAAAAATATAAAATAAATTAAAGTATTCCACATTTTGTCAGTAAAAAAATAAGACAAAAAATATGAAAGTATCAAAATTCTGACAACTTTATAGGTCCTGTGTATATGGGGAGTTCTTATATCATTTATGAATGACGTTGATATCTGAATTTAATATTTATAGTTCCTCGCGGGTACAAACATGCATTGCAAATGTAATTTCTAAAAATACGAAAGAAGTATAGTATCAAAATGTAAAAAAGTACAATAAGAATTGAATACAATAAAATATTCTTCAGCTACGTCGAACAATGTTATTTTACATACACTGTTGAGATCTTGAGAATAAGAAATTTTATATATTTCTACTTCACATTTTTTAGTGACAACCTGTTTGTACTGGTAAAAAATATACATGAATGATGTGATCTCTTTAACTAGTTTATTTCTTTAAAAATAAACTTATAGCATCATGCATTCAGATATGATTAAATTCAATGAATCTTCTTATGTCGTTATTATTAAATTAGTTTAATTAGTTCATTAATAAGGGAGAATACGATATTGTTTTCAGTGATTAGGTAGAATGTGTACGGTAATGCAGTTACCGTTCACATTTTATAAATATAAATAATTTTAAATAATTGAAAATAATTAATAAAATAAAATAATTTTAATTTAATTCTATAATTCTATTTAATTTTCTTCTACTACCCTAATTATATTTTTACAAAAATGTACATTTTTTTTATTTATTGTATTAAGATTTAAAAAAGCTAACCATGCTACACCTGAGCTGAAATGTTTGCATATTTTAAGTATCTTTATTTTCAATTATTATAGTTGTTATAAAACGTGTTTGTACCGTACTAAAGACTGATTTCTTTTAGAAAATGTCCATCAAGTTGCGCTATAACCTGACTCAATGGAGGTCTTACAAGAGGTTTTAATAGTACTTCTCTTCTACTAAAGCTAAATATAATAATACATATTCCATCTATACCGGTAAAAAAATGGATTTGTAAATTTGTTGCCATCATCAGATCAGCCTCTACATGATAGAAATTTTTCTAGTGTCGTTCCACAATTTGTCTATATATAGTTTATAATTATTTAAGTTCTTTTGAGTTGGCTTTAACTATGTTTAATAATTATAATTTATAATGCCATAGCATATTTAAAAGTACTTGAACGTGATATGATTTTATACATTGTAAATTATCCTCATCCTAAAATAATATACACAGAAAACTTTCGATTTAATGAAGTCACAATTAAGAGACAGAAAACAAAACAAAAAACATGAATTCACAAAACAGAAAGTATTAACATTGAATATATATATATATATATATATATATATATATATATATATATATATATATATATATATATATATATAGTTGGCTGGGACCGACATTTCCAATTAAAAAAAATAGAAGAATTCATAAAATCGCGCGAACTTAACAAAATTAAAAGTTTACTGTACATCTTTTTGTACGTTGATTTGGGTGAAATAAATATACAAAATAAATACACGTTGTTCCTCTCTTTTAACCAATATTTTTTGTCATATTACTAAAACAATGAATATAATAAAAAATAATTCAGTATATTTTCACATACAAATAGTACTACTATTTCTGTCACATTTATAAATTAAGCTCATTGAATTGACTACTAAACCAACACTCAAAATGTAATATAAAGTTTAAGTATTTATAAAATGATCCCAATTTAATCGCTGCGTAGTGTACAAAATATTGTATGTTCATTGAGGCTGTTATGATCTCCTTTGGAATGGACCACGGATTATATAAAACTGGACCATGTAGGTGTTTGTACGTGAATTGAAGCGTGTGAGTAAATCTATCACAGATGAGTTAAACCTCGACATAAATCTATACTGTAGTCAACGCTAAGTCTTGTTATTATACTGTAGTTATATGGAGATTTATTTACCTGTGATTAATTATGTATATATTTAATATTAATTATATATACTATTATATATACTACTTAAGCTGTTATTGAAATGTATAGTTTAGTTTATATTTTATTCATTAGATTATCTGATATTAATTTAAAAAAAATGTTGATTTAATCTTATAGTGTCGAGAGAGAAGATAGAATTTGAAAATAGGATAAGAACAATTAAAATTCAGCTTAAGTATTTTTTTTTTAAATCATAAAATTAACTATTGTTATTGTAAATTGTAACCGTCTCTTTTATAGCAATGTTTCCCATTTATTGAGGTATTTTTCTATATTAAATTGTTTTGTTTACACTCAAGTCTTATTTTATTACAAGATTTTGTTAAATTTTGTTACATTTTAATTAATAATTTCAATAAAAAAGTTTCTTTTTAAATTAATATGAATTATAATAACTGTACTTTTAAGCTAATTTAAATAAATAAATCAGAAAAATAAAATCTCAAATATAACCATTATAATTGAATATATTAAAAAAAAATATGTATAATTATAATAATTTAATTGGAACAGCGCCTTTAATTCAGACTAAATTGTATATTTTTTTATTCGAAGTAATGAATTAAATACGAAGTTTTTGTTTCAGAGCTTACGACTTTTAATACGGTATTCTGATTGGCCAGTCAATTGGGCCGCAACCACCCCCACTTTCTAGACCATGACTCAGCCAGGGTTAAAAAGTTGCGACTTGTGTTTGGGAGAAAAACAAAAAGTTCATATCCAAGGCTTTATATGGTGATACGAATACATCTCGCGACCTAGCAAGTCCATGTAAGGATGTAAACAATAATTGTGACTAAGGGAAACGTGGAAACTTCAATCAGGATAGACGCTACAGCTATTAGGAAGTATAACTGTTGAATTCCGAGGAACGATATGATAGAAAAGCACAATTTAACATTGGATAAGAGAAGCATGATTTTGGTCACCTATCCAGCTATATTAACCACGCTTCGCGTTGCTTGATTTTGATGGAAAACAATTGGTGCATTGCGCTAAACGTTCCCACACAATTTATGACATTAACGACAAAAAATGAATGTTTGACAATAGCAATTATATTGTTTATTTAATTGCTGGATCAGATATATACTTTTTTATATAATATATAACCTTTAGTTTCACATTTCAAATTATTATTCTACCAGAAAAAAAAACAGAGGGAAACAGAAGAATAAATAATAGCTTGTTCTCTTCGTTTAATTTGTCATTTTTAATGAAGCAGTTCATTTTTTCCCGTGGTTTATATTTCATTCAAACAATTAATATATTTTTTTTGTTCAAAACCAAAGCGTTTTTATTTTTTTACTTGTTTTAGCTTTTAATCAATCCTTTATTTCGAAAAAAATGACATTTTTATTGCCCTTTGCCCTTTGTAATAAAAATGAATATTGTTACTGCATCTTTATGAATTGTTTATTTTAACTTCCGTTTTATTTTAAAACTTTTAAAAGCACAAAAAGATAAAATTAAATTACATATAAAATGTTACTAATAATTTATTCATGTTTTATAAAAAAAATTGAAAATTTCATTATTTCTTTTGAAAATTTTTTATTTTTACTTTTGTATGGCTTTTCATAAGTTTATAGTTTATGAAGTACAAACAAATTACATTTTATAATGAAAATTTGGCGCAACATTTATTACAATAATATTACAGGGATTTACAAAAGTTTATAATGAGTTGAGTTTTTGTCTCAAATATAGCATGCAAATGTTATTTTGATGACAGAATTTTAAAATATGAAAGTTGTTTCGAAGTATAAATACTTTAAAACATAATCCGGAAGCACTTCGTCCAGGTTATTATTTTTACAAATATATACTGTTATCAATTTAATCTTCGGGGGTGGTCATAAATCCATCCTGAAAATTGTGTGACTGAGAGAAATGAGGAAACCTCAGCTAGGATGGACGCTACAGTTTTTGTCAATGAATCGGAAGTGCAATAGTCCAAAGCCAAAGCCTATGCACATGACAGAAAAGCCCTGGGTTGGAGAAACATTTTATTTTATAAAATGGTCACCCATCCAACTATTAACCATGCTCGGCGTTGCTTAACTTCAGTGATTGCTCAAGAACTGGACAATGCACTTCGCCACACTTTTATGTTCTTTAAAAAAAGTAAGTATGATACATTATTTTACACCTATTATTAATAACTAATTACTTTTAATAATATTTTTCCAACTGCAGATGGAATTCATAAACAAGTCTTACTTGTTAGTTATTACGAAATTGGAAAAAAAAATATAATAGCATTATATTATCTTATACGCAATCATATAAATTAAAATATTATTCCAGGAATTTGAGTGCTAAATGATTCATTGAAGCAAAAATAGTGTCGGTTTTGTTTACTTTTAAAGTAACTTGTTAGCAAAAGTTAAAATACAATAATTACCATTAAGAAAACATCACATTGTTTATGTTCATTCATTCAAATTTTCAAGCTCATTTATTTAGAACAATAACTCATTCATAAGACTATCTTGTAGGAACTAAAATATCAATCACTTAAAGTTAAGAATCAGTTCGTTAAGTAATTGCTATCAAAGACGATACAAGATGCTACGACATATAAAGCATTCGTACATATAATATTCTACAATTTCGTATTTTCATCAATGGTTGCAGCACTTTGACTAATTTAAGTAAAATTTCAACTACTTGTCACACACAGCGTGGATTCAGAACTAAATTTCGGGAGGGGGGGGGGCGTAATTTCCATAAGGCCAATATTAAAAAAAAAATAACAAAAAAAAAAAAACTGAGTGGAGAAAATGCCCATATTGTCCACGTTATTTTCAAAATTTCGGGGGAGGGTGGAGGGGGCCTGCAACCCCCATCTACCCTTCTGGATCCGCGCCTGGTGCCACATCATTGATGGAAACGTATACCACAATAGAGGCTTCAAGTGTTCCCCGGCGGGAAAATTTTCTCCATAAGCCACCATGTTAGAATTTGAATTTTTTCTCAGTAACTATTTCAGCTATTAATTTGAAACTATCTCCTACCCCCCCCCCATTTAGAAGTCTTCTGATAAAGAATCAAGAACTTATTTTCCTCTAAAAAATTAATTTCTTTAATACCAAAAATGCAATTTCAAGTTTTTTTTTACATAGGTTTGAAGAGGACGGTGGGAACACCTTAAAATCAGCTGACTTGAAGACTATTATTATGACAAAATGTGATGACACGTACTTTTTTATAGGCACACCTTGTTTGTTCTTTGGATATTACTTGTACTTGCAATCCGTCTTGAGGGGACTGACTTTAAGATAGATTAAAATTAAAGACTGCTTGATGATGTAATTCTTCTTCGTTGCTTTGATGGGCATTTAATTTAGAAAGTAGGGGACTTTTAATGGTATAACATTGCTAGTAAAATCATTACCAAATCAATATAAAGGAATTAATGATATCTATAAAAAAATAAACTAATATTTATACATTCAATCATTAGTGGATGGAATTAATCTATGCTTAGTTAAAATAATAATTTGTAATTTATTTAGTTATAATTAACGTTCATTAAAAAATTGGTATCATTATACAAATTTTATTCTATGCATTTTATTGTCTTTATATATTTTTTACCTTGTTTTGTTTAAATACATTTAAAATCTGTTATCAATAATATAGAAATTTATATATTTATTTAAATAAAGTTATTATTTACATTTTATTAAAAATATATCTTTATTAATTTACATAAATTTGTTATAATTTATAAAATTAAAAAATAAGTATTTTTAGTAAAATATAAGCAATTCGTATTATATATAGACATTTAAATAACATTTAATATTTATTTTTAATTTTTCAAATTTAAAATGTAAATTATTATATGAGGTGCCTATAACACAAGCTATAATACGTGGGGAGATTGTTAGGTAGAAGTTATAATGAACACAATGAATTATATGAATACAATGTACTAATCAGGTATACTAAGACTGGAGGGAAATTAAAGCATTTTCTAACTACATCTAACTACTATCTCGACCATCGCTCCATGCCTCAGTCACAGTAAGGACCAAAGTGTTTTCAGCTCTCTGTTGACAATTGAAATCGCTGAAGATGCTGACTTTATAGCCTAGGTGGATATTTTTTGGTCTATTCCTTCGTTTTCTAAAAGAATTTTTTTTTACTACCACCAAGATCTGCACCGACGGCGGCTCCAGGCAGGCTCACGCCCAGACCCTTCAGCGCTCACCGTCGCGACCCTCCTACTCACCGCGAGCAGCCGAAGCCACCCGCTTTTTTTTTTATTTATTATATTTATTCAAAAAACAGACTACAGGTTAGGTAATCCGATTATCCGGTTAATCTGCTACCGGCGGCCTGGTATAATGCAAGTTCGTAGGGATGTATATCGATCAGCAACTCACTCCGTAACACGAAATCTCGAAAATGGTCCCCTTGATTTAAAATTCCCAGCCAAGCGAGGAGGCATAAAATGTTTGAAATATAGATCTGTTTCATCAAATTCGTAAATACTGAAATAGAAGTTAAAATGATATCAAATATATTTGTAGATAATGACACAAGTTGTATCATGTTACGAACAATTGAAGTGAAACTAAAGAAGATATTTTGAAGATTATAGAAGCAAAGATACGAAACCGATGGCAAAAAATAATGAATTGTAGCTTGACGTTTCAAATAACAATACAAATGAAAAATAATATTTGTAAAAATATATATATAAAATAACAATATGACGTTGAATTTATATTTGTTATTATTATTGTAAGACAAAATATAGAATGACAATTTGTTGAGAGAGAGAGAGAGAGAGAGAGAGAGAGAGAGAGAGAGAGAGAGAGAGAGAGAGAGAGAGAGAGAGAGAGAGAGAGAGAGAGAAATATCAACCATCTTTTAAGAATTGACCTCAGTTGATTGAGATCTCGGAATCGGCCCCCTTAAATGGACAACATATATGAAAAAAATTTATTGCAGAAATGAATAGAGGGCACCAAATTATGCTACTATGAATTTTTTCAGATTTTTTTGAGACCCGGAACTATTTTTAAATAATTATTGAAAGTCCTGTGATTTTAGTTGGCACCTCTGAATTCTTAATAAAAAGGATAGAGACTGGACGCCTATTGACGCCTCCAGGGGGCGTGGCCGCACTTTCAATAATTATTTAAAAATAGTTCTGGGTTTCAAAAAAATCTGAAAAAATTCAGAGTAGCATACACGGTAACAAAAACTAGTCATTTTTGTTTATTTTTAAAGTAAATATTAGAAATGATATAATAGTTGGCTTCTTTAGCCTTATTTTTAAAGCAATATTCTTTATTTTAAATCCAAGAGGTGAACTTTAAAACAAGAAAGAGATACAGTGGCCTCGGACCATCCCCTCCCCCGTGTTCTTGCCTCCCGACAATGGGAGGGTTGTTTTTTTTGTAGCGACGGTACAGACGCCCTTACGATACCCACCCCCACCATAGGGATTTCTTTAGAAAAACGACGGTTAGTGACGTAGCAGAGGAAGTCGGCTTGGCTTTTGTAGGGATGGGCAATATCGAGCATATATTCGATATTATTCGTATTCACAATATATTCATAAACATTCGATATTCGTATTACAATATAGCCAGAGAATTCGATATCATATTCGTTTAATCATATTCATATTCGTAAAAGCTAAATATTGCGGATTGCAATATAACGAATGACGATATAATCATATGAATCGTTATTCTTATTCCAATATATTGCTCTAAAAACACTGCAACTTTTTGCTCCCAAATACGTGTAGTTCATAAGTTAATTTAATAAAATAAAATAATAATAGCAATTTTTAAATTAAAATATAGGATATATAATATTTTTAAATAAAACTTAAAATTTTTAAAAATTCAATTGGGATGTTTAAATAACTAATACTGTATGCATATTATATACAGCATAGGTGATGTATGCATATAAATAAATACATAATAGAAATGTTTAATAATACGTACTGTATGCATCATATATGGATCTATAATGCGTACTGTAATCATAAAATATGCATACTGTAATTGCATACCGTATTATTAAAATAATGATATGCAACATGCAGTATACATTTATATATAGCAGCTGGTCTGTTCATAAACTCGAATCTGCATCGTCTACATGGCACCCAATTTTCTTATATATAATACATTATATATAGTTACATACGATATTTAACATGCATATATATGCTGCAGTTCAGAGATCTCGCTTTTATGGTTTGGCAGCATAGTATTTCAAGGGGGTGTGGTTTTTGCAACAGCTCAAAGATATATTTTTGCATATAATATGCAATGTGTATAATGCCTTCTATAATGTGCTGTACTGCAGTACGTGCATCATCTATTAATTAATGATGGCGATCGAGTTTTAAGTCGAGGCCCTATAGCTGCAAGTCGGATTTGTATAAGATAGGTTGTATTAAAATTAAAAGTGGGCCGGCCGGCAGGGCCAGTATAATTCCGAGATCTCAATTAATTTATCAACTGAGATTCTCATTGCCTTAAAAAAAAATGAAAATGTTTAACACCATTACATGCATTAATTAAAAAAAGCGCATAATAATTAATTATTAAATAATAAGCCGGCCAGCATAATATAATATATACGCCACGTTTTTAGAGGAGCGTGGACATTGGCAATAATAATACTGTATCATGATACATGCATATACTGTACGTAAATATAATATACATTATGCATGCACCTGTATTACCTGGCATATAATATGAATACACCGTGATCGAGGTTTGTAGAGACGGCCGACCACGAATATCTGCAAGCCATGGAAGCCTATATAAAAATATATATAGCTGCTCGTATATATTATAAATAAAATTTCAACTGTACTATTACACATATAATGCATGAGACGCATGCATGCAGTAACACCTTTAATTTTTTTTCATCATTGTGAAATATATTAATATCAAATAATAATAAGAGTATTAAGACATATATTATGCAACTGTCTTAATTTGATTATTCGTAAAATAATCTATTATTGCAATATTTACCGAATATATTATTCATTGCAATATATATCATTCACTTTTGTGCTGCACCCAGACGACAATATAAGGAAGCGTTATCGTAAAAAATTCGAACATTCGTTATTCAATATCAAATAGCAAGGATTTGCTTTGTGCTGCACTCTGGCGTCAATGTACGGAAGCGTTATCATAAAATAACATTCGTTATTCGTAAAAGCGAATTCTATATTCGATATCACGTATTGTATCGTATTGGCCAGTATTCGATAAATTCGCAATACCAATACTTCAAGAATTCGATACTCCAAATATTGTTATTGTATTGCCCATCCCTAGGCTTTTGGCTTGTTGCTTGGCAGTAGAGATTGAGAAGTGTTTGCTGTAAGGTGTCTACTAGTTACTGTGATGTGCTGCAGTGATAAAATATTTTTTAATTCGCATTTTTTCTATCAATTTTCGTTATCTTTTTAACTTAAATCATACATTTTGTTAATTAAGGTGTTATACTGAACTTGAATTTTAATAGCAATTTGGTCATACAGACCGATAATGTGTCAATTGCTCCAAAATGCTTCAATGAAATAAAGCAACCGTATAACACTAATTTATATACAATGTAAATAAAAATTATTGAAGTGTCGTTCTCGTTTTTCATCACTCTTCTTTTTAACACCATATCAAATAGTAAATAGCCACCACATATGCGTGTGTGACGTACTAAAAATTGTGAAAAAATACGAATGAAAATGTTTTTATATAAAATAAGATGGATGCCCCAAACCTACCCCAAGCCCACACTACACGTTCATCTACTACTTGCATTATTATTGCATTTTAAAATTATATTTAATCTTGTCTTGTCATTTGATGAGTAAAGTGTAAGTTTGATAACGATTAATTTTTTTATATCATAAAATAATAATGCATAAAAACACACTTTTATACATATAGTTAAGTTTTATAATATAGAAGAAAAAAGAAAGTACTAGAAGAAAAATATAACAATGCCAGAAATTAAAGGCATAACTCTAAATGAAAGTAAAGTTACTTCTTTGGTTTCAAAAAGAAATACACCGACAATAAAGAGGCGACCCTAAAATATAATACAGTCCTCCTATATACCTGCTGTCCGGCCCCCTCAGTTTTAAAGTCGCCTCTTGGAAATGACTTGAAGATACAGTGAAGAATTAAAGTACCCTCTTGCATTACATTGCGAGGGATTTCTTTAATTTTATGGACGAAATTTTTTACCGTGTAATTTGGTACCCTCTATTCATTTCTGCAATAAAAAATTTTCATGTATGTTGTCCATTGAACAAGAATTGCAGAGATCTTAGAACTCGCCATCAATAGGTGACACGCACATTTTGAAGTGGATCTGTCTTATCAGTTTTGAGAAAACTGAGATAGAAGTTTAACATTGGCTTCATAGACGGAAACCGGAAATGAAGCTATTGCGCCCTATTGTGAGGAAAATGCAACCTTGAATTTGCTTAAACCATAAGTGATTAAGTTATAGATCATTCTCGACATTTTAACATTTATTTCATTCGATTCCGTCTGACAGAAATTTCCTTTGACTCGCGTAGTAACTGAGGTCAAACGTTAACACATATATCTCATAACATGGACTTTTATACATGCTATATATTTACTTGAAGGCACAAATTCACTATATTATAAACAATTTTTTTAGACAGGCTGTTTGTTTTTTGTTTTTCACAAGTTTTTAATTAATAATATTTATTTTTTTTTAATTCGAACACTAATTAATGTAATAATTATTAAATTTAAAGTTGTTACATTTACTTATTCTCAATGTTTAATCTGACCCATTATCTTCAACGATTGACCTCAGTTACTACGCGAGTCAAAGGAAATTTATGTCAGACGGAATCGTATGATATAAATTTTAAAAATTCGAGAATGCTCTAAAACTTAATCGCTTGTCATGGTTTGAGCAGATTCAAGGGGGCGGTTTATTCACAATAGCTCCATTTCCGGTTTCCATCCAAAAGGCCAATGTTAAACTTGTACCTCAGTTTTCTCAAAACTGATAAGACCGATCCACTTCAAAATTTACATGCCACCTATCGATGGTGAGTTCTAAGTTCTCTGCAAATCTTGTAGCATTTAAGGAGGCCGATTCCGAGATCTCAATCAACTGAGGTCAATCCTTAAGACATATATCTTCTATAACATGGACATACACATGCTATTTATTTACCTGAATGCACAAATTCGCTATATATACATAAATTTTTAGACAGACTTTTTGTTTTTTTCACAAGTTTTTAATTACTAATATTTTTTTTTATTCGAACACTAATTAATGTAATAATTATTACATTTTAAGTTATTACCAATGTTTAATCTGACCCATTATCTTTAATAACTTTTAATGATTTCAATTTTGTAAAATACTAATAACATTTATTGTATCTATCGTAATCAATATAAGTGCAAAAAAATTGGTAAGATATACACGACATTTTGACCTATATATAGTATAGACACATATATGAAGCTTAACACATATTATATAATATATATACGATGACACGGGCTATAGAAACTTGTATAGGGTATTAAGAGTGCTAGGCCACAAGGGAAATATGTTCTTCATAGAAAAAGTCCAAACATCTCGTATATATATGTGTTACGAAAAGTAACTCACTCTTATATATGGATTATGGTACAGTGAATCAAATCATCATGGTTCATATTAATATTAATTTAATATATCAATGTGATCTGTAAGTACTATATCCTAGAGAAATTTGTACATTGGGTTTAAGGAAAAATAATATTTCTTCGTCTGGTATAATCAATAATTTTGTAATTTATTTGAATTTTTGTTTAAACTTTCAAAAGTTAGTGACAAAAAATGAAGAAACGAAACAGTATATTGTATTTTGTTTAGTGATCCTATTTGTAAAAATTATACAAAATTTATCATATCTGAGTATAAAATTCATCTGATCCTATCCACCAAAATGTGTCAATTGCCCCAAAATACCAACCAATCAATCATCTGTTTCTTGAAAAAAAAAAAAAAAAAAAAAACGTATCATTTACTAAGTACAAGGATAAATTATTTGATTTTTCTATGACAGGTTAGTTGCTACTTATTACCAAATTGTGTTTCTTACAGAAAGTTTTTGTATTTCTAAATAGTAAATACATTGCTACAATTTGTGATATTTAGATGAATGCTTACTAATTCGAGATGACTGATTTTTATTACTGTGCTTTAGTACTGACTTGTCCTATAAACCTCAACATATATATCATGAAAATATGAAAAATATATGAAAATATTATTGTAGGATAAAATGAAATTCGAAAAAAGTTTATGAATTTGATTATAATAATAATTGTTTATTGTGTTAAAAAACAACAAATTAAAAAAAGAGCATTAATATAGCAAATTACATGATTAAAATAAAAGCTTATTGTCTTTTGATATTAAAAAAATGTTGACTTAAACATAGAAAACAGTAGACAAAGGGATTATAAAATATTCTCTTTCTATGCTGTTATGGGAATAGTACACGAAATGGTTTAAACAAATGTTCTTTATTTTCTGTATCTTTGTTAATGTTGTTTTAATCATTGTTAAAAGGCTTGTACTTATTTTGCATTTTGCTATATTGTATATTTCTTTGTAAAAAAGCAGTCGCATTATTTTGCGCACTGTAAAATCATTCATTGTATAATACATGTGGCATTAAGGATATTATTATTACTTTTTGAATTTCATACGAGTGGATAATGTTGATGGAAGACTGAATTTCCTATAATAATTCATTCACATAACTAAAAAAATAATAAGGGAGTTTTGTTAGTTTCTCTTAAGTGTAAGATAACGCCACCAATGTTAAAAAAAATCCCTCACACGAAAATTCTGAAAAAAATTTAAAATGTTCTCCTCTACACCCCCTATCAGTAGCTAAAATATCAGGTATACAAATACGATCTAGTTTTGAATTTTTGAAGTTGACTAATTTAACATGGGAGTTCCATTTCTCCATGTTAAAGTAGTCAACTTTAAAAATTGATAACTCAAAAACTAGATCATATTTGTATACCTGATATTGTTTTTAATTAACGTTTGCAAACTATTATTAAAAAGTTAAAAAACTAATTAATTTTTTATAAAAATGTTAATTGCGATTTAAAGAAATTTTATTAAATCTTAAAAGAGTTATTTGAATTATTCATATCATTCGACATTAAAAATAAATTATAAAATCATTACGTAAAATGTAATTAATAAAAATTAAGAACAACATACTTAGGTACGTGACCAAACTCGTTTGATATTATCTTATACCTAATTATTTGCTTTTAGGTTTGTAATTAGAATTAATATATTCATTGATTAATTACAAATAATACATATAATTTTATTAATTAAAATTTGCCTTGACTCTGTGCTAATTATAATAATTATATCAATAACCTAATTACTTTATTTGACCCCTGCAATTACATAATATTAAAACTTGAGGCTAAAAACACTCGAGAGACATTAATAATATATACAACTTGACAATTCTGTGAAAACCCATAGTTTATTACATGCATTAAAGTGTAATTGTATTTTACTGTGGTCCAAAAGGAACTGTAATTGTTTTATGTAATAATTGCTCAACCCATTTACGACATAAATGAAACTCCCGAATCTATAATAAATATTTAATTCTAATATTAATGATTAAGTAATTAAATTATAGAATCAATGACGATTGTGGAACTCAGAAAAAAAAATGAAGAACGTTTCAAAAGGACTGTGATCATCTAAAGAGCTTCAATACATTTTACAAATGAGTAAATTTCTTTTTATTAAAGAATTAATTAAGGGTAAGATAACGCCCGCAATGTTAAAAAAAAATCCTTCACACAAAAGTATGAAATTTTTTTAAAATGTTCTCCTCTACACCCTCTATCAGTAGGTAAAATATCAGGTATACAAATACGATCTAGTTTTTGAGTTGTGAATTTTTTAAGTTGACTAATTTAACATGGAAGTTCCATTTCTCCATGTTAAAGTAGTCAACTTTAAAAATTTATAACTCAAAAACTAGATCGTATTTGCATACCTGCATGATATTTTAACTACTGATAGGGGGTGTAGAGAACATTTTAAAAATTTTCATAATTTTTGTGTGAGAATTTTTTTCGGCGTTATCTTACCCCATGAGTGACACTAATATATTATTATTTTGATAGAACTGATATAACTATTGCATTGGTGTAAAAGATAGAATAATATTGACACCTATTTATTAAAATTAAACTACCTATATATATTTTGACATTTAATTAAAATGTTTATAAGAGAATAAATTAAAACTTGTACATTTAAATTAAACAAAAAGCTATGAAAATGTTAGTACATATTATATATGATCTACGATGTCAACTCATGAACTTCATTATAATTTTACCTAGATCTTAAACAATATCTCATTATTATATAAATTACAATTTAGCTACAAAGGAAATAATGTTAAAAACATATACAGACTCAAGTAAAAGACATTTAATTTCCTCTTCATTAATAATAAGGACTCTCTACAACTATAAGTCCCAGACAATGACTCCACTGTGACTATAATATACACTCCTCACCTACTGTATATATATTAACTATACACCTCAAAGTGGGGGTTTGTGAGCTGACAATCTCCCGGGAGATGGACCATCATTTACCGACATTATAGTTCTTGTCACGCTCGGACAAAAACATCAGAGTATACCTTTATATGGTGGTATTAATTTATTAATATATATGATATAATACATTATTACTTCATTTGTATTAATAAATTATTTTAATATACAAATATTGTTTTAGGTGCAATCAAATGAATAATACAGTCCCTTGATAATATGTTATAGTATTTAATACAAAGTTCTAAAGTTATACTTAAATTCTGAATTTATTACACCAGAATTATATAATGTATTTCGTTGTAAAAGTTTTAATGAGCTATATGCAGGTTAGTGGTTACACTGTGGTGAAAGTAAGCCGGTGCGCACCAGTGCGCCGCACTGGTAAGACATTTGACGCCAGTGCGGCGCACTGGTAAGACACTGATCGAAATTTACCAAAAAAATCAACAATTTTTAACGAAAAAAATAATATTTGCATTTGTGAACAGATAACATTATAAAACATTATAATCATGCTCAATGCATGATAGTTATTGTATTTTATTTTTTTTTTCTCTCTCACGAAGTTTTAACTTGCATGGCAATTTCTTTTAAAAAATTTTCTAAAATAATAATTGAAATCTACTCGATCTATTCACTTATATTTATTTTTTCATTACGTAAAAAATAAAAACGATTTAATAATTTGAGGTATGAAATTGTTGCATTGTAAATAAATAGTAAGTGCTGCAGTCAAACATTATTATAAATTAAAAGACTATATGTTTAAAAAGTTAATTATAATATTTTATCATAAATGCACTTTTTATGGCGAGCCTTTTAGAGCAGATTTATTTATTGTATTATTTTTTTTAGATTTTTTAAATCAAAGAACTATTTTTAAAAGTTTTTTTTTTTAAATATCTGTAGGTTTATTGTTTACTATTTTTTCTTCAATTTTTATATGAAGTGATCATGATGTTTTATTACATGATCATGTAAGTGGTAAAATCGTTAGAACTTTTTTAAAATTGTAACCTTTCATCTTTTTGGAATATTTTGTTTAAACTAATTTTCGAGACATTTAAAACAATAATTTATTTATTTAAAAAAATGTAAAATTTAATAAAAAAAATAAAACAATCTAAATTGTGAAACAGTTAATTAAAATATTTTTACAGTATTAACACTGCTGCCAGACATGCATAGACAACGAACAACAAATTTAAGTGCTTGTTTGTGATATTTTTCATATAAAAATTTATACATTTAAATTTTCATTAGGCAGCACAAGAAATATTTTTGAATATTTTTTTCATCAATTTAGTGTGACACTATATTTTTTTTCGCGGTTTAAAAGTTTGAAAAGGTATTTAATTTTACTTAATTTGTGGGTTAATTCTCATAAGGATTTCCAATATTTTTTCCAGAAAAATGACTCAGTAAAAAAATGTTTTATTTTTAAATCGAAAATCTATTAAAAAAATTCATAATAGATTACTTATTGTTAGATATTTTTTAATTGGTTCCATAGTTCAGATGAAGTGTGAGTAAACAGTAAAATGCTGCTTTCTGTGCCATAAATTTGCATGTTAAAAAATTAAGCCTCCAAAACACCAACTTTGGGAATTTTTTGTTTTTAATTTCTAGATAGAGGGCATTTTAAAATATTTTTAGAAAAAAAAAAATCTTAAAAAGAAATTAACCCCTCGTCACTCTAGTTGAAAAATCTCTTAGGGGTGCATCCTTGTTAAAAAAAAAAATACATTATAAATCAATTTCAGTGCAACTTTTCAATGAAAAAAATTAAGCCACGCCCCTTTTTCCCAAAAAATCGCGCCTCCGGCGGGGGTTCGGGCCCTTCAGACCTCTATCTGAAGCGCACTGGTAAGAAATTGAAACTACTTTCACCACTGGGCCGTTACAGGTACTGTATAAAGAGTTATACTTGTATAATTCACCATTCATGGAATAAATTTATTGTTGAGAAAATATCTTATTCATATAAATATTATATAATACTGTATTTTAAGCCTTTGATAATTTCTTATAACTTAAGTACTATTTGGTACAAAGTTTCTAATTTTATACTTAAATTCAGTAGTCGTTAATTGAATTATATATAATTAAATTAGAATGTGGCTTTCTAAGTTCTCACATTTCATATGGAACTTTTTTTGTTGATAAGGCAAATTTTTCATACGATTGATTAGGTAATGCTTATGATTAATTTGTCAAATGAAAGATTTTCATTTTTTTAGTGATTTAAAATATGATGGATAAATTAATACATATTTATTTTGAATATTGATTTGTGTATTCAAACTATTTTTCATTTTTTGTTAAGACTCTAAAAACACTCAAAATTGTTGGTAATTTTGCTGATACTTATAATGGTAGGTATAATATCTAACGCAAGAAAAGCTTTTTCTTACATATGCATGACTATGACGTCACAACGATTTTAAGGTTGTTAGAGGGTTCATAATCTGGAAAAAAAATACAACATAACATGAGTTCTTATGGATTTTGTTCGTTAATATATTTTTATATCCGTACTGCATTTTTCAGATTTTTATATTAAAATTACCTGTTAAAATATACTAGAATCAGATAATTATTATTTTAAAGTGTATAGAAATTTAATAAGTTCATTCTCGATATAGAAATTCATTACTTGATGAAAGGATTTTAAAAGTGTTTTTTAAAAGGTTTCACATGTTGTTTACTTGTTTTATAATTTACAATCAGCAAACCTCAGCCATGGGAAATTTAACCACCTGTTTGATAAAATAAAATGAGTAGATTAATTTGTATTAATTTTAAAATAAAATTGTAAATTTATTGATTTGATATAATATAATTATATTTTCAGTCGATACAAGTTAAATTAACTAGAATAGTTTTGAATATTATATTAATTTTATTTTTATAAATAACAAACTTTTTAACTGGCATGATACATTTTTATTCATTTTTATACATGGCATGATGTATTTTTCATGATTTTTATTGCTCATTTGTACTAATTTTGAATAGATTCTAGATATAATTAACATTTCAAAATTCATGTTAAGTTGTTTGATCAGAAAAACATTACATATTTGTAAAAAACACACCATTAAATTGAATTAATATATGTTACGAACAACAGTCATTTATTGGATCACTAAACATATTCTACTATTTAGAGTTTTGGAAAATTAATTTTCCAGCTACCATTTTTTAGCGATGAATTGCCGTGAATTGTAAACTATCACTCAAGGGTATACTCGTGGATTTCATACTTATTTCTTATTGTTAGATTTTATAGGGGGATCTTTTCAATAAAAATTAAACTAAACTTTAAATCCCTCGTATATCGTCCCTCGTTCGGAATAATGAGATATCTGCCTACCATGTGCAACAATGAGTTAACTGCTTGCTATATCAAGTAACTGTAACAATATACTTTCTGTTTTACCAATTTATACTTCATAAAAACCCTCACTTGATATAACATACATCTCAATGTTGCACAAGCTCTTTAGAAAAGGGAAAATAGTTCTCAAAATGTTGGTAAAGTCGTCCTCACTTATCTTTGCTTTGACGTCACGAACCTTTTCTTTTGTCCTCTAATACAATTCGAATAGGAGGGTTGTGTGACGTCATACCAAAGACAAGTGGAGATGACTTTATATACTCAACCATAGGGAAGAAATTGAGAATGGACCTAAATCCAATGTAGCTTACATTGCAATCTAGTGTATTTAGGGTGTATGTTTTTGTAAGCTGAAAAGGTAGATTAAACATATACCGGAGTAAAGTAAACATATTAGAGTATAGTAATTGATGACAGTAGCATATCCCTTTAAACCTCGATGAGACAGAATGTGGTGTACTCACTGTCATAGTCGCTGATTGCAGAGTTGGACGAGGAGGCTAGTGGGGCCGCCCTCGTCTCCAGCAGAGCGAGTGATGCGAGCAGAAATAGCAGACACAGAACGGCCGCACTGAAACTGCCTCGCCTCGCCACGACCTCGCCAGAACTCGTGCTGCCTGCCATATGTCTGGAAACAGAGTGACAACAGAGTGAGACAGAGTGACAGGATGACGGCGCAGTCACCTCGCTAGAATTCATGCTACCTGCCATATATGTCTGTAAACAGAGTGACACCAGAGTGAGACAGAGTGACAGAATAATGGCAGTCACCTCGCCAGAATCCATGCTACCTGTCACATGTCTGGAAACAGAGTGAGACAGAGTGACAGAATGACGGATTCATGGTAGTCACTTTGCCAGAGATCACGCTGACTATAATTATGTCTGTAAATATGTATTTAGAGTGACGCGAGAGTGAAACAGAGTGACAGAGTGACTGGAACAGAATGACAAACAACAACTGCCTCACTAATAGGATTTCGACAATGACAAGGCATCTCTGCAAAGACATAACATGCATCATGTCTACCACCATTCGGAAATAAAAATTATGGGTGCGATTCACGAAGCAGTTAGCCAGGTTTTTAACCACGTTTAACTAAGTGTTTTAACACGTAAAATAGGTATAGTTAAACGTGGTTAAACTAAACGTGGTTAGAAACCTGGCTAACTGCTTTGTGAATCGCACCCTATATTTCAGTCATATAATAAAATTATAGAATGTAGAACCTTATTAAGGTTTGTTAAAGCAGTCGATGGTGAATTTTAATAGCTTGGAGAAAATTATTTCTGCCCTAACACAAAGGTATAGCTATTGCCCTGGAAATATACCTCACAATAGAATAATAATGATGTACAGTACATAGCACGTTGTTGCATTATTTATTGCAGCCCAATTATTGATATTGACAATAATATATTAAACATTAATATCTACTTGTCATATATCGTAAGGTCTGTTCGTAAATCCTGCTCGGGAGTACATCTTGCATGTCTATTTCAGCTCAGAGGGTGAGGTAGGGAGTGCAAATGACGTCACAGTTTTTGTTCGTAAACTCAAGAAGACCCTGTTCAGAATACTGTGAGCAGTGTTCACGAACAGAACTAAATGAAAAGGTCTACACTTGTTTCAATGATTGTGTTTAAAATTCTGTTTCTTATTTTGTATTTTCTAAACAAAACTCTTACAAAAACTAAAGTTTATTGTAAATAATTTACAATAAATCTAAAGAGTTGACTACATATTTGTTTCTTTTACTTAACTTTTTTCATAGACTTTAAAATCAAGTTTGTCACTCCTAAATAATAACAAAAACACGTGAGAACAAGTTTTAGACATTAAACGAAGAGCATGCTAAAAATAATTGTTTTAAAATAAATAAAAAGTTTACTTCAATTTAAAACGAGTAATGGTTTTGCTCCATTTATATTCTTTCATTATTTTTATCAATTGATGTTTGATGTTTTTAAGAAAAAAGTATATTATTTACTACTTGTCAAGTTCCCTAAACACACAAGTTTATTTCATTTAAAAGAAAATCAAGGTAAAGTCAAAAGAAGTGAAGTAATGAAGATTAAATATTAACATGGTTAAAACTTTAGAGTGTAGGTGGTTTTAAATATTTCACGAGACAAAAATCATCAAAAAGAATGTTTCAAAATTTGCTCGTCAAAACGTTTCCAAAATTTTAAATTTTCCTCTGTCGACACAGTGTACTTGAGTACTTCGCCATGCGCGAAGTAATAAAATTCAGTTTACTGGCGATGACGTCATATGAACATTGAAAGCCTTTCTTCATAGCGAGTGACTTTCACTTTACTTAATTGCAATTTCTATACTTTGTATATATCAAGTAAAGTTATTTACTACATCGAAAATAATGTATGAAAGTTGATTCAAGTACTTTTGTATTTTCAATATTTCGTGACGCCATGATACATTACTAAAGCTTGGAAGATAGAACCAAGTTCCCGCCCTAACTTTACCGTCTTATTTCTCAAGAAGTATGATATTTATGAACTAAATAAAATAATTAGCAAACGGGAGACTACATTGAAGTATTATCGCACTACAAGACACCTTCATTAATATCAAGTAAATATTTTTAAAAAAATATTTCCTCCCGATTACATTGCATGTTATTTTTTAAATTCCGGACGGCTAATGTCTCGACAGATGACGATCGCGCCGGCTGGGTTTTGGCCTCCTACTCAAGTACGCTCTGGTCGACATCCTATTCGCATAATTGGAATTTTTTGTTGTTTTTTTCGTGTTTGCTTCTAAAATACATTGTACAATATTTTGGCCATGTTAATATTGGAAATAGAATTATTGTTGAGTAATAATTAGTGAATGCCTTGGAAAAAGAAATTAAATATATATATATTTTTTACAATATTTTTGAAACCTAGCTCATTCATTTTTCAAAAACAATTTCATATATTATGAATTAATTTGAATTTTAAATTAAAATTGAACCAATAATAATTTATTCTTAATAAATATGCCAATTTATTTAACATTAATACCTTGAGAATAAATTTTAATAACTCAGTCGATATAGCAAAGTAAACGAGCGGTTCTTTGAAAAGTAAATTTAAAGAAAAAGCATTAAGTAAATGGAATATTTAAGAATTTATGATATCAGTATCATTTCTTCATAAGTCATAACTTTTATCAAGAACAGGTATGAAAATTACGTATATAAACTTGCAGATATTATATTTTCTGATACATAATGTTATGAAGTTAACAAAAAACAATGTGACCCTATTACAAACATAATAAAAGTCACTCAATTCACATGACGTGGAATTCTCATTACTTGATGAGATTTTCCACGCTGCCAGGTAAATTATACGATATCTAGTTTAAGCCACAATCTTGTTCATTCGAGTCGTAATAATTCAGAACGTAATCTAAATGAGATAATATGTCTCCCCACACAAATATTTAGATTACTTAGCATGTACTAATCCCTTGAAAAGCTAGACCTAGACTATAATAGTCTTCAAGTCAGCTGATTTTGTGGCACCGTCCTATATTCCCAAACTTATGTAAAATTAATTTTTTGGCAGGAAAGAAATTTTGTAGTGGAAAATAAGTTCTTGGTTCATTTACAAGACTCCCTAAATGGCGAGGGGCAGAGAAGATGGTTTAAAATTAATACCTTTAATACTTACTGAGAATAAATTAAAAAAAATTCCTTAAAATAATGCCCTAAATCCCAAAAAGCGTTATTGGGTGCAATTAATAATAATAATAATAATTTTATTTCGAAGGCAAAGGTTGTACAAGACAACATACATCACGTCAAAATCTCAATCAACACATTAAAAAATAACAATAAATTGACACTATCACAACATAATACTAACAGACAAAAAAACAATATTTTATCGCTACAAAAAAAAATTATCAGCTTACATATGTATTAAATTTTAATGTTAATTAATTTTAAGATTTTAGGTTAAACAATTCTCAGGTAACTTATCACAAAGCAGTTAGCCAGGTTTCTAACCACGTTTAGCTTAACCACGTTTAGCTTAACCACGTTTAACTATACCTATTTTATGTGTTAAATCACCTAGCTAAACGTGGTTAACCTAAACGTGGTTAGAAACCTGGCTAACTGCTTCGTGAATTGAGCTCATTATAACTAAACTAACTATATAACGTTATAACTAAATACGATTTTTTTGTTATATTTATAAGATTTTGATGTATTATAGTGACAGGGAGTTACATGCAGGGAGTTATAATATAATTATATTTATATATTTAATATGCAAGAAAATATGCAAGAAAAACAATTAAAAATTAAATTATCCTCTCTCTCTCTCTCTCTCTCTCTCTCTCTCTCTCTCTCTCTCTCTCTCTCTCTCTCTCTCTCTCTCTCTCTCTCTCTCTCTCTCTAAATATAACCAAGCAATGATCTGATAAATTCAGTGAAAAGATCACTATAAAAAACTGTAAAAAATACTAAAATATGAACAACTTTAGTTTTAAAATTTGTTTCGTTCCCTCATTTTCAATCACATACCTCGCATTTTATCAGCTCTGTATCCTTTTTGTTACCTTTCAAAATTTTTAACAAATAAAAAATTTAAATAAAGAAGTTTAAATGCATTTAAAATACAAATATTGAAGTTAAAGTATCTTAAACAATTACAATTAAATGCATTCTACGTTTTAATTGCAAAATAAAATAAAGCAACGTTGGGTACGATTTCAATCATATTATATAGATGCATTTTATTTGCATATTGGATTTCAGTCTGGATTAAATAATTAATCCTCATCCTATTGTAGGAGATAAGTAATCAGGAGTGGGGGATATTCCATTAGGTTCCACACAATAGGCTGGCAACGTGACTTAGAGTTAACAACGGTGTCTACCGCAGCTTCAGTAAACACTCTCTCGCTGTAGACGACGTAATGTTAAGATACCGTACATTATTATAAGGTTAATGGACTTTCTAGTAAAAAATTATAACAAAATTTTGTCATCTTCGGGAAATATTTTTGATTGAAATCTCTTAAGAATCTCTGTGACTTTTTTATTAAATCACAATGAACAGTGAAATTTTTTACAGTATACCAAACTATCTGTATATACTTCATAATTTTTTTCTTATCTTTTGGAGTTGTATTGAAGATATTATTGAAACTAGAGGGTACGAATAGGCATCGTAAAAAAAGATAGACTGAATGCGGCGTGGGTTCAAATTTAAAATTTGAATAAATGTTTATTTTTTAATAATATTTGGACTTTAAAAAATTTAAAAAAAAAAAAATAAAATAAAAAAATCAGAGTATTATGATTTTGGTGCACTCTATTAATATTTGCAATATATTTTTGTCATGTAATTTGTTCATGGGGTACTTCTACTTAGTTTAACACCAGAACATATGAAATCTTAAAACTTATGCGTTTAGCATGCATGCAGGCTTTTCCGGAACGGGGTTGGCCACATCCTTATACAAGCCATGAAACCTGGCATTTGTAATAAAGGGATAAAAACCTGTCAAGATGGACGCTGCAGCTTTTATCAATGAACAGGGAAGTGCAGTGGTCCAAAAAATCAATGAATTTGATATTATATAGCATTATATTATATGTTATAAAAAAGTATAATACAGTAATTTATAATATTCTGTACTTGCTAGCATAAAAAACATATTACGAAATTAAGAAAATAAAAAATTATTGCAATTAATAAAAATATTTAAATTTAGACCAACCCTATAAGTTACGACAGCCTACTCAATTAATTTTAAAAATAATTTAATGTAAAGCAAAATAAAAAATTATTATTCACTACGAAAATAGTCGCAAGTATCTTTTAAAAGTAAATTATTATAAAATATTTGAAAAGCTTATTATGAAATATGCAAAAAAAATGTAATAAAAAATGATTAAATGCTATTTTTGGGCAAGTTTTTTCTTTGTTAATTTTTTATATTTTGTTTGTTTCCAGTGTTTTTACTTGGCATACATAAAACTTATACATATCCCGATGATATCCCTGGCTGGTACAATATCATGTATAATAAAAATGAAAAAAAGGCTAATGAGCAATTCTAAAATTAACAAAGAGTTTACATTATTAATTATTACATAAAATCTCAATAATTACTTCATTTGTTATAAAAACAGCTGTGAAATAACAATAATGGTATCAAAAACAATATAACACGTTAAATATAATTTAATTTTAAACATTATAATTATTATATAATTTCACGTAGATAGTATTTTTAAAATTTATATCTACATTAGAATAACACACACAAAGCCATACATGACCAAAATAATTCAATTGCCCCAAAATACCCTACCCAGAATAACAGAAAATACACTTTATATCATTCAAGTGTTGTATTTTAAATGCATTTTAAACTTTTAAAAAGATATGTTAATTTTTTAGAATTTAAAATAAAATATTAAAATAAACAAACATTTAAATTTAGGAATATAAATTAAACTCTTACTGTTTTCATGTTTTTAATTAAAGTAACGAAAATGTGTAAAAAAAATAAAAAAATTCTGTAGTCAAATATTATATAATCATCAGCATTTTTACTATGTACTGTATAAGTACATACGGTATATGGTGGCGTATAACTGAGGGGGAATTTTTTAGTTAATCATATCAAATAACACGTAATTTAAGACTCATATGTGGGATTTTTTTTTGTAAAATAATAGATAAAAAACAATTTTAATTGATTGCATTTATTTTTCTACGTCAACTTTAATAAGACTTTTGTAAATGTATTTATGCTTTGTTTGCAGACGTTACCACGCAGTTAATAGAGGCGTGGTGAACCAAAAACTCTTTTCACATGGGTAGACTGAGTGCTCTTCTTTCCTCCCCTGAAATTGCCTGTATATCTTTGTCTATTGGAGCTGCAGTTCTACCAGGTGAGGCAAGAGGAAAGTTCATGCTGTCCAGAGGTGTACATCCCTTCTAACTTTAAGGTGCATTTTCATAGAGCTATGCCATGTCGAGCGAGGCTTGGCGGGGTGAGAACAGCGCACTTGCTACAATCTCGTATGGTAGCCATGTTGGCAAAAAAAAAAAAAAAAAAAAAAAAAAAATCCCCTCAAGGCGAGGAAATTTCGAGCCTCTGATTGGCTGCGGCATACGATTTTCTCGCCTTCACTGCTCCATGAAAATGCACCTTTACCCCTGCTAATTTGTTGTAGTCTCAATGAGACAAAGAAAGATATTTGTAATTTTGGAAGAAGTAAAACGAGCACTCTTTCAATACACAAAAAAGTTCTAATTCATCACGACCTCATATATTATATATTGTGACGTAAACCTTTATATACATGCAGAGCATGGGGTAACGTCCGTGCTATCCAAATGTGTATTTGAGTCAAATAGTTATAATAGTTATAAAAGCAGGAGGGGAAAATAAAATTGAAGAGGAAGAAAAATATTAAATTATTTTAAAGAATTCACCACAAAGCGAGATACTTGAAATTGTTCCACTTTATTTTGTAAGAAAACTAAAAAACAACATTATATCGAACCAAACAACAGTAAATTTTGTTATCACAATTACGTATATATATATAATAAATTCATGTCTACTCATAAGTGAAATTATATATTTTTTTATTATTTTTCTGCTCTTCAACAGAAACAATTTTACTCTAAAGTGTATATTTAATTACGATTTTAAAGATAAATATACTTAAATTGGCTAATTTAAAACAAAACTGTAACTTTTATCTTTTGTTCTATTTTTTATTTTATCCATTAAAACAGGGCAGTAGCCGACTGCCCTGATTAAAAATACACTTCAACCGCGAAATACAAAAACATTTTATATCACTATCATCAGTTTGCTGTCAAAACTTATATGTAGGTTGATATAGCTTGACTAAATCAATTTAAAGTGACGAACATCATTAACAACGTAATTTTATCATTTAGTAAAATACCAAAGTTTATATCTGAAAAAAAAAAAAAATCAAAATAATTTACAAATTAAGCTTTGATTAATAAGTTTTTAATTCCCCCCCCCCCCTCCCTGAAAACTTCTTATTTTTTATAAACTATATTAGATATTACAGCATGCAGAACAGCAGCCACTTTGGTGAACTAAAATTTTCACAATCCTGTAGCAGAGTTTACTAAAACAATGCACCATAAAAGAAAAAAAATCCACACCTTTTTAATTTCATTCATGTTTAAAGCCATGTTTGTTTAAAGTCTTGCAAATTGGACTGTGTAACATGGTGGACTGTTGATCTACATATAAAACCATATACTGACATTTACTCTGTAAAGAAAGCTGCGTCTTACAATGCTAGAGACAGGTTACATATACAGTATGATAGAAAACATTTTATAAATTATATAGCACTATAAAATAAAGAGGACCTCGAGAATCTGCGTTAGGTGATGTCTCAGGAAGCATTAGAATGATTGAATGCTTCTATTATCATTGATTAAACTAGAACAAGGCTTCGCTACATTTTGAGTTAATTTTTAGGCCTTAAATTTGCTGATTTGTTTTAATGTTAATAATTCAGTAACGGACAGGTAACGGATAATAAATATTTTGTTTGAAATATCTGAATAATTTTCTATACAGTATATTTGGGTGATTCAGTGAATGGGAGCCACTTTTATCAATTATTCAAGTTTACAGATATATAATATACAGTATTGTGTGTCAAAATATTTACTCCAAATATTAAAATTTAAAATAAAAGTTAATTTAATTATTGTTTTTTAAAGTAATAAAAAACACGTAACATCATTTTATAAAATTATTTGTTTTTAAATCAATTAAATATAAATAAATAATTTAAAATAAAACATTTATAAAAAAAAAAGAAAATAAAATTACAATTAATTAAATAATTATGTATAATGTTATTTTTTAAATTACTATTTATTTAATATTTTAACATGCTTGGTGAATATGATGGTAATTTAGCTAATTAGTTTACTCTAAGAGTTATACGAGCGGCAGATTATAATTAGGCTAAATGAATAGTCGACACTATCTTAAACGCTTCCGCGCGAGACTTTTATATTAATTAGTTGACGGAACATGATGTTATAACTAGAGGGGGAAAAAAGGGCTGATAGATGCAAATTAAGGATAAATAAATTTGAGATCGATGTTATAATGTAATTGTGTTCTCAAGGGGTAGATTTTATTGCTTTTTATATGCGAATAAATTTTAATTATATTAAATAAAAAATAAAAACTAATTATTTGTTAGAATAAAGACATTAGTTCAATTAAATAATTTACACTTTTTCATTTAATTTAAATTGTCTTTTAAATTTTAATTAAATTTTAAATAATTTAGCCGTTAGATTATGTAATATGTTTAGCAAAAACATGTCGTTTTACCAGAGATAATAGGTTTGTTCGTAAATACTCTTTCAGGTCATTCAGAAATAATCATGGAATATTAGGATCGTCAATAATAATCGATTATTTCTGGTTGTAATATGGTCTCTATGGCCACAAATTTGACAAAAAATTTCAAAGCTTTTAATGAAAATTTGTTTCAGCAATATGGAGAAAATTGCATGGAGCTTCTACATATAAAATAATGAGAGAGAGAGAGAGAGAGAGAGAGAGAGAGAGAGAGAGAGAGAGAAAGAGAGAGAGAGAGAGGGAGAGAGAGAGAGAGAGAGAGAGAGAGAGAGAGAGAGAGAGAGAGAGAGAGAGAGAGAGAGAGAGAGAGAGAGAGAGAGAGAGAGAGAGAGAGAGAGAGAGAGAGAGAAATTTGCTATTTTGGGACACATAAGAAAAGTATTATCTACAATATTTAAGTTCATATAGACGTTGTGACAATGTCTACAAATTATATAAACATATTATAGTCTGAGTGCTGTGCGTACCACTAAAACATTCTATCAAATAAAGAGATTGATTTATCTTAATTTTCAATGTAAAGCAGAATAAAAAATTCAAGTCTCTGTTGAAATTTATGTCGACATAAATTCTTTTTAAATTTATTTCTTTTGTATGAAGAACTACTTATGAATTGAATGTAGAATTTATAATAAAACCTTAGAAATAAATTTTATTTTAAAGAATTATTCGTTATTGATTTAGTGAAATGAGGTTGATACTATTTTGTAATAGGTTCAATTTGCCGAAATAACAACAATAGTTAAGAGTTTAAAATTTTAACTAAACCCACAATTTATAGCTTATATATTTGAAAGAGTTAATAATTGAAACCAAGGTAACTAGAGACTAATTAGAAATAAAGATTGAAACAGTGTGATATTCATTCACAACATGACGCCATACCGTTTGCGGGGTAAGCCAGCAGCATTATTACCTCGGTCGTCGATGTCCAAGACAATTTTTCTCTGCTTTTTAGTATGATGTTATTTTAAGGCGGATTCAGATGGCGACAACGGCGATGCGACGCGATTTTGTCACACAAGCTGTGAAATCCTATGAGGGAGCGAAATCGCGTTAATTGCGATGCTCTTTTTTTTTTAATCGCCAAATATGACCGCCAATGGATGTTACAGCAAGTGCGCATTATTCACGTCGCGTTGCTTGGTATAAAATCGCCATGTGAATCCGCCTTTAAGTATTGAGGCTTACTAGACCCCACGTACTGAGGATATGTTGCTATAAAGGCGGATTCACATGGCGATTTCCAGCCTGAGACGCGAAGCGAATAAAGCGCACTTGCTGTAACATCCATTAGCGGCCATATTTGGTGATTAAAAAAAAGAGCATCGTAATTTAACGCAATATTCGCCGCTGCAATGGCGAATTCGCTCGCCGCATAGGATTTCACAGCTTGTGTGACAAAATCGCGTCGCATCACCGTTGTCGCCATCTGAATCTGCCTTAACGGCTTGCCCTGATGATAAGACTTTGTGATTAATTTAGCCGCTGACCCACAGAGACAATGTACTTATTCCCTTTAGCCAGGATTCCTGCTGCAGGAACTGCCTCAAGGGCTGGGTCAGTTTTGCTTGCGTTCAACCTTTAGGAGGTAATAATGCTACAATTTTGAAAAATTTGTGATATTGTTCATTTAAATTTTATATAGTTAGTTATATGGAGCTTATATAATATTATTATCATGCATGATTTTTTTGTATTTACGTAATTTATATTTTTTTTAATAAATACTACAATAATAACTCTAAATAAATGTTTACGGAGCAAACAACTATACAAAAAAAATGTTGCTTCAGGGGTAAATAATACAATTTATTTAAATTAAAAATAATTTTCAAATCTTTAATTACGATATAACATCGAAAGTAATGAGTGCATGGTAAATAAAATGGCGATTTCATTTTAATTATTATTTTTATCATAATAATGAACGGTTGCAACATCACATAACTTAATAAATAGTGAGAAATTTCATCTATTTAATATAAAAATAATAATTCAGTTTCAACTTTGTTTGAAATTACATATTTCATTGAATACAGTAATTTTAGAGAACTTTACAATTTTAAAAACTTTATATTTAATGCGGTTAACTTCTAAAACATTCCTACTGTATATCATATCGATTATCATATTAAACTACGACGTGTGAAATAAAATGAAATATTAAATATGTTGTTAATTTAAAATTCTTGCCACAGAAACATTTTATTTCGATTTTTTCAAAAAAAACTCATTTTTTAGTTTCAAAATGTTTATATTTTGACAAACGTAACTGTAGTAACTAATTTTTAAATAATTAAAAAAAATGACACATTTAGGGGCGCGGTCATGCTTATAGTTAATTATTTAACTTAATGCGTAGTTTATTATGAGGGGAGGGTAGTGACCGAGGTTCATAATTAGCTTAGTAATCTCTCCCCTTCTAAATTTAACTTTGTATAAGGTTAGCTATAAGATCGGTTAAACTGAATTAATATTTTAATTATCTTATATATACATCTTGAATAAAAATTAATATTTTATCTTAAAGTTCACTATGCATTTTTAGTTACGAAAGGATGAGAAAATTTAACATTTTGATTTTCCCAAAATATTGTCGTCTATATACTTTTTTTTTTTTAATTTTTAAAACTATTTTAAATATTTCTAAAGTTGTTTTATTTTTGGAAAATTTAAAATTTGTCACTGTGATAATGAACATAGTTATGCAGTTTTTTTGAAAACATTTTAAACTTAAATATTACATTTAGGATTTACGTAATTTTAAGCAATGAATTTTAATTAGTCTTTTTCACTAGTACGAAAAATGAAAATATTAACTGAAGTAATTCGTTAATTATCAATATAAAGCACTTATAATATACTGTACATTACCAATATATCATTAAAATGATGATTTAGCAATTTAACTAATTAGTTAGAATTCAGGTGTTCATACATTCTCTCTACCCCAGTGCACACTTCTATACATCTGAAATGTTATGTTTATCAGTTTTTAGGCGTATCGTCAACCAATCTACGAAGGTGCAGTGAATTAAAAATTTCAGATGGCTGGACTTGGGCACTCTTTTAACTTAACCCAAATTCCTCTCTTTGTCAAATCAGAGAAGAGTAACTTTCGAACTTCCCCGAAGTGTACTAGCTGTTTGGAGGAGGTCAAACACAACGTGTGACCCTAAGCCAGTCTAATCTTGTCCAGACATACACAAAGACGGTAATTTACGTAATAACTGGGTTTACATAACATATTAGTCGTGGCTAATTCAGATCTCTTAATGGGACTTGTTTATTCTCTTTGAATGTATGAGAAAATATTTCTATGTAAGAATTAAAATACTACTTTTGTATTTTATATAAGAGTTTGTTTTATTTATCCATCTGTTAATAGAAAATTTTAGTAACTGTTAATGCTTTTATTTTTAGTGCATAAATATGCTTTATTCATAAATAAACAATGATAAAATTATCATGATAAATTTATGAACATTTAAAAAATTTGACAATTAATTTTGTTATAACTGGATACGATTTTTGCTAAGCATATTTACAATGCAAATTTATTCAGTAAATATAGTAATTTATATATTATATATATATATTTTATATATGTATTTATATATATTATATACATATAATACTAATATTTTATAAATTCTATTCAGTAATTAAATATTATTTTGTAAATTCATATCAGAATTTAAATGTATAAGGGTGGGTAAAACTGATTTTCACTATATACTGTAGGAAAATTATGCAAATTAATATAAACTACAGAAATTTAAACATTTTCATTAAATATGTTCTCTCATCAAACAGTTAAAACAATAGTTACTATGTAAATTTGATAAAAAGATTTGTTATTTTAAAATAGTATTAACAATCGCAACTATTTTGTATATACGTGCTTGCGAAATTCTGTTAAATAAATTATTACTATCTAAAAATTATTCATATATTTAATAATATAATACCTGTTATAACAAAAGACATGGTTAAAATTAAACAATAATCTTTATTATTAAAATATTTAAAATACCGAGCAAGGTGGCGCAGTGGTAGTGCGTCTGACTCACAGTCAAAAGGTCGTGCGTTCGAATCCTCCTGGGAGAAGTAAAAAGATCGAGAGGTCTGAACCTTCGCTGTCTGGTTAGAGACGAGCCACTGCCTCATACATTCGGTTAATACCGTGCTCTGACACCGACCATCCTGACTTGGAGTTTCCATGGTTCCGCCTCATCTACATGGCTTAATGCCGGGATTGATACAATAATTGCGGTCATGGCCGAAGCAGTGAAAACTGAGGTACATACCTGTACATAGATAAAAAAAACTGTCTTGACGGGATAAGAATACGGAGATACACACAATAAAAAAATGAAATAATATTATTTATGAATAAGGCTGCTCGCAGACAGCATCGCATCGTATGATTTCGTATGGTATGACTTCGTATGATAAAAATTTAGAACCGGTTCTAAATGAGAAACTTACGATGTCATACCATACGATACCATGCGAAGCTGTGTGCGCGCACATACCTGATCGCATAATTTCTTAATTTTTTTTATCATAAGCTGCGAAATCATGCGATGCTGTCTGCGACTAGCCTAAGTTTTGTTTTTTGAAAGTGCACACAAAATTCTTCTACCGAAAGTTAAAAATAAATATTTCTTAATATTCATCAAGAAAGAAAATATATAGAAACTTTGCATTTTAGTATTAAATAAACGTTACTGCATCGATATTTATAATGATGTCATACAGGAAACTACGAAATGAGATTCGTGATAATCACTTGAACTTTCAATAAAAGAGTTTATAACACATCTGTAATATATTTTGCCCTAAGGCATAATTTTTTTTGTCGATATATTCATCAATATTTTCAGCTTCATTGAAACTTTCAACTTTTATATTCTCCCGAGGTTAGCTAGATTTATTACATACGGGAATTATAGACAATAAACATGTTTACTTTTTATTGAAATGACCATAGGGAATGGTTGTTATTTATATTAGATTTGTTGGTAAAAAATAGTATGAGATTAATTTGTAATAAATTTTTATTTTTAGTAAATTTATTAAATAATATTGATTTAAATAAACATTAATAAATTATAATATAATTAATAAAAGAATGATAACAAATGTAATTCCAAGTAGTTATTTAAATCACATGAAAATAGAATTCAAATATGTAGTTCACATCATATACATTAAATCCTAAATGCATGCATGCAGTTAATATTTAATGAATATTTAATTAAATTCTGGTATTTAAATTAAAAAAAAAAAAACGTAAACTTAGATTGAATCAGATAATTAAACATCTCACAGATTAAAATTCCTATATATCGTGTTTTTAATTTACATAAGGCTCACAATAATTGTGTAAAATATAGTAATATTTTAATAATTATGCCAAATGATATGAGAGGTGCAACGAATTTTACAGTTACAATAGAAGCAATGTAATTTGACCTATCAATATTATACTAAGCAAGAACTAACGATTATTTTTTAATTCTTTGTACACTTCAATACATCATGAATGTTCCCCAGCATGATAATTTTAAGCTCAAAGAGAGGCAGATTTTTAATTTTGAGAAAAGTAAAGTGCGCCAATTAAGTATTAACCTCAAAAATTTTTATTACAAAAATGAATAGAGGGTGCAAAATTATGCCACTCTAATTTTTTTCATATATATATATTTTTAGAGGCCGGGAAGTATTGCTATAAATTTTTTTTTGCCGAGGTCAGGTCTATAAAACCCACGCACCTTTTAGGTCCTATCCTTTTATTATAAGAGGCGTCACTTTCTTTGTACTTTCAATATTTTTTAAAAATAGTTTTCGGGCTCTAAAAAAATATGAAAAACAATCAGAGTAGCATAACTTTGCACCCTCTATCCATTTCTGCAATAAAAAAAATTTAGTTCAGTGTCAGTACTTCATTTTTATGACCATCTGAAAGAGTTTTCATGACGTTCGTGATATACCGAGTTGTACTTTAAAATTTAAAAAATGCGGATCATGTAACAAGTAATAAATAAATTATCATCCCCAAAGGCCAGATAATTTAAAAATTAAAAGTTGCCATTTCCACCCTCTTCGTTGTTGTTTTATAATTAAATTGCTTTTTTCAATTAAAAGCAACGTATTAAATGAAAGTGACCTTTTAAAATTTTAAAAATTCATTATTTTGATTTCAATAAATAAAAAATGCAAAGAAAAATCGACTTTTATAGTCTATAAAAAGACAAATCTCTTCAAAGCTACTGTACAAAACTTGTCACTAAGCTTTGTGATCAAGCTTATTATATTCATTGAAGTGGTATATATTGGCTCAAAGGGTAAATTCCAAACACATCATTTCGTAATCTACAATCCATTCAAAGAGTTTATAAATGCGTAAATGTTTAAACTTAGCATACTATATCAGTAACCGCAGATCAAAAAGGGTTATATCCAAACCAAACGTGAATTGAATTTTTGAGCCTCAGTTGCATCAACAATAATTTCTCATCACTTTTGAACCTATATTTTGAATGACAAGTATAGTTATCTTTCCAAATCAAGTTTCAAAATTGGTCTGAAAAAAATTATATTTATGTAACCGAGGCTCAAAAATTCAATTCCAGTTGGGCTTGGATATAACCCTTTTTGATCAGTGGCGACTCTGTGCTATAAAATTGTAAGGATAAATACGCATTATATAAAAAATACCGATATTAATCATTCATAGAATTCATTTGCTTTATATACGTACAAATCGTTAATGATTATTTTAAATTAAGCTTGATTTACGTTTGTTAATGATAAAAAGGTAAATTAAGTAAAAAAAAATAATAAAACATTTATAAAAGTTAAACGAACTTTATTTACTTTTAGATTCTATCAAAACCCATTAATAAGTCTGACTTATTGTTCATGTATAGATATTACAAGCAATTAATTGTGAAATATGTTTTAATTAATGTTTTACATTAGTTTTTATAAAGGAGGAAATAAAGTTTATAAATATGACATAAATAAGTGTTGATGAATTACCCAGGTAAAAATAAAAATTGACTTAATTGACTTTCCGATTTTTCAAGCTAGCTTAATTTGTTTTTTTGCGGTCCGTCTAAAACTGCGGTGATCTAACGACACTTAAGCAATAATTCACAGTACATCTCTGGATACCACGAACTTTACTCCAACTTTGTTTGTAGGCGTTACCATGCAGTCTATGGAGGCGTGGTGAACCAAATCTCTTTTGATAGAAGTAGACTGTGGGTGCTCTTTTTACATATAAAAAAATTGCAAAGCTGCATCTCTCTGTCTATTAGAGCTGCAGCTTTATCAAATGAGGCAGGAGTAAAGTTCATACTATCAAAAAACGTACGTAAAATTATTTTTGAAACAGTGGAAACTCCATTTAAAATAGTCTGTAATGATAGAAGAATTATTGAACACATATTTAAAGGTATTTCGATTAGATAGTTCAGTTAAATCAAGGAATATAAATATTAGTGTTTAGTGAGCGCTGAAGGGTCAGGGCGTGAGCCTGCCTGGAGCCGCCGTCAGTGCAAATCTTGGCAAATTCTACTATTTATAAATACTAGTATTTATATTCTTTGCATGGTTTAGTTAAGTGTGATATTTTTGGTTCCAAAGTGAATATAATAAAATCCTTTATAATGCATTGAATCGATCGACTGCAGTGAAAATATTATGTTAATGTACAACACAATAGCATCGTGTAAAAAGTACAATTTCCTTTAGAAAATACTATTACCTCATTTCCCCTGCAGAATATTGATTATAATATATAATTGAAAATGTAGCATATAGTGAAAAATAATATTTCTAATTTATCTATAAGTATTTCAAAGAAATTTCTATGTTATTAAATCAAGCAAATACTTGCTATAAGCGAGGACACTAGAGAGGATGATAAATATTTAAGACTCATATTAGTACTTAATTTGTAAAATAAATAACGTAATAGTTAATTACTGTAAATAATATAAATTTCATTAAAATAAAATAAATATAAGCTAAAACATAATACATATAAAAACATTTTTAAACCAAAAAAACAAGATAAAACACAAGAGGGAGGTATAGTTCACAAGAAACTTGACATTAACAAAAAAAAAAATAGTAAACCGAGAATCAAAATAAACGAATAACTGAACACAATACTCGCTGATACATGATCACGAGTTAACATAAAAAATGCTATAAAGCGGAGTGGTTAACATAACATATATCCAAATCTTCCCACCTTGGTACATGAACCTGGTACAATTGAATTAAAAAAAAAAAAAATATCCTATTCACACTTCATTCAAGCAGTAATGGCGTTAGACTATTGCATAACCAATGTTTAAATAATATTGAATTCTAAAGAACTTGAAAAGTAAAAGCTATAATGGACAATCTTTATGATTTTTTTATTGCATATTGGGATAGAGGATCTTAATTTTTGTATTGATAATATTTTTTCAGATATTTTTGGAACCTCTAACACCCTTAATATCATACGTCATGCAAATATTTAACACACAAGAAAGAACTTGCATGACTATGACGTCACAGCTTCTTTTTCCTCGATTTTGAGGTTATTAGAGGGTAAAAAAAAAAAATTAAAAATTGACATTACTTAATTCGAGGTCCCTTATCTTAAGATGCATTAAAACCTTATTAAGGTTATCCATTATATTTAAATAGTTTTTTTTAAACATAAACGGCATAAACTACCCATCTGGATGACTGTTATAGCCTTTGTATTGTTATATATCTGTTTGTTTAAAAATACTAACGCATAGGGTTAGTTTGGCGAGTATAAAAATAAAAAATGAGGAATTAAATCCGCAGTAAATCTTGGTTAATTGTGACATTTACAGCAAGGGGAAGATTCTAATTGATATGATATCTCAGTGTTGTTATTTTATCAAACAACAACACAAATTTTACCACGGGATTAACCACACAATAACATTGACTTGCCAGTAATTTTTTTTTAAATTTTGCTTCAGGTGTGTATACTTTTTTTATGATTAAATAAACAAAGATTTCTCTCTTTATGACCTAGGGATTTCCATAAAATTTAATTATAAAAGGCTTTATTCAGAAAACACACACATTACAATAAATGTTTGGGTTTGGGTACAATTAAGATCTATCTATTAAGATCTAGTCAGCCATTTATATTTGAAAATTGAAAACATAAATTTAATTAAAATAGAAAAATAAACATAGTATATAATTATAAATGCTTTTTGCTTGATTTTTTTAATTGATTGATTAATCCTTATGGAATAATAATAATAATAATAATAATAATAACAAAAAAAATGTAGCCCCTGAAATGTTTGCAACCAGTTAGCCCAATGTGTGTTGCATTTGCCTAAGCAGCAAGGCGTTGAGAGAAAAAATGGCTACCAACGGGAATTATCATACGTAAATTTATAGAAATAAAAAATAAATATCAATAATGTCAATAATTGACTTAAAAGTGATAATATATTATGAAATATGATATCATATCCTTAAGCATTCAAACGCCTGTAGATAGTTTTACTAGCTATATTTATTGATATTTTTTATTATAAATATTGATTTTATACGGAATAAAAGCAAATAATGGCACTAAAATAATAGTAAAAAATATGAAATAATGAAATTATTATTATTATGTCTCTTCCATACATAAAACAATACTGCTTTGATTTTCAGTTTGACGTTAAAATAATTTTACTCAAATTTACTCGAATGTAATTTGCATATTTTATTTAATTTGCACATATTCATGATTTTTTTTTGCTATTATTTAATTTTTAGTATGATAATTCGTCAAATACCTATTTGTGCTTAGCATTGTTAATGTAATTTTATTTAAAATATAACACACATAAGCATTTTTATAACATAATTCAATTGCAAGTGAATGAATAATTCTTCGCTAAATAATAAAATGGTTTAAAATGAATTGCAGAGGCGCTATTTGAAGTGATGTCGATTTTTTATTTTAATCACAACGAACATATACAGTATATTTACGGGTATTTGATGTCGCACCGGTAGTTAGTATCTTCACCATGTTAATTTTTCAACCCCGCTCCTCTTTAAATCAGGTTTTACTAAGCCAAGTTGTGCTCTTAGGCTACTAGTTATCTTGATACTACTGCAATCAGCTTAGCTCTAGCATAAAAATGACTCTGAGGAGCGCGGTTGAAAAATTAACATGATGAAGATAGGTCAGTGTTGCCAACTACCGGTGCTACACCAAATGCCCTTAAAATTGATTTTTGTGTGTTAAGTTTAGCCACTAAATAACAAAAGAATCGCATCGATGCAGTCTTCTTAACAAAATTTAAGATAATTTAACTTTTAATAAAGAGATAAAAAAACATTGAAATATTTCAAATTTAACTAAAAAAGAACTCGATAGTTCACTTAAGTTAAACCAATACACATAAAGTGTGAGTGTATTCCCCAACCATCACATAAGCCCTTTTCCAATACATGTAGCAACTTTTTTGTAATTCAGTTTCGTACGTAATTATTGAAAGTGCAAATTTTTGGCATATATTAATAAATAATTTAACTTGTTAATTAATAAGCAATTAAACTTTTCACTTTCGACGATAGATAAAATTTAAGGTCTTAGTATAAAAAAAAAATTACTCAATAAACACCGGAAAAAGAATTTTAGAATTCTATACTTTAAAATTTTATGAGGCGTCAATTAAAATACTATTATTATTATTAATCAACCACTTTAAACTCAGTTAAAAATGAATTACTCGATAGAAATAAATAAAGAGAAGACAGCTTAACTTTTTTTAAGTTAAATTATTTTAAAAACTTTATTTTTGTTAATGTAGAATCTAATTGATTAATATAAAATTTAAAACTACTTCATTTCATGGCTATTTTAACTAATTTCAATGTAGTCATTTATTAGTCTATGGTTTAATTGTCTTTAATTCTTTTACTTTTCTCTCACATAATAGCTTAAAGGTTTAGTAATTTAAACTTAAAATGCTCATCCTATATTAAAAGTTTTTAATTTTCAAATGGTCCGTTTAATTTATGGAAAACTATAACTAGTCATTAACTTGTAATGAAAATTATTATTAACTTAAAAATTCTTCATTTTACAACCAACTTTTGATTAAGGTAACAGAAATGTCATTAACCGTGAGATTCATGAGATATTTAATATTTTTTTTATCTTTCTTTTGTCAAGGTATTGCTCAAGATAAAATTAAATATTTAATACTAGTCTTTGCAAATACATTTCTTTGTAATATAAAAGAGCTGAAAGTCCTTTTTCTTTATTAAAAAAACTTCAAATTTAAAGTATGATCAATTTTTAAACTCATCCCAATGAGCTTGAAGCTCTTAGCTGAATGGATAGAGTAGTTAGTAAGTATATTGTGGTAATATTACGAGTACCAATCTTCATTAAAGTGTGACTGAGGGAACCGTGGAAACCACAGAACAGACGCTTCTACTTCTAGCAATGGACTAAAGCCGAAACCATACATAAAAGTGCATTTGGATGAGATGAATTTTCCTTGGCAGGTAAGGAACAACGTAATTTTCTTATGCAAAACGGTTATGCATACAAATGATAACCACGTTTGACAAAATACTTGATTTCAGTGATTTCATGAAACCGCACGATTCTTAATATTTTTTGTCATGAAAAATTCTTCGATTGATATGGTTTATATTTTATCTTTAAAAGTAAATAAATAATATTTTATCAGTCATTCAAGTAGGAGTATGTTATAAGATAAGAATTTTGATTCTATCTTTAATTAATCGATAATTCATGATGTATAGAAAGAACATTAGCTTAAAACAAACGTAAAAAGAATAACCAAAGACTTCTTAGTCTAATGGATTTGTTGTGTGTTTGCTAAACTCTTTAGAAAGTTTTATATTTGAAATTTGATCCTTTATCTATACAGTATAAAGTAGAATTATACACAGGATAATCAGTTGAAACAGTTTTTTGCACTTAAAAAATTTTAATTTAAAACATCAGTGCATGATTTAAATATTTTAAATTTAATAAAAATTATGTGATGCGCCTTTGATTATTTCTTTAATAAAATTAAAATAAAAATCACGCGTATAGTATGTAATTAGGGGAGATGTAATTTGGAGGCATGCATGACCAACATGTGTTAATTACCCCAAAATACAAACCAATCAATTGGAGTTCCCAATTGTAGTTGTAATTTTTCGACTAAAATTTCAAATTTTCCTCAGTAAGATTATACAGAAAGTATATCACCATTGAAAATAAAAAATGATATACACGAAAACGTTTCAAATATAAACGCTGCCAGGAAAAACAAAAATATTTTTATTTTTTACTTATTATTTTTTTTTTAAACTAATTTATATTTTTTATGTACAAAAACAATAGACTAAAATCTAAAAAAAAAGTAACGTGGGAGTTGTATAATTTATATTGCCTTTTCTCTGGTAATGAATAAAAATTTTTTTTTTCTGGCAACATGACAAAATACTAGTCACAAGATGAAAAATAATAAAATATATGTACTGAATATTTTCTATTATAAGCACGCTTTACACTAAAATAATTGTATATTTATTTACAACATTTGAATTGAAAGTTTACCTTACCTTTTATTTTCATAATTTTTCTTACCATTAAAGTTTAATTATTATTAACATATAATTCAAAAGTTTTTCAAGTTAAATATAAAATAACTACAATTTTAATTTAAAAAATAATTAATATATACAAATAATATCTTAAATTTACAAACAATTTTGAATTGATTTTAAAATTTAAAAACAAATTTCCATACAAAATTTTATAAAATTATTTTTAATATTATATTTTATAAAAAGTTTAGATTTGTTACATGTACCACTAATCCCAAAAGGTAAATTTGTAAAGTGGAACACAAACCACCCTTTCACTCTATTCAGCGTTGTGTGCGTATAGGAAATTGAGGAAGCCGAAATGGATCCAGAAGAGTATCGCAATAAAATTTTGAGCAATATAATAAATTCATATAAAAGTTACATATATATTAAAATTTTATTATTTAGAAGTGTTTTTGTCCTTTAAATTAGTCAAGAAGTTGAAATAAGAAATTGATTAATCTTCCAATAAAGACGTATCATTACATGATTATATTTAGTCTTTGAAAAAAATCGTCTTTTCTCTCTTTTCGAATTATTTTCACTTTCTTCTCACACGTTACACCTCTTACTCAGGAAAACTTCCTGTAATTTAATAAACAAAGAGAGTACATACCTGCGGGTAGATTGTATGTTGAGAGGAAGAGATGACTGAAGCAGCGTTGTGGCTAGAGGGTAGACGGGACCTCGACGATTCAGATCGAGTCTTATATGCCGCGCGCTCATACTCTGAGCATGCGTATATCAACCCTAAAACACCCACGTAGAGACGTCATATCATCCCCCCTCGCTCACGCAACATTTAGGTTTATTATTGAAAATTATTATATAAGGATGTATTACTGTAATTATAGTTTTTGGAGATAGATAAAAAAAAACATTTTTGGGAGGATTTATGTCAAATTAATTGTTTTTTTTTTTTAGTAATATGATGACAGTGATGATATTCACGAAGAAAGGTAACCAGATTTTTTAATTAATCATTCATAATTATTTTATTGCTCTTCGATTGCATAACAATACGTCATAAAGAATATTCACAAACAATTTGAAAGCACGTCAATACAAAAACATAACAAAAAATCATACATACAAACAAAATAAAAGCAGTATATAATTCAATTCAATTCTTTATTGGTCATTTTCAAATACATACAGACACAATCATAATGAAGGCACTCTGCATGAGATGGTAAGACACGTCCAAACACATACTTAAAAACTAAATGTAACATAACTAGATACATTATAAAAACAATTTTTCAACAATAATACTTTTACGGCACTTTTAAAATCGACATACTGTGGGATGAGTTTTATATACAGTGGAAGTTTATTATAAAGTCTAATTGACATAGAATAGGGTCCCTCATTATAAATCTGCAATCTACACTGTGCGGGTGTAATTATTATGTTCTTATTTCTTTTATTATGATGGGAGTCATTGCACTGAACAAAATATTCCGACATATGTTTCTTAACAAAACAGACACTTTCATAAATAAATTGACAGGGTAAAGGGATATTATAATAAGAATTTATTATAATATCACACCCTGCAATTGAATCCAAACAATCACTCTAAAACATAGATGGTTATAATAACAAGACAATTCTCCATTATAATGAACACTATAATCATTGATACTATAACTATGGTTAAAAATTAAAAATGAGTTACTAAATCACACAACGGGCAAGCCCAATAACATGTAATTTAATAGAAATTGATGATTTTATGCGGTGGATTGGTGAACTGTCCCGGGATTTCCCTTGTATGGTGTGGTCCACTACAACCACAGCCTGGACTAGCCGGAGCAATGCATAAACCTGTCAAGCCTACACACCGATACTAGCCGGATCAGCAGCACAGTAAAGGACATACAAGCGCCATCAATCGGAAAGCACGAGCACACACTCGAAGCGAGGCATTTACAGTCAATGTTACACAATGTAAAAGCCACCTGCACCTGAGAGCGAACTCGAGCTTCCCGAGCGACAGAAAAGCACGCATCCACTGCGCCACCGACCGACCGATTAAGAAATATAACTTTGATTTTTCGTCTGTATTTTTTTTTTCCACTTTATATTTGTTAAAGCGTTAAAACTTTAATTTTAAGGGGCATTCACAAAGCCTTAAGGCCACAATTAAGGCTCAATAATTTAAGACCACAAATTTTGGGTCTAAAAAACACGTCTAAAATCAAACTTTAAATTATCGAGCCTTAAATGTGATCTTAAGACTTTGTGAATGCCCCTTTAATTTTGTCTACATGCACCCATTAAAATGTCATACAGTTAATCAAAGTTTTAATTAGCATTAATTAGCATTTTACTTAAAAATACGCAATTGCATAATACATTTTATTTAAGATTAATTTGCTTAGAAGAGACTTCTTACTAATACTTTCTTATAAGAAAATAAAATTCAATTGGCTATGAAATATTTCTGATAATCATCGATATCAGATTTATTCTGTCATTAAAATTAATTCGAAATGTTTTCTGTTCATACGACAAGAAATAATGAAGCAATTAAATATTTATAAAACGACAACTTGAATTTTAATTTTTATAATTGTTCTTGAACGAATGGTTTATAATTCTTCTATTTCATACATTAAATATGAACCTTATAATTGTGGTTTGATAAAAAAAAATAAAATAAAAGGTATAAAAATATTGGATCAATTATCCCAGTTTTAAAAAGACATTTTATTACTATTATTATTTCTTTTTAGTGAGTCAGCTTTATCAAATGTTATTATATAGTTTTGGTAAAAATAATTTTTCCAGATACACTCGTTGCCTCTGAAAATTTCTCTTTACAGCCTTAATAATCACCATGCCCCGTAAGAATAACATGGTGATTAACAAGGTTGCAAATGGGATATTTTTCAAGGCGACGAGTGTGCAACATATTTTCCTGTATGAAGTAGGCACTTTTACGAGTGACCATCGATTATTACTTTTTTTTTTAAATATCTACTCCCAGTAGTCAAATACAATATGATTTTTATCAATTTCTAAGAAACTCAAAATTTTAAATTCAGGATGGTTGGAACTGTACGGAATGTTTCATATGTATGTATGAGAGCCATTTTCACTAAAGTTCATACACCTACTCTAGTTTCTAGTGAAAAGTAACCAAAAAAGACATTCAATTACGTAACTTATGGTTAGTAGGATGCCAATGCATTTTTTTTTTTGTAACTGATCGTGCCACAATGCTTGGTTGAATATTCTTCAAGCTTCAATAATCCCTTTGAGGTTTTACAGATGTTCTAGTTTAGCACGTAGTTCGTGCTTATGTTTATGGTAGCTATATAGAAACAAATTCAAACATTCAAACCTCATTTTATTGTATGTGTAAATCAGTAGTCTGATTTTTAATATTCAAATTTACCACCTTTATTTTTATGTAAAAACAATTGAATCATGAATTAGGTACTTGGCTTAAAACATGTCTGTAAGCATACAGGTCAATAAAGTTTATCTTATGTAGTGATGTAAATTTAAAGTGTTTTCCTTAATGAAGAACCCCAAATAAGACATGGTGTCAGAAATACGGCTTCTAATGAAGAATTAGAAAGAAAAAGGAAAAAAAAAGACGTCAAGATTCATAAGATATTTTGAGATGAAGTCAAGTCCAACCAGAGCACATGGCTGCAAGCCTAAATTCAATCTGTGCTAATTATGCCAGGTTCTGATGAAAATGACTCTGAGGAAACATCAAATACTGATGAAAATGCACAAAGTACTTCAAATGGTGCAATAATTCCACCCCAAAATAATTCAACAGGGAACAACACTGCTGGTAGTTTAACACAGCAGTCTGAAATAAACATGACGTCTACAGGCTTGGTGGAGCCACCAGGCAAGTTTGATTTTGCAGATCCAAAAAAGTGGCCAGCTTACAGGCAACGATTTGAAACGTTTGTTTGTTTTAGCCAGGAGTTCAGAGAATTTGCCAGTGACTATGGTTTCAAGATAGTGACTAGTAGTCCAAGATATCCCAAGAGCAACGGACAAGCCGAAGCCGCAGTCAAAATCGTCAAGAACATCCTCAAGAAAGAAAAGGATCCGTCACGAGGACTGCTGGCGTATCGAGCCACACCCATTGCAGGCCTCGAAGCGAGTCCAGCTCAACTACTGATGGGACGGCAGCTGCGAACCACCGTCCCCACCATCGGTAAAAATCTTGTACCTAAACTCATACCTTTCAAACAGTTCGCAGGGGCAGAGAGGCGTCGCAAGGAGAGGACCAAGGCTAACCATGACCGTCACCATGGGGCTCGCAAGCTGCAAAAGCTAGGTCCAGGTGATCAGGTCTGGATAACGGATCTCAAGCGCAAGGGCACCATCCGTTGTCAGACTCCGCAGCCAAGGTCGTATGAGGTGCAATCTCAACAAGGGGTTGTCCGAAGAAACAGAGTTCATCTCATTCCTTTAACCAAACCTCAAAGTACAACCTCTCCTTATCATACCCAGTATGCCTTAAAACAGAATACACCACCTAGGCATAATACACCTAAAGCTGCTACCCCACAACAACAACCATCTCCTAACCAAAATCCACAACAACCACAAAATAATATACCTCAGGATACAGCCACAACAACCAGGTTTGGTAGAAAAATACTTAAACCTAAGAAGTTAGAGGAATATTATTTGTAAATGTTAAAATAAAATTATCTTTTCCTGCATAAAAGTAACTTACAGAAATCAAATTAGTTATTATAGTTCATGATTTTATTGTGTATACTCATCTGGAGAAGTATTCTAGATATTTTCTTACTCAGAAATATTTTGGAGGGGAGAGATAAGCTTATTAGTTTATCAAAGAAAAAACAATGGGCATATCTATGTTAAATAAAGCTAATTTAATTTCATAATTTTGTTATGGTCATATAGCAGGTATCTTGTGACATGCTTATTAAATAATTAATGCAAAGAATGTTTTCTGTTTATTTTTTATTTTATTTAAGGGGCTATATTAATATATCAGGGATAATTGATGTATTAGAGTCTTAGGGTATACAATAAAAGAAATTAATGTAATTTTGGAGGGAATTATGGGTTCTTAAAGTTTAATTACCTTTTTATTTCAGCATCTAATCTGCCTATAGTTTGATTACCTTTAACTGTCATAAAAGAAATTGTGTTTAAAATATTCTATTTGATCAGCTGTTTGTTGACCTACATTCTCAAGTTTTGAAGGTTGCCTAACTAGCAGGATAAAGGGGTCATTGAACTAAAGGGAGGGGATGTGTAAATCAGTAGTCTGATTTTTAATATTCAAATTTACCACCTTTATTTTTATGTAAAAACAATTGAATCATGAATTAGGTACTTGGCTTAAAACATGTCTGTAAGCATACAGGTCAATAAAGTTTATCTTATGTAGTGATGTAAATTTAAAGTGTTTTCCTTAATGAAGAACCCCAAATAAGACATTGTAAAAATTAAAAAATGTAGTCTCTCCTCTATTGCAATATAAATTTTTAAATTTTAACTTCTTGAATTTCTTTTCAACTTATTAAAACTGAAATTACTAAAGAAAAAACACAAATTTTGTGCATAATGATTTTTTGTAAATTCCTGTTCATAACATGAATTTTTAATAGAAAACTTGGGGCATAATGGTTATAATGTTAACGAAAGAGAAATTTTAAATTTCCTCTATAAATATAATCTCTTTTAAGCAACTTTTTGAGAAAACCTTTGCATTTGAAATTATAATTCTGAAAACTATTTAATTTGATCTGTAAGATGATAATTGTCATTAAATGAAACTAGGAATTTTGTTTCAATCAAGATTATATTAATTTCTAAACAATTTAAGGATGAATCTCAGTAAGTTGATATCTCGCAATCGTACCGCCTGAATGTAACCAGACTTGCAGGGGACTTAGAACTCACCATCAATAGGTGACATACAAATTTTGAAGTGAATCTGTCTTATCAGTTTTGTGAAAACTGAGGTAGAAGTTTAACATTGGCCTTATGGACGAAAACCGGAAATGGAGCTGTTGTAAGAAAACTGCAAGACTGAATTTGCTCAAACCATAAGCAATTAAGTTTTAGAACATTCTCGATTTTTTAAAATTTATTTCATTCGATTCGTTTGCAGGGAAATATTCTTTGACTCCAGCAGTACCTGAGATTCATCGTTAAATATAATTATAATTCTTAATTTAGAAAAAAATATGCAAAAATTAAAGCAGAAATAAAAATGAAAGTAGTTAGAGATTTAGAGAGATTATCTTATTTACAAATATTTAAAATATAAGAAAATATAATAGGACAATATTACATTTTTAGTTAATTACATTATTTTTTATTATAAACAATACAAATACTATTCAATATTGCGTATAATACATCCTACATTTAACTAAAAAAAATATATAAAAACTTCGTGTAATTTGAATGAAAATTGTATTATTTCAAAGTATGTTCTATTTATATTGATCAGGACAAATACAAATACGTAAATATTCGACTGAATCAAGATTTAGTGCATGCAAAGATTACTTAAAAATAATTAAGTTTAATGCATTACTTCAACAATATTATTACTTCCAAACTTCGATGATAAACTCCCCTGTCCAATTCAACTTTTTATCATCTTTCATTGCTTAATTTAATGATAAATATACGATAATAATTAATTTATTTTTAACTATTTCATGCGGTTTTTAGTGTTCCTATTGTAATGTAATGATAAATTTGAATTTATGTTATAGAAGGTTCATCTAAAAAAAAATTTAAGACTCACTATTTTGAAGACAAAATTTCTGACCTAAAATAATAGTAACTAAAATTGACGAGGATAACCTAAAGTTAAATAAAGTCTCAAGTTTTTAAAGTATTTGTGAATTATTCCTTCTCTCTTTCACACAAAAAAGGGACATTTTTCCAAAATATTTCAGAACTCACCTAAATATTTTATATTACTTGTCAATTGATAATAATTGAAGTATCTGCAAAACAATATTTTACATCACAAATATAGGACAAGGCAAAGTAACAATTTCTTCATTAAACCTCATAAGTTATCATTTATGTGAGCATTGTCCTAGTTAATTATGCCTTTGATGTTTATAATAGTTTACCTGAGAGTTTAAAACAACATATTTGCATATTTTATAAGGTATGAATGATTTAAAAAGTTTTATAAGAAAAATAAAGTACTACTAGTTAATTATTTATGTTTGTTTTGTTTCTGTTTCATGTTTGTCGTTGTTAATAATGTTAATACGTATCAGAATCGAGTCTTCAGTAGTGCCAGGTTCTTGTAACCAGGCGGGGTGTTTCGGATACCAGTTTTTGTGTTAACCACTCCGCTTTCATTGCATGTTTTCTCGTGATCATATATCTACGAGTATTTTGTTTGGGTGTTCATTCATGTTGATTCTTGGTGTACTGCTATAAATATTAGTACCAAGTATCTTGTGAACTACCTCCCTCTTATGTTTTGGGTTGATTATGATCCCATGTTGGTCTTCATTTGGTTGGTTGAAAAAAAATTTTTTTTTTATATGATTTTGTATACATAATATATGTTGTGTTTTTGTTAATACTTATGTCTCCATTTATTTCATATGTAGCCAAAGGAATATTTATTTAACAAGGCAGCTTAGATTGTGATAGTAGTTACTTCTAGCTTAATTTTTATATAAGGAAAACAATTTTTACAATTTTTTCAACTAATAATATAATAAAATACTATAATTTTTTATTAAATAGTAAGGGTAAGATAACGCCACCAATGTTAAAAAAAATCCCTCACACAAAAATTATAAAAAAAAAATTAAAATGTTCTCTATATACACCCCCTATCAGTAGCTAAAATATCAGGTATACAAATACGATCTAGTTTTTGAGTTTTGAATTTTTAAAGTTGACTAATTTAACATGGAAGTTCCATTTCTCCATATATGTGTGAAAGTAGTCAACTTTAAAAATTAATAACTCAAAAACTAGATCGGATTTGTACACCTGATATTTTAGCTACTGATAGGGGGTGTAGAGGAGAACATTTTAAATTTTTTTCATAATTTTTGTGTGAGGGATTTTTTTTTAACATTGGTGGCGTTATCTTACCCTTAATACTTATCATTCATTAATAAAAAGTTGAATTATGTTCGATATTAGGCATTTAAGAATAATTTCTGAGTTTCTGTGTTTTCCTCAATTTGATCAAGTTTGATAAAAATATAGATCTATTTTTACATTGATGACATAAATAGAATATTGATAGATATGCAAGGAGATGACTCGTACGAGTCATATTTTATGAGGTCAATTTTTCATACATTTATATAAAAAAGTTGTAGTTTTTAATATCCCTAATTTTTATAAATAATAAAGTGTAATATATAGTAACAAAACAATATGAAAATGATTTATTAGCAGACAAAAAATATCCATTAAATTTGGGTACTTTCCAGTATTTATACGATGCGTAAAAAAAAAACTAATAAAAACAATTAAAACTAATGACATAACCAAGTTTTTTGCTTTTATATTTTATTTTTGTTAGTATTTTAGTATAATATTTTAAAACAAATGTAATTGCTTTATATTTTATAAAAATTCAAATGTAAATCCAAACATCGTTAAAGACTTTGAAGATATTACAGTAGTGGGTGTTCTCAATATTTTAACCTTTTAAAACTAGTACAGTTCAACAAATGTTAGATTACCACCGGAAGTAGCCGGAAGTGGAAGGATTTTGGTCAAACCATGTTCATGTAAAATCGAAGACTTTGCAGAGAGATTTGAGACTTATCTACAAAGCCTTAGATTTTTTTTTGATCGTAATTTAGCCAAAATCTTTCAACTTCCGGCTATTTATTCTGTTAGTAACCTTCCGTTTGTTTAACTCTAAATTTTAAAACTATGTAATCTTTACAGATAATATTTAAAGTTTTTATTATTTAATATTCATTGATACCCTGACATTTATATAGCTAAATACTAAAATATGTGTTAATCAAAATATTTTAATTTTCAATGAATTGAAGACCCAGTGATCAAAGAGCCGTGTTTAATTTAAAAGTTGATAAAAATGGGAAACGAGAGAAGAAATATTTCTTTTACTTGAAATAGTTCCCGTTTGATCAAAAGCAAACAAAAATAAATTAATTTTAATTACCAAAGAATCGTATTAAAATTAATGAGTCATCAATTCAGTATTTTTTTTTACATATTAAATGGATTGACAGCTCCCTAATTATATTTAATACATTACTATTTATTTAAAATTATATTTAATAGAGAATTATTTATTAAATATTAATTTGTTCATTCAATTCCACCACACTTGTGTTTGATTTAAAAATATTGTACAAATGTTTGATATCACTATTAAATACTTAAATGTTAATTATTTATTATTCATATATGTGCTGAACAAAATTAATATGTCAATATTTGTCCTTTTTTTTCTGTTTAATATTCTCCTATAAGATACACCTTATTATAATTTAATTTAGCATTTAATTTAACAAAGAAAAAATGTTTAGTGTACCAAAACATAACATAAATTCTATTCTTATATTACACATTTTTTCTCTTTAACAAAATATACTAACTTTTTGTTTATAAAAATATAATTAAAAACTGTAAATTTTAACATGTAAAAAAATATATACATAAAAATGTTACTATATCTGAGATATTGCTGACATTTGAATGATGAGTTACACACAAACATATATATACTGTTGTTGTAAATTCTTGTTATCCTCAGTACACTATAAAGTTATATTATAACATAACATTTATGAATCATCACATTTCTCATATGGCAATGCTAAAGTGATATTAAAAAGTTTAGTTTTTTGTATATAGTCAGTTATATTTTTGTTATAGTTAGAGTAGCCAAGAGTTCACTTTTTATTATATTTTAGAACGTCCAGTACTCGTACTTTAGCACTATACGTTATATTTAAAATAGTTTTTGTCGTATCTGTAACGTATCATTGGTTGATAGTTTGCAATGAAATTACTTATTGGTAGAACACGAACCGAGAATTTCCGAACATATACGACGAAATTTTTATTAAATGTGTCAAACTTTACACATTTTGAAATGGGGAAACACATGATTATTTTGCCATATTTGATTAGAGGACAATATAGTTCTGTATTTAATGTTTTTTTCACATTTTTATAATTTTCAATCATCCTTAAAATAGTGTTGCAAAAAGCTGGTCCTATCTATTAATTTTTATTTGAATTAATTTTTTATTAGATCTTATTAAAAAATAAAACCCTTCTTTTTTATAATTTTAATTACATCGTATAAATAACATAATTAAAAATATGACATACATTTTATCCTTTACACATTGATATCTATAAACTAATACATACATTTTAAAGAATTATTAAATTCACGCCAAGATTTTAATTTAGCTCTAACGAAATTTAAAGGCTAGAAAATTTTTGTGTCCGAAACTAAACCATTTTTTGTGAAAATATGATTTCAGTTCGTTGCGAATCTAGAGTTAACAAAATATAGGTAACATTTTTTTATTACATGCTGCACCGTGCATTTTCATATTTACACCTTCTTACATATTATAGATAAAATTGTTTCGATTTAAAGCTCTATAAAGATGACTTTGATAAAACACGAAACGTTTTGTAAATATTGCTGAGCGTTTGTTATTACATAAATACATTTAAAAAAAAAGTAATAACATGTACTGATAAGTACTAAGATATGTACTGAGGAAAAATGAGAAAATTTATGTTGTTAAAAATTTAGTAATAAAAACATTAGAGAGGGTTATATTAAAAATGGGTTTCTTCTGCTTTCATATTTTTTTATCTCACAATTTTTACTATACTTTATGATATTGCGCAATCGCATTTTATTGCAATTACAGACTTTATTCTTGATATACATACAGACTATATTCACATCAAATCCCATGGTACATACTAAAGAGGTCTCTTTTCACACAGGCTATGGAAGGTATGTAATTTTCAGTTGTTTATTTATTTTCCTCGCTCTAACGGTATGTTTTTTCAGAAAAAATGTATCGTATGAAAAGGGGAGTGAAAAACAAAAACTGAAACTTAGGTACATGAGACTTCGCGCCTGAAAAGTTTTCTTTGCAGGCTTGTAAATCTCTATATGCTCTGTGAGTGTATCACAATGGCGATTAACAAGGCTGCAAAAGGGAACATTTCAGAGGCGAGGAGGGTACCTTCTAGAAGCCCATAGTGAAAAGAAACAGCTTAAATAACTTAAATATTAAATATCAAGAGAGCAATGGACAACATATATGAAACAATTTTATTGCAGAAATGAATAGAGGGCACCAAATTATGCTACTCTGAATTTTTTCAGATTTTTTTGAAACCCAGAACTATTTTTAAATAATGATTGAAAGTGCGGCCACACCCCCTGGAGGCGTCAATAGGCGTCCAGTCTCTATCCTTTTTATTAAGAATTCAGGGGTGCCAACTGAAATCACAGGACTTTCAATAATTATTTAAAAATAGTTCCGAGACTTCCGAGTCTCAAAAAAAAAAATGAAAAAACTCAGAGTAGCATAATTTGGTACCCTCTATTCATTTCTGCAATAAAATTTTTTCATGTATGTTGTCCATTTAAAAAATTCATATTATTTTAATTTTCGAACAGCTGGTTGTGCAATACAACATGGATCACGTCACATAATATATTATATTATATATATAAACATTTGCTAAGTTAGGACAAAACATCAACATGAAACATACTTAATTAACATAACAACATTTCTGTACATCAAAAAACAATCAATAATGAAAGATATAGAAAATCACATTAAAATCTAAGAACATTACTCGATCAATACATTTTCACTAATTTTAAAACCGAAAAAAGATTTCACAGAATAAAATTCCTTGTTTATTAGAATAATTTTTAAACTGGCTTTAAATACATTGTCATTTTGAATTTCTCTTAAGCTATTTGGTAAAAAATCATAAATTTTAATTATCTATTGTATACGAATAAAAGGCTTAACACATCTACTTTAATAAAATAAAAGAGAAGTACATGCAGGTATTGCAAAGTACCGTCAGAAAAACTTTTTGATACTAAGAAGAAAATATTACTTTCAATTCTTAAATTACGTTTTTAATAAGCTCTATTGTCCTGTAATGTTTCTTATTTTGTTCACTTCAATGCTTTAAACTCAAAGAAAGTTCACGGCATTTTGCAGCTAGAAAAAGCAATTTTGTACTGGATTGAGTCATTCTTCAGTACTTGAAACTCTGGAAACAAGTAGTGATATTTAACTTTCATCATTGCTTCGTTTTTTACTAGTTCTGAATCACGAAGCCTTTAGTTGCAGCGTAGAACACAGCAACCTAGTCAATATAAAAAAAAAAATGTAATATTGAGTAATTAGAATAAAATATTAGTGATGAATGGTATTTAAATTACAAAATGTTGTTTTTATTATAAATTATACATTTCATTCATATATTTACAATTATTATCCAGCAGAGATTAACTTATTAATCTAATTGTTGGTGCAAATTTTTAAAATAAATTTATCTTCAAGAAATGAGATATTAGAATGTGAAAATTTTAGTGGCTTAATCGAAAGAAGGGGTAAAAATATGGTACTGTGAATTTGTTCAGATTTTTCTGAGACCGGGAACTATTTTTAAAAAATTATTGAAAGTCTATTTTGATGACGTCACTCCTTAAGAAAAAGGATAGGGCAGTGCCGCCCGTGACGTCATAAAATAGACTTTCAATAATTTTTTAAAAATATTTCCCGGTCTCAGAAAAATCTGAACAAATTCACAGTACCATATTTTACCCCTTCTTTCGATTAAGCCACTACAATTTTCACATTTTAATATCTCATTAACGAATATTGATCAATATTGATCAATTTTAATAACTATAACTCAACAATAAAGAGTTATAATTTTAATGATTATTTATTATTAACAATCAATTACTTCAATTTAAAATTAAAGACACTGGTGAAATAGAAAATGAAGAGATTTTTTTTTTAAATAATATAATTTACTATTAACTTAACTATTATGCCACTTATTAAATCTTTCAGTAATTAGTAACAGCAAACTAATTACATTTTTTAAAAAACACTTTTTATAATACAAGTGATGTTGAACTATATTATTATCGTTTTAAATGCATTGAAGTAGATCATAAAATATAATTAACTGTAATACTCAAATCGTTTAATTAAGGTAACGTATTTTAGTGGTACACAATGTATTATGAATGCAGTATTGAATATTATAAATTAATGAACAAGTTTTACAAAATAAATATCAGTTTTATTTTAAATAATTTATAGAAGCTGAAAATGTAATAACAGAAGTATTATCCTTGACTATAAGAAAAAAATATAGAGAGAATAAAACTAAGTTTATATATATAATCAAAATTATGAATGATGATAAAATATAAAATCAGTGATAAAAAGGAATTTTAATTTCAAAGATTTTTGCTTGTAAATGGGCTTTGTTTTCCTTGGTCAATCTTACTTGTTAGATTTAAATAATGAGGTTAAATTTTATATTTATCATAAATAAATATTCTATGTAATATATTTTAGTTAGAAGTTGAAAACACATAAACTGCTTGTTTAAAAGTCATGCAGAATGTGTATCGTCCACGCTTTGTGTGATGGTGAAATGATTTGGTTAATTATTACAATGTTGATATTTTTATATTTTATTATTTTATATTAATATTCTTTAAATATTAGTTTTATTTGTAACCGTTTGTATTAAAAATATAAATATAACCAAATTGTATTTACAATAAACTGAATAAATAAATAAATTTTCAAATTTTTTGATATATTTTTAATTCAATTTTATATTAACTGATAATTTTTCTTTCTTTTACATATCTGATATTTTTTATTGATAGATATATAAATGAGTAATTCTGTTTCATTTTGCTTCTACAGTATAACAGATCTTAGTTTACCACTAAACAGCTCAGTAGACTAGACGGCGCCAGATATATGAGCCAATGAAAAGGCTAGAATGTCAGCTGGACACCTTTTCATTGGCTGATATATCTGGCGCCGTCTAGTCTACTGAACTGTTTAGTGGTAAACTAAGATCTGTTATACTGTAGGTAGATGGTTTTTAATTTACTACTTAAAATCTTAAAAATGAATCGTGCATTAGGATATATTTAATAAAAGCATGCATAACATGAGGCAATCATCATACTGTTAAAATCGTATCTTCCATCAGTATCGAAATATATTTAATATATTATCTCAAAAAAATATGCAAGAAAGATAACAAGAAGTCATATTTTTAAGACTTCAAATTATTGCTTCACTTGCTATATCGATGATTTGAAACGTGTTTCATAGTAACTGATATTCTGATTATTCGCTGATAATGATTTTCATCAATGGTTTTCATGCACTAAGCAATACCATTGTTACTGCACAAAGACGACAATAATGATAGCGCATGAGACACCTGGGGGCTTGTTTGTGCATCACAAAACGTGACAAATAACAAAATGTGAAAAAATAAATAAAATTCAATACAACAAATTACTATTCCATTGTAACTGATAAAAATGCACGGAATGTATAAACCCGTAGTTTTAATTTAATTTATTAAATATTATAGTAATGTTACATTTATAATTTATTTTCTAGTACAGTTCTAAATGTATTAGTGTATAAACTTTCAAGATGAAAAGACTAAAAAAATATAAAAAGCTAAAAAAAAGTCAGGTATATAGGATTTTTTTATAATTTTCAAGATATTGTATATCATTCAACTTATTATATTATAGAGTTTTATATTTACTAAATTTAAAATGAAAAGAAGGGTAAAAATAAAATTAAGACAATAATAAAATTGTTCAATCGGCGCCTCTGAATAAGTTCCTTTGTGGCCTTATCAATCACAATGCCTTGTAAGAATAACACGTGATATGGTGACAAGGCTGCAAAAAGGAACTTTTCAAAGGCGAAGAGTGTATATACGTACGTAATTCGTAATTGTGCTATACTAGTAGCCTAATTTACAGGGGCTGACGAAGTATGTAGGTCTGACCTAAAAACTATAACTATTATATGATCTTCAGCAGTAATTCTATTTTTATTTAGTAATAATTGTGACTTGAAAGCCTTTTAAGTAGCACTTTGGTTTCGAATGTGTAGAACTTTTCTATATATGAGAGTGGTGCAGAACTGAATGATAACTTCAGATGCTTCTTTCTACATGGTTCTCGACGATTCATTCATTGTTTTCTACTGATAAAAAATAATGTATTTTATGTATATTGTTAGAAAATTTAAAAAATTGATTCATTTTTTTATGTTCTCCCATAGTATACAAGTTATTATTGTTTATTTAAAGGTATGGTGATTTAAACGAATATCGAACGAATTTGATAAAATTATTTACCAATTGCAAGGAATAATTATTATTAAACTGATATTCAAATTTATTTGTTTATACATGAATCATCATATTGTTTAATTTCATGTTTGTTTTTCTTGTTTTATTGTTGTGTAATTAAAATATTGATGTACAATGCAACATGTGATTAAATGACATTATTAACGTGCTTATAATGTGTCATATATGCAATTGAAAAGCAAAAGACATTATGAATATACTTTCTACTGAAGTTCAAATTTCTATTTTTTTTTTATGAGATAATAATTTACTTATCGAAGTTTCATTTTTTTTTAATCAAGCATTTTTTTGCCTGTAAATACTACATATTTCAATCGTGAAGCACTTGCATTCTGTATGAAGTTTATTTGGTACCTATATTATATTTTCTGATTTGCAATTAGTCCGATTACAGAGACGTAATTTAACGCTGAGTCAAAGTTAACGTTGACCAGGCAAGGATCCAGATTCAAATTTCAGAGGGGGGTGGGGGGGCTCTTCATTGGCCAATTAAAAAATAAATATAATAAAAAAAATTGGAGTGCGAGAAATGCCTATATTGCCCATGTTTTATCTGAAATTTCATGCCCCCCCCCCCCTCCCCTCCCCCTTGGATCCGCGTCTGACTTTGACCTAACTCGCGAATCCCGAAAAATTTAAAACTTGGTTCAACCTCAGTTTAAAATTGCAAAAATGCGGTGTTGCCAGATTATCATAATGTATTTTTACCATTTCGTGGGTTGTAGCGAGTCTTATAGGTGTTGGGGAATTAATTAATCAGCGTCTCTGCAATCGGTAATTTAATTTGTTTTTTTAATTAGATGGCCTGTTTGCCTGTACAGCATAGACGTGGTCAATTTCCACAGCAACCCCAAGTGAATTCCCCAGTGAGGCCCTCAGGGTCTCTATTTCCAGGACATGCATCTTAGAGGGAGCCTCATAGGTTTTTGTCGGTTTGTTTGAATACATTTTTTTTTAGTGTTATGTATTTTTGTTGTTTCTGGTTGATCTTTTTTGCTTTGCAGTAGACCAATAGTTTGGTTTTGATAACATGACGTATCGACACATTGATGCACGTTCAATTCTCTTTTTGAAAGTAGTTTTTACCCTTTTTTTTATTAATTCATCAAACAGTGATTTACTTTTGACTTGTTTAGCTAGAGCTTTTATTTTTTTTTTTTTCATTAATTAATTTTTCCTTTGTTAACTATATTGATACTGTACAATAAGCTTCTTGCTGATATTTGTTGTAAAGAATCACTCACATCACTATTATTATTATTTAAAGCTATAGTCTGTAGAAGAAAAATGTAATAGAATTTTTATAGATAATGTTGGAACCGACTCATGCATGTTTTAAAGATTAGTGCATTGTATTTTTTTCGTAAACATGTTTTGTTAATAGAAACGTCATTTAGATCAGTAAATTCTGTAATTACAAAACACTGTATAATGTAATATGTATAGTCGATTGTAAATTTGTAATATGAATGTACTTTTGGCTTTATATTTTATATACAATAAAGTTCACTATCAACTTCATCATTAACGGATTTTTTGCAATGTATGTTTTTTTATGTAATAATAAAAAAAAAGAGATCTGAAATAATTTTAAATCAATTAAACATAGTTGAAACAATTAATGAAAATAATATATCTTAAATATTTATTATTGATGATAAAATATAGAAACTGATATATTCTGGATTATAAACTCCCCAAGGGACCCCAAGCAAAACTAAATTTTTAATACAAAATAAATGAAAAGTAAATTGATTTTGTACACATTTTATTTTACTTACGAAATGAAAATAAGTATAAATTTGTATAAAATATTTTATAAAATGATTGAAAACTATTTTATTTTTAATAAAAAATAAAAAAATATATTAATTAGAAAACTTTTAAAAAACAATATTCTAGGATGTATTTTTTGACACATGAGTAAATATTAAAGTGCACTCACAAGTCCTCGAGATCGATTTAAAGGGCTGCACGATTATGGTGTGTTTGACACGCTCCCCCAATGTTTGTTGTTTCATTTCTGAAAGAGCTCTCAATGATGCTACACTACATAATATCTAGAGACCGGATTTTTAAGCTGTAAAAACCTTATTTTAAGCGCTTAATTAAGCTCTAATAATTATACAAATTAAGCTGAATGAAGCTGTTAAAAGTTAATTAAGCCTGATACGACTTTTTGGTTTTTATTGCATATTTGCAAAGATGATACAAAAATATGTTTAAAATATTTATTTACGATAGAATTTACATTTGTGAATACCTAAATTATTGTCACGTGACAGCAACGCACGGTGATTGGATAAAAATTTGACAAATTTACGCACGAAAGTTGAAAATTGGCGATCGTTACTGCACCACTGCACCATAGTAACTAGAGCTGGCCCATGAGGAGAAAAGTCGCGGCATTATACAACTTTTTTTTTTTACCAAATATATTATGTCCTCACTATATCAAAATTAATCTATTTTCAAACATTTTGTGAAAAAAGTGTATTTTAAGCCGAAAAAAGTGCATTTTAAGCCTTAAAAACCACATTTTGTTGGTTTAAGCCGTAACCCCTAAATTAAGCTTTTTTAAGCTTTAAAAAATATGCTATTTTTGGCCATAAAAATGCAGGATTCGTGGACATTTTTCATTAGTTTTGATGTGCTATTAATTTCTAAAAATCGTTACAGCTTAAAAATCCGGTTCCTAATAATATCTCTCACTGATAGAAATCGTGCAAAAGTTTCTTAAACTCCCTGACTATGATATAAACGTTATGAATCTTCTTGCAAGGTTGTAAACACTTTTTTAAATGTTTTTTACTAAAACACTTCAGTAAATGTTTTTTTCAACTTGAGCCTGTTGAGAAGATAGAAATAATCGTGGGATATTTTTAAAGGTCGTATACATTTTGTATGATTAAAGTAAGGTCCACTAACTTTCAATGCATTTTAGTATAGTATAAGAGATTGCTTCTACTTCATTTCTAGATGTTGTATCATTAAAAAAAATTAAAAAAATCTGGTTTATAGAGAAAAAAATCAGAGTAAACTTTAAAATAAATGTTATAAAAGTAAATTTAATACTTTTTTCTTCACATAATTTTGACACAATGCAGTATCAACCTCAATTTTTTTTTATTGCAGAAATGGATAGAGCGTGCAAAGTTATGCAACCCTGATTTTTTTCAGATTTTTTAGAGCCCGGGAACTATTTTTAAAAAATTATTGAAAGTTCTTTTTGTGACGTCACGAGACGCCGCTCCTTAACAAAAAGATAGGACTTGCCCCCGTGTGACGTCACAAAAAGGATTTTCAATAATTTTTTAAAAATAGTTCCCTGGCTCTAAAAAATCTGGAATAAATCATAACTTAACTGCATAACTTTGCACGCTCTATCCATTTCTGCAATTAAAAATTTTGAGGTTGATACTCTATTGTGACTGTCTATTTTTTAATAATAAAAATAATATAAGTTAACTTTGATTGAAGAAATTTTGCTTGTATCTTAACAATAATTCATATTTAAAAAGTTGATATTAAAAAACATTGTTATAAAAAAAACAACAATTACGTTCAATTTGGATAAATAAAATTTAAAAGTTTAATTTGTACATTTATTGCACAATAAGTGTAACTTTAATTAATGTATATTGGGCGCGATTGACGAAGCAGTTAGCCAGGTTTCTAACCACGTTAAGCTTAACCACGTTTAGCTATAGGTGGTTTAACACGTAAAACTGGTATGTTTAAACGTGATTAAGCTAAACGTGGTTAGAAATCTGACTAACTGCATCGTGAATTGCACCCATTATATATAATTATATACAGTATATATATATCATAGATCAATAATTTGGGAGTAAAAACCAAAGAAATTCAGAGATTTAACGTTTAGCAAATAATGTAAGATTAGAACATCAACACTAACTCAAAATTACAATAAGTTTAAAATTCACTGCACACAGTATTATTTTACATCACATTTATTTGACACAAAAATATTAAAATAACATTTATGTTGTGACAGTTTTATAACACCAAATAATTTGAAGTTTATTTTTTTATGATACTATTACTAAAAATGTAGTGTTTGTAATATAATATATACAATAATTTATTTTTTGAGTCATCGAATAATTTTTACTATTCCTTTCATAAATCAATACTACATGAATAACAATGTACACAATCACAGTCGATTCAATTATTATAATGGGGAATTCTACATTTATTTTATTTTTTTTTCAGATACTCTATGCCTTGAAACTAAATGTCCCAAAACAAAAAAGTTTCAATTTTCAAAATTGGAGACAAGGGAACTTTTTAAAAATCTTCCTTCTTTTGAATTTAGCGCCAAAACGTGACGTGGAAACTGCCTAGCAGGCGAAATTTTCCTGCAATAAATTTATATTTTCGATTATCACTCTTAAAGTAAACTGATATTAGAGACACAATCAACTATTGATACTAGGGTAGAAAAACCCGCTGATTTCGATCGTGTTACTAAAATTTATAGCCAATCACTCCTTGACGCTCAAATTATGATATCAGGCAGTTGTTGTGTGTTAACTAGGGAGTTTCTACGTCACAATTTTCAGGTTTGCGCGCAAGTTGCATACTTTGCCCCTATTCTAATAATCCCTTCTGAGTCCCCAAATTTGAGTTTAAAAAGTTGAAACTTAAGTCAAACTTATTGTTAATATGTATCCTATCATAATATAGTAGTTAAATTAAAATTTTAGTTGTAAGAGAATTCCCCATAATTATGTTGGCAGTACTTGTTAAAGAAGACTAGAGAGTAAAACTTTTTGAACTATTATTTTTTATATAGCTTATTTTACTTATGAATTTTCATATTATGACTGAACTCATTTATAGCAGCAATTTTAGCTATTTTTAAAACATGATTAACACATCCATGAAAAATTGAGGCTTAATTTATTTTTGGCATGCTCCCTTCATTTGAGAATATAGATAATATTAAAAATGTTGGTGCGTTTTGCTTTACTAGATATAAAAGACCGCACTTCTTGTATATAGTATAGTTCATTAATTCATAGAAGTATCTGAATTATATATTACATTATATGCAGCTTCGGAAAATGGTGACGAGCTATTCCTCTAATTAATACTATATTATATTATTATCAAGTATAGATAAATGCATCTACACAGATATTATAATTTATAAATAAATTTTGAAATATTACAATTTGTTTCAATAATGGGCGTATTCGAGAAGTCGCTCCGATATGTCGGAGAAGCTTATCCGTCCAGGGCCGTCCCATGCGCACGGTGCATACGTTTAATTTTTTCTGCTCTATTATAGAGTTTTCCGTAAATTAATAGCCATTGCTTAGAAAAGCTGCGCAGAAACGAGTTTTAAATGTTAGTAGTCTACTGCGCATAGCTCCGCAAAGTGTGCATGATAAAAAAGCTTGAATCCAAATGAAGCTGCGCAAACGCTAGGTGACTAATCTGCGCACAGCCAATAGCAGCTTTGTATGCTTTATGAACAAAGATACGAACTTCTACCCCAGATTGCTTGCGAATTGCAGTGTTTAAAAATTCTTTTAATACGTTACTGCAACCGGTTTGGCTTGTAGTATTGTAAATAAATATCAAATTTGAGATGAGATAAAAAGCAACGTTCTCGCTAATGTTGAACAAAAATTCTGCTCCGGTAGGGGCCCCTCGTGCAGCGAAACAGCTGTTTTGAGCTCACTACGTGACGTCACCTTGGGTGTTTTTGGCCAAAATGCGCAGATCAGTCCAAATTCGTAGGGCTGATGGACCTATCTATTATAGTTGTATCATGCTTATCCGTGTTTTTAAAGAAAATCTGCGAGTCCAGATCTGGCGGAAGTCGTCACGCCCGTCTTTCTACCACCAGAGCGCGCCATCAGCAAGAGTCCTCCCGCTTCTCGCTGCGGCGGCAGCGATAAACGAGAAGAGTGGAAATAGCGCCACGGCGAGGAAATGTACAACTAATTGTGAGAGTCGAAAAGCGTAATCGCGGGAGTTTGGGAGCTGATTATTTTCTTCTTCACACAAATAATGAGCACAGAAACTGTCGTAAGCAATTAAAACCGCTGCAGCAACAATAATTTAATTAATCCATCCATTTTTATGGTACTTAAACAAAAAAACTCGCCAAACATCTGTGGGGGCGGAGCCAACTATCATGGGCGTGTCTATCGGTTTAGAAAAAGTGTTTTTTAAAATATCTGACGGACTGAGTGTGTGACGTCCATTGAGCTCTATACAAGGCTAGAGGGCTAATCAGCTGTTTTAGGCGCGCACGGCGTCTGGGAGGAAAGTGGGTGGTGGTCGGTGCTATCGAATGCCTGGTTGACCAACCTAAGAAAGTTTCCTTATAAAATAAGTATTAAAAGTTACACTGCAGTTGGCAATTCTGAGGAGAATACGTTGGAATGTGTGACGAAAGCGCAATCTCCCACCCACTTCCTCCCGCCGGACCGTGCGCACAGTTTAACATTGAGAAGTATAGGGCATTATCCCTCTAGCCTTGTATAGAGCTCAATGGTGACGTCACTTCCTTTATCTGTGACTTATCTGTCGGAGAAGACAGATTTATTCAATATTATTATTATATTTAATATTTTTTAAAATACTGTTTTATTAAAATTTAATCTAGTAAAAACTCAAAACATAAATTAAATAATAATAATTATTTAATTAATACTAGACAATATTAAAATAACACTTATTTTGACTATTTTATAATAGTGTTATTAGTTATTTGAGTATCAATTTATGTAATATAATATTTCATAATGATGTGTATATTCTTAGTTATGTTATCAAGTAATTGCTATTAATTTTTATTATTAAATTTACCCATAGTAAATACATGAATAACAAATTAACGCACGTAAACAAGAATTACAGTCGATTCAATTATATATATTATATTTTGCTTCAACTGAAACTTATTGCAGGGAACTTGCCACAATTAAGTGACTGAATTTAACCTCCCGACTCTTCGTAGACCCTACTTTTGTGTGTCACTTTTATATCGAGGCGGCCATAGCATCCCAGCATTCGCCTGGTTGTGACTGAGGAAACCATGGACACCTCAGTCAGGATGGTCGGCAATTGATGAAGGATACCATCAATCACCTCCCGGATGCACGAGTGGGTGAATTTTAGAAAATTTTAATAATCCTGGCAGTATTTACTAATTGTATGTTTGGATAGAAGTTCAAGTTATGGCAATATTTTTTTTAAATATTTTGAACCCTCTTACAGCCTTAAAATAATTTTGCAAATGCTATGACGTCATAGTCATGCAAATATTTAACGCGCAAGTTTAGGGAAAGACGTTGAATGACGATTTTAAAGGTGTTGGAAAAAAATCGAAACCTATTGAGAAATACATAACTTAATATCCTCTATACAAATATAATACTAATAAAAAAAATCATTAAAGTTACCAATTAATAGTAAAAGGCATTTTTAAAGGAATTAAACACTAATGTACACTCTTGAGTTTTATCTTAGGTTAAAATGTCTGTTAAATAAACATGGGCTAAAAGTGATATACTAACAAAATGTGGTCTAAATGTACAGTATATGCCAAGCAAAATTATACAGAAACATTAGCAAGGATATTGCTCCCATTTTTATTAATAAAAGCATTTTTGTCCATTTTTATAACCGGATTGAACACAACCACAATGAAATATGGCCCATAATGTATATTGTGCAGGCGCCCTTCATCTGAAAAAGTTGCACTTTTATTGAAGATTTAAGGACGTTCTACTTCACTAGAAAAAGGAAGATCGTACTTCTCGCATTGTCCTCCAGACGTTACATTAAATATATTTATACATTATTAGTAAAATTCAATTTCGTCGAAGACGAGGCATTTCCATTATTATCTAGTAAAATTGAAAATGCGTAACAGAATATTATAACTTATAAGAAAATTTTAAAAAACAAAAGAGTAAAATACCATTTGTTATTTTGAGTAATTTTAATAATTGACATTATTACATTGAAATAATTTATTTTATTACTTGTTACAATCATATTTTATAATTTAATTATTTTTTTAAATAAATATTTTATTAAAGTTTAATTTTGTATAAACTTTAAATATGCATTACAATAATAAGCTTAAATTCATCCTTCCCCCCACCCCTCAAGATTTAATTTTCATTACATTTGACACTGAACAATATTAAAATGACATTCATTTTTAATGTGGGAGTTCAATTTTTAACTTGAAAAATTGCATAGAAATTTGTACAGTATTACAAATCTTAGTTTATCGTGTGGATTCGACTGCGGGCGGCGGCCCTCTTGAAATTTATATTAAGGCTCTTATGGATGCCGCCATTCGGTCTAAACTGTCTGGTGTCTGGAGCTTGACGCCATAGAGTCAGGGGTAAACTTTTTAGACTTGTTATACTGTATTAGGTATTTCAACTCAGCTGCAATGTCTGAGAGTTCTTATTTTCCACTTCCGGTGGTAATCTTACATTTATTGAACTTTTATGTTAATTGCTATCCAAGTGGATGAGTTTTCTCATCTTGTTAAACATTAGATATTCAATTAGATCAGTGTAGAAATACTCTGAGAAATTAGAAAGAGAAATTAATGTCTCAATCTATACACTACGTTTACATGTGCAGACGGTGTTTAATACGTATCCGCCTATGTTGTAGTACAGATATCAGGGTATTTCAAAAGTCTTAATTTGTTTAAATATATTATTATTCTCTTACAGGACAATACTTTTTATATTATTATTCTAATTAAAAAACATTATTATTGGGGGGCAGTTTAGACCCACTTTAGCCTTGTTTTTTTTTTTAACCCGGGTTAAATCGAGTATAAATATGGTGCTAAACCAAGGGCTTAACATGTTACTATAGTGCTAAATCAGTTAAACAGACACGTTATTTTCAGATGAATCAATATACAGTTTTATATCCAAATGACTAATTTTGCTCTCTAAAAAAATTAACACAAAAGCTAAAGATTTTAGTTGTATAAAAAAATGTACGAATGAGTCTGTCATTTTTATGATCGCTTCAACCCTTGTCACTTATTTCTTGAGGCGTGAAGAACGTCAACTTCTTTTTAGATGGATGGACAATTCGTTCTTATTATTGCTCCAAAAATTTTATATGTAACATAACCCTCTTATCTATCAACGTGCTACAACTTGCCACTAAATCTTCCAGAGTTTTTAAGAATTATATTTTTTCAAATATTAAAGATCTCTCAAACGCAAGTATTTTTTTTTTATTTCTTTACAAGGATACACCCCTAAGAGCTTACAGTTCGCGGCGTAGTAATGGGTAGGGATAAGGTATAGGGAAAGGATCATGGCGGTCATGCACGGCCTGTTACGCGTCCCAGCATTCGCTGAGGTGAGGCAGAGGGAACCGTGGAAAACCTGTCAGGACGGACACCTCTATTTTTTTCAATGGACCAAAGCGATGTCCAAAGCCTGGGGAACCACACACAAGTGCATCACTGCACTGGGTGGAAAGCGAAATGAATTTACCCCTGAGAGGGAGCAACGTGTTTTTTACTTGAAACGGTCACTCATCCAAGTATTAACCACTCTTGACGTTGCTTGACTTCGGTGATCTCTGATGAGACCCCGTCAAGCGCACTGAGCCACACTTCCCACAAGATTGTATTTGTAGTTTTATAAATTTTAAGTGAAGTGTTTTCAAAATATAAATATATATTTAAGTACAATGAATAATTAAGAAGAACGCAATATAGTTAATTTAATTTCATTAAAATTAAAACTCCCTTAAAGTTTGCATCAATCTATGTCAATCTTATCATTGTGTATTATTAGTTTTAAAGTTTAAACATTAAGTTGGTTATGATGGTACTAAAGTTATACTATACAGCATGTTAATACTTTTATAATAAGTTAAATGAGATTTGCAAAAGTTTGAATGAGCTATGGATATGTGAATCATAATTGTGTCAATGGTGACAGTAACCTCATTTAACATTTCAAGTAACAGTATCATAAAATGTTTCCAATAATCTGAAAATTTACTTAAAAGGTTAATTAATAATGACAACCTAGTACAAATAAGAAGGAATTAAAGATTGTAATTATTCATCAACGTTATTTTTTAATATTCAGTGTCTATTAATTTCTATTAACATAATTTGAAATTTCTATATTTATAAAATTCCAAATTAATCATGTATATTTTTTATCAATATAAAGCAGGTAAAAATATAACTCCTCATTTTTCCGTTAAATTCAGTTGAATCCATAGGAAATCATTTAATCGCATTATTTATACTTGATATTACAAAGATTATAAATTTTCTTGTAAACAAATTAACATATAATTTAACAATGTGTTACATAAACACTTGGTTTTTAATTTATTTAATATATAAAATTTTTTATAAATAATTTATATTTTATATTAATTAAAGTGGTTATTAAAAATTATATTTTCTTTAATAAATAACTGATACAAATATATAAATTAAATAATCAAAAATTAAAAAATAATTATATATTTTTTCAGTTAATTTTTGGAAAACTAAATTTTATTTTATCCGATTGCAAACTGATATAAACGCAATAAAAATTAAAAATATTTCATTGCACTTTTAGAACTTTAGTGAGGTTGTTAGTCAAGAAGTTATTAGTCTTTTTTAAAATGAAATTTAGAATGTTAATTTCATTATTAATCTAACCAGGAAAATCACTTCTACTATAGTTTCAATTCATAAAGAAGAGTTCTTTAATATTATATGTGATAGAATTTAAGCCCTTCTCCTGCATATTTTGTAACTAAATGCGCTATATACAACACCACACAAAATCGGGTCTTTTAATTAATAATAACACGTGCTCCTACCTTGCAAGTAGCCTCCAGAGGGGAAAACTCCCTAAGTTTAACTGCACTTTTGTTGAGGTGCTTCGTGCGTACACAAAAGATGTGGAAAGTTACTCTACTCAGTGCAAAACAGTTCAACCAAGCACACTAGGTAGCACATAGGTACAGTCAAATTTATTTGAAATTCCCGCCGGAAGTAGCCGGAAATGAGTAGTTTCTAATCTTTCTGTTCATGTCCGATTTTTGTACTTTTGCAAACAAGTGAGTCCTTTATTGCAAAGCTGTCTGTTTAATTTCAAACTCAAATGCAAAAAGGAAGGACAGAAACCTCTTACTTCCGGCTTCTTCCGGCGGGAATATTAATTTAATTTGAATATACAGTCAAATTAATTTTAAATTACCCGTGGAAGTAGCCGGAAGTAAGAGGTTTCTGACCTTCCTATTTGTATTTCTATTTTGAAATTTTGGCTACAGATTCGTAAGAAGAGTACTAACATGCACGTTTGCAAATGTTTAAGACTCGGAGATGAACAAGATTACCAGAAACCTCTAACTTCCGGCTTCTTCCGGTGAGAATATTACATAAATCTGACTACAGTCGTAAAAGTTCTATTCCATCCACAGCTCAATTTTTATGTACAATAACATGAAATTTATGTTCTATAATTTCGACCAATCTGATTGAGATTTCCACGGTTCTTTCAATCACAACTAGGCAGACAAGAGCTGGAAAATTACAATTAATTTACTGTAATTTTCAGGCAAGCTAGATTAAATAATCGTAAATGAAAATATTATATATCGTATTCTATTTTTTTAATTATAATTTTCTTTACATAATTATTTGTAAATGTAGCGAATTGAGCAAAAAAAAAAAAAAAAAAAAGACATAAGGTTAATTTAGTTCCTTAATAAATTCTCCCTAATTGATAATCCAAAGTGAACAATATGCCTGAGACCAATTTTCTTTTACAGTGTAAGTTGACTATATTGCAGTCAAATTAATTTGATTTTCCCTCCTGAAGTAACCGGAAGTGTGAAGTTTACAGCTCTTCTGTTTGTAATTCAGTTTTGAAACTTAACAGAGTGATTTGAAGTAGAAGTACTGACCAATGTGTGAAATTATTTAACGCTGAAATAAAAATAGGAATATCAGAAATTTTACATTTCCAGCTACTTCCGGAGGGAATATCATGCAAATTTGACTGTACGCAGCTCATATATCTTTAAACCTAATTATGTGCATTATGTTTTATAAAGTGACTTTCTGCAGTCTATGTTCTTGATTATTATAATTACTTAATCATAAAACATTATATCCCAATATTTCTAAGTTGCAATCAAAGTTTCTTATTTTTAACGTATTTTAATTTAATTTTAATTTTTAACTGAATTAATAAAAGTTAATTTTTAAATTTTAAATTTGATATAAAAATAATAAATTATTAAATTAATATCATATATTAATTATAATAAACTGATAGTTTATATTTCTGTAAAATAAAAATATAATAATTTTATTGTAATTTATTATTTGTTAACATATTCAAAAAATGTATTATCTGACAGTGAATAAGCAACATACTGCTAATGGAATCGTAGACATTGTGGTATGAAGCCTCTTAATTCAAATAAAGGGATATTAATCATGTCTTATTAAATTGTATTATTTTATCGACTTTTACTTTTAATTTGTCTAGTATAAAGCACCTAGTTTACAAACTCCCTAAATGCTAAGTAAAATATTTTTTGGCGGGTTCGGGAAGAAGGAGGAGAGGGGGGACATGCCGTTGCAATGTATCCTGTCATTTACCTGTGATGACTGAGGGGAACAAGGAAATCTGTCAGGATAGATGCTACATTTTTTTCTTGTCAACGAACCAGAAGTGCAAAGGTCTGAAGCCAAAGAAATAACTATTCATAACAGAGACAAACCTATCTCTACATAACATGTTATATACTAACAACCAAACGAAGCAAAATAATTATTTTATATATTTTCAACTTGTACAGTACACAATTAATTGTATTAAAAAAATTTATTTCACAAATTTCTTGTTGTTTAAAGATTTTGTAATACAATATGTAACAATATGTATCTTGTATCATATATTTTTATTAAAGCTTGCTATAGTTTGAAAATAGAGAAATTTTCATTATTATAATAATTAAACAATTTTTTTATTTTAGAAGTTGATATCAACATTGTCAACTATTTTACGTTATGTGCCATGGAAACACATGTACGTTAATTAAGGGAAATGTAAAGACCCTGACTTTATATAAATAAAGCACATTATAAATATTAACGAATACAAAGACTATATATAGCAGAAATGAAAAAAAGAACATGTGAGAAATGATCAGTGATATTTCTCATGAAAAACAACAAACTGATTTTCTATACCAATTAGGTAGAGATAACACGCCCAATGTTAATAAAAATCCCATTCATGAAAATTATGAAAAAAAATAGAATGTTAACCTTTACATTAATTACATACCTTATCAGTAGGTATAATAGGTAAAATATCAGGTATACAAAAACGAACTAGTTTTCGAGATATTAATTTTTAAAGTTGACTAATTTAATATGGAAATTCCATTTCTCCATGTTAAATTAGTCAAATTTAAAAATTAATAACTAAAAAAATAGCTGGTTTTTGTATATCTGATATTTTACCTACTGATAAGGTATGTTAAAAAGAACATTCTAAATTTTTTTCATAATTTTCATGAATGGGATTTTTATTAACATTGGGCGTGCTATCTCTACCTTAAGAGGGAAAAAATCTAATACAAAGTTACAATTTGGAAGATAATAAAGAACACATATAAAGTTATACCTGGGAGTTTCAGATTACCATGAGCGGCAACCTGGCAATGTCCACAAACAGAGTGGGTTTTGCCGTCTCGTGTGCATGATCATGTTCCTGTGAAGTGTTTTTTATTTTCTCTTTCGTTATTTTTATTAATCCAAAAATAGTGCTTTATTCTAAGGAAATTATATAAATGAGAACATTTAATTTTACGTACCATTTATAAACACTAATATAATGTAACGTAAAATATTATTTGCTCTGTAATTATGTCTTTCCTTGGGGCTATATAAAACAAACATATATATATATATTATAAGTCGCAACTGAATTAATAGATGTAAAAGTGGTCGCTAAAATAATGTAGCTATGTAAACTAATTATAAAATACTTCATTCATTCTATTCAATACAAATAGAATGAATTTTTACAGGGTTTTTTAACGGTGCGTATATTTTCAATATTTTAATTTTATTTTTCATGCAGTACAAAATGTTAACGTTGATTTCTAGACAAGAAAACTGTAGTCATGGTTTCCCCAACGATGGTGCTTAAGCAGGTAGTATATGTTCTCCATTTCATATTTAAACCATGGACAAAACGGATCCTTGTTTCCTCATATTAAAATAAACAATTTTTTTTTAAATTTTACAGAAATAGGCAATGGTTGAGCAGCTATTATTAGAAATAAATTTAAATATTGGTTATAGGTATGATTTTTTTCTCCTTTCACTTGCTAAATATTACTGTTTAACTTCATGAATGAATTCAAAGAAACCATAATTTAATTTGTGTATTTGTATAGATTATGAATTAAAATTTATGAAAGCAGTGATGCAAATAATGAAAATGTTCATCGTATCCAACAAAATACTAAATTATTTTAAGACTAGCAAAAAATACAAGGAAATATTATAAAGAAAACGTCACTACTTTTTATTATCCTACAATTAGGTTGCTGCATGCCATTTTTTTAGTAGCTCAATCGAAAGAGGAGGTTGAGAAATGCACCTGTGAATTTTATGCGATTTTTTTTAGCACTGCATCATAACTAAAATGGAGATGATAAGAGGTCACGTGACCTGGAGGCGCTTGCCGCAACGCCTATGACGTCATTACATTCTTTGGTTTATCTATATAACACATGTAAACAATTATTGCATTGTTGCTTGTTTATTAAAAATTAGTATTTGTTTCCATAGCAACGTGGTTGTTTACAAGCATTATATAGTTGAACCAAAGAATGTAATGACGTCATAGGCGTTGCGGATGGAGCCTCCAGGTCAAGAGACATTTTTAATCTCCATTCTAGGTATGATGCAGTGCTAAAAAAAATCGCATAAAATTCACAGGTGTATTTTTCAACCTCCTCTTTCAATCGAGCTACTAAAAAAATGGTATGCAGCAACCTAATTCATATAACTTTAGGGAAATAATGCGAATTACATTATATGGTTCCTAAATCTATATTATTATCTTATTATTTGGATATAGCATATAATAAATATGAATGTTTCAAACAAAACTCGAGTCAAGGAGAACAAGAGTCTAGAACACATTTTTTTAATAAATTGATTTTAATAAAGCTTTACTTTTAATTTTAGCGATTCTTAAAGGTGAACTGAAGGGAACACTTTTTTAATATCATCTTATCAACAAAAATAAGACCGATTCACTGGTTATAATCATTTTCTTGTTGAGGTTCCCAAATTTGAATTTCAGGGACCAACGGCTAAAAAGTGAAGTTGTGACGTATCGGTCTGGCCACACGCGATGTCCAGTAGAAATTTTATGGCGAGATGAGAGCAGATGCGGCGATACCGGATGTTGGCTGTCATTAAAATAATCACAAATTTTCAACGTCTATGTGAAATCATCTTTCGTCTTTTTCAACGATTGGGATGAAATCACAATTCAATTCCCTATCTAGCGGTACAAAAATTATTTTTCTGTGATGATTAGAACAATTTATAATAAAGTACAATTGCATGAAAATGCATTGATGCAATTCTCAATCTCAGCTAATATGCATCGCACAAGAACGAAATTTATACTAATCGATTGGAAATTTTATCATCAGTTACGCACTCTCATTAAAAATTACAAAAATTGATAATTAACAAAAGTTGAAATTTTATATTTATTTTATTATTTTATTGACACCAGTAAAATTTATGATTTCCGGTGAAGCGCGGCGACTCCGGCAACGGCTAACATCACCATCGCCACTCCAATTTTTTTCCCATATTTCAACATTCCTGACAATAAAATAAAAATATAAAATTTCAACTTTTGTTAATTATCAATTTTTGTAATTTTTAATGAGAGTGCGTAACTGATGATAAATCAATCAATAATTTTACATTATTATGAAACAAATTTTGTCAATTAAAAAATATTAAAATAAACATGCTTGTTCATCTTAAGAAAATCTCATTATAGATTTCATATTTGTATGAAAAATACTTTTCAAGAATTTAAAATAAGTTAAAAACTTCTTTGTCGTAAAAATAACGTAAAATATTAAAACTCCCTACTGGTATAATCTTGATATTGAATGTTTGGATATCTTCGATTTGAAGAAAGCTAATATTAAACCATTATAATCCAGATACAGCTTGCTTAGTGTTTCCTTACAATAAATTTTGCTCTTTTTGCAAGCGACTTGAAGCTACTTTTCAGCTATTTCATACAAACGGTCTTTGCTTGATGCTTTTAATAAATGTTAAGAAAGAAATGTATGCAAGTTCTTATATAATAGATCTTATAATAAAGGAAGAGATAATTTTATTGTAATATGCTGGATTTAGAGTTACCTGAAAATTACGTATATAAATGAGTCTTATTATTTATTATATATAATATTATATTATATACCTATATTGTAAATAAAATATATTAATAAATGTAATACTTACGTGCCTTACGTGTTATAATTTTGCAAAACTATGACATCAACAGTTTTTTAATAAGATTTTAAAGGTGTCACAAGCTTAAAAAATATATTGAAGAAAAATTAACAAATAAATTGAGAATTGAGGTTTTCTATTGACATTTCCAATAAAAAAAAACGTGCTTATTGTCTACTATTGAAAATTTGAATCGATTTAAATTAAAAACCTGTCGTTTATGAAACATACAATAGATAAGAAACCAAAATTTAGACTGAAAAAAATAGTTTAAATTCCAGATTTTACGAATTAAGTTCAATTTTTTAGACAAGAATTTTCAAGTCTTAAAATATTAAGCCCTAAATGCAGGCTTACGACTTTGTGAATGTTCTCTAAAAAGACTTAAATTTCACCCATAGCAACACGATGTAAGTAAGCTTTCTAAGCATTGTTAGTTCTCAAGAGATTTGTATAATTGTTGCTCCGTAAGTCATATAAAGTTAGCTAGGTGAACATGCATATCTACTTACATCATATATCTCACACAATACACCAGACTTTGTAGTTTGTAACTTGTATGTAAACAAAAACATTACTTCAATTATAAAGTATTTGAGCGTGGCGCAGTGCATTGACCGGTTGTAGTTGGATCATCAAAGTCAAGTTACGTCAAGCGTGATTAGTACTTGGATGGGTGACCGTTCCAAGTAAAAATTACATTGCTAACTCCTTAGAATAAATTCGTCTCGCTTTCCACATATTGCAGTGATGTACTTGTGTGTGGTTCCCCAGGTTTTGGACATTACTTTGGTCTATTGATAAAAAGTAGAGGTGTCCGTCCTGACTGAGGTTATCCACGGTTCTTCAGTCTCACCTCAGCGAATGCTGGGACGCGTAACAGGCCGTGGTCACCATCCTTTCCCTACCTTATATCCCTACTCATTACCCTACCTCGAGCTCCAAGCTCATAGATGTGTCTCCTTGTAAAAAAAAAAAGTCTGAAATTCAATAAATACCTACTTAATTTCAATATCAAATAAAAATACAAAGCAGAAAAATACTGTGGACACGATTTGAGGGTAGGGTAACTGCAGGGGAGCTATTTCAAGAAGGAGTTTTCCAGAAAGTTATCCCGCTTTTCATTAAACGCCGTTATCTTGTTATCGTCATTGATTTAGGCTGGAACTAAACGTGATTAGAGCATTGAGAAACTTGGATAAATACCTTTCTTAAATCGTGCCCATGACGCTAACCACGACGTTTAGCATCAGCCAGTCTTACTCAATGACATTAAACGTGGTCAATAAGAACATAACTTCTTCCTTTCTTACCCATAGTTAATTACACACTACAGTATTACAAATCTTAGTTTACGTGTGGATTCAACTGCGCGCGGCGGACATCTTGAAAATAAATATTAAGGATGTTATGGATGCCGCCATTCAGTCTAGACTGTCTGGAGCTGGCGCCATAGTGTCTACAGGTATTCTAAGATCTGTTAGACTGTATATTCAAGACTGTCTCATATAAAATTCTTTTTTACGTTATAAAAGCCACTGCCTATTTACTTGCAACACCTTCATTTAATGAACAGCAATAATAGCAATACAATACAATAATTATTTTATTTTTATTCGTCCAATAAAATTCCAAGTATATTAAATTTATTTTATGCATTATAATAATATATTAATAAAAAAAATACAAATAAAACATTATTCAGGGGTAAGACACGTCCAAAGGGCGAAAGATATAATAATATAAAATAACTACAAACATCGCTGAAAAAATACTTTAGCAGAGTAAAAACAATTTATTATTAAGGAGAAATATTTTATTTAATTTTCTGAAATCTTGCGATTTCTTTACGTTTAATACAGGTATTGATAATTTATTGTAAAGCTAGATACATTCTTCTGCTCGTTGTTAGTAAACAAAGTATTGTTGTGTAATGTCTGTCGCGTGAAAGAAAAAACATGGGACGCTTGTTGATTTACATGTTAACTTATGGAAAATGACCGTTTATTATGAAGTTGAAACGGTTACCTAGCGCCAACAATGCCATTACGTTCTCTGCTCTGGTGGCAAAATTATATAGGCACTAACTACGTTGTCCTATGTTTAACAATGAAAAAGGCTTCCTGCGACAGACATTATAAACAATGGTTTGTTACAACCATTACGAGTAGAAGACTTTGTGTAAGACCATTGTCAATTAACTTATCATTATACAGACTCAACTAGTAACCACAAATTGAGTGATATAGTTACTATATTACATTAACTTTGTTATGTAACCAAGAAGTTGAAATTGATATTCCACGCACGAGTATACAACAATGAATGTTTTGTGCAAAAGTTTTCAACTTTGCAATCGTGATTTTCTGCAAACAAAAGTATCTTATTCACTTAATTCACGTTCATTCAATAACTTTACTGCCAAGTTTATAGTATTGTGTTGCAAAATTATGTACACTTCTCAGGTATTTCATCCTTTTATGTATAATATAATAATATATTTACTAGGAAAGTAAAGTATTTAGTGCTGAGTCATAGCTAGAGAGAGAGAGAGAGAGAGAGAGAGAGAGAGAGAGAGAGAGAGAGAGAGAGAGAGAAGTAGCCCCACAGGGATACAATATATTAATACTGTTCATAATGAATTATCAGACAATTAGAGAGGACTCATTAAATAAATGTAGTCAACAAGGCTTATCACTTGTAAGAAATTTGGGTGAAAAATGAATCGTGTTATTCGGACTTGAAATTTGACATATTTAACGTCATAGAAACCTTGCTGATCTTATTGTCAGCAGGGCATACTGTGATAAACTTGTTGACAAAATGTTTCAACCTGGTCACGTCATCAACTTGTCAACCCAGACACGATCGAATCTGTCGCTCCTTGCATCACAATGCAATCAACTTAGAAATTCCTAATTAAATCATAAAACAATGTAATAATTTTGAGGCAGTACTAATATCTGAAATACACATGAAATATCCTTATAACAATTGCAGAAAATGAAAAGTGTATTTTTATTATAAGAAGTATCAATATCATCTGATATTAGTAATTGATGGCATCCTATATCAATTGTTGACCATTCTGACGAGGTTTTTTCATGGTTCCTTAAGTCCTAACCAGCGATATAGATAAATGTCCAGGTTTGGAAGGGACCCAGGGAACAATAAATATTCACGATGAGCTAGGAAGGAAGTCAAATGACTTGTGACCACTGCCTTATAATAGGGTATTGAAAAATTAAGGAATAATCTGAAAATCGGGAGCAAGATTTTATTTATATTTTTTTTAATTTTTTAAAAGCTTTCAATTTATAAAAAAAAAAAAAAAAAATAAATACAAGAATTTTAATTTGACAAATGATTTTGATATAAACAATTCAAAACAAAATAAATACATGATATCTTATATAAATTTCAAAATAAAAATTATAAACTGAAAAAAGTTAATAATAGCAAAAAAAATATTAGAAACAAGAAGAAATTGTGTAATATTAGTTATTAAAAAACTTTTTTTCGCAACTCTTTTTAAGAAGGGTAAATTACTCCCTTTTTTTTTCTCCTTGAGTATATTGCTTGGTTTTATGAGTCTTTAATAACGCCACTCTTGCAACGAGAATCGATATTTTTTTTTTATGTTAAACTAAAGTTCTCGCCAAAGGTGCCTCTCTGTAAAGAAAACATTATGGAGGTAGAAAAACAATCTTGGCTTCTCTAGCTGAGTGAAGAAATAGGTAGTCAATTGCCAACGTGGGAGGGATAACGTAGTCACAATATGGGGGCGATTCACCAAAGTTATCAAGCTTCCTTACTAAACGCGGTTAGTGCCAGCCTATAATTCAATGACACTTAACGTGGTTGGTGAGAAACCTGGATAACTCTTCATGAATCGCGCCCATTTAGTCTCACCTTTGCACCAGTGACGCAAAAACTAACAGTATAATATACAGTCAAACAATCGAATCGAAAGCAGACTCCTGAAAATTTCCGGAAGTGTCACATTTTCTACTTATTTCCACTTCCGATGGCAAGCTAAATAAAATCGGAACTACGTAATTTACGTCACTTCTGTAAATTTTCAGGCATCATTTCTTGCTTTTTAGACTGGAAGCTCGCACGGAATGTGTTAAATTAATTCAAATATACCTAGTTGAGAAAGAGCAGGTTTTATATCAGTGAGATAAGTAATTGATCCTTAAATATAGAATTTAATCAATGAAGGAACGTGGAAATCTCTGTGAGAATGGTCAATATAAATTTATGCAAAACGGTATAAGTTCCAAACCATGATAAAATTCCATTAAAGGTTCAGTGCAATAGTTAAGCATTTTTTTAAAATGCTGCATGCTAACAAATTTCTCATTTCTCAAAAATGGGTGATGGAGTATTGTCCTCAATTTTTTTTATTGCAGAAATGGATAGAGGGTAAAAAGTTATGCTACCCTGATTTTTTTCAGATTTTTTAGAGCCCGGGAAGTATTTTTAAAAAATTATTGAAAGTCCTTTTTTTGACGTCACGCGGCGGCAAGTCCTATCTTTTTCTTAACGAGCGGCGTCTCGTGACGTCACAAAAATAACTTTCAATAATTTTTTAAAAATAGTTCCGGACGGGCTCCAAAAAATCTGAACAAAATCAGGGTAGCATAACTTTGCACCCTCTATCCATTTCTGCAATAAAAAAATTGAGGTCAATACTCTATTTTAAAGGACAATCCTAAAACTCCCTATATGTTTCAAGGATGCTCCTTGATATGTTTACTGATTATTGAAAGACATTCATGAACTAAACAAAGCTATTTTTAACTATTTCATACTAATATACTACAATGGGCGGAAAAATAAATTAAAAGTTGAGATCTGAAAGTAATTTATCTGTCAATCCAAAAATACACTGTAAAATGTATAAATGCTAATTTTAAAACGATACTTATAACAGCTAAACAGGTGTTATCAGTAACATAGATTTATAATAAATTTATTTCACCACTCTATACTAAATTAATGCACGCAAAAGGTAAAAAATTTAAAAGTGCTTATACTTGTAATTTTTTTATTATAACTAATGAAAAGCAATTTTGTTACATTAATTATTGTTTATAGTAGTCAAAAATAACTAAAAATCGAGCTGAATTTTAAAACTTTATTTTTCACCTTTCAAAACTTCATCATGCCTTAAAATACAACCTTTTAAAATTGAAAAGGTTTATATATTATTTTTGTATTTAAATTTCAAGTATTTCAAGAAATTTATCAATTTAAACATTTTTAAAACGATTAATTTAATATAGATGGTATTTTATAAGAGTTAAGATAGCTTCATTACTCAATTTAGCATGGTGTTAATTAATCAATTACTATAGGAGACTGCCATGAATGAGGAGGCTGATAATTCAATACCCTCGCCAACGTCGCTGCTATCTGCTGAGTCGGCTGACGTTACTGAGTAAAGAAAACGGGAGAAGTAGTCTATTCAACAAACTGTGCTAGAACAGATCTTGGAACATACACCTCGGCACTCCACGAATGTTATCATGCTTTATCTATAAACACGAAGTAGGGCCAACCTTTTAGAAATTTTTCATTGCATGTTTGGGTAGATCACCTCGAGTTTTGTACTATGACAATTTTTTTCAGCTTTTTTTAAACCTGTAACACCTCAAAATCGAGGATAAAAACGCTATGACGTTATAGTCATGCAACGTCTTTACCTAGCTTGCATGTTAAATATTTACATGACTTTGACGTCACAGTATTTTACAGCCCAATATTAAGGGTGTTAGAGGGTTCGAAAAAATCTGAAAAAATATTGACAGCAAAACTCGACGTCTTCTATCCAAATATGCAAATTTCATAAAAGATGTCTATTGGTGACAAAAACAACTAAAAATAAAACATTATTTCAATCGGTGAATTTGTCCTGTGATAATAATCTACTTGCTTTATGGTAATTTATCAATAAAAATACTATATCTACAACAAGACAAAAAACTGTAATTTTAACATATAATATATATGGACCTACTGTACTTAAGCTTTTTTCATAAAGACAAATAGACTTATGATGTTTGCACCTGTTCTAAAAGTACATAATTTTTCTTTGTTTCAGAGCTGTAGTGCTAACAGGGGTGACGTTTATGCTGTCTTTAGGTGTACCACCTTTCATAATTTGAAACTAATCTCATTTTCTCAGCCTATTTGATAATTTGAGAAAGGTTGTTGCATTTAATCAGAATTTTGTCATGCTTGTAATGTTTTAGTCCTTGGCACTTGCTCTGTAACGACTGCTTTACTGTTAGAACCAAAAATATGTGCCCCTCTCCTTATGGGAATTGAATGCTATTTGGTGGCATTCATTTTTTAAACCAATAGTAATTGATGATTAAGGACAAATAAAGTGCTACTGGACACACGACAAAATAAATTCAAGGAGATGAGAGATAGATTAATGAAATTATCTTGAATGAAAATCATATTTAATATAATTATATAATATTTAATTTAATATTTTCTTTGTTTTGAAACAGACGCGGATCCAGGGGGTGGTTGAGGGAACTGCAGCCCCCTCTCCCCCCCACTCCACAATTTTGGATTTAACATGGGCAGTATAAGCATTTTCTCTGTTCTAACTTTTTTTCAACATTTGCCTTATGAAGATAGCCCCGGCCCACCCACCCCGAAATTTGGTTCTGGATCTACACCTGTTGAAATTGAGAAGAAATGTGATTAGGATTTTAAAAATAGACAATAAAGCCGTTTTAACCTTTTTACATACAGAAATTGACTTAAAACAAGAGAAAGTTTTTTTTTTCTCTGCATTATAACGACTCATTTAACAAAATGTAATTAATTAATGTTATATTGTTAATAAAGTGAAATATAAAATATGAGATTAAAATTTAATAATGTGATTTTTCAAATAATTTAAATATTTTCCATATATCTTGCATTTATTTTGAAAATGCGTCATTTTTTACATTTTTACTTTAAAAGTTGTAATTAAAATTCATTCAGTTACTAATTAAAACAGAAATAATTATAAGCTACTTATTAATCGTTTGATGTTTTATTAATCTGAACGAAAATTAAAACTTTTTGCTTCACCACCTCCCTCTCATTGGCAGAAAGTTTAAAACATCGACTCACTTTTTCCTGCCAGGTACTGTACTGAATATGCAAAGATAGCAAGATCGGAGTAAATTAATCTTGGCCAAGCGTCTTACAAAGCTCACCAAAGTTATAATTAATGTAAGCCTATGTAGTTGCACGTATGGTTTATTCTTCTATGCCACAAGGTAGTGATTTTTCTAGACGATGTAAAAAGTTACATTGAGTTTATCGTAGTTAGCTGTAGGGCTAAAAGAAATGAATAAATTCTAATTCTAATTTTAATATTTGTTCTGTTAAATTTAATCATAACGTTCATAAAAAGTTGTAAACAAATTTTAAATAATTTCATAAAAATATTAAATATAATATTTAATTTAATAATGATTATTTAATATTTAATTTAAAATAATTTTAATTCTTTAGCCGGTAATTTAAAGTGAAAATTATTTAAAATTAATATAAATAAATATTATTTTATACACACATTTTTCACTATGGAACGAGATCTTAATCATTCATAGCCAATCTAAGCCAATTGCGATAAATTTGTAAGCTTTGGTATATGATATAGTAATTATTTTTAATATAAATTAAAAGTTCTCAAATATAAATAAATTTGAAAACGATTAAATCGAAAGTGTTTTGGTGCAGTGTTCTCATCCATTACTTCAATTCTGCTCTTCTTTCAAATAAGACATTCTTAAAAATTACGCTTTAAATTTTGTTTTTCAAATACTTTATAAAGGCAATAATATCATATAATAATAGATTTCAACTTAAAATTAAGAACAATCTAACTTAATTTTACACTTTTTTTTTCCATACGTGTGACGCCGCCCCGAAGTCGTGTGACGTCACACCTTCGCAACAATGCTGTGGCGGTACTTGATGTAATTCTCACAGTTCTCTGCATTGCCGCGGGCCTCCTACCTCTATAGACAACAAACAGAAGCCTTGACATGGATTTTTTTATGTACTTCTTTAGTGGTGAGAAGATGGAGGAGGGTAAAATTTTATAATGGAAAATAAGAAATATAAAAAGGAAGACTTATCATAAAATTTTGTATGACGTAGTTCTTTATTGTAGCTAAGGGAACGTGGAAATTTAAATTAAAATGGTCGTTTATTGATTATTAACTTATAAGCAAACTGCTATGATTTTATATTGAAAATTTATTTATTGAGAGCGATTCTTACTAATGGCCTAGAACGTCTAATTCAGGGCCCTCGACAATTTTCGGAAAAGTCCGCCAAATGAGTCAGGGCTTGAGCAGCTCACCGTTGGTCTGTGTGGTGACGTCACAGACTCGATAGCGTAGCGCTGGTGGCAAAAGCGGAACCTTTGATAGTTCGGCTAGCCAATCAAATAATGCTCTTATGAAAGTTATGTTGTTTTATAATATAACTGATATATATTCCAGTTTCAAATGGAGGTCACTTTTTTGTATTATTTTGAAAAAATTAATGTCAATTGCTTTCATTTTGATCATTTAAGTCTCTTCTTACGACCCACTGATTTAACGAAATGCAGACGTATACAATACGTATGCATTGATATAATTAATCGCCTTTGATTCAATGGACATAATTTCTTTTATTATATATTTGAATTGAGAACGTCGAGTTATGTGATGATATTTTTTTAGATTTAAACCTCAAAAATACACTCGAAAGAATAGATCTAGTGACGTTGCAGCCATGAAGCATAAAATATATATTTTTTTTATTATATTTCGAAATGCTTGGTGTTAAATATTTTTTATATGACCATTTATACGACGTCACAGCATTTTGCAGCATGATTTTAAAGTTTTTTTAAAGGAACAAAACATTTGATAAAGTTGACTAATACGGGAATTTCATGTTTACATTTTGGATCGCACGGAGATGCCCGAAGCCATCCGAAGATCTTCGGGATGTAGGCAGAAAACCCTAAAAACCTATGCTGTGTGCGTGTTACTGTTAACGTAACTCACAACACCTCTTTTTTAATAATAGTTTTGGTTTCCACATATTTTTATTCACTAGCATTGGTTCTTCTTGTAACCATTTTTTATGAAAATTTATTCTACGAAAAATTGCTCGAATCGTCAGGAGAAATTAATTTCGAGACCAACTTTAACACGTATCTGCTACGCCGCTGACAATGTTTTGCCTACACAATCGTGACGTCGTATTGTTTTGTGACGTATGATGAAAGACCCGTATACATAATTCGAGATCCTCTATCAAAATTTGAAATAAAAAATCATGAAGTTTTATGTTTATTTTAAGTAATTCTGCTACAATTAAAGTTTTTGGTAGCTCTCTGATTTCAAGATTCTTTACAAACACCAAAAAAATATACAAATACAGATAGATACCGCTTAAAATCAATCAAAATACGAATGGCGACAAAAAATAAATTCAATATCGAGTTACATATGTCTAAATTTTTTTAATGTTAAAGAAACCTCACGAAACCAACGAAGACGCACCATATTTAATTAATCAATTATTACTATATATGGATGGTCTGAAATTGAATGTTGCGTAAAGAATCTCCAGCAATGCAACAGTCTTTTGTTGTTATTGTGGGTGGTAAAGAAAATATTATATTACGTTTCAACAATCAAATAAAAGACCTTGTTTTGTATAATATTTCTTATATAATATTCTATTTATAGAAATATCAATTTTATTAGAAATTTATTTCTTTATATTATTTTAATTATTTATTTAAAATAAGATATATATTCAATTTTTAATATATATATTTTTTTTTACAGGGATGCACCCCTAAGAGCTTACAGCTCGTGGCGGGGTACTTGGTAGGGATAAGGTAGGGAACGGATAGTGGCCACGGCCTGCATGCTTACGCGTCCCAGCATTCGCTGAGGTGAGACTGAGGGAACCGTGGAAAACCTCAGTCAGGACGGACACCTCTACTTTTTCTCAATGGACCAAATGTTTGTGAATTCTTCAAAATTATAGTTAATTGTTATAATTTAATTAATTAATTTAATTTAATTTTGCTATGAATAATAAGTTCTCATTTTCACTTCATATAAACTTTTTCTTTGGTTTATACGTTAAATGATAGGAAAAATATTTAACATGGGTGTTCGATCTCTTTACAATGTAAGCTCTTTGATGTAGCGTAAGGTCTATAATTGCAACAAAACATTATACGACAGTTATTGGTTTATAGGACAGAGTACGACACTAATATTCTTAGGCGACGATTTGTATTACCTCTGCATTATAACAGCCCTGGATCAAGTCCATGTGGGCAGAACAGTCTAGGGGTGGCGAGAAACCCGCCCATGTTCTGTTGTTTGTATCAATGGAAACAATTCCGCGCGGTCAGCCAGAACTAAATACACTAATTATTTTATACCATCTAAGCATATTGCAGAAAATTAATGAAGTAAAATAATGCATATCAGGTATACTTGAATTAATTTAACAAGGAAACCTTTAACAAATTAAAATAAACATTTTATACAAATTAAAATATATTTCTATTACAAAGCTTAAAAGCATGAATATTTTTCAAAAAGTTATAATTTAACAATTAAAAAAATATCAAATATATATTAGAATATTAATAATATTTAATTTTTAATTGTGGAAATTAAATGTGAGTTTTGCTCATTAAAATGTGCATATTATTAAGTTAATTACTAACAAAACTGATTGAACTGTATCAGGATTAAATGTGTTTAAATAAATAAACCCTTCTATTTTTTAATCATTTATTTTTTTTTACGTTTTTTTAAGACCAGATAATTATGATAAGAATGTCTGTAAATGAAATGCATAATCTATTTATGTTAAGGGTAAGGTAACGCCACAAATGTTAAAAAAAATCCCTCTCACAAAAATTCTGAAAAAAATTTAAAATGTTCTCCTCTACACCCCCTATCAGTAGCTAAAATATCAGGTATACAAATACGATCTAGTTTTTGAGTTATGAATTTTTAAAGTTGACCAATTTAACATGGGAGTTTCATTTCTCCATGTTAAAGTAGTCAACTTTAAAAATTTATAACTCAAAAACTAGATCGTATTTGTATACCTGATATTTTAGGTACTGATAGGGGGTATAGAGGAGAACATTTTAAATTTTTTTCAGAATTTTTGTGAGAGGGATTTTTTTTAACATTGGTGGCGTTACCTTACCCTTAATATAAACCGTCAGTACAGAGGACAAAAAATAATATTTATCTTATTCTGAAATGAGTTTACGTATATAAATCTAATTGTTTTCAACGTTGAATTTCTTTAAAAAAAAGTTGGATTATGAATTAATTAAAAAAACAGTAACTCACTTAATTCTGGCTTTCATTTAAAATGTCCACTTCCGGGATATTTTAGTACAAATAAAACTATACCTTATTATACAAAACATATACGTATTTATAATTAGATTTCATTTGAATAATAAATACTTGCTGACTAAAGAACATGTACATATATTTATTGTTTGTTATATTCTGTATATTTAGTTAACATTTTTATAAAATTAATAAAATGAAGTAGTATATCTTTATTATAATTTTATGATCTTTTACAATTAAATTAAAATTTCAAAATTAATGAAATATATGAAGTTAAAAAAATTGTTTTAATACGGAATTCTAGTTTCATAATGGACGTACGTATTAAATTATTTTTACTGTATTTTTTGCTGAAAGAAACTACTCTAGGGAGTTTTTTTATATTTCTAATATAAATATAAATTGTGTAATACAGTGAAGAAGTAACAATACATTTTTATTTTTGAATTAAAAAGAATTCAAATAATGGTGTTGTCTGGTTTTAATATATATAATATATGAGGTTCTGTCTTTAAGATAAAACTGCTTTTAAGCTTATGTATACTTACAGTATATTTTATACATTTGTTTTATATATTTCAATATATTTCAAAGGTTTTTATTTCGAAACACAAACATACATTGAATTATTAACATTAACAAAAAAATGTCATTAAAATTAATGTTTTTCAATATAGTTCTTTGAATACAATCTATATAAAAAGTTCAATCGATAAGATTACAGAATGTAATCTTCATTAAATAAATATATAATATTTCAAATTTATAACGTAGCAAGAATAACTGGAAGTAATAGTTTTATTATAAATCAGTTTTAAAAATTTTAGAAAAAACAACAAAAATCTCAGAATTTTGTTCAGTGGACTTTAAATTTTCATTAAAAAAAATCCCCACTATATTTTTCTAACACTTTCCATACATGTATAACACATTTTTAATATTGATGTAATTATAACTGAAATTTAAACGGTATTAAATTGTCTGGTTTAAATATAGATAATAATATAAGTGAATTATGAACCATATCTTATACTACATCCCCTATCAGAAGCTAATGTTATATAGCTGATATTTTAGCTACTGATAGGAGGTGTAGAGAACATTTTAAGATATATTTCATAACGTTCATGTGTGGGATTTTTTTAAAGGGTGTGTTACCTTACCCTTAACACAGTTAACACTGAACATATTGTAATAGTTCTGAAAATCTTTATATTTCCTCGAACTTCATGCAATGTGTTACAGTAAAGCTTTTTATAATAGAACTAGAGATAAGATAGGTTTTTTCCCTGAAAATCTCTACATATTATTAATACCCCTCCTTCCTTTTGTATAGAAATCGATTCGATTTATTTCTAAATGGGTGCATCTTGGCTTGTCGTTATCGCCTTGCACTATACATAGGAGTAAGCCCTTTAATCTCTTGTGTATATTATTTGTTTGCCTAAGCTATTATAAAGCTATAAAGATTTGAGTTAAAAGGCAGCCAATCACAATTCTAGTAAAATGCTAATGCAGTAAATTTATTAACATTATATTATAATTCTAATATTGTTAATGCATTAATTTTCATGGTAGCATGGTTTAAAAGGTATATCCACATATAATTCTAACTATTCCATATTTTATTGTTGGAAAATATTATTATTAAAAGATTTCATTTATTCTGTAACACAATAATTATTTATAAACTTGATACAAATGATACATATATTATTAAAAAAATGTTCTAATCTGATAGCAAGTTAAACAAACAATATATAGTAATAAAAATAATATAAAATGTTTATAAATAACAAAATAATTTATATTAAATTTATATATTAAATTTAAATAATTAAATTAAATAATTTAAATTAATTTTAATTTTTTTAAGAATTGAAACTTAAATTACTCTCCCGTTAATGCAAAGAAATTGATAAAAGTCTTTATGTAACTTCAACTTACATGCAGTAGAAATACATTAGACGACAATTTGATAGCTCTGGTAATCGGTGCTATAATGCAAACCATAACTTCCTATTAAAAAAATTGGTCCTACATTTGAAATACGAATATGCGACGGAAGGATAGTTCGAGAATGGCCTGAAATAATTAGATCAAGGCCAATTTACTGCCATTGTAAAAGTTGGTAATAAAAAAGAATATAAATTCTGAGAAGTCTGCTAAAAGCCGTTATAATTTTCTACGCACAATACAAAAACTTTTTATCTTAATTTTATATTCAGATAATACGAATTTAAGGAATTTAATTTAAAATTATAATTAAAAAAGATAATTAAAAGTTACATAATATATAATATAAATAATATTATAATCCACTTGATTGGTGCGATCACCCTTATAATTGAAAAATTACATCTTCAACTCGTCCTTTATACTTCTAAACCTAATCTTTTTACGTCTTTTTACCACAAAAACATCTTATTTTCTATTCATGCAAAGTGAGGATAAAATGTAGACAATATTTCTTAAATTTTACGTTCAAAAACAGGAAACGACGTAATCTCGTCTTTTTCCCTACTTTTTCCTCGAAAATGGTGCAAAATTATAAGGAAGAAGATGAAGACAATGAAGACAAACGTTAATAGTGAATAAAAGATGAAAATTATTTCAACTCGAGCATAGTATGAAGTATCGACCTCAATTTTTTTATTGCAGGAATGGATAGAGGGTGCAAAGTCATGCTACCCTGCATTTTTTCAAAATTTTTACGGCCCTGGAGGTATTTTTAAAAAATTATTGAAAATCCTTTTTGTGACGTCACGCGGTGACAAGTCCTATCCTTTTCTTAAGGAGAGGCGCCTCGTGACGTCACAAAAAAGGACTTTCAATAATTTTTTAAAAATACTTCCAGGGCTGTAAAAAATCTGAAAAATTTCAGGGTAGCATAACTTTACACCCTCCATCAATTTCTTCAATAAAAAAAAATTGAGGTCAGTACTCCATTGTTATATTCACTTTTAGCATTTTTTAATGTAAGTTTTTCATCCTTTTGAAAGCCCGCGGATCACACGGGAATAAAATTCATTACAAGTAAAGATTAGTTTCTAATCTCGTTTCACTACCTGTAGTGAAAAATGCTCTTAAAACCCATTTGATCCGCAGGCTCTCATTCTTTTAAAACATAATTTTTTGCTGCACTTCAGTATGTAAATTGACATTAAATATGCATTTTACTGTTTAAAATTAAAATGCACTATAATAATAAAAAACTGCATTTTATATGCAATTTAAAGTACACAGAATTAATCAATTAAATTTGTAATTATGTTAAAATTTCAATTGCATTAAAATAGTAATATAAATGCATTTAAAAATAATTTTAATCCAACTTTTCCTCTATATTTACATATAGATTCGCACCGTACAATATGACTGCTAATTCGTTAATTACTATCGTACATGCAGTACATATTACGTGTATAGTAATACGTATATTCACACATCGCTGAATCTGATGAGATGACGTCATCATGAGTCAAAATCAAAGTCAAGAGCAATCAAAACATGATGACACTTGCATCAGAATACGCGTATATGGGTTATTGCGCTAACCATCGATTAGAACAATGTTATGAAAGATGCATTTATTTGTTGCAGCATTGTTTCTCTCTATCTCTCTCGCTCCTCGCTCCCCCCCCCCTCTCTCTCTCTCTCTCTCTCTCTCTCTCTCTCTCTCTCTCTCTCTCTATGGAAGCTCCAAAAGTTCCAATCAAAATGTCCTTCCATTTCTGATAAGGTTTAATTTTTTGATAAACAATCAACCTTCTTGTAAATGGAAGCTATTTGGAACTATAGTAGACTCAACTTTTTAATATTCTGTACTATTTTCATTCTCTTTTTCAATTATATAATTTTACTACTAATTGTAAGAGAGTAGCATGCAGAATATTGATTTAAATTTAACGTCTCTTTTGAGAATATCAAGAAAAGAGCACCTTTTTTTCATTTTGTCCATATTTTTAAACAAAATTACAATGCAACTTTATATACACTGTAATATTTCCAACAATGTATGAAAATCCTGTTTGTTTGTTTTTTTAATTTTTGTGTTATACTTTGTAACAAATTTTAGAAATTGGAATACCTTAAAGAACCATGAGACATTTTTTCATTGATGTCTTAAGCTGGTCTTTCTCTTACTTACGTTTAATGTCTGTTTTATTCAGAATAATAAATGTCAGCATAAAAATTCATTAATTAAGAGAATATAATTAAATTTATTTATTAAAATTTAAAACATACATGTAAAAAGTAACATTACATTATTACCATTAAATTAATTAGTTTTTTTTTGTATGAATAATATTAAAATTGTTAATTTTAAAATAATCATGTGTTTTATTTTATAAGAGATGACCACAGAGTTATATACGAAAACATTTTAAAACCAGATGTTATAAATTTTGCTGGCTAAAAGTTTGCTTTACCACCGAGGCAATTATAAACTTTTCTGTCACTATTGAATATTCATCAAAATTTATTTATATGCAAGAAACATGAAACAAGGATTTTAATACGTTTTCTACAGGACAGCACCACGATATTGTTGGGTTGAATCACGCCCAGATGTTTTACCTCCCCTTCTGTTGTCAAACCATACGTTCTAAAGCATTGAAAAAATTAGAAAACTTGACTTTGTTGACAGGTATAATTATTTAAGAACACAAAAATATATAGCCTGTGTAGTCTTCATAAACTATAGCAGATGATATGGAAAAGATATATATGTAATACTTGTCATCTACAATAAATAATTAATTTTTTTCTACATTTTCTCCCCTAAAAATGCAACACAAAGTATGCAATATGCGTTGCAGTGACGTAACGTGGGATTAACATATACAATCCAACCAATTCAGTTTTGCTTGTATATTTTATGTGTCATATAATAGAGAATATAATTTTATTACATGCAGCTTGATGCACCTCAGTAAAAATTAATAATTATTACTTAATGTTGAACAGTCCACCATATTTAATTTATAAAAATACGTTATGTATAGTGGGTAAACTCACTTTAAAAAAATTGGAAGAAGAGATTACCTCCCCCCACCCCATCCTCATTTAAATCTACTCTTTACATTATTTTGAGTAGCTGTAAGTGCCTTGCAAATTATAAAATATAAAGTACAAAGTTTTAGACTTGAATTAAAGTCAAGTGTTCCTGGTGTACATTTTTTTCCATCAACCACCATGATAGAATTTTTGAATATTTTCACAGTAATTATAGTACCTATATTGTTTGGAAAACTCTCCTATCCCCATTTAGACTTCTGATTTTTTAATTAAGAATTTATTTTCCTCTAAAATTTACTTTATTAATGCTGAAGTTTGCATTTCATATTTTTATTTTACGTAATATGTACTGGCCACGGGATAATATAAAAACACTGTATGCTAAACCAGCTTATTGAAAGCCTTTATATACTGTAAAGTATATTATTAACCAACACTAAACTTTTAGATACTTAATCTAAGTACATTTTTTTTTTTATTTCTATTAACTTTTTAATAAAAAAATTAACTTATTTAATGTTCTTAAACCTAAAAAGTCCCTACAGTAAGATGAAATTAATTACACTGAAGTAAAATTCAATATCTAATATTATATAGAGGACATAAAGGGCCAAGAGATGGCGCTGACGTCTGAAAATTTTGCTTTTTGCATCGAGGATACGGCAATACCTATAGCATGGGGAGAATCACAAAAATTATCAAATTTTTAGGAAAGAAATCACTTACGAAGTTGAAATATTTTTTTTATATTTGTCCGAAAGTATTTAACAACTAATTATGGTGTTGTCATTTCTGTAAAATTATGCTGTGGCTGCTGACAGAGCATTTACATGATTTTACAATGTTAATCATATGCAGCAATCCTCGCCAGACGCACATAGTTCCTGCAGTTACCACTAGGTTCGCAATAACTTTATGATGCCAATAGACTTTAGAAAACGAGCATTTCCATAATTTATATTTTGAACTTTTAGTGCAATAAGATGACCTCGATGACCTTGGAACTGATAAAGTCGCATGAAAATCTTTATATTAAATAAAAACACGATAAAAAATTGAAATATCAAGTACACATCATGTATGATTGAAATCAAAGAGTCATACTGCTTCTTTTATGAAAAAATTGGCTACAAAATTCATTAAAGATGGCAAAAAAATGTAATTGAACTTTACTTACTTTCTTTTACTAAAATCTCAGGAGAATTAAGTAATATCTTTTACCATTATGTCTACACCTATATAACACACAGATAGTTTTTTTTTATATATATTTTTATTAGTGAATTTAAAAAAAAAATGTATGTATAAATATAAAAAATCATTTCAAAATAACAATGACAATTAAAATGATTTATCAATGCAAACAATAAAATACGAAGTTTATAATTTATGATATTATTGAAAGATAAAGACTTTTTTCCCTTAACAGAACCTTGTAGGATTCTGATCATAATAGACATCATAGACAGGGAGTTCCAGGCTCTTCATAAACTCGACCTAACTTTGCAAAAGGCTTCCTGTGTGTTCCTTACAATCTCGTATTATACTATAGAGCAGCGGTTTTCAAACTATGGACACGTCCCAAATTTGAGACAGTGAGATTTTTCGTCTGGGACTTCATGAAAATCGGGTAATGGCGACCAAGGCCATATGGTTAATAAGGTATTGGGAAATAGGAAAGCAATGGGTAAAAAAATGGGACATCATTTTTTAATTGAATATTATCTGGGACTCGGGTCAAAAAGTTTGAAAACCACTGCTATAGGGTAAACACTAAGATTTTTTTTTTCAAGGAATAAATTTTTATTTCTTTACATTATTTTCTTTGCCTGGCTTTGAGTATACGATTTTATTAAAACCTTTTAATAATGAAATATATTACGTTATATTTTACATAACATATTCTTTTCCCGCAAACATTGAGGGACTCATATATCCAATAATAAATTTAAAATTAAAAAGCTCGAACATAATAATATTGCTTGTGATTTTTTCAATTCGAAATCCAAAAGAGCAAAATAAATTATTCTTTGGAATTTAGTGAGGGAGGGGAGAAGGGATCAAATGTCGTAACATCTCTTTCACTGCACAAAAGGCATGCAGATAATAATATTCTTAGAGCAAAGGATATAATTAAATTTAATTCAAAAAATCGTTATTCAGAAAAAAAGAAAAACTCATTACGATATTACAATAAAATTTTGAGTTTGGGTACAATTTAGACCTTTTAAACGTTACCACAGCCATTATGTATCTAAATATTGAAAATATAACATTTAATTATAATAAAAAAGCAAACAATTTATGATTATAAAATATAACATTATTTTTCTTGTTTTTATAATTTTTTATTGTTTTGTTATTTATATCTTATTTGATATGATATGCTGACATCTAATTCATGACAGTTTTGAAGCACCGTACATGATTATCATATTCAACGACATTTTTTATGAGGTATTACGATGTGGCTCAGATTCACATTGCCTCTGTCGCTTATGCAATTTGCTCCGCTTTGATGCTGAACAAGTTGCCTAACTTAACGGCGAGTTAGATTGTTCACATCACTCGCTTATAATAATTAATATTATTATAATTATAATTGATTATTATAATGGGTCGCGAACTATGTACTATCAGGCTGACCCTAGGACCGCCAAATTCAACTTTGTTTTCGTCATCTTTGTAACGCAATTCGTCATTCGTAGCCGATTTTTAAAGAAGTACTCTCATCGCCTTGGAAAATTTCCCACTTGCTGCCATGACCATGACACAGGTCATGGTGATTAACAAGGTTGCAACTAGTGGGAAATTTTCCAAGGTGACGATTGTACATTACTGCTGAATTACTTCAGAGCGGTTCAGATTACTTATTTCTATATTAATATGACTACCAGTATAGTTGCTCAAGTATATAATATATCTATAGGCTAATTAAAAAATTCTAACAGGTTGGTTTATGGAAAAAATATACATCGGAGAACACTTGACTATATTTTTTCAAGTCCAAAATTTTATACAGAAATAAAATTAATATATTATATAAATTATGTGATTAATCACTTGATTATAGTATAATATACATAGCAGCTATTATTATATGATTATAATAATTATAACAACATGTAAAATATATTCGTTGTGCTGTACACTTGTCGCCTTGGAAAATTTCTCTTTGCAGTCTTGTTAATCACTATGCCCGATGTTATTCTTATACGGGGTATGGTGATTAATAAGGCTGCAAAGAGAAATTTTTCGAGACGACGAGTGGACTTGATTGAAATATACGAAAATATGTATCGTGTATGTGAGAAAAAAATTATATGCGCATATCAGTCTATATAAACATAAAAACATAAATAATTACAAAATATGACCTTTTATATAATAACAGTTTAAGGGGAAGATCAGCTGATCGATGTATAGTCCCATTTGATTAACATGTTAATCTTAGCAGAAACACCAAAATTTTGAAAAGATTTTGAGAGACAGATTTTAGTACCTCAAAGCGACAGAAAAAGATTCAAAACAGTTCTTTGATCCAATTTTTTGTAATAAAAAAAAATTGAGCATAGAATTGCTTTGAAATTTTTTCTATGGCTTTAGGTTTTAAATCTGTCTCTCAAAAAAAAAAAAAAAAAAAAAAAAAAATCAGAATTTTGGTGTTTACATGTTAATGAAATTATACTACATCGATCAGCTGATCCATGCTACCTTCTCCTTAATATTAACTTCTTAATGTATATATTATAATGTATTATGTTATTATTTGCCTTTCTAATACCATCAAGTTTCTAAAGCTCATGCATGTTGAATTCAGATTAAAACGCATCTTATCTGTTTTCTCAGAGCAGCTGCCTAGATTTACTCCCATCTGCCGGAAAGATGATATCTCCACATGATTTATGGGATCTCACATATCACACTTGACTGCGTAATCGTTGTGGATTAACGCACTTTTCTTATATCATATTAATATATAACGAACTTATATTATAGAGGTATATCGATTTCTTACAGATTTGACAACTTAAGTATGTTATAAACATTATAGATTTTGATGAAATAGAAAGTGGAATATACACGGAGAAAAATAATTCTATAGCAGCATGACGAGGGTAATAGTTAAATAGCAAACTGTGATACAGTTTGCCCAATTAGATAATAGCATGTAGCATGTATAATATTTAATTAACTGTATAATATTAAGGATTAATGTTCCAAGGTGACAAGCGTACATGACTAAAAATTTCAGCAAACCTTCCTTATATATCATGAAATTATTTTTACATTTTAGAGTAGGTACACTATGTTTCAGAAATATTAAACCAACTTTTACAAGTGCCTGCTGATTGAAATGTATATTAATTATAAATATGAAATAAATAATTTTTCTATATTTCCGGAGTTTATTCACACAGCTAGAACGAGCACAGAAATTTTCATTGTATATTATATATATTAAACGTAATTTACTTGATTTACAGCGCTAATCATAACTCAGGGCAATATAATTAATATATATATTATAATTTTAGACAACAACATTTCACTATGGAAGTTACATATATACATGTTGTACGTTAAATACATGTTGCTAATAATAATTAATAGACATCATGCATACAGCAAAAGACAAAAGCATGCAGTAGTATCCTAAGTTTATAGCTATTTATAATATTAAATATTTTGTTGTTTCATAGAAGCACGTGTCACAAATGTGATAGATATTTTGAATGACTGGGAAATTATAAACATGCATACATTTTTGCATATAAATAAATATATATATAATTTAGTTATAAAATATTATAATTTTTATATTTTTTTGTATTAAACCACAATTAATTGGTTTAAATTGGTCTTTCGAAATCCTATAACTTGAGCGTTTCACTCATCGGGAACCGAGGCGGCCACGGCCTTGCAGTCCATCCAGGCATTTGCCTGCGACTGAGGGAAAAGTGAAAACCTGAGCTATAAGGATGGACGCTACAGCTTTTGTCAATGAACCAGAAGTGCAATGGTCCAAAGTCAGGAGAACCACATAGTACATCTATAGTAGAAAAGCGCAACGATTTAACCCTGGGTGAGAAACATGGTTTTTGTTAATGGAAATGATTACTAATTACTAACCACGCTGTTGATTGACTTCGGTGATTTGACAAGACCCGAGATCAAGCGCGTGTGCCACACCTCCCAAAATAATTAAAATTTTATATTTAAAAAAAAAATAATAATTAACACAGGAAAAAATGTAACAAAAAAAAAACACAGAAAAAAAATATATAATATGACATTATTTTTTAAGGTTAACAAAAATAAGCTATTCATAAATTTGTCGCAGAGAGGAGAGGTGGGGGGGGGGGGATATGTGTACGTCAATTTTTATTGAGCTTATGAACGTCGATCAGTTGTCAACATTTTTATTTCCGATCTAAAAAATAAATATTCTCTGATGTTGCCTCGTACAATTTGTAGTGTCACTCTCACATCACATTTCTTGGTGATGAACTATTTTACTGTCACTGTGTAAAAATATATAAATATATTTTTTTATTTCACACATTATTATCACATTAAAAAGGTCCAGCTAAGATTGATTGATTGGTTGGTATTACAAAAAAGACAATATTATAATGTAACCTATGAATATTATACATAATATATATAACATAAAAAATATGATTATAATTATATGCTGTAAAGTAATATAATAATTATATAATACTTATCAACTAATACATTTTTTATAAAATTTTAAATAACGTTTCAAATTAATATAATCAAAACATACATTGAATTATAAATTTAGTGCAAAAAAAAAAAAAAAAAAAAGGAGACAATGAAATTAGTCTGTTCGTAAAAACAAAATCAGAAAGAATCAATTATTTACGAACAGACCTAATGAAAATAAGTTAATACACACTATAGCTATAAAATACTATCGTTATAAACTATTTATTATTCTCCATAGGTGATAATTATAATATATAATTAAAATACAACAACTTTTTTGTCCTTATTTTTTGCAACGGTTTTATAAATTATAATATTATTTTATTAATTAATTTAATTATGATTATGCAGCGATAGAACAAAACTACTGTATTATATAAATACTTGGAATATTTTTCTCATTAAGGGGAATGTAACACGCCCAATGTTAAAAAAAAAAGGAAAGAAAAAAAAAAAAAAAAAGAAAAAAAAATCCCACTCATGAAAATTATGAAAAAAATGTAAAATGCTTTCCTCTACATCCCCTATCAGTAGCTAAAATATCAGGTGTACAAATTCGAGATAGTTTTTGAGTTATGAATTTTTAAAGTTGAGTACTTTGCAATATATGGATGGAACTTCCATGTTAAATTATGGCCAACGTTAAAAATTCATAACTTAAAAACTAGCTCGAATTTGTATACCTGATATTTTACCTACTGATAGAGGATGTAGGTATAAGAAAATTTTAAATTTTTGTCATAATTTTCATGTGTGGGATTTTTTTTTAACATTGGGCGTGTTATGTTACCTTCCCCTTAAAAAATTGTTACGATTAAAAAAAAAGTATTCGATTTCTATTTATAAGTTGATCCTTATTTGATATTCTGAACAATATTGACAGAATATTACCGCATTGTTAATCTTTAAAACTCAAGCAGAAAGTTCATATAAAACATAAACACGATGCAAAACGTGACAAACACTTTCATAGTTTTATTTTATTTGCCGCCAGGCTCGGACTGGCCATAAGAGTTGGTGAGTGATCGCTCAGTAGGCCCCCTCGGCTGGGAGACCCCTACAACGTTAAAAGTTGGCCCCCAGAGGGTCAAGTAGGCCCTTGATATGGACCCGTACTCCTGTTTGCTCAGTAGGCCCTTTGAGCCCAGTCCGACCCTACTTACCGCTCACCTTATGCCTACTAATTTTTTTTTTCTCGTACTTTAGTTGGTAAAACTCCAAACTTGTATTTGCATATAGATAAGCAGAAGACGTGTGTTTCCGTTTAGAAAAACTTTTTCATGAAAAACTGTGCTAAATTTGAAATGGAAAATTTACCTTACTGTAAAAATATATAATTGTATATAATATTAATAAACATAAATTAAAGTCACGTACCTGACTATATATTATAATAGGTCTGTTCGTAAATACAGCACAATCAGAAATAATTAATTGATTATTATTGATAGTTCTTATATATTATGTTCCATTTATACAGCAGGTTCATCAATAATAATCGCACGATTATTTCTGGTTGTGAATTTATGAACAGTCGACCTATTAACTTATTAAATATTTCATTAATTAAATAATGAGTGCAAAAATATATGAAAAATATTATTAGAGTTTTATGAATATTAAATATAAATAACCTCGTTAATCGATTCTATATTTCATTTGTGGTTTTAAACTATACGTACGATAAAGGAAAATTTCAGGTAATTTTTATAAAAAAAAAATATGAAATACAAATTTTATATCGACACAATGGTAAATATTGTAAATAATCATAAACAAATTATAAAAATATAGCATTTATCTTATACTGAATTTATTTTAAAGGAAATACATTATAAATATTATAATTTAAAGCATTCCAATCAGCACTAATTTCAAATTTTGATCCATCAATTAAATTTATACTGTCTTTACTGTATCCAACACTTATACAATATTATAATAATATGAATAAATTCATAATTAAGGGGAAAAATACATGATTAAAATAAATAAAGAGAGCAATATGTTTTTTTTTTTAATTTTTATTTTTAACACGGAAATAATTTTAATCATTTCCACTACAATTTATATGAACGATACTTAAAACCACAAGAACAGAAAAAATACAATCACCAGGAAGTATTATAGACTAGAACTTTTTATCATCATAATAGGCCAAGGGTACGTAGCAGATAATTGGAACACAAAATTACAACAATTTTTCAATAAATTAATTAATTGGACAAAGGATTTTTTATTTTAATACAAGATTGATTTTTACGAAATATGAGAAATCACAATCAGCAAATTTCAAGTTCATATATGGGAAAATCTTGATGTAATATTACACTACTCTATGTTGATGAATGCAATAGCACAGAAATACAAGAGATTACTTATATGAGTTGTTTACATGCTTATATATGTGTCTGGAAAAGGATATTCCTATTATACGTATAATATATTGCAATCGATGCAAAAATATTTTATACTTTTAAAAAAGAACAATAATGCTGGAATTGCTTATTTATCCTGTCTCAAAAAAAAAAAAAAAAAAAAAAAAAAAAAAAAAAAAAAAATGATCATACAAATATTAGGCATACTTTGTATAAAATTAACATTAAATTAAAAATATTTTTCATAAAAATATTTTTAATTGTAATAAAATGTTGTATTTTACAAAAAAAACAAAACAAAAAAAAAAACATTTTAGATGTTAAGTAGATAAAAAAATACTATCATTTTTTGTAATTTAGTATCAACCTCATTTTTTTTTTTTTGCAGAAATGGACAGAGCGTGCAAAGTTATGCTACCCTGATTTTTTTCAGAATTTTTAGAGCCCTGGAACTATTTTTAAAAAATTATTGAAAGTCTTTTTTGTGACGTCACGCGGCGGCAGTCCTATATTTTTCTTAAGGAGCGGCGCCTCGTGACGTCACAAAAAGAATTTTCAATAATTTTTTAAAAAAAGTTCCCGGGCTCTAAAAAAAATCAGGGTACTTTGCACCCTCCATCCATTTCTGCAATAAAAAAAAAAAAAAAAAAAAAAAAAAAAAATTGAGGTCAATACTCCATCCATACAAAATCTTTTTATGGTATTTTAAATACCAAAAATAATTAAAATAAATTTTAAATATATAATATTTTAAAATACTTCATCTAATTATACTTTGTATTTTAATACATATAAATAATAAAATTTAATAAAATAATTTGTTTGCATGCATTTGTCTCAGAAGAACATCAATTAATTTTTCAACTTAGAATACAAAAGTCCTCACAGAGTTTTGTTCCAATTATGAACCTTATGTTACATGTACATAAAGCCTTTTTTTGCATAAAAACTTTGTGATACTTAGGATATTAGTATTCTGAAATGATGGCAAAAAAACACACATAAAAATGCAACTAAATATACGAAGATGCTAAAAATAAAAAGCAGTTTTTTTTTTAATGAGAGCAAGGCAGAGAAATTAATTAAAGCAACTACATTTTGGGGAAATATAATGATAATTAGGAGATACTTTTTTTTTTTAAAAAATGGCAAGCTAAATGCACCAGCAATTATATAGGTGCATTAATTTTACTGGATTTTATATTAATTACATCAATAGGAGCATTAAATGCTAAATTAATGTAAAATATAACGTTTATTAATACTAGTTAACATTTAACTATTTTCTATATAATATAATTCTCAATAATAATATAAATACATAATAATTAAATTATTGTAATATTATAATTATTGAGAATTTAAATTAATAAACTACTGGTGCATTTCATGGAATACTGCATAAAATTTGAATGCACTTTGAACATTTTTTTTTATATAATATATTTTAATTATTGCTAAATAATTTTAATGTTTATGTGGTTATGAGAGAGACCTTTTTAAAAAAAGTACATCCAAATTTTACGTTGCCGTTCTTAATAATGGTTCCTCGCCAAGTCACGCGATTGCAGTGAGAGGTTTTATTCAACAATACTGGAACAGAAAACACAAGCACAAGTAAGTGCAACAATCTAAAGTCAAGCAAAAAAATACATAACAAAAGAGTTCTAATGCATACTTCAATTTCAACCTTTGCAATTTTTACATTATAAATTGTATAAGAAAATGAAGAATAATTTCAAGACAAACAATAAAAATTTGTGACAATATATCGTCTGAAATAATGAGCGCTCTGCTACCATGATTTTGTATGCAATAATGAGCTATCTGCTATTTCAGGTAAGCACAAATATGAGCTTTACTTTATACTGATTTACAAGCGACCATTTAGAAATATTGAGATAATAAAAATAGTTTTCAAAATCACGCAAAATTAAGTATAATTTTGTAACTGAAAGTCATGAAAATGTGAAGTAAATTAGTGACATCATTTTACAAATATTTTCATTACAATGCAGCTTTACTGTACATTAAAAAAATATTATTTTCTACAATTAAGTGCATAAATATTGCAAATATTGAAATTGAATGTTTTTTGTTTTTTTAATGTTATCACACAGGAATTGTTTTATTTTTTTTTAGAGACAGTTTAGAGAAGAATATTTGCACTGACAGTTTTGACTAAAGTCTATTGTTCTTAAACTTGATACTAAAAAATGTTGGGAATTACTGGAAATGTCATTACTAAGACAGCGCACATTTTTCTATAATTTTTAGCTATGATATGACTTTTTTTTCTATTATTTTATACAACACACCCTTGCTATGATATAAAGAGACTTTTGCAAATATTGTCTTTTCATAATATAAGTGTCATATAAACCATGAAGTTTTGATGCAATTTTAGACCCTATGTACATATAGCGTAAGGTTCATAATTGCATAAAAACTTTGTGGTTTATATGACACTTATATGACTTATATGTCAATGCAAGAAAAGAATAGAAAAAACATTAAAAAAAGTAGGAAAAAACACACCTTTGTCCAATTTTATAAGATTATGTCAAAAATATCAATCATTTGTTAAAATATAACAAGTCTGCGTTTCTTTTAGTTTTAATTAAATTAAAAACTAATTAGGATTAATTATGGATGTTGTGCAAGGGTAATTGGGTATAAAATATTTTCCCCAATACAAAAGAAAACTATAAAGTTTTTCTGTGGAATCCAGTTGAAATGATCATGCCAGCCATTAATGTGTCCAATTTGATAAGGTTTGATCGCATGCAATTCAACAGTATTAGTAGTTAGTTTCAGTTAATACTGTTTCCACAGAAAATCTATTTAAATAATTTAACCACTAACACCAATACCACCATGCAACAAAACAGGTCTGTTTTATTAAATATGATTTTTTTTATGCATAAAAAATCATACGAAAATGGCCATACCTTCAACCTAAAATACTCCAGATCTATTTATTGTTTCGACTAGTTAAAATACTGAGATTAATTAACAGTTATAATATATAACGTGTTATTTTGTAATTTTTTTAATACATTTTTTTTTCTAACATAAATTAGGATATTTTACAATAGATACAATTTTTTATTTAAGTATATGTAGCCTTCATAAATTATAAATAAAGATTAAAGATCCAGCTTTTTTAAAATAAGTCACATATTTTTTTATAAGCTCGTCTTAATAAAGACAGTTATAGGACGTTGTGAATTACAGCAATACATTTAAAATGATACATTTAACTAATATCAAATTATATGAATCATCATTCATATATTTTTTTTATAACATCTAGATTTAAGTATAATAATGCATTCATTAATAGAAATAGGCATCAAAATATAAGCAACCTTTTTTTAATTTCTTATCAGAAATCCCGTACTATAAATTACATTTTCAATAGCACCATGCATGTTAAGTAGAAAATAGATAATTATTTAAAGGAATTATTTTTATCCTTTAAAAAAACCTGTAACCATCCTTATTAATTTTTTTTTCAGATCTCTATTAATACTATCACATTTCATGCTATTTGATCAAGATTCTTTCCTCCATTATTAATAAATAACACTGCTCAGCAGTATTAACCACACTACCAAAAGCCCCATGTTATGTTAAATTAGCTCATTCAGTGACTTTGATGCCTATCTCCTCCACCTCCACTCCAGTTTTACCGCAGCCTCCTCCTCCTCCTTATTCTACGTACACGACTCGCATGGTGTTGGTGAAGCCAGAGCCCTTCTTCCAGCCTGTCACCACAATCACGGCATCTCCCGTCTTTATGAAGTTGCGTGATTGTCCGAACTGGATGCCGAACTGAACGCGAGCATCAACGTCCTTCAACCAGTCGGGGAGTACCTCAGTTTCTGTAACATTACGAGTCTCCGAGTCAGTTGCGGAGTATTCTTGTTAAGAAAATAGATAATTCAAGAAATGCTTCATAAGCCTGTGTATGTTGAATCTTTTCTCAGCAATTAATTGCTAAAGGTATTTCAAAACATTATAGAAACAAGTTAGGACAATATATATTTTTTTTCAGCTTAATTATTACGTCCTTATTAACTTAATATATATATTGAGTAATTTATTTAATAAAATGCAACTTTTTATTGTGTTCTAGAATTATTTTATTCTAGAACAAAGAAAAGTAGGGGTAAAATTGCATTTTTTGCACCTTCTCAAACAATATTTTTAAGTATTTGATATTTTTTTACTGTTAAGGGGCATTTCCATGGAGCGTGGAAAGCGAGAGGCTTGACTCGGCGAGAAAGGCGCACTTGCTTCAATGTCATATGGCGGCCATGTTGGCGTGGAAAAATCGCTTTCCCGCAGCGATTAAATCGCGCCGCGATTTTTCCACGCCAACATGGCCGCCATATGACATTAAAGCAAGTGCGCCTTTCTCGCCGCGCCAAGCCTCGCTTTCCACGCTCTATGGAAATGCCCCTTTAAGGTGGGGTGAAATTGGTACTACATGTTCTTTTACCCCTTGCAAGATATTTAATAGCATAGTTGAAAAGTGTACCAATTTCACCCCACTTTATGGTACCATGTCAATTGTTTTACTGCATCTTCTCATTTTTATTCTGGTTACTCACCGTAGATGAGGGGCAAGATTCCGCGGTAGAGGTGGCACTGCCTGGCGACTTGTGCGTGGCGAGTGACTGCGATGATGGGGCAGCGTGGGCGATACTTGGAGGCGAGGTGGGCGGAGCGTCCGCTAGTTGTGATCACAATGATGGCCGAGGCCTGGCATTTGACCGAGGCTTCGACAGAAGCGATGGCTACCGTGTGAGTGGAGTCAGTGGGGGGCACCACCTGAGGACATAACGTGAGTCGAGCATTGAACCTCTAGTGTGAAAAAACGGTACATGAACATCTGAGAATTTTCTTGTTAATGTAAAATTGTCGCCTCAGAAAATGACGAACCACAAAGTTTTGATGCAATTTTAGACCCTCTGTACATGAAGCATAAGGTCTATAATTGCATAAAAAGTTAGTAATTTATACCACACTCATATTATGAGGCTACGAAATCATCAGAAAAAATTTAACTGCTGTCCTCCTCCCTACTCTTTCAACCAAAAAGTTCTTGAAAATGCTTGAAGCTAGAGCATAGATTAGACTTTTTGAAATCAGTTTCTAAGTTGAAAGTTCTCATAATAAAAAGTAAAAGAGAACAAAACTGCTATTCCTGTTTAAATTTCATTACCTTGCTGCTGAGGTCAATGAAGAGCTGCTTGTGGTAGAGAGCAGCCTCGGCCTCTCGGGAAATGTTAGCCATGGTGGCCACGCACTCCAGAGGGTAGTCTCCCTTGGCGGTCTCTCCGGACAACATCACGCAGTCCGCTCCGTCCAGGATGGCATTGGCTACGTCAGAGCCCTCTGCACGCGTGGGACGTGGCTTCTTAACCATAGACTCGAGCATCTGGGTGGCGCAGATCACAGGCTTTCCCATCTAGACAAAATTAACATATAATTTAATAACTTATTTACTAAAACTAGCATGAGATCTTATCTTACTCCTTTAGCAATAAAAAAATTATGAGGAACTTAACTTTTTTTTTTAAAAAAAATCAAACAATATGTTTTGGTCAATTTTAAAGAAGGGGCATGGTATCACAGTTCTTAATTAGCATTGATCCTAACCATCGTCGCCTCAGAATGCAAATCACATAACTACAAAAAAAAAATGATGGAACTTTGACCCTTATGTTCTAGTAAGACAAGGTTTAGAGTTGCATCATATTTTTTTTGTAGTTACTTGATTTGCATTCTGAGGCGACATCATGTAACCTACATGAACTATAATTTTCCCTTTACGTACCTTGTTGCAGCGAGCGATCATTGCCTTCTGAGCCAGGAAAACCTTCTCTGGTGGGATCTCAATACCCAGGTCTCCTCGAGCGACCATGATACCGTCAGAGGCCTCAATGATCTCGTCCAGGTTAGCCATACCCTGGTGGTTCTCAATCTTGGAGATGACCAGGATCTTCTTACCCTTCTCTCCTGCGCACATCATCAATCAGTCAGTAAAAAGTTACAGCAAAGATAATTTGTTGATGTTTCAAAATAAAAAAGTGTTCCATACATGTTGTGTGCACAAATAAAATATTAATTTACAAAGGTAGGAAATTTATTCTTATTTTTATCTTGCAGGAAAAAAATATTACAATCAGCACCAAAAATTTGCAATTTTTATGGTTTTAGAGACAACAAAATTACAGTACGTATTAGTTTGAAATTAATACAAAACACAGTTTAAAATAAATTTTCATTACAAAAGCTCTATTTAGAAGGTGTCAAGTCAAAAAGTCATCATAAAATGTCTGATTTTAAATTAGAAGGCCAATTTAATATTTCTGTATTGTAAAATGGCTCACCCAGAATCTCCCTGATCTCCTTGAGAGCGTCTCCGTTACGAATGAAGGACGCGAAGATCATGTCCACTCCCTGCTCCACGCCGAACAGAAGGTCTGACTTGTCCTTCTCTGACACGGCAGGAAGATCCACGGGAAGTCCCGGAAGGTTCACTCCCTTGCGACTACCCAGCATTCCTCCGTTCTCAATCACACAGGTGATCTGGTCAGCACCTGCAACAGTAATAGGTACTTAGGACTGCAAGAGTTTCTAAAGTTTCTGCAAAAATATTTAGAGGAAGAAGAGAGGAAATAATGGGAGTGATTTTGCAAGCGTTAAGGTGTGATTTAAGAAGCGATTTTCTCACCTGATACCTGGCATGAAAAACGCTTCTTAAATCAATCCTTACAGCTTGCTGAAATGTCTTAAAAATAAATAAAAAAAAAATACCACTTGATTTATCATTTTTTTTTTTTTTTGTAACATTTATCAAATTCAAAACCAGCTTTTGATATGAACATTACCACATTTCAGTGGAGACATGAATACTTAAAATCAACTGGGAATTTGACACTATCATCAGACCTCTTAGTTCTTTGAGGTAAAAATACATAGAAGGTTGGTCATGACTCGGTACTCACCAATATCCTGCACGATGAGAGAGATAAGACCGTCGTCCACGAAGACCTTGCTGCCTGGCTTGACGACCTTGACGATGTTCTCGTAGTCGACAAACACCTTCTTGGCGTCACCAGACTCTCCGACAGACTTGTCAGTGCTGAGAATAATCGTCTCTCCCTTCACGAGCTCCACTTCAGCAGAACCACCCTGGGGAAAAATATCAACACATGAGCATGTAAAACTGCAATTTAAATATTCTTTAACGAAATTAATTTCTCTGCTGCATTGCTATAATATTATACATAAGTGTCTAGCCATGAGTATAAGTAATTAATTCAGCATCATTATCAAGATTAAAGGTTATGAGATGTCATCTTTGCTCCTGCTTTATATGTGACTACCTCCGTTTGGATACTGAACAAGTTTCCTAATCCCAAGGCAAGATATTCTGGCATGGTGTTACTGTAACTTATAAAATAAGTAGTCTTAAATACATTACGCAACAACTCTAATAATCCATATATCATAAATCAATTCTTCAGATAATTTTATTAATTACCCAATACAGAATTGCATAGTATTACGAATAATGTACATTTATTTATTTTTAAAACAAACATAATTATAGTTCATCCCTCTGCAATATCAAACAGCTGAACTCTGTAAAAGACGACTCACCCCTGCCAGGAGTCCAGTCCTGATTTCAGGTCCCTTGGTATCAAGGGCAATGGCCAGAGGATGCTGCATGCCGATCTTCTTGCTGTAGCTGGCCACGGCGGTACGGATGTTGGCGATGGTGCTCGCGTGGTACTCGTGAGAGCCGTGAGAGAAGTTGAGACGAGCAACGTTCATGCCGGTCTCAATCATCTTCTCCAGCATCTCAGGCTTCTGGCTGGCAGGCCCTGGGAACATTGGAGATGGCCATTGTCATTTCAGGAAACGTCACCATACCAAGGATGTTGTACACTATGGATAGGTGAGGTCACTGCTGTCAGTGAAGCAAGGTCATGAGGAGGAAGTGGGTGGAGAACAATGAATGTCCACCATCTTACCATGGCCTATGAAGCCAAAACAATACAGAATGTTGCGCTCGGCGGCCATGATACAGTGGCTTCTTTCCTCAGCAGCTATAATGCTATTGGTATAGGCCTAGCTTATCCATAGTACAAGATTCTTGCACCATATTAACTTTACCCCTAACTAATTCTGCTGCCCATTAGAAAAAGATAAAAATTTGCAATTTTAGAGAAAGTAAGAAGAGCTACCACTGTGACTACCGATAGCTAAGGTAGAAGTAAATTTTTCCTCCGTGGTAACGCTCACAAAAAGAGTAAGAGTAATTAATGTCTATGTTATTGTCAGGTGGACTTAGAATATTATTAAAATCAATACCAAATGATACTGTAGTAAATTACATATTGATAAGATGCAAAAACTACAGCTGATGGGAGGAGAAATGGTGAGAGCTGAAGTACCAGTTTTATTTTGATCACATGTAATTTATTTATCACCATACACTAATATTAGAAATTAGAAATAGAAATTAGAAATATTTATTTGATCATTTGGCAGTATACAGTTTTTAATTAAAATCACAATACAAACATAGATCTTGTCATATATATTCTATACACTAATCTAATTTAAATATGTATTATTATATAAATTGTCACTTTTAATATTTCAAATATGTGCTAAAAACATAACAAATAAATTAGTTCTTCATATTTTTGCTAAAAAAAATAATTACTGCATGTACGTTTCAGCCTCTGTTGTTCATAACTACATCTACATTTCTCCCCCCATGACTGTATTTTTTTATTACATTTTTTAAAGTAATGTAATGTAGGACAATTAATTCAAAAATTTGTCTCAATTACACAGAGGTTTATCAAACTTTGACGCAACACTAAAATTTGCTTCATAAACGGTATTTTATATCAGTGATTTTTATTTTATTTTTTATTTATTGTTAATTTTGTCAGTAATACTGGTACATTAGGTAGATATTATTTAGTTTCAAACTATTGTATATAAAGTGACAAATCAAGTTTCTCAATTTGCAAAGTCTTGCTGGTTATTTGTTTTATTTGTCATCTTCTTGTATTATATAAAATTATAAATATTTAATTTACTCTAATGAAAGATCAACCTCATAATCAATAACAATAAAATATAAGTAAACATTTCACACTCATGCTTGTAACATGCATGTAACATGCATGACCTCTTTGACCTTTAAGACTTGACACCATTTTTGACATCTACCAAGTTGATGTCAAAATTAATTAATTTTTTCTTCTATAGTTTATTTCTTAATATTTGTTATTTTAAGAAAATTAGCACTTTTTCAAATGCTAGATTTGTGATAGAAATTTGCAAATTTCACTTCAAATCTAAAAGTAATAAATAAATAAATAATACTAATAATAAAATCATAATTTTCACCAAAGTGATAAGCAAAATTTGATATTTTGTTATGTAATTTTTTTTCATAGTCCCTCTAGTTAGTTTCCTAATTCTTATAACTGCATAATACTGGTATCAACTCTTCTTGCATCATAATTTGTCTGAAATTTAACCTTTTCTTACATCATACTCTTTTGAAAGAAATAAAAACTCACATTATTAAAAAAAAATTATCTAGGTAAAATAAATCAACAAATTTAAAAAATTTGAAGCAAACTATCAGAAGAGTATGAACTTTGTATCATTTTATATTTTTTAAGTGGGCACATAACACATTTTGATCAGTAGAAAAATTTAAGCAGAGTTCAAATTATTCCCATCAACTATCCATTGTAACTCTACATAAAAAATATGTACTTATACCTTTTATTTTCTCTGTTAGGACTTATGTTTTATTGCATTGACAAAAATAACAAGGTTTATTGCCAGACTAAACTACTATATATGCAAAGGAACATTTTCTGTTGAAAAATACATAGTACATGTAGTATATTTTATTATAATTTGACTTGAGCATATGATAGCTAAAAATTATTGTAAATAGTATAAATATTAATTAAGGATAACTGCCACATTTATTTGTGATATAGTGTCATTGATGCTTTGTATGTTATCCCCACCCCTTTTTTTCTATTGTGTCCTATATGCAATATGTATTTGGGTGGAATAAAATAAATAAATATGAAGATGGCAAATTAATTTTTTGTAGCCAGTTACAATGAGGGTATATTTAGAGTTGCGTTAGGCAGTCCATTATAAGTTAAGTATTTCCATTGTAAGTTAACCATACAGTAAAAACTTGTAATGTCACGAGGCGGCAAGTCCTATCTTTTTCTTAAGGAGCGGCGTCTCGTGACGTCACAAAAAGAACTTTCAATCATTTTTTAAAAATAGTTACCCGGGCTTTAAAAAATCTGAAAAAAATCAGGGCATCATAACTTTGCACGCTCTATCCATTTCTGCAATAAAAAAAAATTGAGGTCGATACTTCATTGCTGTACTTAAAGTCAAGGGACCCAGGAAATTAGGTTTACCTTATACCGGTATCGAGTTTTTCTTATCCATACACTGCTATTTACTTTTGACGACACCACATCTCCTGTACTCAAAATTACCTAACAACAAATTGGGTAACGATTTTTACTATAGTTGTGATGCTTACCGATGGTGCAGATGATTCCCGAGAGCCTGATGTAGTTGAGCTTGGAGTCAATGTCTAGGGAGCACATATGGTCCAGATGGGACACAGGGGCTGTGCCCAGGAAGCTTTGACTCTTCTGGTGCGACATCTGTAGAAAGAAAGTGTAAAATCAGTACCTCGGAGAAACTATCATAACCACAACCTACATGACATTTTTATTACAGAAAAGAATAGACATAATGGTTGCTTTTTTTTTTAAATTTCATAATGAGAAAATATACATAAAATTATTGAGTGCTTGGGGGGGGGGGGGGCAATTTGAAGACGGCCGAGGTAATAATGCTGCTGGCTTAATCCGTAAAGGGATATGGCGTCATGCTATGTATGTAAAGCAATTTTCTATTCTATTCTATAAAATTATGCTTTTCTGAATTTTTTCAGATTTTTTGGAGTGTGAGCACTAATTTTAAAAAAATATTTAAAATATCTGAATTAGGGTGTAACACCTGATGGGACAACCGTGATGTCATTTTTTCGTGCTGTGATTGGCTATTGATGACGTCACGGTTGTCCTGTCAGGTTGTACCACCCTAATTCAGATATTTAAAATATTTTTTTAAAAATTAGTTCCCGTACTCCAAAAAATCTGAAAAAAAAATCAGAAAAGCATAATTTTATGTATATTTTCATTATTTTCTAATTATGAAATAAAAAAATGCAACCATTATTGTCTATTGTTGGTACCGAAGGGGATTTAAAAAGTGTCTTTTTATTTACATTGTATTGGAAATGATGTGTATCGGTACTGGCATTGTTTTTGTGAAGTGAAGGTCAGTTGATGCTGTTTCTATTATCACTAATACCTTGATACCTTGATGCCAAATGTCCTTTATGACATCACCCATAAGGCCTGTGTATAGACACTTTTTAAACCCCCCTTTGGTACCAAATTGTGCCACTTTATTTTTTTTTTTAGAAATTTTTGAGTCTGTACTTTGCAAAAAAAATTATTGAAAGAGCAGCTACACCCCCTGGAGGCATTTGGTCTTTAATAAAAGGATAGGGCTGAAACGTCTTCAAAGGGCGTGGCCACAATTTCAATTATTTTTTAAAAATAGTTCACAGACTCAGAAAAATATGGGGGAAAAAATAATAAGAGTAGCATATAATTTGGTACTCTTTATTGGCCTTCATTAAATTAAAAAATAATTTACATCTGCAATAAAAAGTAATGCATGTTGCCCATTGAAACTGTAAAAAATTTGGTACAAAACTTCATCCATATTCAAGTTCATTTTAAAAATATTCTTAAAACAAAATCCAAGTTTATGATGTGTCAATTAGTTCTGTTTTCTGGAGGATGTGAAATGTAATAATATGTAGTTTTTAGCAGTGCGTCTGCAAAAAAAATAGTTTTGAAATTTTCACCAGAGTGTTAGTTTGTTAACTATAGCTCTACAGACACCTGAAAACATCGCAATAAATTTAAAATTTTATGGTACAAAATATTGAAATTTCAACTACTGAACGTTGGTTACTGTATTGTACTTTAATTAAGCTATATTATAATAAGTACATAGATTATTAAAGTATTTAGAAGTATCCAGTATAAGCTCTTAATATCAGTTATCTATATTACCGAATGTATTATGGTTTATTGGTATTAGAGTAATATAGACTAAGTAAACAAGATATGACAAAATCAGCTGTATACATAGATTATCAACAAATAGAAGAACTTGAGCTTTTAACACTGTTAAAACACAACGAAGGCAATAATTACAAAACCATTATTTAAAAATGTATGTAGCGTTAAAAGTTTATCTTGTAGTACATATAAAGTACATTACAAAAAGGGGAGGTCATGCAAGGATACACAGTACTGAATACTTATTCAGAATTCTAGCATTAAATTAAATATTAGAGCTTTGAGCATATGACGGTGTGCTCAAGGGGATATAATATTGATAAAAAATTTTACGTAAAACATTCCATGATTTTTTTATTTATTAATATAGAAATATGAATTTTTTTGTGGATAAAAAAAAATTAAAATACCTCATCACGGTTGGTAGGCCAAACCATATTTCTTCTAAAAATTTGTGATAAATAAGATAGAAAAACTTTTGGCAATTGTGAATTATGATGACTATTTCTACTACAATTTAAGCAAAGTAAAGTCCACCACAGCATTCACCTTACTGATTTAAAATATCTTATAGCACATTCTACCTCTGAACATGCAATTCTCTTTGCCAAAACTTACTTTTTTTTTTTTTTTTCTTTTAAACTTAAAGCATCCTAGATCTAATTTTAAAAATAACCTAACAAGCATCTCTGTAAAATCCTATTCAAAGCTTTGGCCTTGCCAGACACGCTCTCGAAACGTGTTTAGTGTATAGCGAAGTTCCATGTTACCAATTTTAATGGAGAAATTGATAGGCCTGATGAATCCATGACAACCGGTTCATGTATTTCGCATTAAAATATGGTTAAATCTTTAATAAATTTTATAATATATTATATTAAACTAAAGAGCATTTATTAATGTACAATATCTTACCGTTTTTAAGTCTAGGAAACTTGAATTAGAATGACTTCTCTTTAAAAACAAATTTAAAGATCTAAATCACAACCTAGCAGACGATCTTTCGAAGGACAGGAAAGGTCAACCCCAGAATGGAGTGGTATTTCATGTCAATATTTTTCAGAGAAACTTATTGTTTTGAAAATTTAATGTAATGAAAAATCATAGAAAATTATTTTAGTGATTACAGTTTCAAAATTGGAATATTATTATCAGAATTTTGGAAAAATGCTAAATTATTTAATATTTTGATTTATTTAGTTTGTTAAAAAATATAGTTCAATATTTGAACACCCAATTCATCAACATAAAATTTGTGGCAGCACTGTACAGTTGCCGATGATCAGATGTGAAAATTTCCAAAAATGGGTTCCCCCACCCCTCTTTTAATGATAGAGACACGCCCCCTTTGAATTTTAAATGTCAAAATAAGAATAGAGTTTTGACAGCTTTTTTATGACAGAAACAAAAAATAGATTAAGCATGGAAGACGTAAGTAATATCATTATTACTTACTTTATGCAGACATTATATTCTTTTTCTTCTTAGGAAATTAATTTCAACGTTGGAGTAATTTTACCGGCCGCCGGCAGTGGCGAACGACTTGGAAATTTTACACCAAAGCAATATTTTGAAATTCAGGTAATATTCTAATGTATTGAATTACGTCCACTTCTTGTGAATAAAATTGCCCTGAAACATAATATATATTGGTGCTGCAGTAATGGTTATAGTGGGCATAATTTTTTAATTAATAAAACTTAATTAATTGTTTAATTTTTGTTTGAACTTGCATATAATATATTATGGCAAGAGCGGATCCATATATATACATTATACAGTATGCATATATATTTATACATACGTCAGAAGATCCCAAAATACATGGGAGCGGTTTACCAACTTCCCCCCGTTCCCACCCCAAATAAATAATAATAATATTAACGCGGCAAATGTGGCAATGCCACGGTGGCCCGCGAATGTTCACCAACTCTCAGAGATTTCTTAAACAAATCAAAACTCTCCGCCTCAGCAACATCTGCTGTCAACGCATTCCACTCCCTCACCGTCCTGTTTAAAAAAGAAAACTTTCCCACATCACTTCTACATCTAACATACTCCAACTTCCATCCATGATCATTTCTTCCAATATAACCTGCTCTCATCACACGACCACTCAACTCTTCCCAACCCTCACAATTTCTAGTTATCTTATACATAACACCAAGTCTACAATTTTTTCTTCTTAACTCCAACGACTCCCACCCCAAATTCTCAATTAAAGCAGACACACTAACATACTCCTTTCTAACATCAGCACCATCACCCACAAACTGGAACCTTCCCACACGACCTGTAACCCTTCTAGCTGCTCTCCGCTGAACCTTCTCCAACTCCTTCACCCCCACACATCTATATGGGTCCCAAACACAGCAACCATACTCAAGCACTGGTCTCACCAGAGCTCTGTACGCATTATCTTTAACTACCCTACTGGTACCCTTAAGATTTCTCATGACAAACATAATATAATAATATAATATAATATAATATAATATTATGAAGGGGAAATACCCTATGGTATTATAGCGTCGAGTACATACAATCATATATTATGAACATTACAAACCGAGGAGAGATGATCTCATCATGCAGGCGGATTGCATGGTGTGCAAGCATTAAAAATATTTGCTGTACCCCTCTCAAAATCATCTTTGGCAACCAACACGCTCCAGAGGCAGCTAATTAAAATGTAGGTGTTGATTCAAAGATGTGACTACGTCACTGCTCCTGCATGATATCGATGGTGTTCCGTCAAAAACGACTACATGTAGTATCTCATTTTATCGCGTCCTCTCAAAAACGACTAACTCGTTTTATCGCGAGCCGAGATGGTCACTTTTACACTATGGATTTCCAGGTATACATTTTTTTATACCTGGAATCCCATAGTGCAAAACCAACCATCTCAGCTCGCGATAAAACGAGTTACTGTAGTCGTTTTTGAGAGGACGCGATAAAATGAGTTAGTCGTTTTTGACGGAACACCATCGATATGAGTATTGAGGGTAGGGAGGGACAGCCTTGCACGCTATGCAGCAACCTGGATTTTGGTCTGTGTTTCTGCCTATGTGTGTGTAAACCATGCAAATACTGCATCTTCCGCAAATGGGTTATCTTAACCACAATCAATTCAACGATTTGGCTTGAACATTTAAGTAATGGATACTGTGTAGCAAATCTAGTAAATAAATGTGTACTGCATGGACATGATTCAATATTGAAACAACAAACTACTGTTCCAGGGTAAACCTCTGTTCCTACATGCAGTTGAGAGATTTGAGGAAGTTCCGTGGGTCTCCAGCATCATTGTTGTCTCGGACGACGTATCTCGGATGGAGAGCATTCTTGCAGAACGTAAAGAAGGCTTGGGGAAGGTCACTGTTGCAAGGGGTGGAAACACTCGACACAGATCCATACACGCTGGTCTTACAATGCTCCAAGGTTGGTGCAACCATTTAGTTGCCTCGTGCCAAAAAAAAAAAAAAAAAAAAAAAAATCTAAAGAACATTTCATTTCAGTTTAATAAATTTCTATTAAAAAATCCTACCAAGATCTTGCAAACTGCAGGGTACATTAAACTATTACCCTGTGCTCTTTTATCATCTTGGACAGAATCTTTCAAGATCTCATGGTTTTATAATTATATACTGTAAGGCCTGTTTGTAAACCCTGTCCAGTGTCCACTTTCTGCACCCAATTGACCGTATACACCTGAACATAAGGTCGATCGATCGGGTGTAGAAAGTGTACACCGAGCAGGGTTTACGAACAGGCCTATAATTATAAATATTGTGCAATATTCTCAAGATTATATACTTTTAAAGGAGATTAATCCTATAAGAACTTTTTAAGATCTTTGATTCTTATAAAAGTCATATAAAATACATGAACAGCATTTATAATTTTTTGGAATTTACAATATTATAATATGCATGTTTTTTTTTTTTTTTTTTTTTTTTTTTTTTTTTTTTTTTTTTTTTTTTTTTAACTGCATACTGTATTTGGATTAAGAGTATAACCTGAAGGTCCTCTTAACTTAATTGAGTCAATTGCATAAAAAAAATGTTCAAACCCCTAACATTCTTAAAATTGCACTGCAAGTTATCATAGCTTTGCAAAAATTTAGAACACAAGCATAGGAAAAGTCATTACATGACCATGACTTCACAGTTCTGTGCAAAACAATTTTAGTAGTATTAGAGGGCTAAGAATAAATAAATAAATAAATAAATAAATAAATAAATAAATAAATAAATAAATAAATATATAAATAAATAAATAAATAAATAAATAAATAAATAAATAAATAAATAAATAAATAAATAAATAAATAAATAAATAAATAAACAAATAAACAAATAAACAAATAAATAAAATAAAATTGACAACACAAACATACCTCAAAGTCCTCTATTCAAATATGCAGAAAAAAATGCAAGATGGGTAGATTTTTAAATCCTTGTTTAACTTGTTTTCTCAGGTACTGGTTCCTGCGAGGTGATAGTGGTTCACGATGCGGTGCGTCCTCTGGTGCCCCTCCCACTGCTAGCTCGGCTGGTGCGGTCTGCACACGACGTGGGTGCAGCTGGTGCTACTAGACCTCTCATATCTACCGTGGTAGCTGCAAGCTCAGACGGATTCCTGGCGGAGACCCTCGACAGAAACAAGTTCCTCAACAGCGAGACTCCGCAAGCTTTCAAATCTTCAGTACTGACAGAGGCGTACCAGAAAGTGAGTTTGAAGAGGGACTATATTTCTTATGGGTAGATGCATTTTTAATATTTTTATCACATAAATTTTATATTTTTAATACACACCCATATTGCATGCTCAGTGAAGAGCATACCCGTAATTATAATGTATTTTAAACCAATTTGAATTAAAAAAGTTTAGTTTAGTTATGAATTGTACTTCTGGGTTTCAAGTAATTAGAGTATTTTCCAAATAAATTTTGGTAATTGTCCTGAAAAAACTTTTGAAATAGAATGACAAGAAATTTAATTTATGTAACTTTCACTAATTAAGATTATATACTTCAGTGTAGTTTTACTTTAAACAAAATTGCATCTTACATATTGACAATGAAATGACAGTGTAAATAAGTTTTAAGAAGGGGCATTCACAAAGCCTTAAGGCCACATTTAAGGCTCAATAATTTAAGACCAGAAATTTTGGGTTTAAAAAACACGTCTAAAATCAAGCTTTAAATTATCGAGCCTTAAATGTTCAGCTCTAGTGCTGTTTGAGTAATTTTAATCCACATCTTGCAGATCTCCGCGGAGGAGCTGGAGCGAGGTACGGAATGTCTGCAGCTGGTGTTGCGTCACTGCGGGGTCAGGGCCAAGCTGATAGAAGGACCTGAGGAACTGTGGAAGGTCACCCTTCGAAGGGACCTTCACTCTGCCATCGGCTGCATCACTGGTGAGACTCAATCCTGCATATTATGTTAGTTAACTCTATCTCTTTCTTTCACAGTACTGTACCCATTATCCCAAATAGTTGAAAGTTGCAATTGGTGTATCATTTGTACTAAAAATTGTCAGTGTCAGTATCTAACTTCTTCTGACATGCTGCCCATAAGGTAGAGTACAGTAATAATTTTCAGAACTAACTCATGGTCTCATAAGGTCAACGTTAAAAAAGTTAAAAGGAGAGAGAATTCCTTATATGCTCTTTGACCAAAAACATAGAGTAGACTAATTTAATTAAGGGTAAGGTAACGCCACCAATGTTAAAAAAAAATCCCTCTCACAAAAATTCTGAAAAAAATTTAAAATGTTCTCCTCTATACCCCCTAAACTCCCATGTTAAATTGGTCAACTTTAAAAATTCATAACTCAAAAACTAGATCGTATTTGTATACCTGATATTTTAGCTACTAATAGGGGGTGTAGAGGAGAACATTTTAAATTTTTTTCAGAATTTTTGTGAGAGGGATTTTTTTTAACATTGGTGGCGTTACCTTACCCTTAATTGGTATTCGTTTTAAAATTTATGGAAATGTCCTACCAAATTTAAAAGGTGTTTTATTTTATTTTTATATTTTTTTACAACAGTTAAGTACATACACTCTAAAAATAATAATAAAAAAAAGTACTGCTGTTATTAAGTTATCTAACTTTCTAGGAGAAAAATAATTTAAAAAATAATATTTCTGGCTTACTCCCGTAAGGGATATGTTGTCATGTTAAATCATTTATCTTGTTAGTACTTTTTCAAACTTTTCCATGCAAGGCAATCAGTGTGCATAGTTCCTATAATTAATTATTTAAAATACTAATTTATGAGCCAGTGTTAACTATGCACCAAGTTAAGTATTGCAAAATGCGTTAAGGGTAAGATAACACGAAACATTGATTGTTATAGTCCCATTTGATTAACATGTTAACCTTAGCAACCTCATAATAATAATGAATTTTCTTTGAGAGACAGTTCTTAGCACCAAAAAAATGTGGAAAAAATTTCGAAACAATCGGACGATCCGATTTTTTTAAATTAATTTTTTAAATTTTCAGTAGAGAGCTTTCCCATGGAGACCTAAACTAAGAAATTAATTTAAAAAAATTGGATCGTCCGATTGTTTTGAATTTTTTTCTATATTTTTTTGTAAGAACTGTCTCTAAAAAAAATTTAGAATTATTATGAGGTTGCTAAGGTATACGTACATGTTAATCAAATGGGACTACAACAATCATGTTTCGTGTTATCATACCCTGAAGACAAATTTTTTGAACCACAATTTTGTTTCAGCTATGAATACTCGTGTGTGCATACTAAACTCAGAAGACAAAGAAGAAGCGGAGATGAAAGTAATAGCTCGGTTACAAGACTCTTTAAGCTGCAGAGTAGCTACACTTTGGCATGTGTCCAACATAAAAAATGCATGCAGTAATGGACATGCTTCAGAAACATACAACAATGTCATTGTTTTTCATGGATGTGTTAAAGAAAAGAATGTTATCCCACTCACAAGTTTAATAGACTTACACAGTCCTGGTATGATTATACATGTTATATTACAAGCACAGACCGAAGAAAAAGAATACCTTTATAGAATTGGATCTAAAATTATAAATCAAAATGTTAAATTTAATAAAGGTCAAGTTGTTATATATTGGAACCAAATTACAAAATATCAAAGTTTAGTTGCATGTATTTCTAATGTTATTTTTAGTGATAATGCTTTTGCAGGTCAAATTTTATTTTTATAACTTTTGTATATTTATTTAAAAAAAAAAGGATAGGAATAACCAGCAAGGCCTTACCGATCGACAAGTCACAGAAGGAGAAAATCTTGCGGTCACAGGTTCACTCGAAACATAGTTAAATATCTACATTTTTCGAGTGAACCTGTGACCGCAAGATTTTCTCCTTCTGTGAATTCTCGGTCGGTAAGGCCTTGCTGGTTATTCCTATGCTTTCCTTTAATAAATATATCAAAACCGAAACGGTTTATTTTCCTTAAGATTTAAACTTTTGTATATGGTAATTTTATTTTAATTAATTGTTTATTAGGATCATTTTAGTTAAAAAAATGCAATTTTAACATGATAAGTTTTACTTAATTCTACCTCATATGTTTCAAGCTAAAACAGTAGTTTAGTAAATTATTACTTAAACATATTGTTTCATTCCAAAATAAATGTTAATTAAGAAAAAAAGTACTACAGCTTAATTTTAATTTCATTACCTTTATTTCTATTCAAACAAACAAAAAAGGAACCTCTACTTTTAATTACACTAATAAAATAATACTTTGTATGGGATTGTACAACATTTGGTTTTCAAAATTTTAAAATACATATAAAATAATATGCTTTTGTCTAATTATTATTATACATAGTTTACATTAAACAGAATTATTATTTGCTGCATATTTAATTACATTTTATATTCATACAGATAGAACATAAAAGACATCAGACTAATTATGTCAAGTTTTTATCAAGAAAATTTCATGCATCAATCATGTTATTTATGTGCCAAGATTTAGCAACATTACAATAAAGAGTATTGTGTACTTCAATTTTCTTTAAAAAATTAGCTCCCACAAAAAAAGTTTAATGTCTTAAGCCTACATTACACGATACAATTTTGCATACAATTTTTCCTTGCAAGAAAATTTCACCTCCGTACAAACAAATGGAGTTCAAGTTTTCTTGAAAGGAAAAATTGTATGCAATAGCTAGAAAAATTTTATCGTGTAATACCGGCTTTATATGATCACGATGGATATTTTTAAATAATGAAAAATATTACAAAATTTAATAAAAGAAAAAAATATATAATAACAAATGGAATGTACAAATGGCACAAATAATTTTAATAACAAATCTTATAGTATTTATGAACTTGACAATATTATTTATACTGTATAGAACAAGAAACCCCACAACATCTATAATAATTAACTAACAATAATTTTTTCTTACTAGGATTTCATGTTACTTATTTTTGTTCTTGATGTACAATCATTTACATAAAAAACAAAATAGTTGTACCCCCCATTTAATCAAACATGCGAATCAAGTGGGATTAAAGACTAATGCAGGTAAAGGCTTGTTTTTTATCTTGTTTCACTGATGATGACCTGTAGTGAAAATGGTCTTTAATCCTGTTTGATCTGTGGTCTCTCAATTATTTGAAGTGGGTGTGACCAATTATTGTTGTTTGTGCAAATGGCTGTACATTGCCATTAAATACAGCAAGACATGAAGGAAAACAATTTTTTAGTGCAGACAGATTTTTTTTTAAAGAGTAGGTAGATTTTCTTTACATATTTTTTCTCTCTATTGAGCTTCTTGAGTTGCATTATAATGACTTTTAAAATAATTAAAATTTAAAATCTTCTAAGAAATATTCATAATATAGCAATACTAGTAGCACAGAATAGCACAAAATTTGCATAAAACATAAAAAGTGTAGGATGAAATAAAAAATTCTAGATAGTTTCATAAAATTGATTCAGAGCCAGCTTCTATAAAAGCCAATAAAGAAAACTAAAAAAATAAAATAAAAGTGAATGAGAAAATCAAATTTTTAAATAAACATTACTGATGTTGCAATAAAATTGTTTCCTTAGTATGTCTAGCTGTCATCAGATGGCATTGAAGTACTTATCGCAACTCGTCAGGGTTGAACATTCCCTTGGCGCGACGTAGGATTGAATCCTTGCTGGCGTCGTAAGGATGGTCCTTGGAGGGGATCTCCAGGACTGATGGGATTGGCTGCGTGTGACTGTCGATGCAGTGACGAATCATCTCAGCAACCTGACATTTTAGAGGTTAGAATTAGCAGTGGCATAGTCGGGCAAAAAATATAGGGGGTTAAATATAGGGGGCAGAGGAGAGATTGAAATAAAATTCTTATTCTTAAAGGCATACAGGCCTCAAAATACAAATTAGACAGTCACCAAGTGGGTTTAGAGTATATAATCAACATTCGCATCATTTTTTTCCACGCGTGATGCATCCGTGCGAAGTCGCAGTTCAAAGTAAGAAATTTAGTCCTTGATGACGTCACAACTCAATGCTAATCGGTGCTAGCTGTGAGTTGTGACGTCAGCAAGGACTTTCTTTACAGCGCGACTTCGCACAGACGCACCGCGCGCAGGTAAAAATAATACGAATGTTGATTATAAACTTGAGCAACACTTAATGTCTGTCTAATTTGTAATTTGAGGCCTGTATACCTTTAATAGTATTGGGTGCATGGCTTATATATTAAGGTCTCTTCTCAGAAAAGGAACAAGAAGAAGAGGAAAGGGGGGATTATGTTACTAATTAGTGAGTGGAGGAAGTTGAGTTCACCCATGTACTTTTGCCTTCACAATCAATTTACTGTGGGGAAAGGGGATATTAATAGAGAAATTATGTACAGGAAAGCAATAATAATAATAATAATAATAATAATGGTCATGCAGTATGGAGCAATAGAAGAGTAAATATTGGTAAAAATAGCTTGAATCCAAGAAAAAAATTTATATTTATTATTAGCACAGTGATGTAAGATAGCCAATGCAAGTGCACCAGTGCAATACACTGGCAAGAACATTTAAGTTAACATGGTAGGAATGATCAACGTTACAGCATAGTAGCAAAATAATTCAAGGGATAAAATATTTGTAGTCAACTTATGGCATTACAACTAAAATTTTGTAGAGTACTAAGATTTAAAATATATGTAGGAACTAAGAAGGCAATAAACTTTTTTTGCATTTTTCTTGCTGGTTTTAGAGGGACTTAAATTGTCATATATCAGGGTAGAAATGAGAACCATTTTTCCCACATTATAGAAGATGGTTAATGTCAAGTATGGGTGTAGTCGCAGTTTTATTAATGATACTTACGTTTTGGTTGATGAGAATAATATCAATGTCGTCTCTTTTGACAAAACGCTTGAAGCATTCTTCAATCTCGCTGACGCTTGTGTCTGTGGAAGTAGCACCAATTAGAATCAATGTATTCCATATGAATATATACAATTCATTACAGTATATTGTATACATAACACTGCTATATTTCTGAAGTACAGATGCATATAATATGCATAGCACAACGTAGTAGAGTATATATATGCATACCAGTATCTACAGTATGATATATCACTGTACAGTATGCACACTGCACATTATATTACTGTACCAGTACATACTGACTGTATCATATGCATACAGTACATATACAGTGTATGTATGCATATGCAATGCATATGCCAACATTATCATATGCATATATATATACTGTACTGTATGCATACATACACCAAAGGCATGGCAGCCCAGTGTTTATTCTTATCTCGATCATTACATAGACTGCTAGAAGAAATACTAAATAAAATCAATCTGACAATCTCATTAATACATGAAAAGACCAATAATATTATTGATTTAATTTTTTACATAAAAACAGGTCCACGCCCCCTCTTCAAGTGACAGCTGGCCTCCCAAATAGCCCAAATTAGTTGTCTGAGGAATTTATTAACTATACAAAAAAACTGCCAATACTTACTTTTATCAACTACCATGAAGTTTGGCTGTCTATTCTTATTGATCTCGCCAACTCCTCCAAGCAAAAATCCAACACAGGTATCCTGCAAAAAAGCAAGGGGTTTTTCAGACGTCTATTGCGTCTGTATTTACATACAAATTTCAAATTCTTTTGGTCAAACATAAGAATATGATCTCTTAATTTAAAATTTCATTTAAAATATATGTATTACTAACCTCATCACCAATTACAGACACTAATTTCCCTCTTGCTGCATGGATTGCCATTTCGTAGTTTTGTCCTTTTGTCAGCTGATGAAATCATGTGATCAACAACTAATAAATTTAAAGATTATAAAAATCAGAGCTTATTTATTTTGCGCAGTAAAACTTTTTCACTGCAATTTCTAGTTCTGCGCAATGTATAAACTGCTTTTTGTTATTTTTGATAAAGTTTTAAAGTACTAAAAAACAAAAAACAAAGGGTGTAGTCCGTATTATGTTCTGAACGTTCGGAACCTTCGATTTGGCGTCCCGTAATTATGTTCTGAATGTTCAGAACCATTTCCGAGGTTACCCGAAGTGAGTCAGCTGACTTCAAAAAAGAGGTTCCGAGTGTTGCGAACTTTTCCTCCGAACCATCGGAACTAGAGTCAGCTGATCACAATTTTTTGGGGGAAATTTGAAAAGTACGTAACAAACCTGTGCAACCTACGTGATAAACTGTTTGATTTGAGGTAAGTCTTTGCTTAATTGGTGAACAATAACTGTTACGTGAGTTTTATGTTAAAATTTCTGAAGCCAGTGAACAGTTCTCTCTTTTTCGTATTTTTTTTTAAACTGATGCGTATTACCGCGAAAAAGATGTTCTTAAAGTGGTCCGTTATCTGATGTTCTGAAGTCAATGTTTTTGTTCAGAGTCGGTCCGTAATCACTCATATGTTCTGAACGTTCGGAACATAATACGGACTACACCCAAAGCACTGTAAAAAAGCGTAAACGTCAAAAAGTCCGCCAAAAGTGCATTTCTGTAACATAAATTGAGTTTTCAACGTATTTTCTCTATAAATTTGGTAAATACAACAATTAACTTACTACATAAGCATGTAATGCATCTTATGAAATGAAAGAATAAATTCTAAAAGCTTTTATTTCATTGTAATTCATGATTTCAGATTTTGGGTATGGCTTCTTTGGGACCAGCTGGATCAGGGGATGGAGGTTGTGATGAGAAGAAAAATCAAGGCGATAATAAGAAAAAAGTCTCAGAGATACGTGAAACATTCGGGATCATCAGAGACATATCTGATCTGCTTCGTACAGGCCTTGACCCAGAAATGCTAGCCACATGTATTCGTCTCATCGAGGAAGGCGCTAACCCCGATGTGTTGGCTCGACTCATTGCGGAAATGAGTCGGGAATCAGAGAGACTTGATAACCAAGAGAATAATCAGTCCAACACCTAACTATTTTTTTGTGAAAGAAAAAGTGAACTATGTTGTCAGTGATAATTTGTACAATATGTGGAGTTGGATGGAGAGTGATGGTTTTTCTAAACCTGGACTATATAATACAGCACTAACCCATCCAAAGTCTAACCCTTATGAATCATGTTAATGAAAGCTTAAAACATGCATATGTAGGCATTGTAGTAATTAATGCAAGCACCTTATAAGTATGCATAATTATGTAATGCTGCCTTGACAAAGCAGAAATAATTTAAGGACACATTATAAACATTATCTAAGTTATCTACATATAATATTACTTATTGCTTGCTCCTCAGATTTATTTGTTCCCGACATATATTAGGTTTTTCTATTTTATGAACTAAAATTTCTATTAACTTCAAATTTATTATTATTATTATTTCCTGGTCAAATTTTGTATGTAAGTTAAGGGTAAGGTAACGCCACCAATGTTAAAAAAAATCCCTCTCACAAAAATTCTGAAAAAAATTTAAAATGTTCTCCTCTATACCCCCTATCAGTACCTAAAATATCAGGTATACAAATACGATCTAGTTTTTGAGTTATAAATTTTTAAAGTTGACTACTTTAACATGGAGAAATGAAACTCCCATGTTAAATTGGTCAACTTTAAAAATTCATAACTCAAAAACTAGATCGTATTTGTATACCTGATATTTTAGCTACTGATAGGGGGTGTAGAGGAGAACATTTTAAATTTTTTTCAGAATTTTTGTGAGAGGGATTTTTTTTAACATTGGTGGCGTTACCTTACCCTTAAATGAAAATAAATTTAACCGTCAGCAGGCATCAGTTTTTAATTTGTCAGCTTACTTTGTAAGCCCCCATTTCCTCTTATTTCTATTTTTTTTTTCCAAAAAAAAAACACATAGTTTAGTTTTTCAAGCAAGAGTTTACTTCTGGAAGAACTTTTTCCAATTAGAAAGTGACGTACATAATGGTGTTTAACTGGTGCAGAAGGTTGGCAAGTTTACGTTGAGCTTCTGTTTTTAAATTAAAAGCATTCATATTACCAGTGAATCATTTAACAATGCCAGGCGTAAACTCTTGCTTGATAGACTGTAAATCTAGAAAATAGTAAAAGACAAATCTTCCAACAAATTACAAATTTATAGCATAATAAATGCACTTTTTTTAAACTTAAATATTGATTTTTTTCTAAAACTTAATTTAATTGTTCTTTTAAATAAAAGCAAAGAAGTTGATGAAAGTATATTATTTAATTTTTGTACTTATTATTTCAGTACTGTATAAAAAAATAAGAAACATTTACTTTACGTTACCTTTACAAATCTGTTGTAACATAAAAATTATAACAAAAATGAGCATTAGTTGTTTACAGTTCCTCTACTGGTGGCCTGCTGTTGATGGTTACTTTCGCACCATCATCTCCCTCCTGTAAGAGAAAAATGTTATTTAGTTTTGATTATTGTAGATTTAGACTACAGATAAGAGTCTAGGATAATAAAAGTGGAGAGGATGACTTCAAAAATCGTTTAATAGAGTACATATCAACATCAAAAATTGTTATTGCGAAAATGGATGGAGGGTGCAAAGTTATGCCACTCTGATTTTTTTTTCAGATTTTTAGAGCCTGGGAAGTAATGCTAAAAAAAATATACCAAGTTCAAGTTTGAACCCACGCCCCTTTTAGGTCTCTTTTTTTATTGAGAGAGGCGAGAGGTGTCCCTTCCTCTGCACTTTTAATAATTTTTTAAAAATAGTTCACGGACTCTAAAAACTCTGAAAAAAATCAGGGTTGCACCCTCTATCAATTTCTGCAGTAAAAAATTTTGAGGTTGATACTCCATTTAAAAAGTACAGTGTCTGAGGGCACTCTGGGCCATGCTACATTTGAGGGTTGTGAACTGCATCACATATCCAGGTCTATGCTGTATAGTCAAATAGATCAGCTAACAAAACAAACAAACTAGTCAGCAACCTTTATACCAATACCTAAATGAGAGCAGCTGGCCAATAAATTGTAATCCAAGAAACTTAACATGGACATCACTGATAGCAGCTTACTCTTCAAAGTATCTACAATATATAATACGTATAATCATTGATACTGGACAAGGAGTTTGCTACACCTCAATGGGGGCTTGTGAAGAGAGTGACTGCAGAGTCACTGTAACAAATTATTGGAGAAATTTCAAACATTTTCTTTTTGCTTCTTTTCCCTCCAAGACATTAAAACGTTAAAAAAAAAAATCATTGGTGTCAGCTCAGAAATTATCAGAGATGTCTGTTTTTTTTGCACAGAAAATTGAGTATCATGACTTTTTGACGGGACTGATATACATATATGAGGTGAGCTACTGACACAAAGAAGTGGAACATCCGGTATGATTTTGGAAGTAGCCACGTGCCGCTGGCAGCATTACTGTCCTGAGAAACCATCATCCTCTGAAGCTTTTGGTTAACTTTCTGGCCAAAAGTCATGGAAGTCTTTAATACAGTAGTCTCTCGAGTGGGCTGTCAAACACCCCTTAAAGGTAAGATAGCACGAAAAAGCTGATTATGTAGTCCCATTTTATTAACATGTAAACCTTAGCAGCAGTGGCGTGCGGTGACATTTTAGACTAGTCAAGCAAATGAAGTAATGACACAGCGGAGGGGGCCCCGAGGGGCTAATACCCCGCCGGAGGCGTGATTTTTTTGAAAAAGGGGGCGTGGCACTCGAATTTTCATTACAGGAGATATACAGTATAACAGATCTTAGTTTACCACTAAACAGTTCAGTAGACTAGACGGCGTCAGATATATCAGCCAATGAAAAGGTGGCCAGCTGACATTCTAGCCTTTTCATTGGCTCATATATCTGGCGCCGTCTAGTCTACTGAGCTGTTTAGTGGTAAACTAAGATCTGTTATACTGTACATAAATTATAATCATATACAAACGCTCTCAATAAAATTGTTTCCTTAATTAGCTAATTGCCGTAAATTTTTAATTTTTTTTATTCACTTTCGATCATGATCATTGATCATGGTGCATACAGCTATGCATAATTATCTTTTTTTAGCTGTATATGCATTTAAATACCTTAACGGTGTACCTTTTCATTCGGGAATAGGGCGGCCTGCACAAACGATTTATGTTTTTTCAGTTGTGTTTCTAGCGCCAAAATTTTTTTTGTAAAAGATTAGGAATAATATTTTCTTCTTGAAGTAATTCTGCCATTTTTATAACAAAAAAAATAAAAACGTAATCATCACGCTAAAGCAATTAAATTATAAGAATTAAATTGTACAAAATACTGAGATGAAGAATTTTTTTATGCATGGCAAATTAGTGCGTTTTTATAGTCCATTAATTAAATAAAATATTGGAGAAAAGCACGAAAAAACACTTATAAAGAGCCACAAAAATCACGCACTGTATTGCTTATTATTAGTTTCCCGGAAACTAAAAACTAAACTTTGATGAGTCACTCGCGCGTGGACCCTTAAATTTTGTCCCTGATTTTTATCATTTATGCGCCATCTATTGATACACTATTTAACCAGTTGGGCGTTCCGATTCCCCAGAGCCGCCATTGTACAAGCAGTGCTTGTACATTCCACAAGCTTCAGCATTTACCACCCCCGCCCCATACATTTCCTTATGAAGCTTTACGTTGGGTGGGTTTATTTACAAGCAACCAAAGTGATTGCTTATACCAGTAGAGGCGCTGCTATTGCAAGACAAAAAAATAAATCTCCGATTTAAATGCGGCAAAATGCTGGCAAATTTAAAATAGTTAAGAGAGAAAAAAATGCTTGTCACGAAATTTATTTTCTTCTTCTTTCTCGGTAAATTTTAGGGCAAGCATTGCTTGCATTGCTTTTATGGACCGCACGCCCCTGCTTAGCAGCCTCATAATAATTCTAAATTTTTTTGACAGTTCTTAGCACCAAGAAGTTGCAGGAAAAAATTCAAAACAAACGGACAAGCCGATTTTTTTAAATTAAATTTTTAAGTTTCCAGTATAGGGCTTTCCTATGGAGAGCTAAACTAAAAAAAAAAAAAAAAAAAAAAAAAAAAATTAAAAAAATCGTCTTGTCCAATTGTTTTGAAATTTTTTCTTCAACTTCTTGGTGCCAAGGATTGTCTCTAAAAAAAAAAATCAGAATTACTATGAGGTTTGCTAAGGTTAATCAAATGGGACTACAAAATCAGCTGATTCATGTTATCTTACCCTTAAAAGCTACTCTCTTACAACTCCATTTTTCCACTATCATTTATCAAGTTCTTACCGGTGACTCAATTGGCTGTGCATGCACTCCTGGGTAGTTCTTGTTCTCTATGGTGACCTCTTGCAGTCCCTCTTGTTGTACTAGGAAGTCCTTGGCATCCCACGCCTGAGCTCCGTCTTTGAACATGAAGATGGCTCGTGTGTCGTCAATCAGGTACCTGCAACAAGGCATTAACGAGTTAGGAGGTAAAAAGAGGTCAAGTAAATTCTTAAAGATGGATTATGAGTTGTTGATCAGATATGTAAACAAGCCTCTTTGGGTCATAACTCTTAAGGGGAAAGCTGATAGACTTATATTAACAAACTTGTCTGCACCTGCAACTAAGATGTCCTTAAGTCAGTAAAATTTAACTTTACTTTTTATGGCAGAAAGTGCTAGAGTGAATGCTCTTTTTACTACTTCTCTGCACCTGCAATTAAGATGTCCTTAAGTCAGTAAAATTTAACTTTTTTGTGGGGAAGAGGGAGAGTGAATGCTCTACTTACTTCTTCATTATTGTAAAACTACATCTCTTTCTCTTTTGGAGAGCTGCAGTTTCAGTAAAATAGGGCGGAGGCAATGTTTGAGCTGTCCTAAGATGTCCACTGAAGTTACATATCATCCTTGTCTGGAATAATCAGCTATCTGCCTATCATGATCTCGTGTACAATAATGAGCTATCCGCTATATCGGTCAAGTGCAACAATGAGTTTTATGCTTTAATGATTTACAGCTCACCTAGCTGTTATAGAAGATACTGTAGCTCATTATCACACAAAATTGTGGTAGGCAAATAGCTCAATATTCTAGATGAGGGACAAAATAGTGGAGATTACAAGTTTGTCAATTTTCCCCTCTCATTACAGAACTTCACTTGCACTTACGTCAGCATTATTGACGATCTTCAACAAATTAACAACCTCTCACCTCTCTGCTTGGATGTGGCTATTCCATAGACTTGTTTGCCACAGTTTAGTGATTTCCTCCGTCTTGGCACGAGAGAAGCTTGGGTCAACGTTGACAAACGTCATCAACGTCTTGCCTTTCTTTGATAACTTCAACACACTCTCTGGGTTCGACATGTCCAGCTGAAAGTACAAAACAGCATATTTACATGGAATTTCCATGAAGGTGCTTTGCTTTCATATACATGTCAGACATAATCAAAAATTGCTACTGTACATGTACAATTGTACATGCACAAGCAGAGTTCACGCCGCAAAACGCTGAAGCACATGAGGCAAGATTGATTTTTCTACTGCGTGCTGTACTGAATTTTAAATAGGTGAAAGCTCTTTGTCAGTCAATCATTAATATTTGCATTCAAAAATATAATTGTTTCAGTAACATTAACAGACACCGTAGCCTGTACCGTAACCACAGCTGCCGCAGTATAAACCAATCTTTACTTTTACTCCGCCTCTTTCTACAAAAGACTGTAAATGTATGATACATATCATAGTATGCATACGCATATTCATTACAAGCAATCGTCAATTTAATAATAATTATTCCATAAAGTTAGGTGCATGCATTGCAAGATTTTTACATTAATTAGTGCGTATGCATACCTTGCTAAAATCAATTTTAGGCTGAGGTCTTAAGTGTTCAGGTAGTTCATCATCTTCCAATGGCTCCTCATCTTCCTGTAATTAATAAAATCATGATTTAGTTTTGGATTCCATGCAAACAATATAAAAATAACCTTACCTCCCACTGATCTAGCAGTCTTTCCAAATCTGCATCATTATAGTCTCTGATGTCTTTCTTGGCCCATTTAGGTTTATCATCTTCTTTAAACTTCTTACAGAAACTTAAATTAATAAAAAAGCAAATAATAATCAGACTTAGCACGTTTTTGTTCATCATTATACGAGGAAGAAGAAAACTGACGTGTTCACTAGTAAAGTTGTTGACATTTTTTTAGATTCCAGCTGACCGGCTACGTCATATTTTCTTAACCAATCCAAAGCTTCACTATTCCTGAACGGCCAATCAAAAGTATCAGTAAAAAAAGTGAGCTCGAATGAGCGCAATTTTAAAGTTTCTGCGGGAATCTTAGGAAAATACAATGCATATAATCCACGCACCATCATGCATGGTATGGTAATTAACATCATTGCATCATTGCAGCTATATAATAGGGATTCTACATCAGAGAGCTCCGTCTCCGTGTCTTTGATGTCTGTGTGATTTGTGTCTTATGCTTATGGTCAGAAATTTTACCAATATTTATCAGAGCAGATTGAGCTTCAGTCACGAGCGAGTCACACCGAGAGGGAAATTAATCTTGACTTTTTTTTTGTCAAATATATGTGGCCGCGCGTACGTATATCTGCTCTAACTTGATGTTAAAAATTATAATTATATATCTTAATGCATGTGCGGTGACTTTTATGACGTTGTCATTAATAATTAATGCTAAAAGCGTGGCGCAGTGCATTTTGACCGGTCCTCGTTAGATCACCGAAGTCAGGCTACGTCGAGCGTGGTTAGTACTTGGATGGGTGACCGTTTCAAGTAAAAAATACGCTGCTCCCTCCCTGGGGTAAATTCGTCTTGCTTTCCACCCAGTGCAGTGATGCACTTGTGTGTGGTTCCCCAGGCTTTGGACATTGCTTTGGTCCATTGAGAAAAAGTAGAGGTGTCCGTATCCTGACTGAGGTTTTCCACGGTTCCCTCAGTCTCACCTCAGCGAATGCTGGGACGCGTAAGCATGCAGGCCGTGGCCACTATCCGTGGCCACTACCTTATCCCTACCCAGTACCCCACCGCGAGCTGTAAGCTCTTAGGGGTGTATCCTTGTAAAAAAAAAAAAAAAAAAGTTGTGTCAAACTTCTAAGACACGCAGCTAGGACAGCTAGGTCTCTATATGCATGATCGATACATATATTATATTATATGTGACATATATGTATGTATATATATATTATATATAATAATATATATATAATTAAATTATATTTATGCATGCAGTATATTTCATAATATTATAGATATAGACGCTGACGCGCTGTGTATACAAATGCTGTTTAAATAAGTGGTGACGAGCTAGGCTTATATCTGTGAATTTCCAACTTTCCAAGACAATATAATTATATAACGTCATAACATAACTTCTTATCAAATTTATATTCAATATTAGAGATGTCAATCATTCTATGGGTATACTTACAGCTGATATACTCCATTCACATAAGATCATCATACGATGATGCATGTGTCATATTTTCCAATGCATAAAAAAAATAATATTTATTGTACCTCTGACATACTCTAATCAGAGCTTAATAAAGATTCCAGGGACCTTTATACTACGATTAGTTAAGACAGATAAGATGCAATATTTGTATATAAGATGTCATGGATACACGCTCTGGTCCACTTTGTGCCTTCGTGTGGTAGACATCGCTCACCAGGTCCAGGTGCTAATTAAATAGGTAAGCTATACAAAAATAAGAGGGAATGAAAAAATATTGTTAACTATGTATTAAGTTTAAAAAAAAAAAAAAAAAATGCTTTCCAAATTTTCTTATTTAAAATCATGTTATACAAAACGATGACTTAACAAGTTTCTTATATTAATGCTCTCAAAAATAGTGAGAAAATTATATATAATAATTTACCTTGTAGGATTCAGAGTCATCGTATTGACGTGTAAATTTACCGAAAAAAATTATGCATGTTTACCTACTGTCATATAGAAAATATTATACAAGGATAAATTAAAGAAGGTTTTCTGACGAGGGTTCATTATAATAAATGGTAATTGAATCTTACCGGACTGTTTCCACTCGTCGATTTTGTTGTAGTACGTCGAGAAACTTGAGCACTGAATTATAATGTTAATGTTTTTATTATTATCACTACACTTCAGGTGCACCTGTTTTCTTTATTAGCTTTCGGGAATCATCTGTTCCCTTCCTCGGATAAATCGAGTCTCGATTTATCCGAGGAAGGGAACAGATGATTCCCGAATTAAGCTAATAAAGAAAACAGGTGCACCTGAAGTGTAGTGATAATAATAAAAACATTAACATTATAATTCAGTGCTCAAGTTTCTCGACGTACTACAACAAAATCGACGAGTGGAAACAGTCCGGTAAGATTCAATTACCATTTATTACAAGGATAAATGTTAAGCTGTGCACATTGCAGTCTTTCAATCGTGAGTTGCAAATAATCAGATATGACTCACAGTTGCTATCGTATATTTGTTTTTTACTCCCGATCGCGAGCCAAATAAAAGCGGAACTAGGTAATGTAATGTACACTCATCGCCTTGGAAAATTTCCCACTTGCATCACCATCTACTGTGTGTTATTCTTACGAGGTATGAGAATTAACAAGGCCACAAAGGGAAATTTTCCGAGGTGATCGTGATGACTAATTTTACATTCACTTCTGAAAAATTTCAGTCAGAAATTCTCACTTGAAAGACTGCAATGTTGAGTAATTAAATTTTTTGGGTGAATAAACTGAGAAGAATATTTTACTGATTTTACAAAAAGCAATTTTGTAAAATTAGTACCAATACCATGTAATTGCATGATACACTTATATAGAGGCAATGATGATTACAAAGCAGTTTGAACCACTTTAATCTTTACCGGCCACCAGACAGTACATATTTAATCTTTTGGCAAGATATTAATCTACAAGCAAGCAACAATGATAAGTTGAGTACGAATTCTATAGAATTCTCTCCACTCTATATAACCAAAGATAAAATATTATGCAATGACACTACTCAACAGAATTCGAGATAAGCCGTATACCTTTGAGTTATCAGTTATCGGCTTAATTGTTGATTTTTTCTTTTTAAAACTTAGAATTTATTCATACCATTTTACATTTTGTTAGTATCAATTTACTGTTTGGAAGTCTAAAACAATGAAAATGATAACTTCACAATCTTTTTAATCAAAAACAAATATAACTACAAAATATTGTTGTTGTTTTTTAATTTTACAGGATGCTAGTCCCAATGTGTCGGTGCGCATGTGCCGTGCTGTTACTATGCGCACTCGTGTCTGCGACTCCACCCAGTAACCTGCGCTCGCGCCTGCGCAGTATCGGTCAAAATGCACACTACGGACCTAACCTTCGAGGAGCGTCGTGGCATGTCCGGGATAAAATGCCCATCGGGTAAGGTCATGATATTGCTTTTGAAAACATATAGGGAGTTTCGATTTAGTACATCATTTTTCTGAACAGACGAGGAATTGAGATTTGAAGAATATAAGTTGTGTTTTTAATTAAGCCATAATAAACTATATAATTACTGGTAGTGTAATCGTGTAATATATATTTTATATTAAGTCACAATTTTTCGATTTTTTTTTTTTTTTTTTTTTTTTTTTTTTAGTTCAAGAACTATTTTAAAAAATACATTAACAATTATGTGAATAATATGTGAATAAAAAACGTTATTTTTTAATATTTTTTTTTAAATTGTCCATAAAAAAAAATCTAATAACAATCGCCCATCTCTCCAGAGCTTCTGCACCGTACGTTCGCAACTCAACACGCGCCCTCGAGGACTACTTGCTACCGACCTCCGTGACTCCGACGTCGTACGATGTGCAGCTCAAGATTTACCTGGAGACACCTGCAGAGCGAGCGTTCACCTTCGACGGTCAGGTAAGCAGTTCTCGTCAACACAAAAAGAAGTACCCAGTACCCCGCCGCGAGCTGTAAGCTCTTAGGGGTGAATCCTTGTAAAAAAAAAAAAAAAAGTAAATAAATAAGTAAGGAGGGTTGAGGCGAAGAGAGGCTTCAAGTTAGCTGATTTTGCGGTGTTCCTATATACCGTCCCATCCAAACCTATGTAAAAAAAAAAAAAAAAAAAAAAAAAAATCAAAATCGCTTTTTGGGCATTAAAGAAATTTTTTAGAGAAAAATTAGTTATTGATTCATTATCAGAATATCGCTAAATGGAGGGGGGTAGGAGATGGTTTCAAATTCATAGCTTTAATAGTTACTGAGAAAAAATTCAAATTTTGTAACATGGTGTCTTATGGAGAAAATTTTCACGCCGGGGAACACTTGAAGCCTCTAGTACAATCATAAGGTTATATTGTCAAATGGTGATTTTTTTTCTTCTTCTTATACTTGTCATATAATAATATTTAGAACTTTCCACTGTCCACAATAATAATATTGCATAAAATTGTTTTATGGTATTTTCAGATAAAGAATATTTGCAAATATTTTAAATTTTAACATTGCAATATAATAATATGTTTTCAAATAACAACTTATGTTTGTACTATTTTAATAAATTAATAATCAATTTTATAATTATACAAATTATTTATATTATTTATAACTAATTAATATATTTTTACACTGAAAGAAAAAAAATAGTGAAAATACCCTCTTATACCGACAATATTCTTCATTCCTTAACACTCAATTTAAAAGATTGTATATTTTTTCTTTTAGTTTCTGTTTAATGAAAAAAAAAAAATCCTCGGTGTACAGGTGACCATCAGAGTTCAGGTGAACCAAGCTACCAGTGCCATCAAGATGCACGCTGTAGGACTGGACATTCAGGACATCGAAGTTGTCAAGGTAAGTCAGTGACTTTTTTTTATTATTTGTGTGTTTGATTGGGTCCTTTTTAGATACCAGTATACAACGATATAGTATAATATTCTTTATATACTTTAATGTCAGTGTTTTTGTTAAAATTTTAATGCTTTATTGACCTCATAAAGCACCAAAATATGGCATTGAAAACATTCTCTATACCATCAGTATGACTCCACTACACGTGTACTTTAGCCAGTAATAAAGCTCTGATATCATAGCAATTCCAATTTTAGAATCAATCAGGTAAAATCCAACGGATGTCCAAACCTGTCTTTATGACGTTAATTGAAAAGCGCTAAGAAACTTTCTCACAGTAATATATCATCAATTTGTCTTGGTAATTCTATTTACATAATTTTTTAATGCCTCTATATTAAATCGAAATGTTTTGTGAATGAAATTGTTGACACTAAAATTTAGAAAGTGTCAGTAGAAAGTCATTTCGATGACAGTTTGACGTTAATTGAAAAGCTCTAATTGCAAGAAGCTTTTTCAATAATATATAATCAATTTGTCTTGATAATTTTATTAACATAATTTTTTAATGCCTATATAATTGTCTCATCTTGTCTCGCCCCTGCTCTGTATGCAACCAGCTCTATCTCTCTGCAGGACAAGTTGTCTAACCTCAAGGCAATATGAAAGAGTGACAAAATTGTGTAACTAAAAACAATTAATTACTTTATCAAAGACCATGACATAGAAGAATTTCGGGCCTTTTATAAGAAGATTTTAGTACTAAAAAAATATACATATAAAATAAAAATAGAGTTTACAATTTCATGAGAGGGGGGCGCGTATGTGCATGCTCAGCCAATATTATTTAAAAAGTTTAATTTACTTATATTAATGGAAGAAGTAAACCTTCGTAAAAAAATACATGAAATTTATTATAATAAATCATAACTTAGCACAAATTAATTTTTAATTAATTTTACTTTATCATGGGATTTTTTTTTATAGTGAATAAACATTTTTTTAAAATTTTTTCAACAAAGCAAAACAAAAAAGAAAAAAGAATTAGTCTAACATCGTCTACATATTGTAATTCCTATGACGTATATCTGCAGGTTTCGGACGGCTCTGTGGCCCAAGAGATTGGTTACGGCATCTTGGTGGATGACCGCGAGTTCTTCGACATCTTCATGGCCTCCCCGCTCGAGTCTGGAGAGCAGTATGACGTCACAGTCGTCTACACTGGCGTGGTGAACACTGAGACGTTCGGTCTGTTCAGAAGTGGATACCAGGACGAAAATGGAAACCAGAAGTGAGTTGTAGAACCAAGCTGCATATTCATATTGTGACAAGTTTGTAGTGTTTACTGCAGTGATTGAATTTAATTGGCAGCTTTGTAGTTTAAAAGTCTGCCGGTAAAAGCAAAATTATTAAATATATCTCTATTTGTGTGTAAATGAAAGACAATAACATTGCAATTATTTGTAATAACATTAATTATAGAAAAAAAAACATTCATTTTCAAAATAAATTTTAAAATGTAATAATTGTATTTTTTTTATTTAACAAAATTATTTTTTATAAATAAAACTAAAAAAAATTATATTATTTTTATTATAATAAATACGCAATTATTTTTTATAATTAATTTATTAATTTATAAATTATTTTTATCTTGATACCAAGAACTTATATATTAACTTTTGACGGAAAGATAATGTCTTCTTGTAATTCTTGTATACCTATCGTATATAATATTAATTTACTAAAAATTATGAAAATCATGGAATATTAAAACCATACTGTATAGTGAGACAAGTGTTAAAACCTAGTTACTGCCTTTTAATTACTCTTATCTCTTGTGGGGCTCGTAGTGACTGGTGCACCCTGATTCGTGCCATATGTTACGTACCAGCCAAACCTCAAGATGACCTTCCATTTAACACCTGACTTATCCTAACTTTCATTTCTCAGGTGGCTTGCCGTGACTGACCTGGAACCTACTGGTGCTCGTTTGTTCATGCCGTGTTTCGACCAGCCGAACCTGAAGGCTCCCGTGACCCTTCACCTCGCGAGGGAGCCTGGACACACGGTGCTTGCGAACATGCCCATCGAGAGCGAGGGGGAGGCAGTGTGAGTTATCAGATCATTATTGTAGTTTTAAAGCCATATTTATCAGTCGTAAAGGTGCATTTCGATGAAGCGCGGAAAGCGAGAAAATCGCGAGCCGCAACCAGAGGCTCGGGATTTTCTCGCCTTGCGGGGAGCGATTTTATCGCAAACATGGTTGCCATACGAGAATGAAGCAAGTGCGCTTTTCTTGCCCCACCAATTAAGCCTCGCTCGGCATCACTCCATGGAAATGCACCTTACCTCTTCAGTCACTGCTGGATACATCACATGATGCAATTTTTGCTTGCAAATTTTATTTTCCGATAGAAACAGCTATATGATTTCATCAAAATTAAATAATAACTTTAAAATATCTAAATAAATTTGCATTATTTAAACTATCATTACAGCCCCGGTCTGCCTGGCTGGGAGTGGGTTCACTTCCAACAGTCACCCCCGATTTCCACGTACCTTATTTGCTTCTCCACCAACCAGTTCGCCAGCGTTACGAGCCTCCAAGACCCGCGATACAAGGTAAAATAGATAATTAGTTTTATAGGTTTTAATTAATATAAGCTTTAAATTAAGTAGGGGACTCAGAGGATTATTTTTATACACATTTGGTGCATCTTATATAACCAGAAGATAATTGAATTCTTGAACTGATCATTGGTTAATTACAAAAACTAGTGTTAGGAAAATACATTTAATATTTTTTTAATGTGTGATAAAAATGTTAAAAAAAAAAATTCTGTTTTTTTGTCAGAAAATTAGTATTATGGTGATAGCACTAAATTTAATACTCACAATCAGTAGTATTGATAATAAACACAATTTACTTTGTAAAACAATTAAACTGAATATAAAATAATCACGTACTTACAGCAACTATAATACACAATACATATACAGTATGCTTACATAGATACTTTTTTGCTATAAAATTAATGTCAGTTTTGTTGGAAATTAAATTAAATATTAACTACAATCTTCACATCTCTCAGATTCTCTGTCACCACACGAGTGATTTTTTTTATTGCATGATGCGACGCGAATATTGTGAAAGTGTTCCAAATCTTACAATACGTACCTTTGTTAACATTGAAATCCTATCTATCGTCACTAAGCGATGAATCATTCTCCATAAAACTTGTGTAAAAATTTCTAAAATTTGAAACTTAAGATTTTACGACAAATACAACGATTGCATTCTATCACGACTGTCACTAATTTCTTCTCCTTAGGTTTGGGCCCGCCCCCAGGTGATAGAGACTGGCGAGTACACGGCCGAGATCACGCCGGGTCTCATCTCGTACTACGAGACCTTCACGAACGTACCCTTCCAGCTGCCCAAGCTGGACCAGATCGGAATGGTGACGTTCTTCTCAGGAGCCATGGAGAATTGGGGACTAGTCACCTACCTGTGAGTGTCAATATCTTTTGTGACTTAATATTTTTAAATAAATTATATAATCATGTGGATTACAGTGAGTGTAGTCAGAAATACATGATTTTCAGTCAGGAATACATAAATTGTGCCAGATTCGCCAGATTCATATCTCCGAGGCGAGAGCATACTGTGGGTGCTATTTATTTGACTTTATTATATTAATTTTGTCTCTAAAACATTTCCTTCCTTCGATCCGTTTCCATTAGCATTCTTTCGTTTATTTTTTAAAAAGTATAATTATTTCACAATGAATTTTTATATATATTTTTATATTATTTTATTGTTTTCAGATTATTATCTTTATTTTAGCAACATTATTAAATGTATTTAAATAAAAATATTTTAATTTAAAATTGTGATTTATATTTTTAAGTACAAACATATTTGAAAAAAATCATTACATAAAATTATAATGCAATTAATGCTACATGAAATTTAATAAAAATAAAATATAAATAACTTTTATAATTTATTATATTATTATAAAACAATGCATATCAAAGCAAACTTCATTATAAACGTAATTAATAAAACTAATGAAGCATGTTTAACTAAAGTGAAGTGAATTTGATCTTGCAGAATTGAAATATCCCATTCAAATATAACTATACACAAAAGATTTCTAGCTAAAATATTGAAAATTTTCCTCAGAGAACCGTATGTGCTGTACAATTCGACCGTGGACACCATCTGGGACAAACAGCTGATGGCTCAAGTTGTGTCCCACGAGCTGGCACACCAGTGGTTCGGAGATCTCGTCTCTCCCGAGTGGTGGAGTGACCTTTGGCTCAACGAGGGGTTCGCAACCTACTTCGAGTACTTCGGTACCGCTGCGGTAAGAAAATTTAGTAGAGGTTTAGTAGTCTTGGTCAAAATTAGTCTGCACCAATGGTAATTGTGTCCCAATTTTTATAAATAACAACTCCCTGGACTTGCTACCTCCACTCATTAATTCTGAGAATGTCCGCAGGTTGGCGCTGACTGGCAGCTTGACCAACAGTTCGTGGTGGACATGATGCACTCGGCCTTCAGAGCGGACGTCAACTCGCACCCCATTCACGCTGACGTCGACAGTCCAGACTCTATCTTCAATATATTTGATAGCATCACTTACAATAAGGGTATGACATTTTATAAAGGCTAATATTAAATTTACATGAAAAACTCTCTGGCACTTTTGTACAAATAAAGTGTTTTTTTTTTATTTATTATTAAACACTAATTGTAAGTTCTTATGACTATAGATATTTTTATATTTCTGAGAAAATATTATAAAGAAATCCTGAATCTTAATTCAAGAGTTATAATTATCTAATAATTTTTGTAAAGAAAAAAGATCTATGTTGCAATTTAATTTTAAAAACAAATTAATTCAAGGTATCAGATTTGTTGAAATTAGGATTTTATACTATATATTGTAATGCAGCCTTGTAAACTACAAATCATCACAATTTACTACACATATTATTAATATTTGAACTTATAGTATAATTATTTGAAAAAAAGTAATAGCTGCTGTGAATAAAACTATAGCTTTATTATTCGATCAAATCAAATGAACTTTGAAATAGAGAATGAGGACCCAGGACGAAAAATGTCCCTTTATCAAATTAAATCGAGTGAAAAAGTTGCAAAATTGGGAGTTTTAAATTATACATACACAAGCTCTAATATAATTGATTTTTTAAATTTCCAGGTGGTTGCTTGGTTCGATTTATGTTGAACTTACTGGGAGAAGAAAAATTCAAAGTGGCGATGAACAGTTACTTAATTGGATTGTAAGTATTTTTAGAACTTGTTAGATACAACTCGAGACAGCATCCTTGTAAATAACCATGTCCCGTAGGAACAACACAGGGCATGGTGATGAAAAAGACTGAAAAAAGGAAATTTTCCAAGTCAACGAGTGTACGTTATACCAATGGAGTATCGACCTCAATTTTTTTTTATTGCAGAAATGGATAGAGGGTGCAAAGTTATGCTACCCTGATTTTTTTCAGATTTTTTTGAGACCAAAAACTTATATTTTTTAAAAATTATTGAAAGTTTTTTTTTGTGACGTCACGCGGCGGCAAGTCCTATGTTTTTCTTAAGGAGCGGCGTCTCGTGACGTCACAAAAAGGACATTCAATAATTTTTAAAAATAGTTCCCGCGCGGTCTCAAAAAAATCTGAAAAAAATCAGGGTAGCATAACTTTGCACCCTCTATCCATTTCTGCAATAAAAAAAATTGAGGTCGATACTCCATTCTATATATTTTGGCAATAGCAGGCACCATATTAATTGAGAAGTGAACTAACTGTTTTTGGGATACTCTTCTATACTCTTCTTACCTGCCTCAATTTTTTTTCTTTAGATCTGCGCCTCAATATAAACAATCATTAATGAAGTGTACTGATATTTTATTAAAGGTTAATTGCAATTTTAAGATTCTAAACTTAATATTTTTTTTTTGAGAATAATAAAGGAGAATAAAAAATTGAATGCGATAGGTATACTAAAATACGTTTGCTATTTTAAATTACACATGCAAAAAAGTAAAATTTTAATGTTCCATCCAGGGGGTACGGCGCGGCAAATCAGGACGATTTATTCTCGTATCTGGCGCTGCAGTCACCTCCACTTCCTAACGGAGTGACCTTCAAACAGCTGATGAACACGTGGACTCTGCAGGCTGGATTCCCCCTTGTTACCGTCACCAGAAACTACGGTCAGCAGTCCGCCATCGTCACCCAGGTACGTCAAGGTCACATAGAGGTCAAGGTCACCAGTATAGGTCACCAATCCGCCTATACACTCCATGCATCGAAATCGTTCAGTCACGCAACAAAAGTCACACTAGATGTCATTTGCGGATAAAGAGCGATGAAAATTAGTTTTTTTTTTTTACTAAATATTATGTGATCAATATTAAATAATTTTACTTGCAATATTTCCAAGTTTAAAGTTAGGCAACAAAGCCAAATTCAAACTGAAATATTGTAATGTTTAATTATAAGTTATTGCCGCCATTTTGTTTGACGCCTGCAAACTCAGAAGTTAGGCAACTTGTCTATCAGTACTGTTGTGTGTGGTTGCGTCATATCTTCACTAGGGGAATTTTGCATTTCCAAATGAAATGCAGATTTTCGTTTCAAATTTGATCAAAACAAAAAACAAATTAATCAAGCTAATTGAAGTCTTATGCAAATATGAGTACATGCTCCTAAGTTTCCACACAAAATTATTTTATAAAAATTCAAGGTAAATATTCTTTGAAAACTCCCCATTTCCCCACAGACTCGGTTTGGCGGCGGCGGCCCCGACCAGTGGGTGGTTCCCCTGACGTTCACGAGCTCGGACAGCCCCAACTTCTCCGACCAGACTCCGAGCGCCTGGCTGATTCCAGGACAGCCTCAACTCACCTTGTTTGCCGGCGTACCGAGCAGTCAGGACTGGCTCTTGTTCAACCTCAAGCAGACCGGTGAGCTTCAACTGCTGATGTTAGCAATTTACATGAAATAAAGTCATAAGGTGTTAAAGTTCATGATATGTGATAGATACACAGAAAACTCGGCTTTATCAATTTTAGTAGTTAGTGCAACCCAGTGCATTAAGAAGGTACTAAAAATAAATAAAAATTGTTTTTATTTTTTATAAGAAATTATAAAAACAAGAAATTAAAAAAAATATATACATTTTTTAATTTAAAAATATTATTTTAATTTTTTTTATTTACTACACTATGTATTTAAAATAAAAGCTGTATTTAATAAAACAAAATATTAAAAAAACACAATATATATTAAATGTTTTATTTAAAAAATTTATCAATACAGTTATTGGTGAACATTGTTGTAAAAGTGAAATAACATTCGATCTCATGCCTTGAATCTGTATACTCTGATTCGCACTAATATTTGCTGTCCATCATTATTCTTATGATCGAATTATTAATTTTTAAATTTTATCCAATATATTTGTATTTGCGAACGCACAGAACTTATCTCACTGTCGCCAGGTTACTACCGCGTCAACTACGACCTGACGAACTGGGCGCTCATCACCTCGTACATGAGCTCGCCCGGCAACGCGAACAACGTGGACCCTCTGAACCGAGCTCAGCTGATGGACGACGCCGCCACGTTCGCCGAGGAGGGCCTCTTGGACTGGGTGACCGCTCTGAGCACCACCAAGTACCTCGACCAAGAGAGCCAGTTGGTGCCGTGGACCGTGGCCACCTACGTGCTGGAGTACATCAGGGACCGCGTGTACCAGACCGCCGAGGGGGTGCAGCTGTTCCAGGTGAGAATTTCAACCTCATGGTTCTTTATTGAATATAGATGGATTTAAATGAGCGATATCCAGCCTGTGACGAGAATAATTCGCACTTACTGTAACATCCATTGACGGCCATATTGGCGATTTAAGGATTAATGTCACTATGGTAATTATTTTTTTATGGTAAAAAAATAGATCAGAACATAAATAACTTCCTGTAGTAAAAAAAAGTAATTATCCAGTCCAGTTTTTGAGATCTTTTTTAGATGAAAAAGATTATGATTTGACTAATGGCAGCAAGCTTCCCAATGACATTCTCACTATTTACATCCTGAATATCTAAAAATACTAGACTGACTTTTGCTTCATTTTCTTCACTGAATATTTATGTTGTAATGTAAGGAAGGTTTACTGTAAATTCCAGGGTGACTCACCATCTCTTAACCTTAAAAACAAAAGAGGAGCATCATATTTAAGGCAATATCCAGAAAATTTAATTGCTGCATCAGTTTTTTTTAAATTTAATTAAACCCTATTGGGTACTTCTATTTACTAATTGCATCAGATTTTTTTGTATATGCGTCAAAATCGCGTCGCATGGACGTCGCTCACGACAATCTGCCTCAAGCATTTATGATTTGTTAAGATACAATACATTTAAAAATATTGCACACATTTATTTATTTTAATTTTAAAAAAAATTATATATAATATTCTTTTTAAAAAATTAATCATAAAAACATTAATTAATTTTTTAATTTTTTTTTTATTATTTAAATAAAATCTTGCAAATTATTTATAAAAAAATAAAAATTTATATATTCAATTCAATATTTTTAAACTAATATAATTTATTGATTTCAATTAAAATTAAATTTGAGTATTAATTAAATGAGTTATTAAAGAATTGAAAACAAAAAGTTAATTCCGTAAAACAAATTGCATGATTACAAAAAGAAGAAAAGGTTTCAAATTAGTACATTTAGATGCTAAATTTATCATTTAATAATTGGGTTCCCATTGTTCCCAACCCCTTCATAATACCTCAATAATTAGCCCCGCCCCCTTCTTTCTCCAGGACTACATGCAGCGCAAGATGCAGCTGGTGTACTCCACGGTGAACGGCTTCTCTCTGAGCGAGAGCGACCCTCACTCCCAGCAGCTCACCCGCTACCTCGTCACTCGCTGGGCCTGCAACGTCGGGGACGCCACCTGCAACTCGGACGGCGCGGCGCTCTTCCAGCAGTGGAAGGTCACCCCCTCCCCCGATGTCAACAACCCGTGAGTACAGCTAGGGACCTTCAGAGACTCAGGTTCAAGATGATTATCGTTGTCAGGGTTGCCCTGGACCTCCGCACTCCTGCGTACTGTGCTGGCCAGCGAGAGGGAGGACAGACCGACTATGACTTCCTGCTGGCTCGCTACGTCAACTCGAACAACGGAGATGAACAAGGTCGTCTGCTGGCCGCCATCGGATGTTCTCCGGACCTCGCGCTGCTGCAGACGTGAGTTGGTTGGAGATTAAAAGTGTCGGATTTGTTGCAAATATGGTCTTTAATGTTAGGAGTGTGGTGAAATAGTCATTTAAGTTTTTAATTAATGATTAAATTAATCTTAATCAGTATTTTTTTTAAATACTTTTGAAATATCAAGGAATGGCTGACAGATTTAATCATTTTAACGCATGGCCATAAGAAGTGACAAATTTCTAATGGGATTTTGCCAATTATAAGAAAAAAAAAAGAAGATAAATTCAGACACTTATATATAATTCTTTGTCCTAACTTTCCACAGCTACCTTGATCTTTCTTTGACCACGAGTGTGGTTCGACCTGGAGACGCCCTCAGCGTGTTGATGGCCGTATACAGCAATCCAGCCGGTCTCGATTTGGCCCTCGACTTCCTCATCGCAAACTGGAGGACTCTCGACCCTCTGTGAGTAGAAAAAAACAAATGTGTGTTAGGTGCATCAAAATTTAAATTTCAGCTTTAAATATTTAAAAAATTATAAGTATTATATTACTGGGGCTATTCTTAAAGTATACTCCTCGTCTCTGAAAATTTCCTTTTTGCAGCCTTGTTAATCACTATCATGATATTTATACTCAAATTGCATGGTGATTAACAAAGTTGCATGTTATAGAGACGACGAAGTCTTTGCAATATTCGTTTACATTTTAGCCTACAAATTTAGTACTGAATTTATTGTAGATTTTATTTTAAATATTAGTACTAAATATTTAAAGGCTAAAATCTGATATTGTGAATACCTCCACCCCATTATGTTTCCTATTTATTGTTTATTCGTGTGATTTATATAAATTAATTATTAATGAAGATGTTAATATTTGTCTCAATCTTGTTTAAAGGTACGGTAATATAGGCTATGGATTCATCACAATTTCCGAGAAACTAAACACCCAGGAACACGTCGACAAAGTAAGTTAATTCTTTCTACTGTCACAGCTTCTTCAATTAATACGTGGCATTAGAAATAGAAGGCAAATCTAAATTAATAGTCACAGCATACTAAAAACTAAATTTAAAAATAATATCTATATAGCAAATAATATAATATTATACTGTGTAGGGTAGGTACTTGGTACAGTCGTCGCCTCGGAAAATTTCCTTTTGGGACTATGCTTAATTAAAGAATAACACAGAGTATGGTGATTAACAAGGCTGCAAAAAGAAATTTTCTGATGCGACGAGTGGTACATACCGAACAATATATCAATGTTAAGGATATCAGACTTTTTTATTATTAATATCTCAATATTTTCAGATTATAAACTACCTGATAATTACTAATTGACAATTATTATTTTAGATAAGGGAGTTCCGCAATCAAAACCTGGGCGAGCTTGGAGCATCTGCCGTGGCGCTAGTGTCTTCCTCGCTGCAGGTCGTCGAGTCCAACCTCGCCTGGAACGTCGCCAACCTGGATGACGTCATGGACTTCTTCAGGAGCAACTGATGATTTGTTACGTCTGATTACACAGATTTTATTATTGTTTAGTTGCTTTAAACAAAATAAAACATAAATAGAATATTAACAATCATCTGCATTATTATTTTTTATTTAAATTAAAATATATATTTTTTTAATTTAACAAACGTAATTAATTGTATATAAAATTCATTTAATTTTAATTCAATTCAATTTTTTATGACAGAAGTTTTTAAATTTTTTATAAAAAATGAAGTATTTTATTTGCGTTTGTATTTAAATAAATAAAATCAATATACGTAACATTTAATTCATTTTGTAAAGAAAATAAAATCTCCCACGTCTTGCATTTACGAACGATGCATTATATTATAATAGGTAAAACGGTATTGCAAATGGATTACTCGCTTATTACGTATATATAGAACAAATAATATTTTTCATTACTGCTAACAAGCTCGATCGAGAATAAGTGACTAACTAGATATTATATTAACGAGATATACTGAATTGAGCAAAACAACTGAAGTATCAAACTCCCTGATTGTTTCATTTCCTTTTTTTTAGTTCCGTAAATTTTGTCGAGCTTATTTATAATATGTGTTTAAATATTTAAAACAAAATAAAATTGTTCAATAAAAAGTAATATATTTTAATTATAAAATAATTAAGTTATAAAATAAATATAATATATTATTAATGTTAGTAATTTTATTTTAAATTTGAATGCATTTATTTTATATTAATAATTTTTATTTGTAACTATTTCGTGGTTGCCAATTATATAATTAAATACACCAGCAAATGTCGGTCAAAAAGCACCGTCGGCGCATCCAATTCTATGACAATTGCTTTACTGATTCAGAAGCTGTTGCCTGGTTTCACTCAGCATTGCAAAAGAATTGGACTAGATGTGCACAAAGATGGATTCTTTTGCAATGCTGAGTGAAACCAAAGAATTAATATGAATTCTTTGGTGAAACCATGCAACAGCTTCTGAACCAGTAAAGCAATTGTCAGAGAACTGGATGCGGCGACGGTGCTTTTTGACAGGCATTTCATATCGGAATTATCAGAAGATCAGAATAGCTTCGTTCCACACGGTTAGGGTCAGAAATATTTTCAGCTTCCATGGCAATACTTCTTCCACAAGTTAAAATTTCAATCAATTATAATATTAAAATTAAATATTATGTGCGTTCAAAATTGACAGCAGGCCTAGTGAGGCATTCAATAAATTTAGATTACAACAGTTAATTTTTATATTATTAGTCAGAAATTAAACATTTAATGAGCACACAGTACCACAACACGCACTCGACAAAAATTTGAGAAAAAACATGAGTGGGTGTGTTGCGCAGTGCGCTTGACCGGGTCTCGTCAAATCAACGAAGTCAAGCAACGCCGAGCATGGTTAGTAGTTGGATGGGTGACCATTTTCAACAAAAACACGTTTCCCACCCAGGGGTAAATCGTTGATGCGCTTTTTCACTGTGCAGTTCCCCTGGCTTTGAACTATTGCACTTCCGGTTCATTGACAAAAGCTGTAGCGTCCATCTTGGCTGAGGTTTCCACGTTTCCCTCAGTCACAGGCAAATGCCGGGATGGATTGCAAGGCCGTGGCCGCTCCCATTCCGGAAGAGCCCGCGAAACGTTTAAGTTAGGGTTTCGGGAGGTTTGGGGTTTCAAAATAGCATGTAAGTAGTAATTAGAAGTACCCAACAGGGTTTGATAAAAAAAAAAATCATTATTGCAATTTTAAACAATTTACTTTATGTCCTTTCAAATAAAAAACAACTTATCCTCTATTCTTACAGAATATACAATATATCTATTTACCATTGCTTCTATCAGTTCAATTTGGTTAACGCGCATGGACATAAAATTCATGTGAACAGATGCTTCAAGTCAGCTGATTTTTCGGTGTTCCCACCCGCTATACCAAACCCATGTTAAAAAAAAAAAACGTGAAGTCGTGTTTTCACTAAGAATAAGATTTTTCAGAGAAAATTCCTTTACGGAACTTTGGTCCAAACTGAAAAATAAAGTAGATAATTCAAGATTTAGATTTTTTACTTTATTTATAACCGAGAAAAGTTAAAAAAACACTTTGCTTCATTTTCAAGTGCAAGATGGACCTTAGCGACAAACAGTTGCGCAGCGAGAGCGCATCACTAGAAGCCTCTACTGTCAACAAAATTCTCAATTCTTATTTTAAATTTCTCAAGTCTAAATATTTTTAAATTCAATTTTAAGTCAAACTCCGTCAAAGACATTTCTGGCAACTAGAAATTGTTCGAAGGACATCATTACGTACTAGCCTGGTAACATTAAATTGTAAAATCAATAAAATATAAAATAAAATACAGAAATATTTAAAAAAATATATTTCATCGTGTGTTTTCCTCAACATTTATTTTAAAAAATACATTTTAGAGTAAGATATTTTTTAAAAAATTAACTAAAAAATTGTTTTGAGTTTTTTGATATTAAATCCTTCTAGTTGAAGTAAAAATATTAGAACTATTTATTTGAAATAATAATGTGCATTTAAAAAAAAACTATCGAGGCTCTAATTTTAACAGTTTCTATTAATTATTTTATATTAATTTTCAACAAAATTCTTCAATCTTTTTAACGTTTCAAATTTATAAACTTGTTTCTTTCTAATTAAATCTGTAAATTCAATTTCATCTAAAGTAAAAAGTCTGCAATGCAAACTCGAATTGTCACGTAATTTATATGTGACAAGAGGATATGATTTCTTTTTTGGATTTCTATTTAAAACAAAGTCAGTTTCGACACACTCCTCGAACAACTTATTATTCATTCTTATCAATTTCTTTACTTCTTTACTCATTCTATCAACTCCATATTCTAAAACACGTAATTTAAATATCTGTTTAAAGTGAGAATATATCTGAGAGTCTACGTTATTGAGCTGGTTCATTTTCTCAACGTCTCCATCACTCAAACTGAAGTGATTGTACTTGGGCCTCGAGTTCATTCTGATGGACGTGACGTCATCAAGAGGCCAATTCATCAAGTCTGCAAGAAGTGCCAGAGAGACCTCCATGTGGTCAGAAAGCATCACCAGGTCGAAGTCCCGGTCCAGATGTTCGATTAACGACCGTGTTTTGTTATCGTTGGAGAAGTCCATAGGCTCCATCCCAAAGTCATACGACATCTGGAATTATCAAATTTGTATGATGTTACAAGTAAATATTTTAAGGGGAAGATAATACGCCCAGTGTTTAAAAAAAAAAATCCCTCACATGAAAATTATGGAAAAAAATATTAAAAATTTCTCCTCTACATCCCTTATCAGTAGCTATACAGTATAATATCAGGTATACAAATTCATAACTAAAAAACTAGCTCGGATTTATATAACTGATATTTTAGCTAATGATAATAGGGGATGTAGAAAAGAATTAAATTTTGTTCATAATTTTCATGTGAGGAATTTTTTTTAACATTGGGCGTGTTATCTTCCCCTTAAATGAATTCACTGCAAAAATATTCACTTTCATGAAGTAAAATTTTCCTAGTAAAAGATATTTGCCGCCAAGACGATGTGTGTTTGCTTTGCCTCAATATAAATTCAAGTTATAATTAATTTTATAATATGTATTAATCTCAATGCATTGCAGTCTACATTCGTGCTGGTATATTGATGATGTATTGTATGTATTAAAAAATAATGCACCTGATTGATTCCAATCTTGCCCATAAACCTCTTCTTAGAGAACCATTCTCTGACGTCACTCAGGTCCCTCTTCAGCAGGCAGGTAAAGTTGCAGCCCCGGTTCTCGTCAGTCAGGGTGTAGAAGTTGTAGAGGGACTCGAAGAGCGAGGCGGGCTCTCTCAGGATGGTCACCCACTTGGTATCCGCGGCCATCACCCTCCTCACGTTGTCTGCTTGTAGCCGGCAGTGGTGCGTGAATACGTCATAGGGGAGGGGGTGCAGCAGGGCGGGGTCGATGTCACGTTCAGGGTTGAACAGGGAGGGATAACCCAGGTAGTTGTCTGTAACATGAGGTGTTACCCGAGTTGAAATAAATTTTATCTTTTATTCACTATTAAGCCCTTCTCTCGTTTATTTTCCTCTTATTTTGTACCATTTTATAGGAGAAAAGAATTAAAAAGACTAGATTACTTTATTTTTTTTTCTTTTTAAGTATAAAATCGAAGGAGCTGGTCAGAGAAGGGATCCCTGACAGCCTTATGGGCAGTCCCAGCCTGACTGAGCCTCCCCCCCCCCTCCCTCACCGATGTCAGGTAGTACGAAGTCCAGTCCGCGTCTGAAGCCTCGCCTCATGAGGATGTTTTGCACCGTCGAACTACCGCACTTGTGGGTCTTCAGGAAGAACACGTGGTCCAGGGGCCGGCGTGGGGGCCTGCAACCAGTCAGTGACTGAAGGAACCGTGGAAACCTGTCATGCAGTTAGTTAGGGTGACTTATTCCTCTATTTATCAAACGAAGTATATCGTAACGTAACTGAGGGAACCATGGAAATCTAACTGTTACCGAAAGTGTATAATATCACGGTGTAAAGAAATTATGAAAAGAATTTAGCAACCCGGTATGTAACATCAGAAATAATATTTTTAGCTAATTATAATTATCAAGAGATTAATTTTTATTTGGCATGACACCTTAATTAAATTTATTGCCAATATTGATATTGTATTTATGAAATTAAATTTATTTATAATTTTTCCGAACGTATCTATATATGTAAAAAAAAATAAGACAATTAATAAATTATAATAATTTAATTTATTTTTAAAAATAATGAGTGTTTTAAATAAAATTGTCGAAACGACATTAAATAAAATTACCGACAGGGAAATTATATTATATATAAGATTTTAACTCGGAATAATTCTCGAGATTTCAATAAATCTGTTCTTAAACCACTGATGGGTAGATTTAAAATTTATCATTAGATCTAATGAGTAGTGGTGTATTTTTCAGTTTACTAACAGAGTTGTTGTTCCACTACTTCCTTTGTAATATAATGTACGAGTAAACCAGGATATGTATAAATACCCTGCGAGTAAACAGCCTTACATTTATTTACTTACCTTATTATATTTGGATGATGTCTCAAAAGAAGAAATGCAAGTAAAAATAAAATTACAACAGCTAGAAATTTTCCAGCTCGTCTAACCATTTTAATCAACAAAATATTTAATAACCTCTTTTTAAAAATAGCTGCGAGCATGCATTAAAACTAATGAAATTTTATTTCATCAGAGTCTGCGGTCTTTACTGTAATGCTGTCAATATATTATGACACAAAATGTGTATTTTTCATTCACTGTTCAAAGTAACTTTTTGAAGTTTAATTTAATAACTACACGTTTCTAAGAGACCAGGCCATGTTGTCTTGCTGATACTGACCCTCAATCAGTAGTCACGTGACCGACGTAAAATAGTGACGTCATCAGATACCAAGTCAGGTAGGATAACATGGGAATGTTAATATCTTTTTAAATAAGATACTGCAATAAATTTTCACTGTTAGAAATTACCAAGTGAATTATAACAAAATGGAAAGAAAAAAAAAAAAAAAAAAATCGAATCAAATCAAATGCCCCGGATAGAATTGATTGGAACTTCTTTAATTATTGCAATTAGTATTAATTACTTACAAGCATGTTCTCTGAATAATACTACTTCAAAGCATTTAGCATTGTACATAATGGAAATAAAGTCAGAATCCATCGTTAATTAGTTCAATTAATTTTGACACTTTAAATTAAAACAAATTCAATGTTAGGGAGTTTGACTACCCTTTAGTGCGCTTGACCGGGTCTCGTCAGATCACCGAAGTCAAGCAACGCCGCGCGTGGTTAGTATTTGGATGGGTGACCATTTTCAACAAAAACCACATTTCCTTCACAGCACCCAGGGGTAAAACGTTGCGCATTTCCACTATATGGTTCCCCTGGCTTTGGACCATTGCACTTCCGGTTCATTGACAAAAGCTGTAGCGTCCATCCTGGCTGAGGTTTTTACGTTTCCCTCAGCCGCAGGCAAATGCCGGGATGGATTTGCAAGGCCGTGGCCGCCCCCGTTCCAGGAGAGCCTGCGAAACGCTCAAGTTAGGGTTTCGGAAGGTTCGGGGTTTCAAAGTAGTATGTAATTAGTAAATAGAAGTACCCAATAGGGTTTTGATTAAAAAAAAAAAAAAGAGTTCAACATCTTTGCTGTGATAACTCCGATGTTTTTAATGGTACTTGCTTTGGTCGTTTGGAAACTGCCCTAGTTAGATAAATTTCCTCGTGGTGTGTGTCCATTATTTTCAACTTATTAATTAAATCGGGCTGAAAATCACTGTGACATCATAATCATGCATATATTTCACACGCGAACGCATATTGTTAATTATTTGCATGATTTTAAAGTTATTGCATTTTGCAGCTCGATTTAATGAAATTCTATAAGGGAAAGTGATTGCATGACTATGACGTTATAGCGTTTTTTACCTTGATTTTGAAGGGGTTTAAAAAAAAATAATAAAAAAATAAATAAAAATTAAAAAAATGCGAATCCATGATAAAACGAGATTCTCTATTCATGCAAATCACACAGGTTTTCTATTGTAAAATTTTAAACTTTATCACAGCCTTGTCTAAAACATTCGAACAATCTTTTCCAAAAAAAAAAAAAAAAAAAATCTTAAGGTTAATATCGTAGCCATGCAGGCAGCTAAAATGGAGTCTTGTATAAAAGGAAGTTCATAAGTTTGTACTGCAAGCATAAAACATGAAGAACTGGAGTAAATTTCCAAGTTTTGACGTAAGCGTCATGATAAATTAATGATATTATAAAACAATATTTTATACATCATGAAATTGTTAAGAGCACACACATTTTTTATAAAGTGATATTTAAACTTCAGTTCAGAAAGATTTATGTGGAGAGCTGAAAAAAACAAAATTACGTTTCATCAAAACTTATGTAATATATTGTTATATAAAAGTTATATAATTTTACACTCAAAATATGCAGACTAATGCTGATAAGAATCAACCTCAAGTTGTTTTTGATGGAACAAATCAGCATACTGATAAGATTGGACATTTCTCTTCACGTCCAAGTCTGAGTCGGTTGAAGCTCGAGACTTCAGGTACTGTAATTAAAATATCAGGAGTTTGGAAAATACAAATGGAGTATTGACCTCAATTTTTTTTATTGCAGAAATGGATAGAGCGTGCAAAGTTATGCTCCCCTGATTTTTTTCAGATTTTTTTGAGCCCGGGAACTATTTTTAAAAAATTATTGAAAGTCCTTTTTGTGACGTCACGCGGTGGCAAGTCCTATCTTTTTGTTAAGGAGCGGCGTCTCGTGACGCCACAAATAGAACTTTCAATAATTTTTTAAAAATAGTTCCCGGGCTCTAAAAAATCTGAAATAAATCAGGGTAGCATAACTTTGCACGCTCTATCCATTTCTGTAATAAAAAAATTTGAGGTCAATACTCTATTGCTCAAGTTGATATTCAGATTGATTCCTTTATTTATTTCATTTATTGAAATTATATAGTAAGGTATAGCTTTTGTACTTTGTATTTAAGTTATCAGAGATATTAATATTTTTTCAGGTTCAGGTTTGCAGATTCGTTGCCTTGGAAAATTTCCCACTTGCAGTCTTGTTATTCTCCATGCCCTGTGCTATTCTCACGAGGCATGGTGATTAACAAGGTCCCAAAGGGAAATTTCCCGAGGCAATGACTGTGCAAAATAATTTAAAAACTATATATATACCAAGGTTGAAATACAGTTTTGCATATATAATGAACATTTTTTTTAGTACAGGTAGTTCTGTTTTTCATAATGTATTATGTTAATCTTGACATTATATAATAAATTTTATAATATACCAAAATTCAATCTTAGAGAAATTTAAATGCACTGCTTTGACAAAAAATATATCGTGATTGCATGAAACAATCGAATTAGTTTCAATGAACGCGATTTAACAAACAAAATAACCAGGGATCTCACTAACTATACGGATAGCGTTGTAACCAAATTTAATGAAACTAACCGAGACTAGTGAGAGAGAATATAATTATCTTCCTGGACTCCTTCTTGACTCCTATACCTATTATTTAAATACAAATATATCTTTGGGCCAATAATTATTTTACATCACAACAGGATAACTCGTGACTATGCTGGTCCCAATGTGTCGGTGCGCATGTGCCGTGCTGTTACTATGCGCACTCGTGTCTGCGACTCCACCCAGTAATCTGCGCTCGCGCCTGCGCAGTATCGGTCAAAATGCACACTACGGACCTAACCTTCGAGGAGCGTCGTGGCATGTCCGGGATAAAATGCCCATCGGGTAAGTATAGACAATATACTATATAACTATATTTGACTATATGAATGATTGATGAACAGATATGTTGTTCCCCAGACCCCAGCCGCCATCAGCCATCCCAGGTCCCCGTGCGGTGGAAGACTATCTACTACCAAGGTCATTGACCCCTCTGTCGTATGACCTCTACCTGGTACCTTACCTGGAGAACCCTCCAGAACGAAACTTCACGTTCGACGGTCAGGTGACCATCAGACTGGAGGTCGTGGAGGTCACCAGTGCAATTATCATGCACGCAAGACACCTTGAAGTACAGGACATCGAAGTTGTCAAGGTCAGTCAAGGACTAGTTCTCTTGTGTACTTTGCAGCATATTCTGCCTGATGCCTGATGACTCATGGTGTCATTCTCTTATCAATGTGCTGTAATAATATAGGTTTTGTGACATAATTTAGTTTTATTTGGCTTTAGACACTTTTCCACAGCAGAAGGTGTGAAAATAAAGTTAAATCCTTTTTAGTACATATTTTATTATGAAAAAACAATTTCTTGCTCTTTTAGATTCTAAATTAGATCAGAAAGCTTGAATTTAACATAAAATTTCTGGGATATTAGGATGGGACACTCGGAAACTTGATATATTAGCTGAAATAATAGGTCTACACAATGACAATCAGAAAGAATCGATTTCTTGTGATGAACCTTTTGTACATGGAACATAAGGTTAATCACAAACAATCGATTCTTTCTGATTGTATATTTACGAACAGACCTTATGCCTCTATTTTATTGAACGCAGAAGCTTCAAAGTTTGTTCATTTAATGGACCCTGGTCGTGGTCACCAATTCACCCTGTCTCAGGTCTCGGACGGTTCTCTTGTCCCGGTGCTCGACTTCAACATCTTGCTGGACGACCGCCAGTTCTTCACCATCAATCTTGGTGCTCCGCTACAGTCGGGACAGCAGTATGACGTCACAGTCGTCTACACCGGCGTGTTGAACGGACAGGGGGTCGGCTTCTTCAGGAGCGCCTATCAAGACGAGGCGGGGAATCCAAAGTAAGCGGGAAATATTTGAATATGGGGACATGAAGCTTTGGATTTTAGGGGTGGTTTTATTCTTATTAGTCGAAGAAGAAAATATTTTGTCAGAAACTTACACGAGATAAGTTTTAGTGGGTATATCGTGTATATAAAAACTTTTTGCTTGATTGGTCTAAATTTTATCTTTAATGTAATTTTAGTATCAGTATAAAAATTACGTATCAATTTGATACAGATAACAACATTAATTTTATGACACTGATATAAAATACATTAAAAAAATATACCTTTATATTATTCATTGAAATTTTTTTTTTTTTTTTTTTTTTAATTTTTATAAATTATAATATTTTATTTTAATATTTTAATTTACGTTCCTTAGAACTTTTCTTAAAATACTATATTAATATTAAATTTTATTTAAAAACCTTTATTTCTTTTTAAATTATTAATCATAAATATTTTACTTACCATTAGCAAATTAAATGCAATTCTAAAAAAAGTTTTTGCCCCACATGAGATTTGGCATTTCTGAAAAATTGGAAACGTTAACGATTCACGATATTATAATATACTGTACGATACGTGATATATAATTTGAAATAACCTAAAATACTAGGTTTAATAAATTAACAACAAAATTTAGTCAGGACCTAATGGTATCACCTGTCCCTCGCCAGGTGGCTGTCTGCCACTCAGTTCGAGGCCGCCTACGCTCGTTGGGCCTTCCCTTGCTTCGATCAGCCGGATCTGAAAGCCACCTTCACGCTGCATATCGCCAAGGAGCCTGGCTTCACCGCCCTCGCCAACATGCCCGTGAGGACCGAGGGAGACCCCGTGTGAGTCATTTGAGATTAATTGACCTTTGCTATCACGATGATGAAAGAACTTGTTGCAACAGTCACTAATATTACCTAAAGTTGGAGTTGTCTGGAGGGTTTGTGAAAATTGAAATCTAGTTCTGGTACCAGACTTTTAAACCCAAAAATCCAAATCACCTAAATATCAAACCTCCATGCTGCAAGTAGATGGTTGTCTTTAACAATATAGGGACATTTTAAAGTGACATAAAGATTCGTTTACCTGCTTGTAATAATTATTATTATATTTTAGTATTTTTTACAAAATTAATTTTTTTCTCAAACTCCCTTCTTCTTATCATTTACTTAAAATGGTCAAAGCCAATTCACTTCGGTCTCTTGAAAGATATGCATTTTTTATTATTATTATTATTTTCTATTTAGAAAAACCAAAATTATAATTTTGCATTGCGGATTGTAAAGTATACTTTCAAACAAATTTCAATTATTGTAATTTATTTATTTGTATTATTGTTATAATTTTTGTGTAATATTGTAATATGAAAGATCAAATTTTGCTCGAACACCCCACTGACTGGTCCTGTTCTCCAGGGCGGGTCTCCCCGGCTGGGTGTGGGTCGACTTCGAACAGTCCGTCAAAATGTCGACGTACCTTGTGGCATTTTCCACCAACCAGTTTGACAGCTACACTAGCGCCGCTGACCCGCGATACAAGGTGGGCTATAGCAAAACTATATTTTTTAAAAAAATAATAATCTCAGGTTTAATTAATAATATTTATTATTATTATTTTTTTTAATTTTAAATATAAAAGATAATTTTTTTTAAAAGTTAATTTATTTAATAATTTTTATGATATTTGTGCTCGAACAAAAAGTTATAAGACTCAATTCATAAATATTTAAATTTTGTTTAAATGTATAAAAAATTAAATCTACTCTCAATTGCAGAGGATTTATGAACTGAATTATTTGAAAGCCGTAAGAACTTGTGCACAATATGAAGTACACGATAAGCTTTGCTGTAGTATGAGTCGGCTACATAAATTTTTCTGTTTATCAGCGCAAATATCAGATATAATAGCCGATGAAAAGGAAACTGTGACGTCACACACGCTCATTCAGCGGCGACAATGTAGGGAAATCCCTGCAAAAGATAGGTTCACTCCCGCTGCAATCACGGCCACAATTTGACTTCTGTAACTTTGAAACTTTACCAGGGCAGTCTTGATAGTATTTGTCAAATAGCCTGAAAGATTTTTTTTTAATGACATTCATACAAACCGAGTTATTGCGGTAGAAAGAGGAGCGAAAATGTTGTATAGGAAAACAATGTTAAATTTTTGGCTTATCCTGCTATTGCAATAACTCAGTCTGTACACACGCTACCAAAAAAATTCTTTCCGTCTATTTGACAAATACTATCAAAACTGCCCTGGTTAAATTTCAAAATTCCAGAAGTAAAATTGTGGCCGTGGTTGCAGCGGGAGTGAACCTATCTTTTGCAGAGATTTCCCTATATTGTCGCCGCTGAATGAGCGTGAGTGACGTCACAGGTTCCTTTTCATCGGCTATTATCTCTGATATTTGTGCTACTGAATATATATATATATATATATACAGTATATGCAGCTGAATCACACTGAAGCAAAGCTAACCGTGTACTTAATACTGTGAAAAGGTTCATAAGGCCTTTAAATTACTTGATTATTATTGTATAAATTAAAAATCTGATTGTAATTTGTTATAAAATAGTCGTTGGTTCCCTGACTAAATTACATGCAGTGCTGCAATCTAATTAAAAGCATTATAAGTCCATAACTATCATTGCCAACTGTCGGCTATAATAATTTTCTTATTTAGGTTTGGGCAAAACCCGATGCGATTCACACCGGTCAGTACGCCAGCGAGATTTCTCCAGAACTTGTCAAGTTTTACGAATCATTCACCGGCGTTAGCTACAGCCTCCCCAAGATGGACCAAATTGGAATGGACGACTTCTTCTCAGGGGCAATGGAGAATTGGGGACTTATCACTTACGTGTAATTGTTTTACTTATATACCGTGAAGGCAGCGCATCTAAATATGATTCAATTAATTTGGAATAGTGCAATAGTCAAATTATAATGTTAAAAGTTAAAATTATAATTGACAAATTTTTTAGAATAATTTTACAATTTTTCATTAACATTTCTCCTTTTTCAATGTTAACTTCATGTTAATTACTTTAAATATTGTAGTTGTTGTTTGGACAGATACTTAAAACATTGAAAATCTGTAATGTAATTAGGTCTGTTCGTAAATACACAATCAGAAAGAATAGATTTTTATTGATGGATGCTCCATGTAGAGAAGGTTCAATTCTTTCTGATTGTATATTTACGAACAGACCTATTGTTTACAAAAATGCATCAACCAAATTTCTCATTAATCATGTTGTTAGTATTGATAAGTTTAGTTAACACTATATAAACTTTTGGTTAAATTATGAAATTTGGTTACTATACTAGGCATACAGAATGAACAACCTGCTTGATTTTTTTTATTGCATATTTTGATAAAAGACTTCGAGTTTGAATAATGTATTGTCATTTGTTTAAAATCTTATTGCACCCTTTCATGTTTTTAAGCATTAACTACTTATTTTGCAGTACGATTTTTAGAGTTAGAGAGTTCAAACAACAAGAAAAAAATTACAATAAATCAATCAAAGTCCTCCATACAAATATACAATAAAAAATATTGCTGTCCAAAGTCACGCAATTATCCTACCCCCAATAAAAGCTTCCATTTGTTTTTAAAATTTTCCCACCGCTGATAAAGGTCTCCATTTGTTCCAGCGAGTTCGCCCTCCTGTTGGACCCCACAGTGAGCACCACGCCAGACAAGCAGCTCGTAGCTCAGGTTGTGTCCCATGAGATCGCTCACCAGTGGTTCGGAGACCTTGTCTCTCCCAAGTGGTGGAGTGATATCTGGCTTAACGAGGGGTTCGCAACTTACTTAGAGTATCATGGTACCATATCGGTATGTAAAATTTTTAACTTTAAACCATATATCAAAGATGTTACTTGAGTCAGTTTAATTGGTAATGTCATTAGTAATGTAAAAAACTTATTTTAGAATAAAATATTTAAATTATAAATATTTTAGATAATATAAAATACATTTTTAACTTTAAAATTATTTTCAAAACATTTATTCTGAATTCATATATTTTAATAACACAATTTCAATAAATTTATCAGTTGATAATAACTGATCCTTCTCAAGGCATCTTTAACTGTAATGTGTGTAATATCAGATTTATCCAAATAACTCCCTATAGAGAATATTACATTCTATAATGATATCATCGTTAATGCAATTACGGTCATGGTGGCTCTATTTACTAAATAGAGCCTATTTACTAAATAGAGCCACCATGATTACGGTAAGAGTGATCGTCATAATTGCAGAGGGAGACAATAATTTTCAATATTTTTTCAACGTGGTAAAAATCTTTGAGACATATCTCAGCTTCTTAAGGAGTTTTCCAGCTAAATTAGCTTAACTTGTAATATTCTAGTAAAATATAAGGTTATAATAAATAAATAATACCTTTATTATACATGATAATACTCTAAACTACTACAAAGCGCACTCATGATAAAGAATCCAGCTGCAGGCTTGCGAATCTCTTGCAATAACCATGGCATGCAACCATATAGTCCTACATAATAAAATACTTTAAATTACAGGAATGAACAGCTTCGTCACAAGTGTCAATTAAAGACATTGGTGACTTTATTTCCGGGATTTTCCGCAGGTTGGTGCTGACTGGCAGCTGGACCAACAGTTTGTGGTGGATATGATGCACTCGGCCTTCAGAGCGGATATAAACTCGCACCCTATCCGAGCTGTCAACGTGGACAGTCCCAATGCAATCATGGCCATTTTTGACAGCATTTCATACAACAAAGGTTTGGAGAAACGAGATTTACGTTAATATTATAAAGATATAAGAAATTAGCTAATTTTATTATTTATAAAGACAATGAGTGGACTTGCTAAAGTTATTCTCATGTTACAGGAGGATGTCTCGTACGCTTCATGCTCAATCTGCTGGGAGAAGCAAAATTCAAAATTGGAATCAACAATTACCTAAATGCCTTGTAAGCAGTCATTATCTTTTGTTCAAGTAGAGAATTACAATAGAGTATCGACCTCAATTTTTTTTTATTGCAGAAATGGATAGAGCGTGCAAAGTTATGCTACCCTGATTTTTTTTTCAGATTTTTTAGAGACCGGGAAATTAACTATGTTTAAAAAATTATTGAAAGTCCTTTTTGTGACGTCACGAGGCGGCAAGTCCTATCTTTTTGTTAAGGAGTGGCGTCTCGTGACGTCACAAAAAGAACTTTCAATAATTTTTTAAAAATAGTTCCCGGGCTGAAAAAAATCTGAAAAAAAATCAGGGTAGCATAACTTTGCACGCTCTATCCATTTCTGCAATAAAAAAAATTTGAGGTCGATACTCCATTAAAGGAACCTTCTTAGAAATCTTCAAGATTTATTCCTAATGATTAAAATTGATATTTTCATTTCAAAATTTCATCATTGTAACACTGTTCTGTATTTATTACCGTGTATTTACAATTTATTTTATTATAGTGAAATCACAATGGTATTGTTTTTTAGTAAATAAGTAATCAAATAAACCATTTAATTGTTTACTATAAGACCATAACTATAAAACTCCCTATATGTATTATAGTAAATCGGTAAAAAAAACTCTCATAATTCCCATGATAACAATGTGCTGTTGACAGGTCGTATTCAGCGGCAGAGCAGGACGATTTGTTTACGTACCTGGCAGCTCAAAATCCTCCACTTCCTAACGGAGTGACCTTCAAACAGCTGATGGACACGTGGACTCTGCAGGCTGGATTCCCCCTCGTCACCGTCACCAGAAACTACGGTCAGCAGTCCGCCATCGTCACCCAGGTACGTCAAGGTTAAATAGAGGTTAAGTTCACATAGAGGTCAAGGTCACATAGAGGTGAATGTCACTGACTGGTGTGTCATAGAAGTTTTTTTCAAATAGCATTTGAAATAAATGCAAAATAATTTCTTATTTTTAAATGATCCTTGAATTCAATGGTCTGTTGATGATTTGCATTGAAACTTTAAAAAAAAACTTAAAACTGGTGATCGAAATACAGATATTTTCCAGCAATAATTTTAAAGAATTATAATATATTTCGATTAAATTTCGTTCTTTATTTCCGATAAAATTTTGGTACATATTAATTATATTAATAGCATAATATACACAAAAATATAATATTTGGCCGCCATTTTGTATGACGCCTGCAGACTTTGTATCTATGCAACTTATTTTACTTGCGTGCTATGCAGCGTTGCGTTCAGATATCACAGGGGTTAATGTTTCATAGCATTTCTAACAAGCCAAAATTAAACAAAAATTAAAAATAATATCATATCAACCATACATGCCAGAAAAACATAATTTTCTCTTTTCTAGTCTATTTTTAAAAAATACCATGAAAATAATTTTATGTTGTCAATATGCATGTAAAATGCTTCAATACTTGGAAAAAAAATTACCTTCAACTGAATGCAGTTATGTGTTTTTAATTGTAATATGGTCCTTCTTAATATATAAAGCTATATATATCAATCAATGTAGTTATTTTATACGAAAACTCCTCATTTCCACACAGACTCGGTTTGGCGGCGGCGGCCCCGACCAGTGGGTGGTTCCCCTGACGTTCACGAGCTCGGACAGCCCCAACTTTTCCGACCAGACTCCGAGCGCCTGGCTGATTCCAGGACAGCCTCAACTCACCTTGTTCGCCGGCGTACCGAGCAGTCAGGACTGGCTCTTGTTCAACCTCAAGCAGACCGGTGAGCTTCAACTGCTGACAGGAATATTGAGCTTCAAGTCAGCTATTATGTTGGAGAAATAGCTTTAAAATCAGTAAGGGAGTTGTTACAATAGCTCATACCATTCAGAGATTGATATACAAATGTCACACTTTATTAATAAATTGATGTTACATAGTTAATTTTTGAATGATATTTCTGTACTTATATGAGTGTAGTTAAAAAATAAATTAATTAATTTGTTTCAAATATAATATGTGCAAGAAAATAAAATCAAAAAAATATTTTCACAAGTTAAAGTAAGTAATAAAAATATTTGCAATATTAAGTTTTTACAAATATAATTAATTTAATTTTTAAATGATGATATGTTATTTAAATTTTTTAAATTATACATATAAATAGAAGAATATTTTATTATAAATATTATTATAAATAAATATTATAACCATCACTTGTTATGAACATTCCTTTTCAAGAAATGATTTGATTCTTCTACATCGTATTCCCCATACAGTGTTTAATTGTAAAATGAATTTTCCAAGGTAAGTGATCTAAAATTGGAGTCACAAAAATAATTAAAACCATTAGTATTATTGAAAAAAAAGTCAAAATGTACATTTAATTAATAACCGAATAAGTTAATACATTTATTTTTCGTCCCTGAATAATGCATACTTGGACCAGGAGAGTTACCTGAGCCTCTGAATTATCTCACTGTCGCCAGGTTACTACCGCGTCAACTACGACCTGACGAACTGGGCGCTCATCACCTCGTACATGAGCTCGCCCGGCAACGCGAACAACGTGGACCCTCTGAACCGCGCTCAGCTGATGGACGACGCCGCCACGTTCGCCGAGGAGGGCCTCTTGGACTGGGTGACCGCTCTGAGCACCACCAAGTACCTCGACCAAGAGAGCCAGTTGGTGCCGTGGACCGTGGCCACCTACGTGCTGGAGTACATCAGGGACCGCGTGTACCAGACCGCCGAGGGGGTGCAGCTGTTCCAGGTGAGAGAAATTATTTTGGTGTTTTTTTTTTTAAATTTATGCAGCGGTCAACCGATTTTGATTTTGTATTGACACTGAAGCAGGAAGAGGATTACGTGTTACCACGTTTTGAATGTGGATATTTTAAATCAGGGCAGTCTGCTACAGGCCGTCTTACCCCCCACCACTCTTTTTATTAGTCGGCCGACTGAGCGGCCGGTTTACGTGCATTCTTACGGGAGAGAGACCTCACTTTGCGCCCGGATTATAGCGATTACACGGTATCTAGAGATTTGAAATTAAAAGTAAGTAAATGCTCATAGAGTCTAATATTGCTCAACAACTTTTTTTTACCCGCAAAAATAATATTAATACGTTTAAATATGACTTTTATAAACCGGACGACTAGTATAAAAAAAAGTCTAAGCCCATTTCTAAAGCGATGACGTAGTATAGACTTTATATATATTTTGCATGACTGGAATTGGACTCTACCTTAATGTGAATATTTACATTATTTTAACATCAAATCAAGTTAATTCCTATAATCAAAATATTTATGAAGGTTGATTTTCTGCTTATTTGTGGTTTTGATATTCTGTGACGTCATACTATATTACTAGACTTATAAGTTATAACTCAGTTCCCGCCTTGCGTTTTTCTCGAAAAGTATGATATTTATCAAATAAATAAAAATAACAGTGTGTAGAAAAAATAATTCATGTACATCAGACTACAATTTACTTTCAATTTTCCACGTAAATATTTTAAAATAAATATTTTCTTACACGGAGGACCCATTTACTTTTAAAAATCCGGCCGACTAATATCAGTGAGATGACAGTCGAAAATCCATGTGAGACGGCCTGTAGGAGACTGCCCTGTTTAAATAAATACATCCTTATATTTTTTATCGTTATAAAATTTAAAAACTACTATAAACAAAATAAGTAGTTATTATAACATTTTGCGTAAAACTTGATTAACACATTTATTAATGTAAAATATTGATATTAATTACTTAAAATATAAATCTTTATTTAATGAAAATTTCTTCGCAATTTTTTTTTTAACAATATTGAATAACAATTATTTTGTTTCTGTTATGTAGAAAGAAAGAAAAATATTATAAATTTTACTGCAATAACTTGTACTAGTATCATATATACGAGTGTTTTTAATATTATTACAAACCTCCCTATTTAATATCAGTTTACATTTAGGGAGTTCAAACCTAATCGTATAACATCTCCTTAAATCAGAAACATATTTTTTCTTCCTCTCTGAAAGTGAGGATAAAATAGAGACATTTCTTAACATTTCATGCTCAGTAAGAGAAAAGAAGACAAACTTGTGCGTTCATATTTTTTTCTTATTTTGGAAATTGTGGAAAATCAACTTGGGTAACTTTACAATTAATGATTTCATGGCTTTGCATTAGACTCTAAAAACTCCTTTACACCTCCTCCTTCTTTCTCCAGGACTACATGCAGCGCAAGATGCAGCTGGTGTACTCCACGGTGAACGGCTTCTCTCTGAGCGAGAGCGACCCTCACTCCCAGCAGCTCACCCGCTACCTCGTCACTCGATGGGCCTGCAACGTCGGGGACGCCACCTGCAACTCGGACGGCGCGGCGCTCTTCCAGCAGTGGAAGGTCACCCCCTCCCCCGATGTCAACAACCCGTGAGTACAGCTAGGGACCTTCAGAGACTCAGGTACAAGATGATTATCGTTGTCAGGGTTGCCCTGGACCTCCGCACTCCTGCGTACTGTGCTGGCCAGCGAGAGGGAGGACAGACCGACTATGACTTCCTGCTGGCTCGCTACGTCAACTCGAACAATGGGGACGAACAAGGTCGTCTGCTGGCCGCCATCGGATGTTCTCCGGACCTCGGGTTGCTGCAGACGTGAGTTGGTTGGAGATTAAAAGTGTCGGATTTGTTGCAAATATGGTCTTTTAAATTTGTAGTAGAGAAGTGATTATATATATATATTAAATTGTAGTTTTTTAATTTAATTAATATTATTACGCTACATTATTTTGAGAGCCATTTTACCGTTTTTATATTAACTTGTAATTTTAGAAAATATTAATAATATCTCCTCATACTTTATGTTATGGAATGAAGAAAAGGTCTCCTCTGATTGAGAATTATGTGCAATATTTTTGTCGTTGATTTTCATATAAAATACATTGAAATTTAGATGGTATAAAATATCGATCACTCATAGATAAGCAAATTCATTGAGGCTGTTTTTTTAATTCCATGCCCTCCTGCTCAGTTTCCTTTTTCCATTATTTGTTACTCATCTACATTATTTTTTAAAATTGATAATCAGATAATAGGAAACTTAAAATTCCTACTGCTTTCTATCAGATTATAGAACACTTAAAATTCCTACTTCTTCCTATTGATGACAAATTTAAAGTTTCCTGCATGTAATATTATTATTATTATTATATTTTTTTATTAAAATCCAAGGCATTATTCCCGACAAATCAATTTCATCCTTCAAGTACAAATCTAACCCTTTGTCCTAACTCTCCACAGCTACCTTGATCTTTCTTTGACCACGAGCGTGGTTCGACCTGGGGACGCCCTCAGCGTGTTGATGGCCGTGTACAGCAACCCAGCCGGTCTCGAGTTGGCCCTCGACTTCCTCATCGCCAACTGGAGGACTCTTGACCCTCTGTGAGTAAGCTGCCTAGTGAGGTGGTCTGAATTTTGTATATTCTTATTAATTTTTAAACAATATCTGACATTATTATACATGCATGAAATTTTCTATTTTAAGAAAATTTTATTTCATAAATTTCTTTTAATATAAATTTGCATTGAAATATATATTTTTTTTTAAAGGTACGGTAACATCGGCTACGGTTTCTATGCAATTTCCGAGAAACTAAATACCCAGGAGCACGTCGATAAAGTAAGTTTATCTTCAAGAATATTCTTTACTATATTTAAACATATTGAATGACAGCATTCTACATACATATATTGCTATGGAATTCTAGTTTTAAACGTTATAATTAAAGTGATGAAATAATATTGATTGAAATGAGTCAAAAACAACTTAAGTTATCCAAATTATTTATATTTTCTATTATAAGAGCAACTTTAATAATAATTTGTAGCTGAAGAAATAACAAAATATTACATTTATTACATTGTAACCAAAAATTCAAATACAATTGATCAGAAAATAGCCTATATATTATATAGCTTAGACCTCCCAACGACTATATACTGGCCTCCCAGTATATAGTTCTTGAAGACCTCCCACATTTATTGACAATCTTTAGAGTCAAAGAAGTAAATAAAAAGACTACAGTACATAATTTCCAACTTGTAACGAATAACTCTACTAATTAAGAATGAATGTTTTAGATCCGTCAGTTCCGCGGTGAGAACTCTGGCGAGCTTGGAGCATCTGCCGTGGCGCTAGTGTCTTCCTCGCTTCAGGTCGTCGAGTCCAACCTCGCCTGGAACGTCGCCAACCTGGATGACGTCATGGACTTCTTCAGGAGCAACTGAAGATTTGAATTTTGTAATTGCTTTTTGTTTTTGACAATTAAAACAATGTAATAAAAAATTCTGGTGTATTAATTTTATTTGAAATATGACGATGTTATGTTATTTATATTTTTTTATCTACAATTTCATTTAAAACAAAATTAATTGATATATTAAAAAACGGAATTAATTTAATAAGAATGGAGTAAATTAATAATACTAGTGTTCTTCGCAATCAATAGAATGATACTCAAATTATTATTTAATAAATCATTTTCAGTGAATACGGATACTACGACATGTATGTACAGTAAAAATATAAAATTTACATGATAATATATTAACGTGCTGAATATAAATTAAGATAAAATGAACTTTGTGCCTTCAATAATTTCCTCAGTGAGCTATACTTCTACCTACCTAAAAATATCAGTCCAACTGTAAAGAAGTTTTAAAAATAAAATACAACACACATTGAAATTTTACATAGATATAAAACTATACTAATTTGGTACTTCAACTCACCAATAGATGCCAGCAGTGCAATTCGTTTTCGTTATGCGTTTTCATAAAGTGCCTGAAAAGTATGCAACTTGTTCATCACACGTGCTTGGCATGCTAGCATAACTTACAGGGGAACGTAAAATTATAATTATGTAAAATATTGTATTATTATTAATATCAATGGTAGTACCTCTTAAATGTAAATGTTTATGTTTTCAATATTAACAAATATCACCAGAAAATTATGTGAATTTCAGTAACTACTGTAATCATAAAATAATTTTGGTTAGAAAGAATTGAATGAAATCAATTTTAATAATCAATTACTTTTGGTTTTGTAAAAATTTAAGAAAAGGTTTTATCATAAACAACTCCATTTACGGTTTTCATAAAAAAACAACACATTGTAATGTCAATTCTCAACAAAACTCAAACTTAACTCTGTGGTGCAGACTTGCTTCGTTCTGACAAAACTTGATTTTTTCTTGTATTTTGGTGTTTCGAGTATTTTTCAATTGTGGATAAAGGGGCATTTCCATGGAGCGATGTCGAGCGGGGCTTGGCGGCGCGAGAAAAGCGCACTTGCTTCAATCTCGTATGGTAGCCATGTTGGCAAAAAAACGCTCCCCGCAAGGCGAGGAAATTCCGAGCCTCTGATTGGCTATGGCACGCGATTTTCTCGCTTTCCACGCTCCATGGAAATGCCCCTTAATACTCGGAAATAGTGGGAGGGTATACGTTATACGTACATGGGCGACTATTAATTGTCAATAGTGACTCGAATAATGATTATAATAAATGACTATAAGCTCCCATGGACATGTGCACTTTTGCACTAAAACTGGTTTGGGACACGGGGGGCCATTTGGTTCATAAGTTCCGAGTTTTGGACGGATATCTCCAAGGATGCGCCCAGCAGATTTTTTTTTTTTAGTCGATGTTAGTTTAATTCTGTGTTGCAGACTTGCCTTATTATGACAAAACTTGATTTTTTCTTGTATTTTGGTGTTTCCAGTATTATTCAATAATGAATAATACTCGGAAATAGTGCATGGGAGGGCATACCTTATACATGGGCGACTATTGCTTTTTGATCTGTAAATTCTGTAATAATTGTAAACACTAAAAAATGTATATAATTAATTTTGATTGTATACCAGTTTATTGTAATTTTGTACTGTCATTTTGAGTTTAGTGATGAGTGTGATGACTATATATTATATAGTTTATACGACTTTTTATGCAATGGTCATTTATTATTATTATTTTTCATTATAAATATCAAACCAAAATAATAAAATCATAATTAATTCTATAAAGTCTCGATTCTTTTTTTTTTTTTTTTTTAGCATCCATATGATGAGAGTAAGAAACTGAAAATTAACTTCACAGAATTAATAATAACTTATTAAAATCACAAGACTAGTCAACTCTAATTGCTATGAAGAGGCGTTAAACTCTCATGTCCTGTAATGTAGTAGACGACCCGTATGTGACGTCAGTGGAGGAACGCGGGCTTCAGATTTACTCGACGCGGCCAGTGAAAGTCAAGTCAATAACCTGGCGTACCCCAGTACTTCTCAATATACCAGCTTTTTTCATTAATGTCTTCTATAACATTCTTATGTTTTAGAAATTGAAGAATAACATTATTTATGTAAATTGTTAATATAAAATGATTGCAATGCACTTTCATAATTTGTAACGCGCATTTTGATTACATTTATTGAATAACTTAATTGTATGTTTTATTCATTTTACACTTCATACTAGTTTCTAAGTGATATTAATATAACTTTTAATATTTGAACAATAATACTAAAAAATATATTTAGTGAAAAATTGAAATTAATTTTAAATATTTTTAATATATTTATTTTTTTTTGTAATATTTACAATTTTTTTAACTTTATTATTTCTTTATAATTAAATATATTATTTAAAATTTTCATCACTAGTGTAAATTAAAATTGAATTACATGGATTTGTACATTGACCCAATGGAAGGAAGTCAGAAATAGTTAGAATACCGTCCCCATGAATTTGCTCAAATTATAATTTGTGTTAAAAATTTATTAATTTTTATTCCTACCTACAAAAATATTATATAACTCAGAAGTAACTGAAATTAATCGTTAATACTTTCATTGAGTAGGAACTTTATTTTTAATTTGGAAGCTCTGAAAATTATAAAATTCACAATGACAATAAATATATAAAATGACAAACTTAAAGAAATGAATATTATTTATAATACATAAGAAATAATGTAAAAAAAAATATAAAGAAGGAAATATTATTAACAAGGCTATTAAATCAAGTGTATACAGAGATCTGTTAGTATAAGAAAATAACAAGAGCTGCAAATCTAACTTGAAAGTACAACAATTCAATGCAGGCCATTGCATACGTTATATATAGTTAAGAGCAGACGCGTGTTGCATTTTAAACAATGGTCCAGTCAACTCAATGCTTGTATACAAAAAAAAATATACGTACACTCCTATTACAACCTGTACCAGGACGTAGTATATAGAAGGAACTCAAGTTGCATACAAGTGCAAGCAGCTGCACTTGAGAGAAGTTGTCGTCGGCTAACTTTTGTACCTATACATGCAGGTTCATATACAAGTGTTTTAAAGTAGGCTAGTTAAATCAGAAAGTCTCTCTCATTCAAAAATTTTCATATATGTTACATAATGAGATTTCTAAATTGTACTACAGGGATCATATAAAATGCCTATTTGTTTGTATTGTATCTGAAATAATATGTATTGAATTTGAAGAATGAAGGTCAGTTATGACGTTAGGCCGGTTGTATAGGCATTTTTATAACGTCTCGTCGGTACCCCTTTTTAAGTATAATATTTTTAGTATCATCTAATTAAAAACTTAACTCATAATTAAAGTTATAATGTTAATATAAATTTTGATACTGCCTATGTTTTGGATTAATTGCTTGGTTTCAATTTCAGGGAGTGATATTATATTCAATTTTATATACTATTTTTTTTTTGCGATTATTCATTATTATGACGTGATTAAATTGATTGTTGCACAATCGAAAAGCAACGATTATGAATGTAACCATTATTAAATTAATAAGATTTATTATATTACAATAATGTTTAAAAAAATTAGTTTCACTTATGTATTTAAATTTTGAAATGCATAATTTATAATATTTTATAATCTAATGAGAGAAAATAAATTATAAAATATTTTACAATATATCGATCTAATAAAAAAAAATTTTTTAGCAATTTATATAATATAGAAAAGCGTGATAAGTAAATGAGTGGCAAACTGACATGGTTGAACTCCCTATGATTTTTTTTTTATTATTTTGAATGCAGGCAAATGCAATTTTAATGAATGGAAAATATGACAATGACTGTTTTCATATCTTACAATTAGAAGAAATCTTGTTATCAATAATTTTGCCAAGCTGCTTCAGTAACTACTGAGCAGAGATAACACTACTGAGTGAGTAACTTAAATTTGTAATAATCATTGAATCATTAAATTGATTGACTTTAATGGACAATTTTATCAGTGAATTATTATAACTTTGATACTTTTGTTTATATTTCTTCAATTTTACATTCTTCGTTTTTATTTTCAAATCTATTATTCTTCTTTGATGGTAGCAGTAGCCGTAAATCTACAAAATTTGTCATTGACCAGAATTAACATTGAGGATGAATTTTTTGAATAAATTCAAATTTAATTAAAATTTTATTGTTTCTTTATATAAAGATTTAAGAATAATAAATCAATATGCTAACATGTTATTTAGAAATCAAAATATAAAAAAAATATATATAATAATTATAATTTTAAATTAATATATTTAAATCATTTAAAAAAACATACGTTAAATAATAAACTAGAAAGTTACTGACAAAAAACGTTGGTTATTTCAGTTTAAATGAAGTACGACAGCTTTCCATCCGTTGAATTAAAGAGCCCGCAGCCCACATATGTGTGCTCAGTCTCAAATATTTGTCTAGCACTTATAATGCCCTGACGTTGTGATAGCATTGGCTCATCGCTACGACGCAATGTTGGACTGTCTAATTTACCGTGCACTCCCGCCTGCATTATGTTTGCATAGGTGGATCCAGTTGTTACTTGTTTTAACTTATCATGCAAATTTAATTAATTTTGAAATAAATTATTTATTTTTAATGAATTGTCTATGAAATTTGAACTCCCTGACAATAACGCAGTTATTTCTCCTTGGTAATGATTATTTGATTGAATCTAATTTTACATTGATATTTGATATTGTTTAGATTTAATCTATTTATTACTTAATTATTTTTCATTTTAATATCTTGGTTTTAAAAATTCAATTATTTATTTGACATTAACCTTATTGTTCCATATTTTTTCTTTATTTAATTTCAAATAAAATGAATTAATTAAAAGATTATTAAAAAAATAAAATCTAATCTTAATTTGAATGTTTTATTATTAATACGGTTACAATTATAAGCAGCAAAATGGCTTTATAATTTATTCAATTTAAATATCTGGATGCATAATTATTTTATTTGAGAGGTGGTTAAAAATTTATCTGTTTTAATTTAAGTTAACATGATATTTTTTTATCTTTTTTAAATTAATTAAATAAGAATTATTTTTTGTTATTAAAATTTTGTGAAAATTTCAGTTACTTAATCCCAGAATATTTAGCCTCAATTCCTTAAATTTACATTATAAATCCAGATCTTGCAGTATTCTCAATTGTATGAATGTTTTTTTTTATATATAATTATTCTGAGTATCATAATGTATCTCCCCATAATGTATCTCCCCATCAGTCGTGTCAGATTAGTTGTTATTTATATTTCATCAAATGTTTCATAATAATGCATTTATTTAAGGTGGGTCAATGCAGGCGTATTAATATTGCTTGATAGCAGCGAATATCCCATTAAAACTCCCTAATGAGGTATTTGAATTATTAGTGTTAATTTGAGGTTGTACAATGTGCAATGTACTATGTGCCATATATTTTTAAGATTCTTTATTACAATATAATTAATTCTAATTGTTACAATAAAACACGTTTACTGCAATGAAAAATTGTAAAAGCACTATATTATTAATCGACCCTCTCGAAGGATATTACCGATAGCTATAATATATGTTTAATTTTTACTCTTATATAACTTAAATGAAACTAGTTAAATTTCAGAATAAACTTGTATTTCTTTTTATATTACAAACAATTTTGAATAAAATAGATACTTAAGTTTAAAAAAAAAAAAAAATTAATTTAAAATCGTTAATTTAGACACGCAAATAATGTTGAACTTTCGAAACCCTTTACCTCTTTATATTGAAATTGCTTGACATGATTTAAATGGACTGATATTTGAACTTCTACACTCTATTACGGTGACATATTTCCAACATCACCTGTGTCAATATATGGTATGAGTAGCCCAAATGCTTTGCTTCTGCATTCTGGTTCATGTAAATATGAACGTGATCTTTAAAATAATAATTTTGTTAAGGATAAACATCATGCTGTCATCTACTTCAATATTATTGGTATAGAACTTTGTTTTAATATTATAGAGCAGTTAAGAAAATACGAAAAGTTCCTGACTCTTATGATTATAGTTAAAAACGTAGCACATTCTTCACCTCTGAAAAGTTCTCTTCTGCAGCCTTGCTAATCACCATGTTCTGTAAGGATAACGCAGGGAACGGTGATAAAAAAAAAATTAAAAAATACAGAAGGGAACTTTTCAGAGTCGAGGAGTTCACATCGGATACCTCCATGTCAAAGCCAGCGACCATAATTTCAGAAATTCTTATTTTCTGTCAGTAACCTATATCTCGAAAAACGTAGAACATTTTTTTTTTTTTTTTTCAAATTCCAAGTACATTTATTTTAATAACAGGTATAGACAAAGACACGTTAAAGAGCAAGAGATATAATACAAACATATTTCTAAATTTCATTGCAAAAATGCTTTGGCAGAGTAATAGTAATTAATTATTAAGGTGAAATATTTTTAACCAATCTTCTGAAATCTTGATAGTTTTTTATTTATTTATTTTATTTTTTTTTTTGCATATTTTAAGTATATGGGTAATTTATTATACAGCTGGTAACATAGGAGTCATAGGACCATTGTAAATTAACTAGTTCAATGTAAATTAACTGTTCTATTTTTTGAACATTCTGGAAGCACTGTCAATTATCTGTCCATTAGATATGGAGGACTCTAATGTTCTCTGATAGACTTCAGACAACGCTGCTTCATTCAAATTTAAACTCAGCATTTTCACTCGGTCTGAGAGCAGTCAGTTAAGATTATGGTGAGATTTAATTTTAAGAAATTAGGAAGTATACAAATGATTGTTGATCACCAGTTAGCACCGGTATGTGGAGAAGAAATAATTTAAATGTAATTGTTAATTGTTTTAATTCCTTTTCACCAGAGTATATAGTAAAATTCATATTATTTGAATACTATATATAAAAAAAAAACATTTCCTGACTTCCTCTGAATATTTCGTTATATTTTAAAAATATCCTTGAAAAATATTAAAAAAAAGTATGAGGTAAAGAAAATACGTGTGGTTACTAATAATCGTATAGAGAGCTGATAAATTAAAGGAATCCAAAAAAAAAATACATGTACTTATCGAAAGATAATAATATATTTAATAACACAACATAAAAAAAATCTTAGAAAATACACTTTAAATTTAAATTTTTGGTGAAAGTTTCCTATTATAATTTTTTTATTGTATATATTCATAAAACAATCAAACATATTAGTATTTGGCACCCGAGGCTTCAAGAGATGTTATATAGGAAAGAGAAATTTTTCGATAGACTTCGAACACCTGTAGGCCATTAAATATCTAGCAATTACTGCAAGTAACAAACTTATTCTCACTCACGTACACTTCGCACAGGAAATAAAGTGCATTACTTTCATAATATCATAAATGACTTTTTTTATTGATCAATTTATTACGCTAGAGAGAGTTATAGCTTTAAGATATTAGACACAAGAAGACGATATAAGTATCTCCATATATTGTCAGATTTTTTTTTTTTTTTAAAAATCCATGATTACTTCTCTTACCTAGAGGCTTCTGTTTATGGCTGCAATGTGAAATGGTGATATGATTGATATATATTATACTCTCCATTGCAAGATAATGTGCATTTTCTTCTTATGAGCTTTACATATAATGCAACTGCATACTTTGATCTAACAGAGCTAGTGACTATTGAGATTATTGACATTATTATTAATATTATTATTGAGATGTCGTTTTTACTATTTTATGTTTTTTTTTAGGATCATTTACTGTATAGAGGCTTCAAGTCAGCTGATTTTTCGGTGTTTCCACCGTCTTATCCAAAACTATAAAAAAAAATGTGAATTCATTTTTTCACTAAGAAGAAGATTTTTAAATTCCTTTAGGTTTAGGGAGCATCAGTCCAAACCGGAAAGTATAACATAATGCAAAAAAATTGTTACTTAATTTATTTAAAATAAAAGTTAAAAAAAAACACTTTGTTTAATTTTTAAGGGCAAGATAGACCTTAGCAACACAAATTATCATCGCGGAACGCACTCATTTGAAGCTTCTATTTCCAATGGTATATTTAAATTATTTCTGGACGGAGCCAACCCCTGATCAGTTTATAATTAAGCTTTTAAAGTAGAGAGATGAATATGGGAGCGTGCTTGAAATTAAATGTATTTCAAGATAACTAAAATCAGTGTTTATCTTTGAATACCTTATATATATACACAAACCACAACCAGTAAACTTGGCTGTGCGTATATTTTGCAGCTAGCATTTAAGCTGGATGTGAAAGTCTTAATAAAATAAATATCTCCTGCAAACGGAAACATCTTCTTTGTTCAATTTGATTAATTTTTTTTTCTTTAATATTGATCACTTATTGGTTATATATTACTGTTTAAATTTTACAATGAAATGACAATTCTCTAATCATTTAATACTAAAATTAAAATAATTATACAATATGGGAGTAGGAGATGAAAGTAACAGACAATTAAAAATTATGATTGAAGGGGAGATAGATGCTTTTGAAAATTGCTGTTATAATTTTACAGACTAGTCAGACTACGCTCTGAGCAAACTTAAAAAAAAAAAAAAAAAAAAAAAAAACTTTCTGGAAAAACTCACTTGATATTGCCAAGATACTATTTTATAAAATAAGGTTTGGTTATCTAAAATATAAACAAAATATATATTTTTTTAATTTCAATAAACTAAAAAACAAAAAATAGTACTTGTTTTGAGAGCAAACTGCGTTAAAATGAACTAACTACCATTTATTGCAAAATTCCAGTTACATTAAATAAGTATTAAATGCCCAGCTATATAAAAGATACACCAGATTGATCTGCATTTACATACACAAAAAAACGTTACTTGAAATTTGAAGTCGTATAGAGAAAGTATATTCATGACAGAAATTCTTAAAGTTGCCTTATACTTGAGTACAAATATGGAATTAGTCCTTGTCCATATTAAGAGGTCATATTATTATTATGGTGAGGTTATGGACCTACCTTAAGGCCTTAAGAAGCCTTCAATACTAGGCCATATGGTGTTAGTATATATAGCAGATCTACATAATACAATGTTGAAAAGAAAAAAATCGAGTTAATCCAACACGAGTCGATCGAGTGCTCTCATTTTGCTAATACAAAAGAAGTTTGCTGTTTGTCATAATATTTTATCGCCTAGATAGATTATATACTTGCAAGGTCTACAAGTATTTCACTTAATATTTATTTATAAGACATTGAAATATAAGATTTATGTGTTTTGCAAAGCAATATTATGCATTACCAGTGCATTATAATGTATTATTATTTTTTTACAAAATTTTATTGAATATTATGAGTAATTCTCTACAATAAATATTAATTGAAAATTGTAATATTACTAATACATGTATACTGATGTATCAGTAAATATATTCATACCGTTAATAACAAATAAAATGTACATAATTATGTTTAAGTATCTATTTTATATGTAATAAGCTTTTATTACATTTGAACAATTGAATAAATGTATTTTAAAACTTAAACATTATCAAAACTTCAGGGTAATAATTGTATAAAATATTTTTTATTAACACAAATATTACAATTTTTAATGAATTTTTTATGACTCGTTGTTTTGTTAAAATGATAATAATATGTACACAAAAAACATATAAAATTAAATATAATTAAAAATATTTGGGAATGCATGAAATTATAAAATAAATTATACAGCTAGTCAATATAATAAATTTTAAATGCCAGGAAACCACGAACTGCTCTGATCCGCGATGATGCCACGCAGTGTTTGTGGTGAAGTAGTTGTTCAATTTGGGCACTTCTCACCTTCCCCAAAAATTGAAAATCTTTATTCTTTATATTGAGGAGCTGTACCTTCAGCAAATAAGGCAGGGGTAGAATTCATGGTGCTCCGATGATATGTACCTCTGGACACGACGAACTTTACTCCTGCTTATTTTGTAGACGTTATTTCGCACTCTATAGAGGCGCGGTGAACCAAATCTCTTACAATATGAATAGAATGGGTGCTTTTCTTAAATCTCCCAAAATTGCAAATCTGAATCTATGTCTATTGGAACTGCAGCTCTAGCAAGTGAAGCAGGAGTTAAGTTCATAATGTCCATGCAGAGGTTTACAGTTTACACCGAATCAAAGCTTTTTGTTATCTCTTGCTTCTAATTTGTTTATTTATTTTAATTAAAATTTGAATGACAAAAATAATTAATATATAATGAAATATAAAATGCTAAAAATGCATTTTATACAAATTAAATTAAACTTTAACAATAATCTACATTACCTTTTACGTGTATAAAAATAAACACAATTACAAGTTTGTAATGTTAAAAGGATATTATACAATGATAGGATATGAATATTTAATTTAAAAAGCTTATATTATTTCCGTTTGACGTACGACTATAGGATGTTACGCATGTCCATACAAATTAGGAGGGAAGAAGCGTTTTCTTCACACGAAGCGATTGTCACTAACACTTTCTCCATGTAATAATAATAATGTCATAGCGTTACCTCTACGATACGCGTGACAATCAGGGAAAGTCAATTTGTTTAACCGAGTCATGTGACGTGATAGGAAGTAAAGAGAGCATCGCTTTTCTTATTAAAGTGAAAGATTTTTGTACTGTGAGGCAGCTGATTTTACTTCCTATCCAAACCTTTACGTAAAAAAAATCCTCGAGTATTATTCAGTTAAATCTTTGTTTAGTAGTAAATTACCAGAAAATATTGTATTGAGTTAGTTTATTTTGTATGATAATTGTTAAATGATTAATAATTTTATTATAGTTTGTGTATTTGTCTCGTCCTTGTATATAATTATATGTATAATTTAATCTTAGTTTATTATATTTTATAATAAGTTTTGACTTGATCAATGTTTTGTCTCTGTACAAACCAAATTATAAAATAAAAAAAATTGCCCTTTTGGCTTTATAAATATTTTTTAGAGAAGAAAAAGCTCTTCATTCATAATTAGAGGACATCTAAATTAGGGGGGGTAAGAGATGATTTAAAATAAAATTAATATATAGCTACTTGGAAAAAATTAAAATTTTCTAACAAGGTTGCTAATGGAGAAAATTTTCTCGCCGGGAGACACTTGAAAGCCTTTATTGATTCATAATTACAAGAATTTGGGAAAAATATTTCTATTTATTAATTAATTTTCTGCAGTCAGGAGTATTTTATATAAAAATAAACTTTACCATTCGAATTTAAAGTGTACTTGATGTAATGTAATATATATATAGATAAAAATATTATATCGTAATCGTTATTCATAAATTTTTATACGTTATTTAATCTGGTGGAACTGATACTCCCTTCTTATAGATTTTGTAATAATATATTTATTTATAACACAAAAATATTAATGTCAAAAATAAATATTATAAATAATATTTTTAAAATTAAATTACAAACAACAATATTATCTTTTAAAAATGACACATTGTCTATTAGACAATAATGGTTGCATTTTTTTATTTCATAATTAAAAAATATACATTAAATTATACTTTTCTGAATTTTTTCAGATTTTTTGGAGTGCGGGAACTAATTTTAAAAAAATATTTAAAATATCTGAATTAGGGTGGTACACCTGATGGGACAACCGTGACGTCATCGACAGCCAATCACAGCAACCGTGACATCATCAATAGCCAATCACAGCACGACAAATGACGTCACGGTTGTCCCATCAGGTGTACTACTCAAATTCAGATATTTTAAATATTTTTTTAAAATTAGTTCCCGCACTCCAAAAAATCTGAAAAAATTCAGAAAAGCATAATTTTAAGTATATTTTCTAATTATGAAATAAAAAAATGCAACCATTATGGTCTATTTTTTTCTATGATTAATTAAAGAATGAAAAGATTAGTGCAATTAAGGGAATTTTTTTTTTTAATTATTATAAACAATACTCTAATTCAGCCTTCACTAGTGCAGAATAAAATAATAAATTTCAACATTTATTTTATGAATATTGATATATTTTACATATAAATTAAATAAAATACATGCAAGAGTATATTAAATTTATTATCATACAAGAACTTCTGATAAAAAAAAAATAGCATTAAACGTTCTTTCTGGTTTTAATTTAGGCAACTCATGCATGTTATTCAAGTACACAGTATTTAAATTATCGTGACAGAGAGTCATAAAATATAGAGTACCAAGTGACCTTGAGAGTATTAAATTCCTAAAATTATAAACGTAGAGAAACGTTGGTAACATAAAAATTTAATTCTAATAATTATATGAAAAATTTTGAGGTCAACTTTGCTTATAATTTTTGGTTAAAAAAGAAAAGTTTACCCTATACACGTTTTGGCTTCAGGGGAAAAAAATAAACATTAAAAAAAAAATGTTATAAACTTAAGACACAAAAAAGTAGAAGAAAATATTTCTCTTCCTTTCTCCTTGCCCTGGTTATAAATATTAAACAAACACACTTACAAAACTATGACGTCATATATTAAAAAAACTATCAGATACAACAATTTAAAACATTAATTTACATTAAAAACTGAAATCAACGCGAACAATTCTGATTTATACACTATATAGACTTTAAACTTTTTCCAATTTTTGTTATTTAAAATGAAGTTTCATGATAATAGTGACTATGACGTAGTAGTCTTGTATGATGACTCGAACAATCTGGTCCAGTCGTGACTTGCCTTTGGCGTCTCCACAGCATCCCAGTCTCATCTCTGCATTCCTTTCACTGACCGGCCAAGATATCTTCTCCCTGTATCACTTCACGTCAAACTATTGACTTTCTTTAACAATGTCTGTAATAATAATATGATCTGGGGAGATACGCACTTTCTGTTGTTCAGTATTGTTCTATGATATTGTGCTATGAATTACATACCAATCATGTTTATACAACAATAAATTACAATTGTTAACTATTGGAATCTTTGATTCATGCAGCTTTTGAATGGAGTCCATAGAGAAGTTGAATTTTAAGCACCCCACACGAACCTTAGTTAATCATATGTACTTTGTACATATCAATGAAACATGGTTGATTAGTTAATTTTTTTTGTAGAAACAATAAAATTATTAATAAAAAACTAAATCGAAAATAATCACAACAATTTATTTTATTTTTTAATTTAAATACAATTTGATATTTAATTTGTTATTTAAAAAATGAAAATGATATTATGCAATTTAAAAAGAAGATGAAAGTGTATTTAGTATTTACTGGCAATAAATATAAATAATGTATAAAGTGGACCATTTCTTCAAATAAATATAAATGTACCTCTGTATTTTTATTGACATGTCTTTTAGAAGATGAATGAATTTTTGAATTTTGAATTTGATATTTATAAAATTATTTTTCGTTTTACTAATTATATCAAAATATTTTGGCATCTTTATTAATATAATTACTGTAAACTATCCTTGAGTTCAAAAAATAATTTATTAACATACATCAAATTGTTTCTTTTTTTAAAAAATAAGGAATAATTTAAATTGCTTTTAACATTTTAGAAACTTTCATACTTTATTAAAAGTAAATTAAAGCTGAATTCAAATTAATTCAAATCTTCATTCATGTCAGTAAAGATTTAAAATTTCCCTTTTAAAATTGATATATTAATCGAATCATTAACTTGACTTTCAAAAAACATTTTCAGTAGCATCTCTAACTACTAGAAATGATTCTCAAATTACTTATTGTTAATATATTATTTCCGTACTATCAATGTCTATTTCTTATAATATAGGCCTATAAATTCATTCATGCAAGCTGTGACTTAAGTTTCAGTTAAGTATCAAGTGTCTTCTGACAAGTGAATGAAATATAAGATCGTGTGCAGCTTTGCAACGAGATGGTGAATCACTTTTATAATACTGTATGTAGTGTACAGTCAAATTTATTTAATATTCCTGCCGGAAGTGAGGGTTTTCTGGTCGTCTTGTTCATATCAAATTCAAATTCAAATTCAAATTTTTTTATTAATCCATTCTCTCCTACAATCAAAACATCACAGTAGACTTTTGTTGAGGTTAATAGGACACGTCACAATTAACAATAGTTATTCAAGTTAACATGCAGAAATAAAATCATGGTCCATATAGCTTTTGACGCTATAGAAACACTTATCCAATAACAATTTTTTAACACTCAAATGAAAATTATTGAGGTTGTCTATACACTTTATGTCACTTGGTAGCTTATTATAGAGACTTAAACATTTCAGAAATGGCCCATGTTTATACATGTCCAGTCTACACCAAATTGGGGTTATCACCTTATTAACCTTCCTTGTATTATATTGATGATTCACTTCATGTTGTCTAAACTGCGACATATTTTTTTTTACATAGAATACACACTCACTAATAAAGATACATGGGAGAGATAAAATTGCATGTTTTTTAAACAGAGGTACACATGATGCTCTTTTCTTAACAAAACACATTAGTCTAATCACTTTTTTTTGTAATGTAAATAATCTATGAAAATCCACAGAATCCCCCCAGCATATGATACCATATTTAATAATTGAGAAAAAATTTGCGTAATAAAGAACCTTTAAGCAATCAAGTTCCATATCGTGTCTTAATTCACCGATTGCAAAAATCACAGATGCCAATTTATTACAAATATAATCTATATGATTAACCCATCGCAAATTGTTATCAATATATATTCCCAAGAATTTTGTTTGTTCACTTAATGAAATGGTTTGCATATCTACTGAAATGGATTCTATGGTTGAATTTTTATTTTTTATATTTTGAAATTGCAATATTTCAGTTTTTTTAACATTTAGTACTAGTCCAATATTATTCAAATATTCTTTAACTTTAATAAATGTATTTATAATATTTTCAGAGAGTTGTACATTATTGTTCCCCGTAATTTTCATATTTGAGTCGTCCGCATATTGAACAAAAAGAGTATCATCTACTTCTATTAAGGGTAGCTCATTAATATATAATAAGAAGAGTACGGGAGAAATGCAACTCCCCTGCGGTAAACCGAATTTAAGGGTAGTTTGTTGTGAATAGTACTTAGAGCTAGTTGCAGATGTTATTTCAACTCTTTGTGTTCTATTATTTAGGAACGACATAATCCAGTCTAAACAATTTCCTCTAATTCCATACATATTTAATTTATTACACAAAATTTTATGATCCACCATATCGAAAGCCTTCGATAAGTCTAGAAACACTCCAGCAGTTTTTTGTTTATTATCAATGCTATCAATGATACTGTCTATTAAATGAAACATTGCAGTCTCTGTAGATTTTTTTTTACGGAAGCCGTGTTGAGATGGGGATATTATCTCCTGTCTCTCCAAAAAAACCAATAGTTTACTTAAAAAAGCCTGTTCAAATATTTTAGAAAATACCGAGAGAAGGCTTATAGGCCTAAAATTTGACACCATATTTTTTGGTCCTTTTTTATGTACCGGTTTAACTATTGCATTCCTTAGTACAGACGGAAACTCACCACATTCAAACGACTTATTTATTATTTCTGTGAGAACAGTATTTATTTCTTCAGCACAAGATTTTAACACAAAATTTGAAATGTTATCGAAACCATGGGAGTGCTTATTTTTTAACTTATTAATAATTTTAAACACCTGTAGCCTAGAGAGTGGGGATAAAAACATTGAGTTCTCAATTACTTTTGTGTTCTTAAATATATTGAAATTAGGATCAGGTGGACCAATGTCTTTCTTACAATCATTAATACATTTTTCAAAATAATCACCAAAAGTTTGTGCAATATTTTGTGGATCTTTAATATTTTCTCCATTTATAATTATATTATCTATGCAAGTTTTAGTAGTATTTTTACCATGTTTACGTTTAATCAACTCCCACATTGCCTTTGACTTATTTTCAGAGTTGTTTATAAAATTTGTATTTATTCTTTTATTAGCAAAGCGAATGAGTTTGTTGTAAATATATTTATACTTCTTTACGTATGCTTCATTCCAAATATGCGGATACATTTTTTGTAACTTTTTTAAATCTCTCAGTTTTTGTCGAGATATTTTTAAACCTTTGGTCATAAAATCAATTTTGTTTTTATTTAATTTTTTTTTACGTTTATTGACAATTGACATGGGAAAAGAATTTTCAAAATAATTTGTAAAGATTGCATGAAATTCATTAAACATATCTTCAGCACTTGATTTAGAATAAACGCTATCCCACGACTCATTCCTAAGTTTATTTTTAAAAACTTTCATATTTTTTTGGGAGAAATTCCGCCTTTTAAAATTGTTTTCTCCGTGGTCACTAGCATTATTTTTATAAGCAAAAGATACAATTTGAGCTTCATGATCTGATTTATAAAACGGTAAAACCTTGCTTTCTGTGAGCTCATAATTGAATGATTTTGTAATTATTATATTATCTATTAGTGTCTGAGTTGTATTGCATATTCTTGTAGGAGAGGTTATAATATTTTTTAAGTTACACATATTTAAAACAGTTAAAAATTCTTTAGATATGGAGTTATTTTTTAGCAAATTAATGTTGAAATCTCCACATATTATAGGAACTCTATTATCACAGTAAATTTTTTTTACAATAATTTCTAATTTTTTAAAAAATAATTCAGTACATCCCTTGGGCGGACGATAGATACATATGACTGTACAAGGAGAATCAAAAACATCTAAATCAACACAAGAAATTTCAATATGTGCCTCAATTGACATATTTTTTATTATTACATTTTCAGTAAAGTTAATTGAATTATGTATAAAAATCACAGACCCACCTCGAATTTTATTTTGCCTGCAGAAGATACTTCCTAATAAAAAATTATTTATTTTTAAATTAATATAGTCACCATATTTTAAAAAATGCTCAGTAAAACAAATTATTTTGAGAGACACGTAAGGCTGTATTAACATTTCTAGCTGTAAAATTTTACTACTTAACCCTTGTATATTTAAATGAAAAACTGCATAATTATCTAGTTTATTTTCTAAAAGCTTACGATTTTTGCAAAAAGGGCTTTAATACTGGTTTCTTTCTTACAAATCTAAATTTATCAATAATTGCGTTTTCTGGCCATAAAGATGGATCTTCTATTTTCTCTAATAATTTAAAATCTGCTGTAATTTTAAAAGAGGCGTAAGGCCCTCTTGCATTCAAAGTTTCAATTATTATATCAGTCTCACATGTTTTGTCTATGTACTCCTTGACGTCCTCCGCCTTCGTGCTGGGGTGAAGCCGCCACACGTGGATGTATGCCTTTTTCTCCACCGCGACCAGCGGGCAGCTGCTGTCTTTGCTGGCCGTGCCCTTCTTCCATTCAGGCCGACGTTTGCGGCCCCGAACCACCTTATAATCAGCCTCCTTCATATTCTCATCTCGGTTGAGATGCTCGTCCTGCAGCTCCTCCTCCACAACGGAGTCGTCGTCTACTTTGTCCTGTGAAGTTGGCTGACCATTTGGTGTAGGATCCGCCTGACTCGGGATCTGAGTTTTCAAAATTTTCAAACATGTTTGTACTATTCTTATGAACCTGTAACCAAAATTTTAAAACGCAAGTATGAGTAGGAAGGTAAAAAAACTCAATTCTGGGTAGTTCCGGTTGTAATATAAAATTAATCTGACTATTTTCTTTTCTGCTGGCAGCAATTTTGTCCTTAAAGTCGGCTCTGTAAGAAATAACATTAATCCTTTGCAAAGGAAGTTTTCTCTACTGACTCCACTCTTAAAGAATTTGCATACAAAATTCTTACTTATAATAATTATATTCAAATGGTTCTAAATAAACAAAATTGTATTTTAAAAGTGTTAAAGGGCGAGATATTTTATCGTATAAGTAGATGGTAAGAAAATTTGTTTATGTGAATATAGCTGATGCTGCGATAAAATGTCAAAATATATAAATAATACTACATTGAAACAAATTGAATGTTCATGCTGAATTCTTTTTATTTTTTAATTTTATAGAACAGATCAAATATAAATAAAATGCATTTCATATTCGTAACTTAGCAAACTGATTATTTTTTTAATGTAATTTGACTTGTTCCATTTCTATTGAATATATTTTGAGTTCTGTTTATATGTAATTTATTATCAAATTCAAGTTACAGCACGCATGCCGCACCTGCCGTAAATCTATATTATAATATGTTAAAATATATATTAGAAAATACAACGTTCTATAAATAAAGTATATATTTATATAACTACTTGCAAGTTGCAATGTGTCATGCAATTAAAAATAATAACATTTTAAATTAGTAAACATAATAATAAAATATTTCAAAGATAATTTTCATTTGAATTGCATTTTTTAAATTATAATAAATATTTTAAATAAAACTGTAATTAAAAAAAATACATCAAACAATTTAGATTTTTTTGCATTTTATCGTGCTCATTTCACTAAAATGACAGAAAACAAATAATTATATTTTTTTAAAATAATCTCTAGACATAAAACTCATAATAATAATATAAACCCGTGAGATATTAGTTGATCTATTTCTCTAATACACAGACATCAATACAATGTACTACATTATGCTACTATACCTGTCAGAATTAATGTCTTCAAAAGCATGAGAACTTTTTTCTATGTTAAACGCGTTTGATCGCTTTATAGAGCTCTTTTATTTTTAAGTCACTGAATTGTAAATTCTATCAATACTATAATATTAATGTTAATTATATGTTAAACATAATTTAATTTGAAAATTTTACTATTAAAAAAATGTACAAATTTGATCAGGCAAAATGTTTTTTTAAAAACTTAATTTTACCGTTTAATTTGAAATACATATTACAATTAAAAAAAATAATTTAAATGTAAATTTCTTTTAATTTTCTTATCATTTATTTATTAATTTAAGAAGTGATTTTTTAATTGTTTTATATAATATTTTAAAACTGTTAGGATAAAGTTAAATTTAAGATATTCAAGATATTATATTCATCCAAGCCTTTATGTGTCTGCAGCTATGCTATCACTATCAATTAACAGTCAAATTTATTAAAAAAAAATAAATAAAATAGGTTTGTTATGACAAATTAATTGATATTTGTTGTCAACTATCTCAAATTGCATTGGTAGTTTATCTTTATTTACTCTCTGTAAATGGTTATATAACATTCTGAATAATCTAAAGTGTACGAATAAAATACCGACATATAATTGAATTATTTGTAGTTATTTAATTGTTCATAATTATAATGGAATTTAATAAGATCTTTTCAGTGAATCACCTATGTTCATGCAAATTTTGCAAATGTGACTTTTATATAAGACTGTTATAATCATAACCGAATATTTACATTTCTGATAAGAGCTATATTCCTTTTGTAAACACCTGAACGCAAATCTGGTTTGATTCTGATAATCTCATTTACACAGCTATAAGGTGTACTAGTCATTCCTTATTAAAAAAACTAAGTTTTACAGGGTAGACAATTCTGAAATCAATAGTATAGTAAAGTATGTGCCTAAAAGAGTTGTTCCAATTACCGCCAAGATCCTCTCTAGCTTCTTCTATCGTGTCACTAAACAATACTGGCAACACAGAATTTTTATAACAATGGATAGCGTGAGAATCAACAAAACAGATTGTCTTTTAGTAGAGTGACATTCAAGTAAAAATATGAGAAATTTTTATTACGAGAAGTCCTTTGAACTCATCGCAAATTTATTTAAAATAGTGAAACCCTTTTTGTTCCCCAAATTCTAAAATTTGATTTATGTGTTTGTAACTTTTATATTTTAAGCTTTCATTTTCTTAAAAAAGTTATAATATTTTTTACGTAGAATATGTTGTTAACTTTTGCTTTTTTGCTAAATTTTTATTAAATGTTTTAACTCTATGGTAATCTTCAAAAAATAAATAATAAACATAATTGATATTTTTTAATAACATGTCTAATTATAAGATATATAATAATAAATAACTGTAAATCTTATTTTTAAAAACACAAGCTGTCTGATTTTAATTAGAAAGTTATTAAAATTTTATTTTTATAGTTATACTTGAAGAAGTCTAATTTTAATAAATAATATAATATTTTAATTAATATTTCATATAGTCTTCCGGTATAATAATTAATTGTAAATGAACTTTAAAATAATAAAATATATAATGTGAATAAACTCTATAAAAATAAAAATGAAGTAAACAACATTTAAATTAAGGAATAACAGTTTTCATTTACCATTCGAAAAAAAGTAATGGTTATATGGTAAATGGCATAGTGAGTAAAGATTAATATGAAATTAATTCGTTTTAGATTCATAAATCTTAAAAATGGCAGAAAACAAAATGTATACACATTACTAAAAAGATATAAAAATGAAATATTATCAGTAATAATATTTCGTATTGAATTTTATTTGAAAGTCCATTTCAAATTTGATCTTCGTTAAAAATTGCCTTTACAAGCAATGCGGAACTCCTATCATAAAGTATGTAGTAAATTAAATTGAAATTACACAATTAAATTTAATATTATATTTTATTTACAAAAACAAACAGCAAACAGCAGACTGTTCCATGATATTTCACATTAATAATAAATTGTAAGAAAAACACACACACACTGACCATTAATAGCTGCAGTTATAAGAACATGTTTCAAAAACAATTTTATAGCAATTTTATTATATTACATGTTATCAATTTATTTTCTATTAAAGATTTTAATGATATAATTTTAAAATGAATAAAAGGTAATATTACAAGATGTTGTTGAAAAATTAGTATTTTTATAATTAAGTTAAAGTATTTTATTGTAATTTCCTTTTTGATATTACACTTTAATTAGTAGAAAAAAAATATATGAAGTTGATATAATATGTAATTATATAAAATTTATGAACAACTAAAAATCACGATTTTACAATAAAAAAAATGTTGTCTTTACAGTTAATACATAAAAAATAAAATTTTCAGACTATTTTATTATTTTTTTAAACTGCCTTCACTTATAATATAACACACAAATACTAAATTTAATCCACAACCTGTACTGTTGCATAAGCACTAAAAGTAACTTTCTTCGGTTCATCACCATATCTTTTATTAGATTTTTTAATAACAGGTTTTAATGTAGTATATTGTTGTGTTTCATTATTATTATATTTTTTAGTATGTTTTAAAGTTCCTCCTACTGGTGTTAATTCACGTAATTTTTGTGACAATCCTTGAACTATTCTATGGGTAGTTGACATGTGTGTTTCCACTCCATATCGATGTTGCATTGGAGGGGGTCTTCTTCTTGACATGGTTGGACTGACACTTCTGCAACTTCTCCGAGAACGAACTTGTTGATTGGTTGGTTGACTTACAACCATTTCTGCTGTAGCTGGTATTCCGTACATCCATGTAAATTGAGGTTTGAGCAACACTGGAGATGGAGATGAAGGATCAACAGATACCCTTACAAACTGACCACGTAAGATATTCGTATCATCTTGAGCAGAGTTTTTCTTACGAATATAACGTCTTCTTTCAGGTCTTTTTGGAGGTTCTTCTTCTTTAACTGTAGGAGTTGGTGGTTTCCATACTTTATGTAATTCAGATTCTGTTGATTTTGGTGGTAGAATTAATAAAGATGGTGGTTCTCTTTGTCTTAATGTTCTTTCTCTTCTTCTACCTAATACTTGTCCATTTAAATTTTCATTTTTATCAATACCAGTAACACATTCCATTTCTCTTGAAAAACTTGTTTTTGTTTCATATTCATAATGATTAGAATTATTATAATTAATTTGATATTTTGATGTACGTATTAATGTTGAATTATTACTATTATCTTTACGTTTATTATAACTATATTGTTCTAATTTATATCTACGACTAATTTCTTGATAGTTGGTACATAATTGTTTAACACTTAATTCATTTCTACATTCAAATACTAATGCTTCAAGAAAACCTGGTGTTGGTCTTTTTGATGTATTGACAACCCAAACTACAATACGGGGGAATATTGGATCACCATGACAGAATACAATATCTCTAACAGAGTAAAGTTCACGTAATGGAGGTAATCTAATAACACTGTCACTTGAAGATAGATCATCTACATCTGATACACCTGAACTTGTATCTCCTGTTCTTTCTTCAGTATCTCCTCCTGATCTTGTAGATTCTGTATCATCTGATTCAAATCCTTCATCATATTTTGGTCCTCTTATCTCTAAACCTTGTTCATAACATTTTAACCAATATGTTTGTAATCCTCTACGTAGATTTGTTGGAGAACCAACTCGTAAACTTCGCACCAAAGTCGCTAGAGAGGTGGCGTTGATGGCACCTACTACACCTCGACGACCAAGTAGCACCCCTTCTTCACCACTCATCTGGGCAGAGGTGCTGAGAGGTGATAGAGGTGGCCCCATTATGTGTAGAATAACGTCATTACTGTAAGCAGAAAAAGAGAGCATGTTGTCAATAAAAAAGATGTGGAATACCAATAAAAAGAAAAATATATCGGCGGTGACATGTTATTCAAGAAAGATTATACTTGCGACACAAATAAATGTAAAAAATCTCTTGCCAAGAAAAATTATATTTGTGATAAAACAAGTTGTGTACTGCCAATAATAATAATAAAAAAAATATTTTGTTTTTATTTGTAATCTTGATATCTATACTGAAAAAGAAATGTCATATGTTTCAAATAAAAGCTCAATCCAATATAAAAATTAATAGCAGTGAATGAAAGTAGATGAGATTTTTAGATGGCCGCTAGTTGTATTGTTATAAAATGATTATAATAAAAAAATTCAATTTCATTTAAAATTAATATATTTTTTAAAATTATATTTTTGTTTGATAAATAAAACAATAATAATAATTATTTAACTGTCATGACATGCATGTGTTATTATAATTTTAGTACGGTCAAAGTAAAAACTATTTTAAAAGTTACAATAAAAATTAAAAAAAATAAAAATAATTCTATGTACCTCACAACGAATGTATACAAAGCAATTGAAATTTTAATTGCATGAGAAACGCATTTTTTTGCAGTGCAAATATTAATATTAGTATATGTAAAGTAATATGTAAGGGGAGGAAAGTTAAATAAAAATAAGCATCAAATACTATATTATTCTAACACGTGATAAAATTTTATTAAATGCAAATAATATTCATATTTCTTTACACCCGGTCACCTTGACGTTGTGTTCCGAATATCAACAAGTTATTAACATGCAACACATTACTGACTTCCGAAATATCACACGCAAATACTAAAAAACTCCCTTAGCATCAAAATAAATTTTTTATTGCATCTGAATAATAAGTATTGCATTACAAAATGTCAATTATTCTGACCTAAATATAAATTCAAGGATTCAATTTTTTAAAAAAAATATTTAATTTGAAAATATAATTCCATGAAATTAAATTGAAATTGTAAATAACAAGTACTTTTTAAAGAAAGTACATTTAATTATAGTTATAATGGTGAAAGTCATTCTTTGACAATACATTTACCATCTCTAATTGGTCAAGACCAGTCTACGAAAATATCTGAAAGTTTAACACTCAATTAATATATACCATAAAAAAAAATCAGGATGCTTAAATTATGTGACTTTCTTTATATTACTCTATTTACTTTGAAAAATACATTGCATGTGAGTTTAAATATTGAAGTTTTTAATACATACAATTCTTATTACGGTAAATAAACTCATCAAATTTAAAAGTCATTGTCTAAAAAAAATATACTTGAGAGAAATTCAACAAAGAGTATATGGAAAGTTTGTCTAGAGAAATTTAAGAAAAATAGTTTTTAACAAAATATTGTGAGAATATTTTTTTTTAAAACCCACATAATAATATAATTATTTGTCAAATTTAAATAATTACATAAGGAATAGCTAAGCAGAATATTTTGTTGTAAAAAAAATCATAAATATTAAAGAAAGTATTAACTAAAAAGCGTGAAAGTATGTTGTAAAATCATAATTTATTTCTATGTTATGTCCATCCGCTAAACATTATTAGTGCCGAGTCATTGAGAAATAATTCATTAAAAAAAATCGTCTCAGCTTCACAGCTTAGCAAATAATGTTTTTTTTATATATTTATTTAACGCTAGCTAGTATGAAATATTTGAAATAAAACTTTACATTGCTTGTAGTCTAAAAAACGTCAGATTTTCGATGGAATTATCAAGGTTTGTTTTGTTAATTATTTTGTTTTTTACCAAACAGCATTATTATTTTGATGATCAGAGTCCCCCCCACACACACACTTTTTACGTGTGCGCCATAGATCATTTCACAAAATCACACTATGGCCTGTAGGTTTCAATCTAGAATTTGTCTTTCTCATTTAGGAAACCATGGAAACTTTAGATAAAATGGTCGATACAGAAACTGATTACATGCACAGTTTGCTTTAGGAGTTTTATATAGGACTACAAAATAATCTCATACAAAAGTTACTTTTCTAAAAACACTGAAAGAAGAAAATTGACATGATTATTTCGCGTCTCGCATTTTTATGTTACATTTTTTTTCAAATGATAATTAACCACAAAAAGTAACCATTAATACTTATAAAATAATTAGCATTGTCCTTGACAGATAAACATACTTTATATTTTATGACATAGCTAAATTATAACAATGTTGAACTATATACTTTTAACATTACTACCCTACATTATATTTAGTACTAAAATATGTACCACCCACTTTTTTTTATATATAAAAATCTGACGTGTTTTTTATTATTATAACCAACAAACACTGATATTAAATATAGCTAGGAGGAGTGAATTCCTTATCGCATGTAGAGCATTGCTTATACTTTAAAACCATGTGGTAATTACGATCGTGTTTTGTTTCCAGACTAGACTTTAATCATCATGACTGTAGCCACAAGGCACTTATATTTATATATATAAAAAATATATATAATATATCGTCACGCAAGAAATACTACAAATACACACAACAAAAAAACACGCACATTTTTTTTGTAAAAATATTATTACCTGTTGATATTATGTTTATTTACATTTTATAATTATTATGGTAATTACTTTATGTGTGGTCGTGTGTTTAAATCAAACTTTGAATAAAGATTTACTTTAATAATATTATTAGAGTTTAATGTTTGATTAGATTAATGTCAGTGGTATGAAAAATAGGCTTACAATTAGTAGATGGTACAACTCTATGAAAATTTCAGCAAACTTTCATAACACTTTCATTATTTCATGCAATGGCATGAAATAATTTTTCATTACAAAAAATTAGACCACAATCGGTGACATTTTTGAGATATTCAGCATTTAAGATTAGCATTGTTTTATAGGGACTGGCTGTGGCTTTTAGTCAAATCAGCATCTTTTTCACATGAAAAAATTAATTACTTAAAATTTAGACCGTTTTATGTTTTGAGTTATATAGTTTATTGTAGTTCATAAATTTGGAATCAATATAACAAAATTGACAGAAGTAAGAAAATTAATTCGTTCCTCCTAAAAAAAACTCACCACTGATTCCAAATTTTAAAACTGAAAGAATATAGCATTAAAAAATGAACCCTATTAATTCTAGAATGCCATCCAAGAAAACACCTAATTGTTTAATTTTTAGCACAGAAGTTATTTAAATTTACATTAAATCACACTTTATATTCAAATTTGAAAGTCTACATATTATCACAATTTTACTGTGCAAAATAACCATTTATTTCATTCATAATGAGTATATAATTATTTGATGTATTCAATACTTATTTTCACTTTGTTAAACTCTTTATAATTAATTTTAATTGTTAAAATGAATACTTTTTAATTCAAGCTTTCATGACTTCTGTAATTGTACACTATATACTGTTACTTCAATTGTTGAAGAACAATAATTGAAATTAAATTACTGGCAAATAAGTAAAATCATTAATTTAGTAAAAAATAAAGCATTGTTATGTGTGAAAATTTTCAATTACTAGAAGAAATTATTGGAGTAATTAATTTTTAATAGCAGAGCAAAGATATTTCAACAATTCTTACTGTTTTACAGTTAGACGAGTGCTTATAATGTTATACAACAATAAGAAATGTATGCTGGAAAAAGTTGTTTTTTTATTATTATAAAAGAATACATATCACAATGATACGTTAATGAGGGTGTTTGGTAATGTTTAGTTTGTCATCTTCTGATAATCCTGCTGAGTTATTTTTTCATTTATATTATCTCTGGAGGCGTAATATGGACTTTATGTAATTTATTGATTTAATTAGATTATGTGCAATTCTTACCTTATATCGTAAATTAATATATTTATGCTAAGAATGCAGTTTCAAATTCGATATGAACGGGGATATATAAATTCTCTATTATTATTGGGTCCGTTGGTAGTAATAATTTGAACATCAAATCAAATACAAGTTACAATAACTAATATTAGTTTCAACTAACACTTTTTTGCAATAACATTTTTTAATATTTATTTTCAAATTAAATATAGCTTATAATCAAAAAATTAGCAAATGAATTCATACTCGCATGTTGAAGTATCCTTTGCAGAAGATAAGAGCATAACATTTTTAACACACAAAAATGGACAGTCCATATTGATTTACTGTAACTTCATTATTTATAAAGTGAAAATAAATTTAATTACATTTACTCTATTTTAACTCTTTCTAATTTGTAAAGTATCGGGAGTTTGAAATTCAAGCTGTTCATTTTAACTTTGCTATTTCGTCTATTTTATCCTTATATAACGAACTATTTTGCTATTTTGTAAACACAATCACACAATGGAGCTATAAAAATTACACATTTTAAACTGAGCTTATAAGATTACATTGAATTATCAAATTTGCAATGAATTTCTTTTAAAAAAGAAAATTTAATAAAATATATCATTGTGTCAAAAACCTTTCAAGGTTATTTAATAATAAATTTACAATACAAAATTTTTATGGTTCACTGAAATTATATAATAAAAATATTTAATCATAAATATATTATACAATTATATTATATAAAAAAAGGTAAAAACATGTGCAGTAATGATTGTAGCATACTGTGTTAGCAACAAATTCTATGTATTAAGTAAAAAGTAAAGACCTCCCGTGGAGCGAATCTAAATGAGTGACTTCAAAGTATAAGGTACCCGTGCTCAAAGAATCGTCGATGCGAAACCATCATCAGATATTTCTCTATATCTCCCATATAGTCAGAAGCGCAGAGAAACAAACGTAAAGAACAAAAGAGATGGACAAATTTTTAAACAACGGCGTGAGAATCGTCCATCCAAGACCATAACCTTCAAAAAGAGAAGCCAAAAACGCAGTAAAACATCTCAGATTACTTTAAATAACAATTTTATAAGACCATGTTATTATGTTAAAAGCTACAAAATTGAACCTTATTTACTTGATGTACTTATAACGTGTCATAGTTAACCTTGGCTACAATAGTGTCGCCGCGGAGACAATTTTTTGGCTCACGTCCCACGACTTGATACCAAATTTCACGAGTGTTTCTCATGTACTTTTATGATGTCATGCTGGCATGTAATTTTAACTTCTTATTTTTATTACCTTGTATGACAAATGTGATTGAAGATTTTTATCGTAATCTAGAATTTTTGAACATTAATTAAATTTATATTACTGACATTTATATTTTATTTCTCTCACAAATAATTTAATAAGGCAGAGAAAAGGATATTAACGGTCGAATATGATGCCAAATTCAGTTTGTTGCAATTATGCCACATTGGCATAAGCCTTACATTTTGGGTATTAATTTATTAAATAAATATTATTAAAATTAATAATTCACGTTGAACAATAAATTTAATAAAAAAAATACAAAAATAAAACATTTAAAGCAAAAAACAAAAAAAAAAAAAAAAAATACAGAATTATACTACAACATTTTTTTACATTGCATAATACATTTCTAAAATAAATTAATTTTTGTATTTATTTAATGTAAACAAAACTATTTTGCATTAATTTAAAAAATAAGTATGTTCACAAATACATGGATAAGCTTTAAATTAAAAACTATTTATTACTTTTTTTTACAGTTTTTATTCATTTCATTTAGTAAAATATGTTACAATCAAAATATATTTTTAGTATTCACTAATATTCATGTTATTATTCACTAATAATATAATCATGTTATTAGTGTATTTTTATTCATGAATATTTTATATATCTGTGTATGTTATTATTTTTAAACATCCATGTACTATGTATGTTTTTTTTTTAAGTGCTATGTTAATTAGAATTAAGTATCTGTTATGTATAACCTATGTAACAACTCTGACGTGATCTATGCTGTAAAGCCAACGATCGAAATAAAAATTTGAATTTGAATTTACAAAAGCAAATGTATATGATATTATCTATGAAACACAGCTAATTTCATTATGAAGAATAAAATACAGATTCAATTTACATGCAGATATGATAACTGTGCTAAATAATAATATGGCTAGGTATCTAGTAAGTTTTTATAAATTTCAGCAAAAACAAGAAATTCAATTCGCTGCACTTAAAGCCCAACATTTGGACCTTAATGATACAAATCATAATTTGAAGCCTCTGCAATTAAAATATTCAAAAAGTGCGTTTCTTATACGTCATAGTAGATGTAATAATATAAAAATAAATTTTCACTCAAAGGCAGAGGAAAATATCACGTAACAAAATCATTATTCTTGAATGACTGGTCAATTTGAAAAACCTTAATTTAATTATAATATACCTCAGAAAATACTGAAAAATAATTTTGCATCATCATCAAAAGTATATAAAAATAAATCTATTGTATATGACACAGAAACAATAATGTCTACCCACAAAAAATTTGTGGTCATTCAAAATAAATGTTTCATTCAAGGTCTTCAAGATATCTTATGTTTCAATTTTATCACTTACATACAAAACATTGTTCTTATTATGCTCGTCTTAAATGATATTTAAGTTAACTAAAAGTGTATTTTAACATATTGAAATAAGTTAATTATCTGCTATATCTTGTATTTTTTTATGAGCTTTTAATCGTGTTAATAAATTTGAAGAAAAAAATTTAGCTCCCTGTTTCAAACGAATTTGCAACAAAGATTTAATTAGCAAACCTATAAATTCGCAAAAAAAAAATTTAAAAGTAGTGTAATCGTTGATGCTTTATTGCTACTTTTCTGAAGGGGCCGTCAGATTTTATAAGAAATAAGAATGACAAATTAAGTCTCTTCGTAAAAAGATTGATCAGATTTTTTTTTATGTTGCCTGTACATAAGGTTAATCTGAATCTTAATTTAAGAAATACGGTTATGCATTTACATTTACGAACATACCCAAAGGTTTTAACCAGCTATCAATTAATAATAATATAAAATATTAACAAATTATGTGAATTACGCTAATATATCAATACATACAACTAGAGCCTGAATAAATGTAACAACATTAAGTATAATCAATAAATAGTTATCTGAGCATTATCATCTTAGAATAGAATCTTTAGATATATTTTTTAATTTATTTGATTGTTTTTTATTCATGAATTAATTACTTGCGCCCATCTAATGGGGAATTTTCACTTATTGTGTATTTAATACCAATTTAACCAATTGAGCAGTTACGTTATCTATTTACTATTTATTCATATTTTCCCCTTACTCAGATAATAAACAAATATTATTTTACTATTTACATTTTTTTGTTTTTTTCGTTCATTAAAATATGTTATACTTTAATTTCTAATTCACAATAGCTATATGATGGAAGACATTACATATTTTTAGTAAATTGTGATACTATAAACGTTTCACTGTCAATGTTAATACATTTTATTATTGGAATCGTTGAAAGTTACGTAAGCTGTCAATAATGTGTGTAAAATTGGCACACATTTTATAACAAGACCTCAACGAATACTAAAACGTTCCGACTTACCGCAATGTTTTAACGGGGATTGAAAAGACGAGGTGAAAGATTTATTAAATTTAACCGTTCTTTCTAGATTTAAATTAATTTTTAAATATCTGGTATCATAATACGTTTCAATTCCTCAGTGTCATTTAATTTTCACTTATTATTTGCATAAATTATTATTAATAACATCCTAGGCAGCTTATATAACCTCCCAGCCTCCATGATGCAAAAAGCATATTTGCAAATTAATGTTAAACAATTTTCGTTAAAATTTATTAAAAAAAAAAAACTATTAAAACTATTAATAAACATGTTTTATAAACTATTATTTTATTAAAAAATAAATAAAAACAATGAAAATAATTTTTTTATTAGAAATCAATTGCATGCAGATTTCTATTAAAAAACTGTTTAACATTAATTTTGTTATCAAATAATAAAAAAATAAATAAATAAATAAATAAATAAAATAAATAAATTTTAATTCAATTTTTTATCTTTTTTTTAATAATCGCACAATATATTTGGAAGCTATAATTATTCCTTTCACATTTTTAAACATTTTTTTTCTCAGTGCAAATTTAGGTCTGTAATAAATCTCCCTAGTTAATTTTTAAGCATCTTGAGGCAATATTATTAATAATCACATCCTTTCTCTCTTTCCATTCATTTGACTATCAAATCAAGGTCTTATAATACACAAAAATAATGATTACCGTTAACAAAAAAAACAATATATCCATGTGATACGACTTTCTATATATTGTTGATATTAATCTAATATACAAACAAAAATTGACCAATCATTCTTATTTTATACAGTAACTTCTTTACTACCTTGAGTATCTTTTCAGTATTATCTGGTAAAACATATCAATTCAACTCAAATAATTTTATTATTGAGAGGTTTTTACCAACATTTTTATACGTTATTTTTTTGTTGATTACACAAAAAGATAATTTTTACCAAAGACCTGATGACCTTCTTCTTTTAAAGGTATTGTAAAATAATAAAACAATAATTTTTATTAATAATTTCTTAGTATTTTTTTACAAGTCATTTTTAAAAAGGTTATATTATACTGCACTTAATTATTAATGCAATTTTATATAGCATCTTTCGTAATAATATACACTGTAGAAAAATGTTAGTAATTTATATTACTTAACATAGATTTAAATACAAGATTAGTAGTATTATATTATGTACAAGTGTTAATCCCATTTATGGAATTTTATACCAAGTGATATCTCCACAATGCATAACTGCATGCATGGTCTTTCATAATGGACAACATGCATGAAAAAAAAATAATGCAGAAATGAATAGAGGGTACCAAATTATGCTACTCTGAATTTTTTCAGATTTTTTTGAGACCCAGAACTATTTTTAAATAATAATTGAAAGTGCGGCCACGCCCCCTGGAGGCGTCAATAGGCGTCCAGTCTCTATCCTTTTTATTAAGAATTCAGAGGTGCCAACTGAAATCACAGGACTTTCAATAATTATTTAAAAATAGTTCCGGGTCTCCAAAAAATCTGAAAAAATTCAGAGTAGCATAATTTGGTACCCTCTATTATTTCTGCAATAAAAATTTTTCATGTATGTTGTCCATTATAATATTAAAAACGCAATACTTCTTAACATTTTTTTGACTGAATTAATTTTTTATGCTTAAATTTCCATTTTATATTAAGGGGATTTTAATTAACACATTAAGTTATGATTTTCAGATGTTTAAGTATTTTCAGTATTCAGCCAAAAAGTATTAAAGAGTGATAACCTCAAAAAAGCCAAAACGTTACCAATAATCCATATAATAGGCGCTGTCACTTTGTATTTTTAGGGACCATGTATCATTAGAGACCTCCGTGTCTTATGGTAACAAATTTGACGGTGAAATTTTTTGAGCACCACTAAGTCTGGAAATGTCAAAGCTCTCGTAGTTCATCTTTGGTTTGACGTCACGTGACTCTCCCATTAGTATTGTATTGAAGAACAAATTAAAAGTTTCATGACGTCAAAACCAAATATATATAGACGAGAACTACTATCGGATTCAAAAAGATGTACCCCTGAATGGCATACAAGTTCCATAAGGAGAGGGATACACCCTCTTTGGTTCTGATAGTATTCAGTATATAAATATATAGTGCCACTATCGCTCATAAGCAATACATGTACGGCAGTGGACCTCGTGAGAAACTCTGAAAATACTTATCAAATATATGGTCATAAGACACGGAGGTCTTTTATTTTTTCTGAAAATTTACAATGGGCACAATTCACGAAGAGAATTATCCAGGTTTCTCACTAACCACAATTAGTGCCATTAACTTAGACTGGCGCTAACCGAGTTTACTGGATAACTTCTTGAGTAATTCTTTCGTGAATTGCTTCCTTAATTTGTTAACTTGCAATCAGCCTTCACTGAAATCACAAATTAAGCAAGCGAGTAAATCAGCGTTCCGTATGATCCGAAGTGTAATATATTCCTTTATATACAAAAGTACTTAATAATAAACGTCCTTATCGATAATTTATAAAATCAAGACAGAACTTTCCTCAATAAAAAAGGCAATTAATTGTTAAGTACGTACAAGGTCAAACTTGATGGTGAATTATATAAGTTACTCTTTTTTATTTAAAATTTAATTATTTTTTTTATATAAGATATATCATCATTAAATTTTCAATGCCATCTTGTTGCAGTTCATTTAAACTTAAGCAATCTGGTTTAAATTTATGATTGCAATTTCACTTTGATCATAAACCCTTCATGAAATTCCCAGTACAAGATAAAAATAAATATACTTAATTTTCCTTGTGTACACTCCTCGACTCTGAAAACTTCCCTTCTGTAGCCTTGTTAATCATCATGTCCCGTAAGAATAACATAGAGCACGGTGATCAACAAGGATGAAGAAGGGAACTTTTCAGAGGCGAGGACATAAGGTTAATCGAATGCATAAATAGAGAACCTTAACCTTTCAGGTCCTCGATTTCAGGTACTTCAGTGTACAGTCCATAGCAAATAAATTAGAACAACAATATATGATTTTTCATTGTCACGGTACTACGTTGAATTCCCTATTTCTGGCTTATCAAAGCGCTCTAGCTTGTGTGCTATCTCATCGATGCTTGCTAGCTCGGACCCTCTCTAGCTGGCATAGATAAGACAGAACACGACACACCAGCTAAGATATACTAAGGTTCATATTTAACTTGGTTTTCATCGGAAATGCTCGGGTGCCCTTCGGCACGACTCGGTCAATGAAATTCTTTGTTACAAATAACGTACCAATGACAGAAAACGTTACTAACACGATGAAAACCAAGCTAAATATAAACCAGAGTATTATAGAAGTAGAGAAATCAACTTTGTACCTTGACAATGAAGGATCAATGTTCTAATTTATTTGATATTGACTGTACATTAGGCAAAGATTACAAATGATTTTACTTGTGTATTCAAATGATTTATATTTAAAAGTTATAAAAAAAACATATTTCTTCACATTTTATCTTGATATAATCTCTCTGGTATGACATTAACATGTTTTAGTAATAAATTCGGTAATACATTCCTTATGTACTGGAATTAATGACTTTACTGGGCTATATAAGACTCAAGAAAGTTACCATTTTATATAACATGCATGGTAATTGAAGCATGATACCCAGACACATTTGTCATTGCAAATTCTTTCTTTAAAATGTACCACCATTGCAATTGGATTAAGAAATTATTATAATTATTTATAATAATAAAAAAAATACATACTCTCCTTGACTTCTAAAAACAAGTTTTTTTTTTTTTTTTTCTCTTTAGAAAGGTTAACTAGTTACAATATTGATAATTAAAGTTGTAATTATATATTATATAAAAAAGTATAACAATTTTTAACGGTCAAATTCTTATTGCATATTGACTATGTAATATTTTCTATTATTTTTATCATTTAAGTTTTTCGAACATAACATTGTCATATCACAGTGCGCAATACCTGATCTTGATTAGGTATTTCTATTTACTTCAGTGAAAATCATTAAGACAGCATATCGTATTTGATTGAATTTTTTAGTATTTTATTTTTATCAAAGTACCGCTACTTACTAATTGCTCACTAAATTTGAAACCCCAAACCTTCCGAAACTCTAACTTCAGCGTTTCGCGGGCTCTTCCGGAACGAGGGCGGCCATGACCTTACAAACAATTCCGGCATTTGCCCACGACTGAGGGAAACGTGGAAACCTCAGTCAGAATGAACGCTGTACATTGCAGCTTTTGTCAATGATTTGGAAGTGCAAAGGTCCAAAGTCAGGAGAACCACATATTAGAAAAGCGTAACAATTTACCCCTGGGTGGAAAAAGTGATTTTCATTGATAATGGTCACTCATCCAACTACTAACCACGCGCGGCGTTGCTTGACTTCGGTGACCTGACGATACCCGGTCAAACGCACTGCTCCACACCTACCACATTAATTTGCAGTTAATATATAATATTCATCCATTATCATTGCAATATCAATGCAAGTTTGATATGCACTCGATTTCCTTAAGCATCAATTAAGACAAAATACATGTGCGTGAGATTATTATAATTGGGCAAATAAAAAAGAGGGTCTGTAATAATATGCGAGGGGTTTTTAACACCATTCTTCTTTGGATAAAAACTTATTTTCTTTAGTTTATAATTGCATGCAGATTTATTTAAATACAACTACTTTATAGATATTGCATTATAAAAATTAATATAATTTATCAAGTTCATTTCAAACACTATCTTTTTGTATTCACTTGAAACAAATATATATTACATAATATGAGATCTCTTCATAAAGATTAAAAAAAAAAGAAACATCCAGCTAGTTTAGTGCTGCATAGAATCGTGTTAGCTTGCAAAATTAAACATGTGAATATATGAGCAAAGTTATTCAAGGTTATTATACCTTCTAAAAAGTTTGTGAAGATATCCGTCTTCTAAAATATTTAAATATTCTCCCATGTGAGTTGCCATGGGAGTTCACCAAAATGATTAATGTATGTGAGGCTTCTTGACCTAACCAGGATTCAAACCATGGACCCTCTCTATGTTAACGAGTACTTGAATAATATATCAGTCAACTATCATTAATCTTGTGCAGTACTTTCTACATGGGAGTTCGGATGATTGTTATAATGACTATTATCAAATTGTTTTTTTTGTGTGTTGAAATCTCATATCGATGATAATGGATGAATGTTTATATCAACTGCAAATTAATTTATTATTAAATTAAACTGTGTATGTGTTAGAAGAGATGTGGAATTCTTTATTTATATTATACCCGAAGATTTTATATTTAATCGTATACATGAAACTTGAAAAAATACGTTTACAGAAAATCAACGTGATTTTAGTTCTAAATTTATTGTAATGGTGTGTGAATATAATATGGATATTTATAATATATGATTATGTATTGTAGTTTGCTTCTTTAATTGTGATGACTGATGAGACATTTTCATCAGTGAAAAAGCAAAAAATCAAAAGTTTTAAGTATTTAAAATATGGCGTAGATTGGATAGCATTTATTATTATAAACTTATAAAGGTATTATTATTAAAAGGAACCTTCAAAATTCAAGATGTAAAATATATGACACTCAATCATTGCACAATTGCGTTACAAAATTTTAGTATTAATCTTAATATTTAAAAAATATATAATATATATTTAAAAAATACGTGGTATGACAATAAAAAATGGTATAAAAAGTATCAAAATGAATATTTAATTTTTTTTTCGATTTTTAAAATTATTATTAAAAAATAAAATATGAAAAAGGGCATTCACAAAGTCTTAAGGCCACATTTAAAAAGGCTCGATAATTTAAAGCTTGATTTTATACGTGTTTTTTAGACCCAAAATTTCTGGTCTTAAATTATTAAGCCTTAAATTGTGGCCTTAAGGCTTTGTGAATGCCCCTTATACAATTAAAAAAATAACGATTTTCAAATATATACTTCTATATTTTTAAAATAGTAGATTCTTTTGCTTCATAAAAAAAATTTATTTGAATAAGTTTTAATGTTCTGAAAATTCTTTAATATTTTAGATGGGTAAAGAAATTTGTAATGCAAGACAAAAATTATTTCATGCATGTATTTTAAAACAGTTAAAATTTTACATATAGAACCGTATTATATGTAACAATTTTTTTATAGAATAAAATAAAAACGGTATTTTTATTTAGATCATACGACAAAATTTATCAAACTACTACTTACGTATGTCACGTTTTCTAATATAAGACGTGTATGTTCGTCATTGTGCAGTAATTTAATATAATATAGTTCATTTCCCGTCAATTTATTTATTTCTGCCTAAAGCAATTTTCTATTGTCATTCACCTGTTTATAAAATTGAGTACAAGTCAATGATATATTCATTTTAAAATGCTAATTTTTTTGTAAATTTACAGTATTAACATATTTCCATGTGCATAGAACTGCAGTTCTATGAAGTAAGGCAATGTTAAGGTAAGTACTTTGATTTGACATTTTTTAAAGTCAAAATACCGTAAATGTGTACTGATTTTTAACGTGATTGATGCTTTATAGACGTCGGGACAAGTTTTGTTGTTATTTTGTTGTTGTATAGTCTTCCTGTCGATATCGTGAATTCCTACTAACCTACTCTCTTCTGCAGCAGCCCTTTTGTCTCTCTCTCTCTCTCTCTCTCTCTCTCTCTCTCTCTCTCTCTCTCTCTCTCTCTCTCTCTCTCTCTCTCTGAATCTTTGTCGTTGTTGCAACAATATAACAGTTAATTCTTGTATTTATTTACATTTTCTACGTAAAATTACGCCAGAATTTTTTTTATATAGCTGTCAATATAACATGTAATGATTACCATCATAAAATAACTTATTCTACTAATAACCTTTTAAAAAAACATTAGCATATTTCATATGAATATTAACGAAGTTATACTTAAAATTTTACCGCTTATCTGTTAATCCTTATTTAACACATTTTTAAGTGATGTAAATGTATGGTTAACAGTATTATAAATACAATTTAGTTCATCAGATATGGTTATACTTATTTGAGAAGTTAACTATAATATACTGTGTTCTATAAATTATTACTTTACATTTCACTTTTACTTATAATTATACATGCATATTCAAGATAAGAAATTGAAACTGAAATTGCATACTGCATAATATATAACGTGTTTTATTAAACCAAATTTATAAATTGCTGTAATTTTGAAATTTCAGTTTTATGATAAATTTAACTAATAACACAGAAATTCAAAAGATAATAATTATTAATTAAATAAAAAATTATAAACCCATTTACAATATGAACAAACCTATAGTAAATTATTGATTTTATATATAATTTTTGTAATGTGTGGTATAACATACTATTTATATTATATTATTGATTCAATTGATCGAATTTTATGATTTTGAATAGCTGAAATGATTCTTATTAAAAACAAATAATAATAAGCAAAAATGGAGTTGCCTAATTTATTAAATTTTATTGACAGCAACATTCGAAATAAGCTTTTCTTACTGAAAATAATTGCATAACTCCACATGATACAAATCAATTTAGTTATGATTACCATCATTACCGAAAAACAATAACTCATAGTTTGTTTACCAAAATACTAAATTACGTAATTTTATATTTACATAACGTTCAGTTTGATTTATTGAAATATTGAAATCAATACAATCTATATCTGAGATTATAGAGTATAAACAATAGACTATTAGCTCGTATTACAAAATTATAAAAAATGAAGCAAAAATATAATTTAATAAACATGAATATTAAATGGAGATGAAGTTCTTTTATGGATAACAATAGAACTCCCTTTAATATTACGCCATTGATTTCAAAATTTAATAAATATGTATCTAAATTTCATATAGCCATGAAAACCCAATGAGCTAGAACTAAAGTAGAATATTTTAATGTGCCACTGTATAATGTATTTCAAAATCCCAAATGATCTGAAATTTTCATTTGATTTTTAAAGAGACTTTGATACCTGCAAAATTATTTCATTTTTTACATTATTTTTTTTTATTCATAAATGCACAATCGATTCATGAATAAGACGAACCATTTATACAGGAAACAGAAAAATCATATTCATGCATGTGTATATACGAACAGAGCTAAATAAATATAAAGCCATGCATTGTAGCATATAATTTTTAAAATTTCCTTACAAATTTTGAACAATATTCCTTATTTTCCTTAACATGAGTAATAGATAAATAGATAATATTAATAGATAATAGATTTTTTGTAAAGAAAAATTATATATCGACGTTTAAGGCTGATGTAATATTTGAAACACTTTTTAATGAAGCCAATAAATATTTAATAGTAATTTAAGTAGGAAATATACAATACAATATTACTGTAGTATAGTATCTAATTATAGAAGGTAATATTAACCTCATTTTTATATTTAAACATTATTATAAAAAAAATTCTGATAAATATCTTGATATTATGGAATTTACAGTATTTAGGGAAAGCGCATAACTGCATACATGACATTTATTTCTATTTACTATACCAATTGAGTACGCGTATGATCTTACGGTATTACAGCTGGGTGCTAAGTATACTTGCGCCTACATTTCGCATCTGTGAGACCTTCTGTGCTCTCGATGACTTCTTTCACATGGAGTAAATATAAATGCTTATAATCAATTCAAGGAAATGTATATTACAGACGTGGTTCAGAGACATAAATGTTATTTTATATCACGAGTTATGAGAGTAAATAAATGCGTTATTAATAATTAATAGATAAGAAAATAAAACATGTACACAAACTCCCTAATGGTTTTAATGACCTTTTAAATAAATATAAATTAAGTTACTTAATTATCATATAACGAAATTCATTAAAAGATTTTCTGCACTATTAATGATATTGTCGATAGTAAAGTCATTGCTCAATTTAAATATGTACAATTTTAACCTTCAAAATTAAATCGTATGGCTAAATTTATTAATCAATTGTTATTTATTTACGTGCTTTAATATTATTTATAAAAATATAATGCATTAATTTATAAAAATATAAAATTTAGATGTGTGGTTACTGAATATTTAAAGACAAATATTTTATTTATTTATAAAAAAATTTATTTTTATAAATAAAGATAAAAATAAATTTATTAAAAATTAAATATTTAAAAATTAAAATATATATTTATTGTAAATAAAATCTTACCTTTGTTAATTTTTCTGTAACCAACTCGCCGGTCCCACACAACACTCCACCACAATTTCGTGACACAGATTCACGGCACTCAGATCCCGAGGCTCGCTTGCCACTGACTGAAAGGTAGAATCATCGCCGCGGCGGTGCTGGCACAATTCCTGACGCCCCTCCCCATCCTGACGGCGGAGAACACAGGTGCCGCGGCAAGATCTAGGCTACTCTACCTGCAGCCAGAACCTTGATGCGCATGCGTTGTAATTTAAAAACAAGCGGGAATTTAATGTGGTGAAACACCAGAGACTCTCTGGTGAAACATAATAAAATTTTGCATTATTATTAATTTTAAATTAAATAATATCATATAGATATGATCAAAAAGATATTAATTTTCAGTTAAAATTTTCTGTCGTTTTTAGCATTTCCAACTACAAAATTTTGTTTGCAAATTTTGTTTCAATTATAAAATAATTTTGTACTTTTTTTTTAATAAATTCTATAAATTATTTGTTTAAGAATTATATGTATAAATTTTAACATGATTTTAATGTTGAATCAAATATAATTATGTTTATATTATACGAATCTATATTACAATTATTATTTTAAATTAAAAGCACTTTCTCTGAAAAATCATAATCCAGGTTGAGTAATCAATAACTTTTCGGCCTTGACGTGGAATTGACAATAATGTTTAGTATGTATGTTTAAGTAGAGTGAGCGATTGAATTTTTTTAATTGATTAATTTTCTAGAAATAGTTTAAGCACCCTCTAATGAGAAATGAAAACCAAAAAATTCCATCTCAAACAGTTTCACCACAAAAAATTCCCAAAGTTGGTGTTTCGGAGGCCTTTAACGTGCAGCCTTATGGAACATAAAACCGCGTTTTACTCCAACATTTTCTGAACCATTTAAAATATAGCTACGTAATCTATGATTAATTCTTCAATGGATTTTTAAATAAAAAATTTTTTACGGAGCCGTTTTTTCGGAAAAAAATCTTTAAGTTTTTGCGGGTTAATTCCCATAAGGATTTTCATGATTTTTTTCCAAGAAAACGACCCCGTAAATTTTTTTTTTTATTTGAAAATTCATTAAAGATTTCATCATAGATTACGTAAGTATTTTTTAAATGGTACCATAGTTCCTTTTATGTTCCATAAGGCTGCACGTTAAAGGCCCCCGAAAGGCTCCGAAACACCAACTTTGAGAATTTTTTGTGGTGAAACTATTTGAGATGGAATTTTTTGGTTTTCATTTCTCAATAGAAGGCAGCTTAAACTATTTTTAAAAAATAAAATATTAAAAAAAAATGAACTCGCTCACTCTACTTTAAATATAATTCTTATTTTGAATTTTAAAATAATTATATAATATATAATTCAACTAAGAAAAAAATATTAGATAGTTATAGAAAGAAAAAATATCTTGATTTGATCAATGTCTATACGTACAACCAAATGTTCCAATGAAAATAAAACTTATATCGTTACGATTATATAGTAAAATATCATAATATAGACAATATTTTCAGTTCCGAATGTATTTTTGTTGTTTCTAATATTTCACTTCCTCATGACTCACAGCGGCCCCCATGTCTTGACCGTGGAAAGTCCTCGCTGAAGATGGATTCCTCAAGGCGTGCTGGAACCTGTTACATCATTTTTCTGTGCCGCTCCTGAAATCTTTCCTGTCTTCCTTTAATCCTTACATTTCATTCTTCAAATTAATACCTACCTTTTAAATCTATCATTTCCTTTATTTCCATCTAAAAACCATCTCTCCAGGCAGTGGTACAATCCCATAATCCTCTCATTTTCACTCGCCCTCTCGGTGACGGACTGGAGAGCAGCCATTACGGCGAAAGCCGTTTGTCACCTTCACAATCGCCCTTCCGCAAGGAAGACTTTATCCCATTACCTTCACCTTACATCCCGAGAAGGCGTCTCGGCAGGTCCAGGATAGTTTTATTGTTAACTCGTGTCCGAGACACACATTACATCGGGACCTGTAACTAACTCAACATCAATCAATCAATCCTCGCTGAAGATCACGTCACAACCTTCCCGAACTCACGAGTCAATATTGTCACCTCCGACTGTCATCGGAAGAAGATACGAATTAACAATGAGCCATTGTCAAGGTGCAAGGTTTTGTGGAGACGCATAGTGAGTCCTGGAAAGGGATTCTACTAGAACGCAATGGGAGACGCATGCATCTCTGCAGTTGATATTTTATATAACCTTTAAAATTCTGGTGTATAAATTATTAAATTATAGAGGAAGTAAATGTAATATATATGGAAAATTTATTAACTTATTTTAACTAATTTATAAATTATTTATTAATCATTGATCTTATATTGCAATTTTATATAGTATGTCATATGATATTAATAAATAGTAAAAAAATATGTCCAGTGCATGCATTGAGCTCTATAAACAAGTCTACTGTATATATATAGAACTCAATGGTTTAGTGAATGGTTCTATAATAACAGTGTGATAGAGAAATATTCAGTATAATTTGTAAGTGCTCACGCGCACATGTACAGTACACAACATTATTAATGGTAAGTATCCATCAGAAAAATTATATAGTCGCCATGTTCGTTTGCTAATGCTGACTCCTGCTACAACCACCGCGCATCGGCGCGCAACCCTTCTGCGCATGTTTTTTTCGGCTCGAAGTCAAAACACTACTACCGCGAAATTCTTTAGATGCTCTTTAATTAAACTGACCCAAGGCAAATAATAAAATTTTTATAGCAGCAAACGTAAAAGGTTAGTGCCAATACGTAATTTTAACTTTGCAAACATAACTTATTTAGAGGGTTAACAATAAGCGATCGAAAAATTGCTCCGTATAGGATCTTACGTGCGCCCAATCTTTTTTTGTAAGTAAATGGGAGGACAAAGGATTGGTGATGTCATCATGGATGCTGACCATTAAATTAGCTAAATAATAGAATGTAATTTTTGTACTATTTGCTTAATGAATATACGATGTTTTGATTTTCATGTTACTTTACGACTACAATATATGTGTTCATGGGATATATTCTTGCAAACAAAATATTTACTCTAAAATTCAATTTAAACACTTTTTACTACTATAAATCAACTACTATATATGTTTAAAAACCTAGCAATAAGAAAAATTAACTACAATGCTTTGCTTAATACAAAACAATATAAAAATCATTAATTTTAAAATAATCAAATATTTTTTATCTACTTGACAGCTTTTATAAGAAGATAATTTATTTCTGAGATTCACCAATTGCAATTTGAAAATATTGAGGAAAAAACATTTAAACATAAATATAATTCATTGAATAAATTCCTTTAAACATAAAAAATCCCGATATCAGAAATACTATAATAATTATTATTTCTTTCTTTCTACGATAACATCGCATATTTCTATAGCGGTATATGCAATAAAAATCATTAATAATAATAAAAAAATACTTCTCCATCTATGCAGTAGGTCAAATATATCATATTGTTCCATTTGTTATGGTGAATGGTTAATAATTAAAAAAAAGTATACAATACATCCATTGATTTTTATCATTGATATTTTTCTTGTTTAATTTCTTAAGTTTTTAATTTAAATTTCCATGTTAATTACCATGCAGTGTTATTCATGATTACTTACTGTTTTTCCTCAAACAATACCTTTGAGCTACTAATTAAGAAGAAACATAATTTACAAAGGATAACAAATATATAATATATACATGACCTGGTAAAATTTTAAACCACAATATTTTAATTTGTAAATAATTCTGACCTGAATGCACTTTTGACACTTTTTAATAATTAAAAATAACTGTATTTTTTTTAATAAATTTATGTTGCATATCATTTGCATTTAAATATTATTCTTATAATGGACACAAGTTAAATTTAATTATACATAATACGCGAAGTATGTTACTGTTGTCACTTTAGTTTTATATTTATGATTAAATTTCTTATAAAACTGTGTATATATTGATGCAAACGAAAATATTAAATTGATAAAAATAAAACAGTAAATATTAAACCAAAGATAAATATATTTATACACATCATCTCTCTCTCTCTCTCTCTCTCTCTCTCTCTCTCTCTCTCTCTCTCTCTCTCTCTCTCTCTCTCTCTCTCTCTCTCTCTCTCTCTCTCTCTCTCTCTCTTCTCTTTCTCTCATATTACACCATACTGTAAATACCAAAAATATTGTGTATGATTGCTTAAAAACTCAATCAATCAATCAGTCGTCGAGTCGTCCCATTTTATAAATAAATAACCAGTCAAACAATTTCCAAATGCTAATTTTCTGTTAACATGTTACATTCTGAACTTGTTTGCAATAGAACTTTAAATTTAATATACGAAGCGTGTCCATGAGTAAAGTGAGCAATTTTTACTTCTACTGTATATTGTATTATTGTAACTCGGATAATAATAATAATAAAAATCAATCCCGGAACAAGAAATATTCTATAAATTAAATAAAACAATTTAAATTACATTAAGGTTAACAAATAGTTCACGATTTTATGAAGGACTGCATTATATAATAAAAAAAATCACAACAAGGTTATTGATATTTTGAATAAAATGCGGAAGGTATGAAACATATAACAACATGATATTTTTTTTACACATAAAAAAGTACGCGGATTAATAACTCTTGAGCAGCATCCTAAAGGAGCCAAGGCGGATCAAAGACTCTCCCTCAATCGTGATCTTCGAGACCTTCACACGTTAACTTTCCTGCATTGTAAGGCCCATCCTTGCTTGCAGGATTCTATCATCGAGCACGAACCATCAAGGTATAAACAATTAGGTAAGGTGGAATGAATTATAACGAATATATATTTTTTTTATTTATAAAAAAATTGACAAATTAGAAAGTTACTGTGAACTCAAAAAGTGCATAAATTGAATATATAATGATGTTAGTGGATCTTTGTTATTACCATTGATAATCTTCCTAAATTTAACTATAGAAAAATTATAAAAAAATTATATAATATAATAAAACAGCAAAGTACAAACCATCCAACATTACGAGACTCTCCAGTCCTTGCTGTTTTCTTTTGAGGATACGCTCGTTTCGTCTCTTAATTTAGCGCTGGGTGGAAAATTTAATCCTCAGCCATCATCACAGGCCAAAGTTGAGGAGTTACAACAATTTATTTCACCCACCCTAACAATGGGGCACGTCTCAACAATGCAGCGTGAATAAATTGGAAGCTGTTATTATTTAAAATAAAAATTTAGTTATGGTTAACACAATTTAAATATATAAAAAACGTTGTATACATTAAAATTTAAAACATTTTTGTTGTAAAAAAATTGAGATTAATACAAATTGTTGAAAATTTTCTATGACTTTTATAAGAATCTAAAGAGATAACGATGGTTTTTCACTATTAATGTTAATTTTCATTAAACTAATAACTGACATTATCAGTGAGAAAATCTGGTTATCTTTTTATTATAATTATACAACTAAAATATTTTATCACTATTAAAATTTTACAATACGAAAAAATCTCCTGCAATTTAATATAAAAAATAACCATTTAACTTTTTATTAGTAAATTTAAGTATATCCATGCAGTATTGATAGAGATAAGATAAAAAAAAAGTCGTGTTAATGTTTGCAAAGATTTCTATTATACACCACAATGTTTATTATTTTAAAGACATTAAATTTTTCTGCAATAAAATCCCTTCAAATTAAATATCTATTGAACAAAGACATGAAAATTTACATAATTTAAAAAGAAAACTCCCTATTTCAAAATAATATTACATAATATAATTTCTTGTTAGTAAAATCTATATAATCATCGACACGTGATTTTTCCATTTGACTAAACATCATCATGCGCATGCCGACAATATTGAAAAAAAAAAAAAAAAAAAAGCATCGTGAAGATGGTTTTACGAGTTGGCAAAACATATCAAGTTTTTATTACCTTCTCATGACGCTCATAAGGTGACATTGAAGATATTGCATAAGTAATATAATTCATATTGTACATAAAGCTTATATTTATATAATAATATAGGAAAATATGAACTTAATTAAATTGTGGGATTTTTCAATTTTGAAGGACAAATTACAAAACTTTATTTATAAAATTAATTTTTTAATATGGGAAAATCCTCTTCAGATAAAAATGACAATCAAGAAGCGTATATTTTCAATTCTCATAGTTTGTATTTAACAATGGAAATACGTAATGTATGTACATTACAAAGTTTCTCAGTACCTTGCACTTCTTGTTTATCTTTTATTATTCTTCCGTTTTGTCATTGTCGTCTTTCTGAGTATTCTTCTTCTCATTTGTTACTTACGTAATAAATATTGTTCAATTAACTGAACCCAGTTGCACGGCTACCGCGGCCATTGTTCAATATTTTTCGATAATAACCTGAAAATATTTTTGAAAGGTTGTCAGGCAAGAAGAGGGAGATGCCTCTATCGTCTACCCACAAGTGCGTGTATAACGGTGTATATAGTATTTGAAGCCTATAGATGTGGTATCTAGAGATACTTGTACTCAAAGGTGTGATGGATACTTATAATTCACATAACTCTCCGACTTTGTTGACCCTCTCTGTACTCTCTGATATTAATTACACCCTTGTAATTAACATTAACCCTCTGCAGCTTATATTAACTCATAATTGTTAGTGAAAACTAGAATAAAATGACAGCTCGTGTTTTCAACTTGCTACTACGCGTTTCACTGGTTTATTGAAATTCTTTATTTTACAAGATAAAATGCCCTCTATGATTTGTTATGGAAAAGTTCACCGAAAAAGTTTATCGAATTTAATAAAGATTAGTTACTGAATGTATTTTATGATACAATATTACACCAAATCTCAAACACTGCACACAAGAATGTGAAGTCATCCACGTTCAGAAGCTTACAGAATTGATTTGTTTACTGTTAACACTTAATAGTTTTTATTTGCACGTAAAAATGTCAGAAATTTTGTGCCTGTGTAAATAAATTATATAAATTTATAACTTAGAGCATACGTTCAAAAGTGAAACTTTTTAAAGTTTATAATTTTTTCAGCTGCTCTTACATTCAACCGTAAAAAATGAGAATTGAACCTGCTGATCAAATATTGTAAATTTATTACAGTAGTTTTTTCTTAAGATACCACCCTGAAAAACATAATGAATTCTACATTCAGGAAGTTTCAGGAGGCTGCGTAAATAAATATATCCTCATTGCACATCTATATATCTTAATTAAAAAACAAATCAGATGAGACTTTTGAACATTACTCACGATAAACCAATGCCATGGAAACTCATGATGCTAAGAACTATAATACTTTAAAACGTTTTCAATATACTTTATTATATCTGCATGCTCATTATTTTAGAACATAACTACGTCCTATAAATAAATCACTGCGTATTTTATGCAGCTGCTTCTAACCCTTGAATCTCTCTCTCTCTCTCTCTCTCTCTCTCTCTCTCTCTCTCTCTCTCTCTCTCTCTCTCTCTCTCTCTCTCTCTCTCTCTCTCTCTTCTCTCTCTCTTTCTTTCTTTTCTATGACATTTAATACGTATAACAATTTAGACATGTTTAAGTTGTCAGTACTGATTTCTTAAGCTATATTATACAAAAGCTCTGTAAAGAACAAAGGTTTATATATACAAATTCTTCTTCTGAAAAGAGAATGAATTGCTGCAGTTATATACGATGAAGACGGTTAGTGAACGAACATGCCATGAAACTTTTCCTTGAGTCCTGCGTGAGAAAAGTTGGTGTGCGGTGAGAAGTTTTTTTTTTTTCTTCCTTATGGTATTAAAAAAATAAGGAAGAAGATGTTGAATATAGTCAGAATTATATTACTGTGGAAATTAAAAGAAAGTGATTTAATTTTTGTTGTAATTTTAGTGTATTGCATAATATCTTTATGCTTCTATTATAGTAATATATTTGTTCTTGGTATTATACTGTTGCTATATTTCTTCTGATCCCTCATTCATTCAAAAGTGGGGATGTTACATCAATAGTTCAAATAACAATTTAAATAATAAGTTTATTTCCTTTAAACCAAATCTTGGGTAATGGCCACATGCAGGTTATATACATATAATTTATTATATTCTTGCCTTTCCAGCTATTAAAATTGCTTTGAATTTTGATAAGCCCTTCCAAACGATCGTCAATAATAATTGTGTAGCATACTGGTAATACACCTCTAGCAATTCTTATATACGATTACCAAGAGCATAGCCCTCTGGTGGACCAGAAGTCGGGTTCATAAAAGATTAAATAGAGTGTATTAATATTGGTTTTGCGTGAAAAAGAAGGTTGTTACGCAAGATTAGACTATATTAGAGTTAAACTAGTTTCATTTTCAAAACTCTAGCACACAGCGCAATTGTCGTAAACCGCGACCAAAGTGAAGTCCTCTCCCATTTGATTACACGCAAACCTGCTGCTCAGTAGGACGGCTATTGAAAAGTGGGCGCGGTCAGGTCTTGGCCTTCCACCAGAACCAGAGGGCTATGCCAAGAGTAAGGATTATTGTCACTGGTCTTAGGAAATGGTATATCACTCCAATTTTTTCAGCATTGCATAGAGAAAAAATAAATAAAAATTTTAATGCAATAAAAAACACCTAAATTCAGTGCCAATATTTTTTAAATCAAGATATAAAAAACGCATGTTATCAAATGCAAATTTCTATCTCCGTAATGGTACAGAATAATGGATTCAAATTTTAGCTTAAAAAACAATAATTATTTTAAATAGAATTATGATGAAATAATAATTATATTTTACCATTTACTTTTTGAGATACAAGCCTTCATAAAAACTGCACAACTCGGCAACTTTGCTCTCAGCTTAACTGGATGGGATAACAATGTTGCCAAGTCGTCAAAAAACAACTTTACACTTTTTAGCAAAAAAAAAACAAAAAAACAACAACATCGCGGTCATGAGCAGCCATTTTGACTAGTGAGTCAAAACAGAGTACAACTATTTACGACTCGTATTTAAATGTTTTTCAATGTTTGCAAGCATGATGGATGAATAAAATACACGATAAAGTGTTTAAAGTGATTCATTTTATTAAATAAACATATTTTATTGTGCTGATCATTGCTTTCCTAATATTGCTTTTTCTTGTCACTCATATGTATTGCGTATGAAAAGAAGATGGCAGTGCATAAAAGAAAGATGGCGGAACTTCCGTTGACAATAATCGTTAAGTGTTGGATTTGGATATAAAAATAAAGTAACTTTTCTTTTATGTTTTATACGAAAATACTAAACAAATATAATTAAAACATTTAATATTTTTTTATTTATCTATATTTAACGCATTATTATAATTTTTACTTTTATTTAATTTAAAAAATAAGTATTCATTTAATTTTAAAGACAAAATTAACTACTCTAATCGTTTTAATTATCTATAAATAAAATTTTAAAATTATAAATTGCATGAAATACAAGATAATTGAATATATAATGCCTAATATTAATAAGTCTTCGTCACCAATGATTCAAATATTGATTTTTAACTAATATTGAGCCATTACTCTTTTTTTCATCAACATGAAAATCTATCTTCAAAATCTAAATATTACTGTAATACTTATTGCAAGTGCACATCTGGTACACATTGCAGTATGAAATATTAATTTGGTTAAATCAATAGGGAGTTTATGAGTATAAGATCGCATACTTACGAGGCTGTATGCATTCCTTACCGACCATACATCTGTAACTTTTGTCGTACGTATTATATATTTTTTATGACATCTGCAATCTCATATAATTAATGCAAATTTGAGCTGGCTGTGTGGGAGTTCCCTAAAGCCAATATAGTTTATATTCAATTCAATTTAATGCACATTTGAGGATTTGATTTTACAGCAGACGAAGGTCAATGCCAAGATACGCAGCTCCCATGCTTGAGTGTGACACGCAAGCTGAACCGTGTAGGTCCTCCGCCTTTCTGTAACAAAAACATAATTTGTCCAAATTGTCTTGGCTACATCAAATTATCTCATAATTATCTCATATCAAGATTTGTTGTTAACAATATACCGAGAAGTATTGTATTTATATGTCGTATTTAAAATATAATTTAAAGTAATAACTTGATTTACTTTATCATCTTGTTTATCTATATGGTACAGTAATCAAAATTAAATTAAAAATAAAAACCTAAATCATTGTAAGTCGTACTTGGGAAGTTAAAAAAATAATTTTAATTACTTTTTTAATGTATTATTAGATCAAATTATAAGTCCTGGTCTCATCTCTAATACTGTACTATGCACAATTTAATTATAAAATTATTAAGGGGCATTCACAAAATCTTAAGGCCACATTTAGGGCTCGATAATTTAAGACCAGAAATTTTGGGTCTAAAAAGCATGCCTAAAATCGGGCTTTAAATTATCGAGCCCTAAATGTGGCCTTAGGGATTTGTGAATGCCCCTTATCTCAAGTTTTATTGAAAAACATTTTTGGCCATGGCTATATACTATAGGATTTCCAAAAAACATTTTTTTTTCCTAGAGGAGATAAACTTCAATTTTAATTTTTTAATTAAAATAAATAAATTAATAAACACAAATTAAATTAATTTTGATGTATTATATGTACTTAGGGTCTGCACTTTCCCTAAACTTTCAGTCATAACTTAATAATGATTCCTTAATTTTAAATTATGTTGAAGCCCGCGTCTATTTGGGAATCTTTTATCTTATGTTGCCTTCATTAAATATTCACCTAAAGTTTTTAAATATTGAATTGAATTGTTAAAATTTAATAAAATTTATTTATTACCTGACGTAGTTGATTGTTAAAAAAGATTTTGTAAGGTAAACTGAATACAATCAATACTCTTGGCTCATGTATAATAAGTATACAGTTTATAAAATTTTATTTCAATATACTGACACGAGCTATAAATAATCTTATAATGCAAGTAATGATTTTGGAAACTCGTATTTCTTCACTAACAAGTGAATTTGATCAAACATAAAAGCACTGCGTGAATTCTTAATACATAATATTTTTTTTTACTTTATATTTATTTGTAAATAATAATAAAGTATAACAATATTTTTTTTACATACAAAATAATGCGTGTAGTAAAAATACTGAAATATTCAATTTCATGCATTATCAAACATATATAATAAATTACATTCACAATTTAGATGATATTTTAATATTATTGAGTTGAATTTCTATTGTATATTATTTAAAGGTCTATAACCCTGTTTGAATATTATAACTCTTAATGTATCGTGTTTGTTGTATGAAGTTGGAATCTCTATTTTATTGCTATGCATGGTTCTACATTCCCAGATCATAAAGGAAAGTGAGATGATTGAGTTTGTAAAGTCATAAACATTATAATATATAGATAGTGTAAGTTAAGGAAATAATATTATGCTTTAACGTTTTAATAGAATGAAAGGTTATAATATCTGTGAAAAATATAGAAATTTCACTCTTCTTGTATAACTATTGTATTTTCTATTACAATGGGAGTAAATTTGATTTAAATAATTATTAATTATAAGCTGATTTTTACTTTTACTGTGGTTAATTTTTTTCATAGTACAAATTTAATAATGTGGAATATTTTAAACTGAGAGATGTAAATTAATAGATTTAAGTCGATTTAATAATAATAAAATAATAATTTATTGGGTTAAAAAATACATAGTTTGGAGGGAAAAATAATATTAAATAAAAAACCAAAAACCCAATTGGTGAATGTAAAAGACGAAAGTCCATACACAAAATGCGTACATTCACCGATTTCTTTATCATCAAAAGCGAGGTTCATTATAATATATATCATGAATTTTTTTATATTTCCCTCATGAATTTACATAAATAACAAGTTAGAGGCAGGAGATTCACAAAAAGTCCATTAAGAACATTTCACTTACCGGAGGAAGTACAGTAAACACAATACGAAGAAAATTACAATTAATAATTATCAAAATATAAGTACAAGCATAATATACTTACCATACAACATACTTATCTTAATTACAAACTATGAATGTTCACCTTTAATTTAAATTAAAGCACATTATTCGTTTATCTGAGAGATCTAGTGGCAATGCTTTCCACCATGTACAAGATAAATTTGCAACTATACGCAATAATCTAGTTGAACTATAAAATATTTATAGCTCCTTTAAAAAATTAGTTATCAATAAATATAGTAAATACCAACAAACATTAACCACATAATTATGAAATTTCAAACAATGTATGTCATGAGTAAAATTGATATTAAAATACAACAAAAAACTTAACTAAAATAATAACAACTATAAGAAAAGGTGACGAAAATTTTTATTTGTGATATAAAAAGTTTTGGCAAGGTCAATCAAAATAAATGACAAAAATGAAAGACTAATGTTTTTTTTATAGTTGAACAGTGAAGAAAAATCACATTAAATATCATATCAAAAACTTATAATAAAACCATATTCAATATCATAAGCATAATATATCAAAGTTCGTAATCAAAAGAAAATAATTATCTTCACTTCAAGTCTTAGATGGAAGTTATAAATTCATTACTGTAGTTACATTTTGTACTGATATACCTAATTAACATTAAAATGGGAATTATTTTGTAATAAATTAAGTTCCCTTTCTGATGACTTTGTCTTTATATTATTCTTTTTGAGAAAGGAACTACGGTATAGTAACTTTCAAAACCTCAAAGAGTTATATTTTTTTTATACATATACATGCCTAATAGTCCTTTTCATCTCACTTTTTTTACCATTAGAAGAAGAATAAATAACATACATAGAAACATATCTATATAAATATTTTGCCATTCAATTCTTTTTTTTTTTTTTTTGAAAATAATGATTCGGCATTATAACATTTTATTTTTCTATGTCCGTAATGAATCTTTATGTTAGATATGCCTAAATCAACAAAAGATACACTAAAAATATATTATTTATATTTGTAAAAGTTTTTAAAAAAGTTTATATATGATTAATGATGTAGCAAATTTGTTTAATCATAAAATCTTTAGTAGCATGTGAAAAATTCTTTATGATTTTTTTTTACGCTTGATTTTTAAAGATTTTTAATTAAAACATCGTGTATGAGTCTTGATATCTTTATATAGATAAAAAAAAATGGAAAATTTAAGTTTTAAAAATGTGAGGATTGATAGGGAGTTTTATTAAAATTATACCGAGTATTAACGCAATGCACATCCAAATCATAATCAGATGGTCATTGCTAAAATTTATCCATGGCATGGTAGCTACTCTTGCATCCGGGAGATGATTGATTGTAACAACCATTAAATATCAATCATACTGACTCAGGTTCCCATGGTTTCCTCAGTCACAGCTAGACAAATACTGCGATGAATTGTCCTGCAACTAAAGATCACCAAACTTTGGAAAGAACCCTCAAAGATCCTAGTTTATCGATGCTTATATAATAGGACGAGTTTTATTATTAATATATAATATACATATACATATATATATATATATATATATATATATATATATATATATATATATATATATATATATATATATATATATATATATATATATATATACACTCAATTGCATATATAAATGAAGTCTAACGTTAGGCCAGGCCTAAGTTTATTTTGATTGTTGCAAAAACTTAATTAGGCCTGGCTTAAAGTTAGAACTCATCTATACAATTTGGTTATAAATTATATTGTATTTCTCATTGTGTGTACATGCTGAAATAATGATTTACAATTTAAGTAATTAATGTAATCATATAAAAAATTTGTCTAACGATTTGAAAGTTCAAGGATAAATATTACAAATTCTGTAATAAAGATGTTTGCCTTTCTATTGAAGTATTTGCTACCATACGTATACCATTACCTAAAACGGAATACAATGTATTACGAAATTATATACCATAAAAATAATGCAATGTTTTTATAATATAAATGTCTATATTCAAACATACATCATTGCAATTATATTTATACTTGACATAAATTATGTAATACTAATGATTTTTAATTATAAAACCAATTGAACAATACCTTGAATATACACTGATAAAAATTTCTAATACTGCATTAATATTATGTGCTTAATTTATAATTTGCTAAAAAATATATATATTTCAGATAAATAAGATACACTAAAGTGCACTTATATAATAAAAAATTGGGGGCATTCACAGAGCACTTTAACCCCCACTTAAGCCTCAATTTTTATCCCTGATGCTAAAGTGGGGCTTAAAGTGCTCTGTGAATGCCCCCCAAAGAGTCTTTGAAATATAAGACTATATTATTTGTATTACACGTTACAATTTTGCATTCAAATTGTCACTACAAAAAAATTTCATCTCCATATTATACAAACAAATGAAGTTGAGGTTTTCTTAAAAGGAAAAATTAAATAACTACACAAAATTTTGAGTAAATATGTCGTGTAATACTGCTTTAGAGAGAGAAAGAGAAGAGAGACAAGCATGAATGAAAATTGTAATTCCAAAACAGAGAGACTGAACAGCTAAAAGCAATTAAAACACATATGCACATGTCGAATAAATATTACGATTCAAATTAAAAATTTGAAATCAGAAGCTTTTCCCATATCAAGTTCTCCGGCTAAAATAAATAGAGTCTTCCATAATATGAAGTATGATGGTTCTATACAAGACTTGTAAAAAATTAATCAAGTAATATTAAATTTTATGCATTAATTCAATTTTCACAAAGAACTCTTTTATTGAATATAATTATGTGAAAATTCTATTTCTTTGTAACCAACTATATTTCCCCTTTTTCTCAGTGTAATTATTTTCAAAATAATCAAAATTCTTGATGACATTAATATTGAACAAAGTATAAAGTTTACAATGAAAGTCTTTTACTCTAAAATTTTTCACTGAAGACATTTAGCCGTAAGCGAAGTTGTGACCTACACACACTGCAGAAATGAAGAGAAGGAAAGGTGCGCCCATCATGCAACACCAGCACTTCGAGAAAGCCAGCAACTTCTTTTATAAACTTGCTGAATAACTCTTCCAGTATTATACACTACATGCATGTACAAAAATATATAATATATATATGGGACAACAAACACAAAAACATTTACCTTTTTTTCTATTCTATACAATATATTTAATGAGTCTCTTCCTATTTTAAAAAGGAAATATCATTAAATGCATTATTAAAAAAAATTAATATTATTTTATTATATACTTTCTAAATTCGATATTTTTTTAAATTTTTATTTAAAATATTTAAATAATATATTTTCAATTTTTAATTTATCTTGTTTACTGCATTTTTATCGTTTAAAATTCAAATAAAGAACATGATAATATTTTGTAATTATTGTTTTTGTACTTTTCATGTTATATTTTTGTTTATAGTCTATGATAACAAGGAGATTAAAATCCAAATTGATTGTGCGGTTGTCAGGTTGGGTCTTGAGTTCTTGACAAAAAATATTATTAAATTTAAAACGAACAATTCATTATAACTTTAAATTTTAATGAAAATATTAACAATTAAAAAAAATCAAATCATTATTTGAAGGATGAATTTCACAATTAGTTCATCTTTGTGTTTCGGCTCGGAAGCGGCCCTTAAATTCTAAAGAGACTTGCAGGAGACGGCTTAGTTTTCTTTGGGAATTGGTTCTTTTTTTTTCTGTCAGCAATTTTGGGAAAATTAAGATATACCTATTGGGAGAAGACAGACCCCTTGCTCAAACCATAAGCAATTAAGTTCTATAAAACTAAAATATAATCAAAATTTTATTCTATTCGATACCATCTGACAGAATTATCTGTAACTGACAGTGAGAAGAATCGTTAATTGCATTGACAAACATTTATAACTATTTTTTAGCTAATAATGGAGCCAGTTTTTTTATTTATATTTTTTTACTATAATTATATAGGTTATAAAAAAAATGTTTCATTCCCATATTAATACGAATAACATTTTATTGTTATTATATCAATATACAATATTTAAAAAATTATCCATTCATTTACTTCTTAGATAACCATAAGCGTATATATTAATTTTACAACAATTACAAACTAAATAATTTACAAATATACTCTCAAGTGTAAAGTAGAACCATCAAAACTCAGTCCCTATTACAAATCGATCGTAAAAACTATAAAAATTATTTTTATCAGCTTGAAAACTTAAAGTCTGGCCGAATGTATGATAAATCAGCTCATATTTTTATCAAACAGGTCTCGTGTGCGCATTAAATAGAATAGAAATTAGTTTTACTGTGGTGAGGTTTAGACAAACCCAATCTTATAGTCATATTACACCATATAATTTTGCATGCAATTTTTCCTTGCATTTTTCATCTCCATACAAACAAATATAAAAATTGTATGCAATAGTTAGAAAAATCGTATCGTATAATACCAGCTTTACATGTAACTGAGAGATCGTATATATCAAATCTTCTATATTGACAAACTGTGTCTGAAAAAATATCTCATTTTCATTGATGAGACAATTTAAAAACTTTTACATTAAAATTGAACCAAAATTTGTGATTATAATTTGAAAGTTCATGACAATTACTTCATCATTAGGTACGTATTATTAATTTTTAGCCAGAGATGATCTTGGCCTTTTTCTTTCGTTTCAAGGTGTGCTCCTCAATCGTGTGTTGGAGGAGCATCTTTTTTATATCAACATTCTACACGTGAGCACCAGAACAAGAACTTTCTCGTGGCGTCTGGTGACCCTATCTGTATTAGGCCTGCGGTCATCTCTCTCCTCTCTCTCTCTCTCTCTCTCTCTCTCTCTCTCTCTCTCTCTCTCTCTCTCTCTCTCTCTCTCTCTCTCTCTCTCTCTCTCTCTCTCTCTCTCTTTCAAATTATGAGTATAACTAAAAAAAATCTACAATCTAATTCCATGCCTTTCTGTCCATCGCCGCTGTATATAATAGAAACTATGTTATAATTTTCATTTCTATTTTCTCTCTTTCTCTGTCTCTGTCTCTCTGTCTCCATTTATATAATGCTATTTGAAATGCTAGATGAAAATATTAATGACTGACCTTTATAAATAAGTTTCCTGTCTTCATTCCTGTCAAATAATAAATCTTTCTGTTTAAAAACAGAAAGATATCAAATCTATGGTGTAGCTAATGTAATATACAACTACAACGTTCTAATTTAATTATAATTTGGAAATAATAACTCAATGACAGAGCTCTTTCATATGGTTAACATAATATGCTAAATTATTGTAAAATATTCTTTTAAAATATCATTATTTTCTAATGTGAACAACGTGTTCTATTGTACATAAAGATATGAACATGAGATCTAAAGCGGGTGCAATTATATTATGTGATAATTATAATAAAATAATTTAGTTAAAATTATTAAAAATACAATAATTATGATAAAAATGATTAAAAGCTTGTGTTAGAATCCTCAAAGCCTTTATAATTAAACTTATTTTCTTTTTAGTTTTCTCGAAAAACGTACTGATGTACGATGAAGAGAGACAAAAATTGAAATTTGCCTATTATATACATTTTAAAGGCCTCAGTGAATAGGAGACAATTTTATTGGTAGCAAGAAAATGTCATAGGGCAAAAATACATTTCCCCTATTGGTGAAACATAATTTGACCTTGTATGTTGATGTTCATATGATTAAAGTACTCCTGTACGTACAATATCGTGTGGGCATCGATCGCTGAGGGTGCAATAATGCATTGAGATCTGCGATAAGCCAGAAGAAGGGATAATATGAATTTTGTACTGTCGTCGCCTCGAAAAATTTCCCTTTACAGCCTTGTTAACCACAATGTCCCGTAAAAACAACCCAAGGCATGGTGATTAACAAGGCTGCAAGAGGGATATTTTCCAAGGCGACGACTGTACCATGCATGATTATACAATTTGGATTATTGTTGTTTCACTTTATCTGTTAATAAATTGTACAATGGACAATTTGCATGACATTTTTTTATTGCAGAAATGGATAGAGGGTATCAAATTATGCTACTCTGGATTTTTTTAGATTTTTTTTTTGAGAGCGGGAACTATTTTTAAAAAATTATTGAACGTCAGTTTTATGACGTCACGGGCGTTTAGCGCCTATCCTTTTCTTAAGGACAGACTCCTCGTGACGTCATAAAATCGACTTTCATTAATTTTTTAAAAAAAGTTCCCGGTCTCTATAAAATCTGAAAAAATTCAAAGTAGCATAACTTAAATTTGCACCCCCTCTATCCATTTCTGCAATAAAAAAATGTCATGCAAATTATCCATTAGAGTAATGCCATTTTCCATTATCATTTGGAGAAATGCTTAAAAGTTGACAGGTATATATAACAAAATTTAACCTTGCTGGATAAGTACCTTTTTTATCTCCCTCTCTCTCAGCCATACTGAAAGCTGCTGCAACATCAAACAATCATTTATCATAGCACTGCTGTCACAGCGAAACAATCTCAAGAAATTACGCATTATTGTGTCCTATACCTTCAAGCAATACTGTTAAATTATAAAAAAAAATCAGCATAAAAAAATCACAGTTAAGTTTAATAAATATATTTTTATTGATACTTATCAAATAATTATTTTTATAGTGTGTAAATAATTAATAATAAAAAAATGATGCAATAATTTAATGTCAAAACTATTGAATATTATTTTTGTTTCCCATTTTTAATTATACACGTGAAAACATATTCTTTTGTTTGTTATTTTTTTGTAGCTACAAATTATAATTTAATGCATTAGAGAGAAAATATTATCCATTAGATACACCAATTTATCTTTAATAACATATTTTTACAAGAAGAGAGAACGTAAACATTAAGAAAACGAAAGCTTCTGACCAAAAAGGGTCATAGGTCATCATAAAAATGCTGCCATCTTTTGTAGATGAGGGTTACTGACCCTCCAGTGTAAAATTGAACACCTGCTCGATTCTTAAAAAAAGGCCTCTCAGAATTTAAAAGGTGATTTTGTTTGTTTTAAAATTTCAATTCGTTATTAAAATATAGTTTTAATATAATTAATTTTTTTTTATTTTTTTGAAAATTTGATTAAATAATAATTGCATTAAAATTTAGTTAAAATAAATGAAATGATTTGATTTTGTAATTATTTATATTTTAAATTTTATACAAATATATATCATATTTAATTTTTTAATTACAAAAAATGAAACGAGGAGAAAGATTCATTACTTTGAAGTAAATTGTACACTTTTGTGCTTGCCTTGACAGAAGCTGCATATTACAATTAAATAAATATGTTTTGTTCAGTACAAAGATAAAATAAAATTAACTACTGATATTTATATAAATTAATGAGAAATTTACATATAAATATGTTATAAAAATTTTCATAAAAAATTCACGTTACGAAAGCTATTTCAACGAATCTGTTTACATTGAATGATTTCATAAAACTTCCAAATTAGTTTCGAACGTTCAGTTAAACACATGCAGCAAGCCGAGAAAACTCCCTAAAATATACGTTTCATTGGATAAATATGTGTATCGAATAATTATCATATTTTCAATATGCATCCGTTAAATAAGCGTTCGTTTAAAACGGACCAGACGACTCATGTTAGTATACTGCAATGATATTTCTTTCATAATCATTTAATTGCTGTTCGATTGTACAACAATATACGTACGTCAGTAGATTTTATAATTGCAAGCATGTTGAAAGTACCTCACTAAATCACAGAACATCAAACAATCATGGACAAACAAAAAATAGGGTAATATAAAATTGAGTAATATATCTACGTACTCCTTGTTCATACAATTAATTGAATTAATACAACAGCTTTATATCATAGTGCGCTTGACCGGGTCTCATCAGATCACCGAAGTCGAGCAACGCCGCGCGTGGTAGTAGTTGGATGGGTGACCATTTTCAACAAAAACCAAGTTTCCCACTCAGGGGTAAATCGTTGCGCTTTTCCACTTATGTGGTTCCCTTGGCTTTGGACCATTGCACTTCCGGTTCATTGACAAAAGCTGTAGCGTCCATCCTGGCTGAGGTTTCTACGTTTCCCTCAGCCGCAGGCAAATGCCGGGATGGATTTGCAAGGCCGTGGCCGCCCCCGTTCCAGAAGAGTCCGCGAAACGCTCAAGTTAGGGTTTCGGAAGGTTCGGGGTTTCAAGGTAGTATGTAATTAGTAAATAGAAGTACCCAATAGGGTTTTATTTAAAAAAATAAATAAAAATAATAATGATAATGACTCAAGTTTAAGAAATTAATTGATATTTATGTATATTCCCTGGTGAAACTTATTCAAGGAATATCAATAATAATATCTCTAAGGTTGGTAAATAATTTGTTATTGTTAAATTAATATTGTTATAATTTAATTTAAAAACAAAAGGATGACTCATATGACATATTATTCCTTCATTATCGATTGTGTATCTGGAAGGACATTGCCATAATGATGGATGTCGTTCTCGCCTTTTTTGTATTATTCTGTCATTCACTGTGTTTATACAATCCATATTGTCCATAGTGGCCTCCCACACCTGAACACGTCATTTGAACTTGACCAGATGTATAATAATACATGACATCACTACTGCGTGGAGCTATAGTTGTTTACACCTATAACACACCTCGTGTTTTTTTTTATAATGCAAAACAATGTCAGGGAAAATTGCACTATTCACAAAAAGCTTAACTTAGATTTTATTATTAATATTTAATTTGAAATTTCAATATTACTTTTTTATTTATTTTATTATCGTTTTCAAAGTTACGTATCGGCCAGAGTTTTACACTTTTACAAAGGCCCTGTCGGCCGCTATACTATAAAGAGTGCATAAAAATCTTGTATTTTTAAATGGATAATAATATAATATAGTTCAGTACCAAACTTGGTAATAAATGTATCGATTTACAAAATTCAAAGTTCTGTATTGACTAGCTTCTATATATAAATTTTGAATTATTGCAATGGAGTATAAAATAAATATGACATTTTAATGGCATACCAAATGGTAAATTCTATTTGTTTATTTAAATATTTCATAAATCCTTATTTAATGCTCAGATTTTCAATGATTCTTATTCATATTCTTATATGGTAATAATTTTATTAAATACTTTGAACAGCTTTATCTACTATTAACTATTCCAAGGTGCACTTGCGCCTTTTCTGTTTCATTCTCATTTCTTTCAAGCAAGTAGATTTAAAAATATACTATTAATAGCTCTGTAATAAGAACATACACTCTTAAATAACAGCTCAATAGATCCCCATTCCATCCCAGCGTTGATTTGTATGCAGTGCGTGTCTCGTTCTCCAGTTCACCTCTCCATTCTGGGCGAGTGTCGGCAATACCTTGGTAAATAACATATTATGGATAAGCGCAGGTAAACTTAGTCGTGTTGTTGCAGAAATGTATGTCATGTAGAAATTATTTGAGACAATAGTACTGAATTTGTAGTTAGCAATGATTTAAATAGTAATTTATGAATATATTTTTAACATTATATTATTATTTACAAATTTTGTTCAAATTTACACTAAATAAATAATTGTGAAATACACATAAGTACATATAAATTAATATTTTAAATATTTACATAATCTTGTTTCATTTAATCGGATCGCAAGATATATGATCACGAGAAAACATGCAATGAAAGCGGAGTGGTTAACACAAAAACTGGTATCTGAAACATCCCGCCTGGTTACAAGAACCATGGCATTACTGAAGATTCGTCAATCGTATCACAGGTTCGTGTGTCGTAAAAATAATTTTGAGACATTAATACTATATTAGTAATTAGAATAGTTTACGTAATAAGTAATAAATTAATTTTTAATTATTTAAAAATAAAAATATTTTTATTAAAAATATTTAAAATTAAATTAATACTAGTACAATATTTGCAACAAATATTTAAAATAAATGCAACATAACTTCTGTCGAGAGTCTTACTATGTCATTGATTCACCAAAATTAAAATTGTGTAATATATAGTAAATTGTAGAAAATAAAATGCTAACAAAAAAGAAAAAATAATTAATATTCATAAATTTTCTGTATAAATATTAATACACATAATAGTTAAAAATAACCTTAGGTATGAAGTCATGCGATTCAATACCGGTTAGAGAACATAATGTCCTCGTCATTTCACCTTGTTGCAAGTGAGGAAGGGAATGGATTATGCAGAGCGGCTATCCAAAATCAAGGAGACCTGCAGGCGAGCACCAAGACGCACCAAGATACCTGACTAACATCGGAGACCTGAAGACCCTATTAGACCTTACACAAAAAATCAATTTATAAAAATTCAATGTTTTATTGACCCCGTTCTACATTTATTTAATACAAATAAAAAAAATCACAAAATGAATGTGCACGACACACGTCAAAATACATTTTCCTACAGCTAAACATAGATGCATAAATTAAAATTAAGTGAATTTCCAGCTTTATGATTACCGAGCAAATAAACATCAACATTAAAAAATATAATATATTTAATAGACAAAAGTTATACACTTAATTTTACTGCATTTATATAGTAGCTTCATGAATTTTAGCATACCTTTTTCAATTAATATATTATTTCTGTAGAAGAGTCTGTAAAGGAATCTAGAAATTTGACTAAAATTATAAATTTAATAATTATTGTCTATTATCAAAGATATCAAAGTAAGGGAAATGAAAGGGGTCCTGATTTCAGCTACATAATCGCCTACAATTTGTAGTTTTTTGGCTTATAACTCATTCATAATCTTTCACTGTGTTACTTAATTATTAATTAGTATTAGATCATTCATTAAAGCTACATTTAATTATGCAAACCTGTTTAATAAAGGTTGAATGCTATTAAAGGAACGTTATATTAATATCATAAAAAATCACATCAATACTCCATGTACAGAATTATATATATAAACACGAATTAAATATTTTCCTTTTTATGTAATTTACTAATAAAAATTTAATAATTAACTGATATAACTCCATCTATAATAGATAACTAAAAACATAAAAAATGCCTACAACTCAATATGAATTTCCTTGGTATACCACCATATAAGACTTCCTTGTATTTTATTACTAACATTGATACATTGTATTACCTTGCCATCTAAATATACAAGTACAGGAACATGCAAGGAAATTGAAAACTATTATATTTACATTCATAATTTATTGTAAAATTAACATTCATATCACTCATTATAAAAAATACTCAAAAATCATATTCTATATTATTTGAAACATCACGAACTTTACTACTTTTGTATGGAAACCTTGTCTTGTCACGCGGAGGCGTGTTGAATTAATTAACTTTAACTTTTAATTAACTGAGTTGTCTCTCACAAAATTGAATACCAGCAAATAAGAAGGCAAGGTTAAAATTCGTGTTGTTTCAATACAAGGGGTATAATATGTCTGAATGATAAAAATCAATGTACTGCAGTTTTACTTGTCCACCCATTTCAATAACATTAGTACTGCTCATCACGTTATCATGCGTGAAATGCCAGTTTTTTAAGGCTAGAAATACACCATAAGACGCCTTATATGACATTTATTCTTAAACTCTGCTTAGTGCGAGCAGAGAATATATGAGTGCATAAGAAAAGAAAGAGCAAAAAAACTGCATCATTCAGAGTTATGAATGAAACTATATATACAGTCAAATTTATGTAATATTCCTGCCGGAAGTAGCCGGAAATGTAATGTTTCTGGTCTTCTTATTTGTATTTCAGCGCTTTGATTTCCCACATAGGTCAATACTTCTACTTTAAGTCACATTTTTTTGCAAAGTTTCAAAACTGAATTAAAAACAGAAAATCTGCAAATTTCACACTTCCGGCTACTTCCGGAAGGAATATTAAATTAATTTGAGTGTAATTATGGTCTTTGGTAATATACATGGGCGCAATTAACGAAGGAGCCGTACAAAATTTTATCCAGTTTTCTCATTAGGTTTGAGTGATAAATCTGAATACGCGAATAGCACCCAAATGTATTCTAATGTAATTTGTATCACGATTCATATCTTTATGTAAATGAGATATAGTCTTTGTTTCTATGTCCATGGGTGTACTCGTGAAGGTCAGGAGAAGAATCCTCTGGCAAGCAGACATCTTCTCTTGTTCTCAGTGAAAGGTCACAGATCGCTATCATGTTGTATCAGGTACGCAACTCAAGCCACCCGGATCCCAGACATATATTCGTCCTTTGTCCAAGCTCATTTTTTTTATATTTCCTGTATGAATATAAAGGTTATTTTTATTGTTATTTAATTATAATTTTGAATCTTATGTTATTAAAACGTTTATATTGTAAAAAGTGAGTTATATTTAACACCTAATGTAAGAAGAATAAGTTATAGTACGTAATATAAAGACATGATTTTATACTTAACATAAATTTCAAAAAATAATTTATAAAAATCAAATAAATTTTTTTTTTATTTAATTTTTGTTGAACTATTACTATTTTTTTATAAAATTTTTTTGAAATCCATCCCGGCATTTGCCTGCGGCTGAGGGAAACGTGGAAACCTCAGCCAGGATGGACGCTACAACTTTTGTCAATGAACCGGAATTGCAATGGTCCAAAGCCAGGGGAACCACATAGTGGAAAAGCGCAACGTTTTACCCCTGGGTGGGAAACGTGGTTTTTGTTGAAAATGGTCACCCATCCAACTACTAACCACGCGCGGCGTTGCTTGACTTCGGTGATCTGACGAGACCCGGTCAAGTGCACTGCGCCACACCTCCCACATAATATGAAGTACAAATAATATGTAACATATATTATACAAGCTTAGAAACATTAGAAGGAACACGCATGATCGTGTTATTTCGTATTATACTATTGTATTTACAATGAAATTGTAATATTATTTACATTATTATTGAACATTTAAATTTAAACAATCTAGCCAGTATCTTGCTATGGGGATTTCCATATTTTAATAATGTATTATAAAATTTTACTTATTTATAAATTTAGCTCACATTATTTGATTACCGTATTAATCAGAAGCATTGATAAATTAACTATATTAAATGATACGTTGAGATCAAAGCCACTCTCTTTTTGGATTGCAATGAATCTCCCTGTATATTAGTAAGTTGATCTTCAACTAAATCAAGTTTTAAAATAAACAGTTGAATTACATTTTTGTTTCACTGTACAATTTTAATTACGATAATAATTCAACTGTCCGTTAAATTAACATTTGATTTAATTGACAATATGGAATTATTTTTTTAGAATTAAACCTACACTTGAAAATTATAATAATTTAATAAACCGCGTATAAAAATTCCACGAATATATTATTTAATTTTGGGGCGACGTCTAGTAGACGGTGTCACTCACAATACAAGATGAGCCAACTTTGAAGGTGGGCTGTTAAGGTGTAGCAATGCGGCGTGACTGTGACATAATTGAGAGGATTGCTCGCTCCGACGAACAACGTTTAACCTTTCAACAGTCCGACGAAGACTTGACTGAACATGCAACTCTTAGCGAAGAAGAGAAGGCAATTTACAACTTTTCATAATACCATGAATTATTTACTTGAATTCATTAGCTATACAATAATATACATTCATTCAAACTTGTATTTAATACTTACTATACAATATATATTATGTTAGATTTTTTTTATATTATTTAATTAAATATGTTTCATTGGAAATTCCAAGAATATAGGTAAAATAAAATGTTATTCTTTATAAGAATTTTATTCAAGTTCTGATATTTGAAGACCCTATACTAAAGATATAAAATTAGCATTAAACCATAAAATATATTATCTGTCCTTCATGATATAAAGAAAACTCCCTCAAGTATAAAAAATAATTTTTAAGAGATGTCTTGGGGATTTTTTTAAAAAATATATTTTTGTGAGGGTCGTCTCAGGCCTAATTCTTGTCAAAATTAATTAGTCATAGCTCGGTCATGAAATATTTAGACAGCGGCAGAATATTTTCATAAAACGAATGGTTGCACTGTGATAATTTATTTTGAAACTTTCAAGGGAAGGGAGAGAAAAAAGTGTAAAGGACTAGCTTAAAAAATATTAGAAAAAAATTGGAAGCCACCAAGCTTAAAAATTAACAATTAAATTGATTAAAAAGTTTCACCCTCCCCCCTCCCCCTTGATAATACAGTTCAAATCCATGAATATTAATAACATTATATAGGGTTAATGTAAAAAAATTGTTAAAAGTTGGTCTGAAAAAATAACCCTCAACAGTAAAGACTATCTTCTAGATTTTTCTCAGGACACACTCTAATGATGGAACAATTTCTCCTCCTATTTAAATAGAATAGGACAATATTTGGTGCCTCCATTTGAGGAAATGCATACATTGCATACTATAATATCAAGATTACGTATATATTTTATCGACAATTTTTGATAATTTATAGACCTTCTTCTAGTCAACATCTCGACTTTAACTTATTAACTTTTAGCAATCAAAAATAGAAATGATTAAATTGCATATATTTCACCCCTGCACATGCAGTTAAAAATTGTCTACATCATCTCTTTATTGTTGTAATTATTGATCCAGTATTTTAAAATAAAATTTATTTTTGTGTTACCAATTTTTGCAGTTAGAATGTAACTATTTACCATTGACAATATAACTAATATTTAATATTTTTGCAAGCAAATTTACATATCGAGATATTATATATTAACTTTAACTTGATAAATAAAATACCTTGTCTTTTTTTTTTTTTTTTTTTCATTGTATTGAGACACTTTGAGGAACATTCACAAAACACTTTAACCCCAACTTTAGCCCCAAAAGTTTTATCCCTGCATGGTACTAAACATGGTGCTAAATTTAGGAGCTAGACATGGTTAGCCCCTGGTTTAGCACCATGTTTAGTACCAGGGACAAATAAAACTTGGGGCTAAAGTTGGGGTTAAAGTGCTTTGTGAATGCTCCCTTTCATGTTATAAATTATAACAATTAATTATAACATTTTAGCTGAAAATACTCCTCATCTTGCAAAATGCAATAATTAATGTATTATTTTTTGTAAATAGCCTATATTCATAGATATGTAGTAATTAATATTTCATAACTAATTTTGGATTGCAGTAAAGAAAGGATATTAGAATGAATTATAATAATATAATTATAATCTTTATAGCACTTAAATTGTTAAAAATTAAAACACTAAATTAATTTGTTTCACACTTCTAATGGCTATGGGCATGTAAATAAGGAGTGCAGAGGCACTTGGAAGTGTAAAATATGTGGAGATGAGCATGATTCAAAATCATGTGATAAAAAGGAAATTCAAAAATGCTGTAATTGTACAGCTAGAAATATAAAATTCAATGCAAATTTAGACACTGATCATACAGCACATGATGTTGAAAAATGCTCAACTTACATCAATATTATAAAAAAACAGAAATCAAAATATTGTTAGGAGGATGGCCTACAGTCAAAAAATGCAATCCTATTCCTTAATATTAATGGACTAACAGGGAAAATAGATAATTTAGAGTTTAATATAAAAAAATCTAAACCACCTGTTATTTGTCTAGTAGAGACACACATGACTGAAAATATATATGAGGCTGAAGTAGAATTAAAGGGATATAAACATGTATATGTCCTCTCAGAAAGTAGAAAAACAGGTGGGTGCTCAATATATGTTAGAAATGATCTTAAATTTGATAGGGTGAGTAAGATTAATGAAAAGGGAGAGTGCTTTATATTGGGTATTAGAATAATGTCGAAAAACTCTGCATTAAATTTATATGCACTGTACAGGTCACCAAGCACATCGAAAAAAGAATTTTTAAATTATTTTGAAAATTGGATTAAGAGTATAGAAGATATAAGGGGGAATGTGCTAATATTAGGAGATTTTAATTTTGATTTATTAACAGAAAATTGTTACTCTAAAAAATTAATTCAATTAATTAGCTCATCGGGTTACAAGCAAATTGTAAATTTTCCAACTCGTATATCAAAAACTGGAGAAACATTAATTGATATAGCAATAACAAATATAAAAAATTTACCTGTAAATGTAAACCAAAATTTGAAAATTTCTGACCATGAATCAATAGAATTATTTTATAATTTTAAACCAAAACATAATAAAATTAGAGCAAAACAAAATAATAATAATAAAAATAATAAATTAAAAAAAGTCAACTTTGAAGCACTTAATGATTTTTTAACTAATACTAAATGGGAAAGTTACAAAAATAATGACATTAATATTATTGCAAACGATTACACTGAAAAAATTATAAGTGGGTTGAAAATAAGCATTGATGAAACTACTATTGGGAGAAAAAAATCAAATTATAGTAGTAAACCCTGGTTTAAAAATAATAAAAAGTTATATGATTTATGGCAGGCAAAAATTTATGAATGGCAGAGAGTTAAAATTATAAATACAGATGAACAATGGGAAAAATACAAATCAGTTAGAAATAAATTTGTTAAGTGTTTAAACGAAACAAAAACAAAATATTTTGAAGAAAAAATTGATAACGCAAAAAACAATAGTAGAGATATGTGGAAAACATTAAAAACTCTAATATCGTGTGGAAAAAATACTAAAAGTGAAAGTGATGTGTATAGCAATATTAATTTTAATTATTCAAATGATTACAGTATTGAAGATAAATATAACCTATATTTTGTTGATAGCATTAAGGAAATAAATAATTCCATCCCTGATCGAGTTCAAAATATTGCAGATCCAACTAATAAACAATGTGAATTTAAATTTAATGTCTTGAACCCGATATCATTAACTGACCTTGAAAAAATAATAAAAAATCTGAAAAATAAAGAAAGCTCAACAGATGGTATAACTGTAGAAATAATAAAAAAAACCTTTCATTCTTGTGGCATTAAACTATTAGAAATAATTAATAAATCTTTAAAAACGGGAGATTTTCCGTCAAAATGGAAGTTATCCACCATAATACCAGTGCCAAAAATACCAAACCCCCAAAATCCTTCAGATTTTAGACCGATAAATATGTTACCTATTTACGAAAAAATTCTTGAAATAATTGTACATAAACAGCTTATGGACTATTTTGAAACAAATAATTTATTTTACAAACATCAATCAGGGTTTCGTAGAAAAATGTCTACTGAAACTGCACTACAGTATCTCATCTCAAAGTGGAGACAGATTTTAGACAGCAACAAAATAATTGTTTCAGTAATGATTGATTTAAAGAGAGCATTTGAAACAATAAATAGACAGTCCTTATTAATCAAGTTAAAAAAATACGGTATTGAAAGCACTGCATTAAAATGGATAGAAAATTATCTTACACTGAGAAAACAAGAAACAAGAATAAATGGTAGTTGTTCCAAGGAATTAATTAATGATATCGGCGTCCCTCAGGGTTCAGTGCTTGGACCGCTATTGTTCATAATTTATATTAATGATATGCCTAATTTATTAAAAAATGTACATGTTAATTTGTTTGCCGATGATACACTAATTTGGTATGAAGGAGATGATCTCAAGCAGATGTGTGAAACTGTTAACGTTGATTTAGGATTACTGACTGAATGGTTTGTTGAAAATCAGCTTAAATTAAATGTTAGCAAAACGCAATGTATGTTAATTGGCAGTTCAAAAATAAAAATTAATAGTTCGCTAGAAAAATATCCGGAAGCAAAAATTATCCTAGATCAAGTAATTTTAGAATATGTAAATAATGTGAAATATTTGGGAGTAATTATTGATGATTTATTAAATTTTAATGAACACATTAATTATTTATGTAAAAAAATTAGCAAAAAAATTGGATACTTAGGGAGAATTGGTAAACACTTAAGTCAAATGACAAGAAATTTAATTTACAAAACAATTATAAATCCTCATTTTGAATATTGTGCATCAATAATATGGGACTCAAGTGAATCTAACTTAAAAAAATTACAACTGCTACAAAACAGAGGAATGAGAATTGTATTAGGAGTACACAAAAGAACACACATCAAGGATATGCTGGATACACTGATGTGGCTATCTATTAAACAGAGACTAACTCTTAAAACAATGGTCTTTATTCAAAATATTAAAAACAATACATATAAAAATTTTAGTGATTTATTATGTAAAAACAATGAGATGCATGGTCATAATACAAGAAAAGCAGGAGACTTTCGCCCATTATATCAGAGTAAAGAGAAGTCAAAACAATCAATATTTTGTAACGGTATATTCAGTTTTACAATAAGCTACCTCAAGATGTTAAAAATCAAGCAACAATTGCAAACTTTAAAAGAGAATGTGCTAAATGTATTAAATTGATTATTCCATACCATTAAAACAAACAATTGTAATTAATTTTATGTGAATTAACTGTAGGCCTTTGTTTGGTTATTATAACTATGTTACTGAGTTAACAGCAGCAGCTATTATATAATTATTTTAGTTAGTGTTATATATATGACTCAATTTATGTAACTCTGACTGTAAATGAAATGAATGTATTTTGTACTAGCGAAAGCTAAATAAAAATACTTACTTACTTACTTACTTACTTACTTCTTGGTCAGTACGACACCTGTTGGATATAAATTGAACAATTCAACATTGATCTTTAAGTTATAGTGCCATCTGGTGTGAAAATTTTCAAACATTTAGTAGTTAAGCGCCCGTAAAGTATGCAACTTATTCAGCATCAAAGTATTGTGTGTTGCGTCGTTCAACATTTTTTTTTAAGTTTATTTTTCTTTTTACAGTGCATTTTGTAATTTTTTATTATTTTAATATGTATATGTGTCTTTGTAATATTCAAAAAGTAGTTTGAAGAGCATTAATTGCTTTTATTTTAATTAAATAGAGTAAAGAGGGTGTTTTGATACTTCCCACCCATATTGTGAAAAAATTAAATGTGAATTTTGATAATAAAAACACTTTAAACTGAAAAAAACTGAACCATTCTGTGTTTTTAATTCTTATATTTATACATATTATAAGAATTATAATAATAGAAATAGTTTATTGAATACCTGGATGCATAATTATATTACTTATTATAAAAATCACATTGACCTGTGAATTATTGGAGTTATGGTACTCCCAAATTGATCTCAGAGATTCAGAGATCAGCTTAATTTCTTCAAGTTTGTTAGCAGGGAGAAATTTTAAAAATTTATCAAAGAACATAAAGATCGTTTAATTTTCATTATTAAAGCATAGAGTTCATTAAGTTATATTCTTCATGACAATAGAGTATTAGTTTTTTTAACTTTTACGAAAAATTGCAGGTTATTAATTTATTGTAACATTGTTTATCCTTTATAGGTTTGCTATTTTAATTTATTAAATAAATAAGCAAAAATTTACTAATTATAATTATGTTTGTTTTTTTAAATTAAAATATAATTTCAAAATAAAACAGGCAATTTTAAAATAATTTAAATTTGTAATTTAAATTTTAATAAATTGTTATAGTAAAATGTTAAAAAAATATACTAACTTTTCTTTTTTTTTTATAAATTTTAGTTAAAATCACTACAAAGTATTTCACCTTATACGGGAGTTTTTCTATCTCTCAAAATTCAATTCTGACTACCTCTCGTGGAATATAATTTGTTTCGTAATACGAATAATAAGTATGTGATATTAGTAGTGAGGTTCATGCGTATGAAATCCACACTCAATGAAGGGTTTTACGAGACTATTAAAATTATTTAAAATAATAATATGCTACTTTCAATTGTATTTTAAATGTGTCACAATATTAATATTTTCACCTTTAATATATCAATTTATTTGTTTTCATAAACCGAGAACCCTTTCTTCCATAGTAAATGAAGATTTAAAAAAATAATTTACAATCAAATAAAAAAGGCGAAGGTTCTGTGAAATAATTATTTTTAATTTCTCTATTGTAGTACATATTATATTACAGGACTAAAATTAAATTATATAGACTAGAATATAGTTATAATTTATAATAAATATTCAGGCAAATTTCTCCACAAGAATTCAACGGTAATATTGACAAAAATTTAGCACTATAGTTTATATTGATTTAGGTATGGATTATTGCATTACAATTCACATGATAATAAAAAGTAACGTTCAGTACAAAGCAATTAAAAATGCAAAGTATAAGATCTCTACCTGTTTGCAGTATAATTAATATTTATGAAAGGCCTATCTACAGCACATGTTATATTTAATTATCATTTAACCTGTTTATTTGAGAATAGGTAAATATCAGGTAATAATTATATTGGTTCCATATATTATAAATAATGATGTTAATTCTGCATGTCATAGGTAATATCTGTGTTTTACTGCATATGTTAAATATATACTGCTGTAGGTTATGTATGATTTTGATAGTTAAAAAGATTTATACATCATTGGTGATTTGTTCTGTATGAATATTTTTTTATTTTTTTTAGTTTTTAATCAAACCCTTTTTTTTTATAAACACTATATAATTCTTACAAAAATATAATTATATCCACATATCTAACTATACTTGTTAAAAGACTGTGCTTCTGTTTATACAAAATGTCCTGGCATGTTTATATTTGTATTATATAAAGTACTAACACTTGCACTTATATAATTATTGTTTCTAGATGAAACAATGTTTTACAAGCTCAGCATGTTGACATTGTTGCTGCTATTTGCTTTGTTGCTGTGGCTATCTGAGGCAGCAGGCTCGCGACGTGACAGCATGTGATGACGTCACTGTATTGTTGTGTTAATGAACCCAAGCACTGATAGCGCCAGCTAATGTGTAAACCACATTTAATATAGTACCAACGTATTCACATTGACGACGCATTTTTAATTATATTATAGCTACATTTTTTGTGACTTTCAAATCATTTATTATATTTTTATTTAAAAAATAAATAAACCATTTAATTTTTTTTATATATTTTTTTAAATAGTGAGCTTATAAGTTATTTTAAATAGTGTAAGTATTTAATAACAATTAAAAGCTATTTTCACTTAAAAATAAATAAATTAATGAATGATCGATTAGTAATGGAACAAAACATGTCAATAACAAAAGGAAATGATCATGGGGCTCGCTTAAAAAATCAGCTCTTCTTTCTAAAATTTGTATCTAGAATGTTGAACAGTGATATTGAATAAAAATAATAAATATTAAAATAGGGCGTTTTATTTAATTTCTTACCGCTTATATTCAACAGTTGAATCGCTTTGATGCCATCCAGAGCCGCTCTGTGCCATCATTAAAGTCCCTAGAAAATAAAATCGACAGTGTGATACCTCTTACGAAATAAAACAAGCTTCAATAATTTGAAATTAAAACAAAATTTGAAATAAAGTTTGGTCTCTTCATTTGTGCAATAAGAAATACAATACTCTTCGTCGACATAATTTCAATCTAGCACAAAAATACAGAATATTGAACTGCCTTTTGTTATTAATTTTTTTTTCTTACTTAACAACACGAATAAAATAATTATAATGTCTGAAAAATATACTGTTAATCCTGCGTCTCCCTATTTTAAATTAAAAATAAATTTCAACTGTAATTAATACAATTATTGCTCGTATCCAGTAAGCATGAAATAAATTGTTATCGCAAACTAACTACAAGATGTGGCATTGAACTTTTTAATAAAATAGATAAGATTAATCTAGCATTGACCCTATATTAAAAATTGGGTAAATATAATATAGAAAAGGTATATACAGTATTTGCATGGATATAAAGATAAAGATATAATATAGAATCGTGTGTGTGTGTGTTTGTTGGGTCATTGGCTTTTCAAATAATAAAGTTTTATCCAATCCTTTCTGATTGGTTAAATTCCATTATACGTCATTCTTTATTAGAAATTACAAGTCTGAGAAATAGTGATTTTATTAATAATACAAAATACCATAATAATATATAAAAATATACTTTTTTAAATCAATATTTACATTTAAAAGTATCAGTTTTGTTTGTAAAAGATATTGTAAATTTTTTATGCAAGTACCGATATAAAATAATAAAATTTCTATTAAATAAAACTTCTACGTCATCATAGCTACTGTATGACTTTTACTATAGCGCTTACCTGAACAGGTAGTTGCATTACTGCGCATGCGTAGAAACTTTACACCTACCTGTTTGAAGGTTGTTTTTTTAAAAAAATTAAATTTTATTCAGAAGGCTAGAGAGTGTCGAATAGAACAGACGTAGTGTAGAAAAACTTGAAGCTAAAGTGAAGTTTATTTTAATTTTGTATATAAAAAACAATAAATAGTGACAATTTATATAAACAAGTGTACTTTAAAGTGATAATGATAGAATATTAATATATAATAATTATATAATTAATCATTATAATATTAAATAATCTTTCAAGATGGCGTCACCGCGTGCAGATTCAGATTCAACACCAATTTGTCGTTGTCGTGTTTTATATTTAGGATCATCTGTACCTCATATTACTAAAGATGGACTACAAGGTATTCAAGAACCATTACGTGAGTTATATCCTGATCAAGGTGCTTCTGGTGCTAGAGGTATTGACTCGTGGCTAAGTGTGTGGAGTAACGGATTATTACTTGAAAACGTGGATGAAAATCATAAAAAAGTAACACGTTTTTTTCCTATTGACTCATTACATTATTGTGCTGCTGTACGTTATGTACTAGTACAAGCACCAAATAGTAGTCCTAATACTACTGTACCACCAAGATTTTTACCATTAGATTCACCATTTGCAAGAAATCCAAATGTACAACATCCACCATTATTTGCTGCTATTTTACGTCGTACAACTGGTATTAAAGTATTAGAATGTCATGCTTTTATATGTAAAAGAGAAATGGCAGCAAATGCACTTGTAAAATGTTGTTTTCATGCTTATGCTGATGCTTCATATGCAAAACAAATTGATGGTGGTAGTAAATATAGTACATTAATTAAACCAGGAAAAGCACAATCAGTTTTAGGAGAAGCTGCATCAAGTATTGAAAAAGTTGAAGGTTGGAGAACGAATACCACACCTCGTACCAATGGACATACAACGAACGGAACTGCAACGAATAATGGAGATACTTTACGTTCTGAAGACAATAATACACCAGGAATTGATGATATTTCAATTTACAATGGTGATGAAAATCATAAAGTATGGGCAGGAGCTGAAGAATATAGTGCTAGTACACTTAGAAGTGTACGAAGTGTTGGAGGTATTCGTACTTCTCGTCCACGTCAGATTATATCACCAGCAAAAACACCACCACCTCCACCTCCTCCAATTGAAGATGATCAATCAACAATGAAAAAAAATAAAAAATTAAAATCAAAAAATAAAAATCGTGAAGAATTTTTATACGCACCACCACAACAACAAATTCCAATGCATTATAATACATCATCATTAATGAGACCAATAAGAGGAGGACCACATTCAGTTAATGGTACTATGATGCGTCCACATGATGCTACTTTAATGCGTCCAATGAATGGTCCTCCACATCCACATATGAATGGATATGGACCACCACCTCCACATCAAATGATGATTTTTCAAGGTAGACCAATGCCTCCTCCACCAAGAATGGTAGGAACTTATTCTCATCGTCCAAGAAATATGAGAGCAATGCCACCTCCATTTATGCCACCACCACCTCCAATGATTACATCAACAAACAGACGTCCAGTTAAACACTATCAAGAAGAACCAATTTATATGCCATCAAATGCAAGACCATTAAGTCCAGTTGCATCATATCAACCTGGACATTTTCCACATGATTCATACGCACATCAAATGTTACCCCCACAAAATGGACCATATGTACCAATGGAACAGTCCACTTTAGTACGTCCAACAACATCAACAACAAAGAAAAGATCAAAGTCTAAGAAGGATGTTGATGATGGTGAATCTCCTTTTAATACTGGAATATATCGTAAGAAAGGACACTTAAACGAAAGAGCATTTTCTTATTCCATAAGACAAGAACATCGTTCAAGATCTTATGGTTCTCTAGCCAGTCTCAAGTTCAGCGAGAATGGATCTCCGGTTAAGGACGAGTCCAAGAAGGAGAGGGAGATCATGCAGATGATGCAAGACTTGGAGCTGTCCGGGGATGAACTTCACTCGCCTGGACCAGGACCGGTGATGAACGGAGGGGGAGGAGCGGGCTTCGAGGCCAGGCCAAGGACCGCTGTGGTCGGACGACGGTGAACAGGTGGGTGTCTTTTCTTTATTTTTAAATTTAATAATTATTTAATTTATTTTTATTGTAAAATCATGTGTTACGAAAAAATTAGGACACGTGGGATTTAGTATTCAGAGTAGTCTTGATTTTATATTTAATGATGTAATCTAATTTATATATTATAGACATAGTCGTGGCAAGCGTTTTTAGTTTGTGGAGATGAAAATATTTTTAACACCATTATTAGCCAAGATTTTTAAATAAAAATCTTATTTAAAAAAAAATCTTGCTTACGAATAAAATTGTTATTACGCTAATATTATATGTTGCCTATAAAAATTAAATGTTATTGATATTATATCGATGTATTATAATTTCGTTCCACATTTAAAAAAACCATTGGTGTTTGTGCTCTATATTGTATTATTGTTTTTCAATTCTAATTACCGAGATACAATTAATAAGGGAGGCTTATTTTATTTATTATTTACAAATTAATCTACACTAAAGAAAATTTTAATTGTGAAAATAATATTAAAATTTAAAACAATTTAATATAATTTAAATACAATTTTATTATTACTGTACAACATGTATATGGCTTAAACCATATTTATGCATTAAACTTTCTTACGCTCAAAATAGTACAAAGTACAACAAGACTCGAACCCGGCTTATTCCACGTACCACTCGTCTCTTATGTATTAGCTAGCTTCCTGTCCGGCCATTGAAATCTCCGTGGTCTTATCAATGGGGGAATTGATGCGTACAGTGCAACACAAAGCTTTATTTCACCTGCACAGGTAGACGCGGCGCCATCTTCACTCTCTCACGGAGCTTCTACAAATAACGTCGTGTCGTATATGTTCACAATAACATGGTAGGGAGCTGTAAAATATTTAACTTTATTTCATAAAAATACCCATAAAATTTCAGCGAAAAAAGGGTAAAAAAAAATTGAAAAATAAATATTATAGACATAAACATTATGATTATAGATTTGAATGGTGATTCGATAATACAATATAAATTTTGATTATTAAACTCTGTAATGTATAATACGATTATAATACTCCCGATACAGTGAAATATAATTATTTACTTTAATTTCAATACTAAAAATATTTTTAAATGTCTTTTTATGACATTCAGATTGTTCCATATCTCGATCGCGTTACATTTTTGATTATAATAAAAAAATTAATTTTAATAATATTAACTTGATTCTTTTTGTCGGTAATAATTATAATATCTAATCAGTAATATATTTAAAAATACAAAAATCTCATAATTACATGAGTGTTATTTACAATTAAATCAATTCAATATTTTATCATTATTTGTCAAACAATAATGACATAAATTGAAATTATGCACATTCCACTATGACAAAACTGAATTTCGTTGTTTTTTCTTGTGTTCTATTTGAACACAAACAACCATTTCACTGGTCACTCGGATCAGAGGTGACCTTCCTAATTGGTGCGACATCACGCGTGCACGATCATCACGGAGTGAGTCACGCGGATAAAAAGGTCACACACAGTAGACAGGGATGCATTTTAGTGATCTAGGTCAGGTTTCCCTTCTTGTTTGGAAGTTCCTGTCTACAATGGTAGTTGCACCGTGAGAGCGGACTTGCATTTAAATGCATCTTTGTAACACTTTTTAAATAAACCAACATTTATTTACTTTGATCTTTTATTATTAATGTTTTTAAAAAATAAATAAAGTATCAGTTATAAAGTAAATGTAAATCCGACCAAAATAAAACTGACTATTATTACATAACATAGATTAGAACAAAAATGATATAAATTAAAATTCTTGGCAATGTATAAATTAAAATTAATGTACAAAAATAAACCTTAAGAAATTTATTACATAGATATATTGATTGTGTAGATAATATAATTTTTGCGTTGGCGTGCATGACAGCTGAACTAATTCCCGATATTAATATTTAATAAAAATAAAAAATAAATTAATATAGACACCATAAGGTAAATTAATTAATAATTATAGTATAACTAAAATTTACTATCACAGTGAATCAGATTATAAAACCTCATCTACACTAAACTTTTCATATTAGTTTTATTGTCAGAAACTTCTCCATGACATCATTCTCCACAACGTCAACATTCCTGGTGTAATCTTTTAGTGAAGGACATCATTACACCTGCCTTCAAGTCCATTGTAAAGTCGAGACGTTTCCCACCCTTCAGTGGCTATAGCACCCCTGGGGGTAGCTACTTTTAACTGAACCGCCATCGAGAAATCTTTTTATACCTGCTGCTGGGATTATAATTCCACAGCTTACTAGAACCACGAACAAGGTTACTGCGGTCCAAGCAGCAGGTATATCATCCCCTTCACCTGCCTGGTTCTTACACAATTACAAGGTATATAAAATTGGAGGTATATTCATGACATATCTGATTTATTAGAGATGAAGATTTGAATTTCGGGAGAGGTTTTATACCAGGAAAATTTGTTGTTTTTTTCAAGCTTATTCGAGACTTAGCAAAGATTTTACAAGCACGTCGTATATAAGTAATATATAAGTGAAGCTATGTAAGAAAATTAAAGGTTTTCCAATTTTTATATAATACTCCCTCAAGTATGAATTTTATAAATGGTAAATAGGAGAAATACTTAAATATATAGTCCAGGAAAGTTATGAAAAAATACATTGGGAGGTTGGACAAAATTAGTTACCAGCTGATACTTGGTACACAGTTTACTGGAGCCTATCTGAACACACTGTAGAAAGTTCCGAAAAGTTCCGTGTGGAATAAGGTCAGAATCCGGGTTTGTCCCGGAATTCAAAAACATTTTTTTCCCACGCGACTAGTTGGCGTAGCGTTTTGCAAAAAATACCAATTTGAAGCTTCCACTACCAGGCAGTCGGGAAAAATACTCGATTGTGAATAAAATTATTTCATCATATGAATAATTAATTAAAACGCTAATTAGTATGGTCAAATAAATTTTAAAAATGGAATATCTCCCAAAATCTTGCATGTATCGATTTTGAGTTTATTATCATATTGACAGATCCTTTTATTGTCAATAGAATGCTTTTTGTTTCATACTCCGAACTTTCATAGATTTTGAGTTACAGCGTGCAGAAGAGCGCAATTCAAGGTCGCGCGTAACTCTACATGGGCTATAGCAGGTATAGCAGCCGCGCTACCTCTATAACACAATCGCATTGTATACGACATTTAAACACAATTTCTTGCCTTTTCTCTTTATAAATTTTCATTGCAAAAATTAATTTAATTTTCGGGGGTCGGGGGGGGGGGGGGAGGTTGGGGTTGGATTGGGGGGGGGGAGACAAAAATGTTAATAATGCAACGCCTGTAATATAAAAGTCATCACACCACGTTTATTTTTCCACCTTCATTATTTTTCATTGTTTCAAAGATTCTGGGGGGGGGGGGAATTGAAGAGAGGAATTTGCAAATATTGTTCGTTGTCCTCGGTTAATCATAATCTAAATATACAATAAAAATTAACATTTAATTGTAAATCTATTATGTACAAAATTTCACCCTGATAATACATAATTATTATATAAATTATATTTAATATTAATGTTATATACATACTCTGCTTGTATTGTATTTTTTGTCATCCGAGAGTATATTAAAATCAAGTGTTTTTTTTTCTGTTGCTATAATAATTAAAACTTGCAGTGCAAGTAATCTGACGCATCCATTAATTGCTATAGTTAATTTTTTAAATTTATTTCATTTGTTTATGGTATTGTAGTATAAATAAAAGGATTTGCCAATGGTTATACAAATTTTCATGTTGCTGTTATAAATATTGCTTATTAATTCTTATAATGACAGGCTTCAGCTTAAAAATGCCGCAGCGCCGCATTCTGACATCGCTCCATAAGGTTTGTTAGGAGAAAAATCTTATTTATTTTTTCATTCAAATTCTATGCTGCACAAAATCTCGAATATTTTTTATGTCGTGTAAAGTGATCTTTCCCGTGGCTCATATGAATTATTAATCTTGCCCTTCATAAGAACCGTCGGAAAAAATTAAAAACCAGGTACCGCTGGGTTAAAGGATAGGAAGCTTGATAGAACATGTCGTCGCGCGCTAGATTTTCATTGGCTGAGAGAATTGTGTCGTCAATATTAAAGCTTCTCATTGAGTGCGAAAAGTTTGAAGGTAACACGTATTCAGCTGATAGTAACAAGCAATCAAATGGTCACGAAACAAAATCCTCCCCGTGGTCCATGTCAGAGCCAATGCCAGCAAATGCTGGCTAGCTGTATGCCATGGCAACGTTATAATAAAATATGCTCAAACAGCAAGACGATTATTGTTATTTATTTGGAAAAAAAATCATATTTTATGAACTAAACATTAAATATACGTTGACAACGTGCTTTGCAGATATTTTATTGTTTTATATTATATTAATTTAAAATATAGCAGTCAGTTTGACGTTTTCAGCATTTCTGTAAATGATCATCATGTCACAAGGTCTTGGTTAGTGTGCACATCTGCACATTCATTGCAACTTTGATTGCAATTGAGCATTTGAGACAATATTAAATAGTTTCAGCTGTCTCAATATGTATAAAACTATTAGCAGAGATCTTATAATATAGTGCACATTTGTACAATGTAAGCTATTAGCTAGTATATTATATACAGGGGAGAGCCAACTCCGCAACAGAGGGCGCGATTCACGAAGCAGTTAGCTAAGCTATAGGTTTCTAACCACGTTTAGCTTAACCACGTTTAATTAGGTGGTTTAAAACACGTAAAACAAGTATATTTAAACGTGGTTAAGTTAAACGTGGATAGAAACCTGGCTAACTGCTGCGTGAATTGCACCCAATGTAACCACCTAGTTTATATAAACATATACAATAATATAGACAAATAGCAGACGTCCGTCTGTGTGTATTACTGAAATTTACTTTTTAATTCACTATATAAGTAAAATTAAAATATCTCAGAGGTAAATCTGGTGTGGCGCAGTGCGCTTGAACGGGTCTCGTCAGATCACCGAAGTCAAGCAACGCCGCGCGTGGTTAGTAGTTGGATGGGTGACCATTTTCAACAAAAACCACGTTTCCCACCCAGGGGTAAAACGTTGCGCTTTTCCACTATGTGGTTCTCCTGGCTTTGGACCATTGCACTTCCGGTTCATTGACAAAAGCTGTAGCGTCCATCCTGGCTGAGGTTTCCACGTTTCCCTCAGCCGCAGGCAAATGCCGGGATGGATTTGCAAGGCCGTGGCCGCCCTCGTTCCAGAAGAGCCCGCGAAACGCTCAAGTTAGAGTTTCGGAAGGTTCGGAGTTTCAAAATAGTATGTAATTAGTAAATAGAAGTACCCAATAGGGTTTGATTAAAAACTAAAAAAAAAAAAATCTTTATTTACCTTGCATTATAGAAAGAATCTGGTGGACATACTATTATATTATTATGTACGATAAGGTACGTACAGTATAATAAAAATATTAAATATTACCGTATATATTATTTGTAATTAAAGTAATTCATATAATAATTAATATACTGGATAGTCTGGATAATACATAAAAATATGTTGCACTTAATTCCAAATATTATCAATTTATATATTAAGACCATTTGCAACCCTCTCCCCATATATCCCTCCCCATTGACTCCCCAACTCCCCCCCCCCCAGAATTTTTGAAACAATGAAAAATAATGAAGGTGGAAAAATAAACGTTGTGTGATGAATTTTATATTACAGGCGTTGCATTATTAACATTTTTGTCCCCCCCCCCAATCCAACCCCAACCTCCCCCCCCCCCGACCCCCGAAAATTAAATTAATTTTTGCAATGAAAATTTATAAAGAGAAAAGGCAAGAAATTGTGTTTAAATGTCGTATACAATGCGATTGTGTTATAGAGGTAGCGCGGCTGCTATACCTGCTATAGCCCATGTAGAGTTACGCGCGACCTTGAATTGCGCTCTTCTGCACGCTGTAACTCAAAATCTATGAAAGTTCGGAGTATGAAACAAAAAGCATTCTATTGACAATAAAAGGATCTGTCAATATGATAATAAACTCAAAATCGATACATGCAAGACTTTGGGAGATATTCCATTTTTAAAATTTATTTGACCATACTAATTAGCGTTTTAATTAATTATTCATATGATGAAATAATTTTATTCACAATCGAGTATTTTTCCCGACTGCCTGGTAGTGGAAGCTTCAAATTGGTATTTTTTGCAAAACGCTACGCCAACTAGTCGCGTGGGAAAAAAATGTTTTTTGAATTCCGGGACAAACCTGGATTCTGACCTTATTCCACACGGAACTTTTCGGAACTTTCTACAGTGTGTTCAGATAGGTCCCAGTAAACTGTGTACCAAGTATCAGCTGGTAACTAATTTTGTCCAACCTATTTCTTAATATTCTTGGACTAATAGTAAATAATCAGAAAATCAATTCAGTCTTTCACATTTTATAAAATATAACATTCATTAACATAATTATGAGTTGATTTAACTCAATCGTTTTGATTTATCACTAAAGCATTGTGAGCGGAAGATTTTGCAGTAAACGTAGTAATATATTTGATAAACAATTATGCTTGTCTGAAAAAAATCCCAAAAAGTTACGCCTTTTTAAAGTTACGTTACACAACATTTAAAAAAAGTACAGTATGGAATTTAAGAATATTTAGTTACGCTTAAATTATACCTCATAATTATACTTAATTATTTCTTAATATACGGTGCCTTATAAATAATTAAGTACCGTACATATATCGTAAGGTATATAATTTTAGAATGTACTGCAATTGTCACAGTACAACACAGGTAGTTTATTTTAAACGAGAGAAAGTAAGGTCATTTATAACATTAAAATTCTCGTAGTGTGATTGGTTGATTACTTAATAAATAAATTTTTATAAGAACGATTTTGATTGGTTTAAAAAATACAGGTCTACCTTTTTACCTATTTATCTTGAATTATTCGTAGCTATATAAGATGAAACATTTATAAAAAGGATAATAAATAATACACCCTTTTCCCAATAACAATAGCTCATATATAGTCCTCCTCCTACCTTTCACATTCTTTAAGCATGTACTAATACGATTATAATTATACATGCTACTTTTCATATTAAATATTTTTTATAAATTTTTATAAAAAAAAGCTCTTTTAATAGAGTGATCTATGATATGTATTCATGAAAGTTATATGGTTATCTAAACTTTAAATGGGTAGCAATTTAATGATATTTTATTAAAGATGTTAACTTTTTGGGATGGGATTTACAATATTATATATTTTAAGCCTACTAGCCTACATGACAGTTATAAGAAAATATATATGATGAAACTAATCTTGCAAGCATAGAAAAAATATGAACATGAAAATGGAGTTGATATAAAAATATAATTCAAAAAAACAGCTTTGGTTGTTTCTTTTTTTAGAATTTTTGAATATTAGCAAGTACTTATTACTTTTGGTTAAATTAAAAAAATCTATAATTATTTATTAAATTAATGTTTTAAAATATAATTTTAGAAAAAATAATATATTTGGCCAATATTTTAATTTAAATTTAATAATTGATAACCAATTTATTAAATTAATAAATTTTATGATTTTAAATTATGAACAATCAATCATTGAAGGTAAATAAATTTCCAATTATTTCAAATAAATAAAAGAAAATTCAAAATCCATGTAATTTAGACGATATCCAAATTATTATATTTTCAATTATTCAATATCCATGCAGGAGTGTAAAATACGTTGTAAATTATTTTTAAAATAATATAAGAATTAAGTAACCAAAAAATAAAGAAGTAAAATCAATGTTTCTACATTTTTATGATTGAATTTTATGCGTCTAAAAAGTAATGCAATAAGAAATTACAACGCAAATAAATTATTTTTTTACTATACTCAACGACAAAATGTATCATTCTACAATGTTAACTTGTTATCACTTTGGCTCTCAAGGTTATTTTAAACAAACACACGAGCTGGCGTGTTTACAAATAATCGCAGCTTAACTCGGCGGCTTTGGCGACGTTCTATTTTACCTTGCCAGCTGAACAAGTACGTAATCTCTATATAAATTACTATGCACGTAATATATTTGTGTTACATAATTTTAAAAAGATATGTTTTGTAAACTATATGACTCAATATGTATATAATTTACAATGACTCATTACGAAGATTTGTGTATTTTCTTATCTAAAAATTATGAAATTGTTTCAGTTTTAAAAAAATAATGTTTTTGAGATACCAAAGTTTATACATAAATTTCTGGAATTTTTTCAAGGTATTGCATATTTAAAAATACACTATTACACAACACAATTTTTCCTTAGAGGAAAACTTCACCTCAGTACAACCAAATGAACTTGAAGTTTTCTTGAAAAACTTGTATGCAATAATTAGAAAAATTGTATCGTGTAGTACTGCATTAGACAGAAAAAAAATATATTTATTTATTTATTTATTTATTTATTTATTTATTTATTTATTTATTTATTTATTTATTTATTTCCTCGTGTGGGTGTACATAATACAACATAGAGGTACAAAAGTTTTTTCTTAATCTAAATCTTACGTCTAGCTAGAAATTAAATTAATTTAAGTTTACATAAATATACATATTGCAGTAATTTAAACATGGAACAAAACAAAACAAAAATCTGTTACTATTCTTTAAAACATTATATCACTTACCAGGGAGTAAAATTGTTTTTGTGTAGAAGCTTTTGATATATTTTCATTTGTTTTGATAATTTTCTCACACAAAAGATAACCTTGTACCTGAATATTATGTCATTTCCGTTTGTTAATTAAAAATGAAATATGAGTACATAAATAAATAATTATAACTTTTATAAAACATGCTTTTCTATGCCAAATAAGGAAATTTTAATATAAATACACTTGAAGCAATAAGAAATGTTTTCCTATGTTGTAAGTGTACACCTCGGGTTAGTGCAAACGTTTTCCTGTCTGCTTTGCTGTAGCACCAATAGAAAACAATCTCAAATGTCTTCGAACAGTATTAAAGGAAACTGGGTAATAACTATTTAATAAATTGGCAGCCATAGACGTAAAAGCTATGTGGCAGCAATTTTATAAATATATATCTCGTTCAAATTCTAAATAATAAATTGATAAAAAGGCATGTGACAAAATTTATTGATTATAATATGGTTAAAGCTGTTATTTTAAGTTTCTGTCTTTTATCCTAATGTATTTTTTGGAAATTAAAAAACACCCATACGTAAATAATCTTCCCAAAAGAGCTTTTAAACTCAATAGACCAATAAATTGAAGAGAAGTAATGGTCTAGAGGCGTCAGCTAAATGTTTTACTGAAAATGCACTTCAACTTAATGGGTTAAGCTTGGCGATGCAATATATACCCCTGTATTTAATACCTTGCAGTATTCAAGGCCATAAGTTAGTAAACGTTTTAATGCGAACATATATTAGAATGGCATTTCCGTAGCGATGATGTAAGAAAAAGTTTTAATAGCACTGGCCTGTAAAAATAATTGAATATTCATGATTCATGCATGGAGTTACGACACGATTCTTGATTTAGTATTGCTAAAGCATATAAGTAATTTTAAATAAACATGACTTCATGTTTTCATTGGAGAAAAAAACACAATTATGGAGATTTCAATGTTATAATTCTATAAAATGCTATAATAATGATATAATTCTATTTACCTGAGTCCTAAAAGATTGTGAGGTATACTTAAATAATTATATAGTATTGATGAAATGTCTTAGTGAAAATTTATTGAATACCACATTAATTAACTAATTTCAATATTGTTATTCTATAATCTATATGAAAATTTATTATTAGTTTGTATTGATTGAGTTAAAAAAATGACAATAATAATTCAAATTGGATATTCTTTTTTAAAAAAATTGAACAATTGACGTCACTATAAATCATAAGTTGTACTTCCATCTAATAGTTACACCTGAATAAGTCTTCAATATTATAAATCATAACTATATTACAACTTGGGAAATTCTGGAAAGAAAAAGAAACAGAGTCATATACTTTTTATACACTATTCATTTATAATAACTTTAGTTCTTACAAAAATAAATTAATGCTTCATTGCAGTAATAAAGATAGAACATTACATCATAGTATTGGTGATGTCTTACACTTCTTTCACCATGACCATCGCTGCCCACACATAACTTGTGATGGATAGCATATAATTAATTTATGTGGTTTTTACATGTTAATTCACCCCTCTAATGATATCAAAAGGTATATATATGTTATACTTTCAAAACATGACACCTCCAATCCTTATACCTGATTATGAGATGATTATTTACAATTAAAATCACGCCTATTACGTCACAATTTACTCTCAATGCTGAAACTATAAGCTGACATCATCTACCCTTGTGTTCGCCTCGAGATGAGTGTGTTTACAATTAGGATCTGTTGCAACACCTCCTCACTGCAGCTGATGGCGTCTAACCTTTATTACATACAAGGACATGACTAGTACAAATAAATAATGGACATTGAGAGTAATTGAACAAAGATATTGAGGTTTAATGTGATCTAGTTTTGTTTTGAAGATGGTGTTTTGATTTTTAGTTCATTATTTTGTTACAAAAATATAATTAAAAACAATTTTTTTTATTTTTTTATAATTATTTTGTTTTAAAATATTTTTAAAAATAAATAATTATACATATATTATTTTATAATATTTAAATTTTTTAATATTAAATTACGTTGTAGATTCAATAATGTCATAAATATTTTTTATTGCACAAATTATTAAATTTATTATTTACAAAATTATTTATAAATTAAAGCAAATATGGAATTTTTAATAAAAACGAATGTCTATCAATTCTAGCTTTTTCTCCATTCTACGTGTAGACGATGCCATTTGCCATATCTATATATATAATTGATTATAAATTATTATAAATATAATATGTACAATTATTTGTGAAGTACACAAATACAAACAATAAAAAATATCACAAACGAAAATACCACCAATATAAACCAATTTTTAACTGAAGTTTTAATTTTAATTTAACCCTTCGACTCTTTAATGGACAATGGAATATTTTATTTACCAAATTTTAGGTAACATCCAAGGTTGTCTCGCCATATCTATTATTTGGTAACTACATCAATTACAGGCTCTCATTCATCATTGATTGACTATAAGGGAAGAAAGGCACTTGTTCTGTCCATTTAAACATATATTATAAATCGAATATAACAATATAAACATGATTTATTCACAATTTTTTGCGTCAGTAAAAATTTTGTTTTTAAATGGAAATGAAATTAAACAAATATTTTCAAGAAATGTTTTTCATAAACAAACGATATATTTGTTTGTATTTGGAAGGTGAAAATAATTGAAGCGTAACAAAATACGACGATGTAATTCTTAATAGTGGCAATAAATAGAAACCAATGGTAAAAGTGAATAGATAGAACCGCACGTGTATTGGCAAGTATGTAACTTGGGTGTCTTCAGCCTTGACTCCAATCAAATAACGGGAACATATTCGCTAGCTAATCTAAAGACCGGTTATTTCATCCTATTCATTAATATTATTATTTTTTTTTTTTCATTACTACACAGGTCAACATTGACAACAACAAAAAATTGTCTGCCAAATTTTAATATAGGTCTTTATTATTATTATAGGTACTTTGTTATACAATTCATGCATGATATATATACAAAAAAATGATAATACAGTAATAATTACTTTACTAAAATAAAAAAACAGAAGAAAAATAACTTCTGATATATTTTTAGTAATATACTTGAGTAATTTCATATTCCATATTAAGAAGTTCCTGGTTATAATAAAAAATACGATAAAAATTCTGTTACGCACTGGTCATCATAATTATATAACAAGTTGAATACTGTACTGTTTAACCTCAGTTAACAAAATAATAAAGATCTTGTATACTTGAGTTCAAGCATCAATATAATACACCAAAAAAATTGCTCATTTTTTATATAATATGAAAATTATTCTGAACTTTAATATTTTTTAAACGATTACGGGTTTATAGCATGTGTAACAAGGGAGTTTTTTTTGTCAACCTGTGATCCACTTATAATATATTTTATCCATTTTGTAGATGGAAAGTTGACTCAAACAATTATTGTTCCTAAAGAAAGTCAAACAAATTCTTTGGTTTAAAAAAATATATAATTATCTCAAAATTAACTTGTATCGTTCATACATATTTGGAAATTTCTGTTTATTTCTTCAATTGAGACAAATTTATTAATATGTTTCATCCAACAATTTTGTATTATAGGCCCATTAAGTATATTATATTATGCAATTCTTGTGTTTTACCGGTTTATAATGATTTATTTTGGTACTTTTTTCTTTTACTTCATACATATTTTTTTTACATATTTCTAAGTGTATTTGTTCTAAGAAGGCATAAAATAAAAATGTTTACGATTGCATGCGGTTTTAATTATAAAAATGTTTCAAACGGTGCTAAATTTTACGTAAGAATATAGCTAATAAGCGCGTAGAGATTATAAAACCTAATGTACCAAAAAAATAATTAAAATATTTTTATGTATTACATTGTATCCGTTCTAATTAGAATATTTAATATATTTCTATTAATAATAAATATAGCGTTAATTATTGATATGCTGGTATTCATGCTAATGTACGGTATATATCAACTAGAAAATGAACTTTGGGGCCAATATGCGGATATTTGTTGAAAAACTGTTAGTTTTGTGACGTAGTCTCACGATTATGATGGTTTGAAGATATTTAAGCGGCTAGCCAGTTTTGTAGTGGCTTTGGAATGTGTAAGGAAACCACTACAGCTTCAAAATGTTTCTAGCCTAAAGCAATTTGTTACTCAAAGGTTATTTTATAAATGAATACAACAGGTAGATTATACAATATAGAAGAATATAAAAAAAATGTTCTATTGAGTTCAACATTTAAAAAAAATTGATACTGTCTGTAATGATGCGAAATATGTGGTTTTTGGTAATACTGTTGTATCTGTTTTCTTCGTAATAGATTTTGATTTGCTGAATTGTATATCATACTTTTAATTTGTAAAAAAGAAAATAATGAATGTATTTCTATTTCTGCATTAAAATATTCCTGAAGAAATTGTTGAACCATCATGCTGCATCTTGCTTATTGTCTAGTTGACAGTTGATAATTTAGCAAAAACATAATATTAAACATTTTTTAAATGGTACCAATATATATATATCTAGATACAGAAATGTTCCAAAAAAAAGTTGAAGTTAATAACGTATAAGGTAGATTTGCAGTTTGTGGGATATCAATATGTTATACATATGTATAATATGGCTTTGACTTCTCCTATTACACTATTTATTACTTCGTGTTAATTAACGTCAAAAAATCACGCAATGAAATTGTTATTAGAAATTCAAGAAAAAAATTAAATTTGAAGGTATGTTCATATAATTTGCAATATATTATTATTTATATATTTTTTTAATATCAGTGCATGCTCGTATAACAGAACTAATGATTATGTTGGTCAACTTTTTTTTATCATATATCAATAATAATTAATTATTGATCAATAATAATCAATAGTTTGACAAAATATCAAATCAATTCAAATTATTTAAAAATGACAATAATCTTGAATGATCGAAATCCATATTAAATTTTTATGCACAGGTTACACTTTTTTTCCCCTTGACTAAGGACATCGATAGTCACCACAGTTGATGTTGCAAACTGGCGATGTTGCGAAAGAGAATTTTGACGAGGCACGTCCATCATTAATTTCCAAACACTTGCGGCTAGCGATGACGACGGTAAATATCAACTCCCGTTACGTCCCCGCCGCTCCTCTCTCTGTCATAGCAGCCAAGAGGAGCGCTCTGTCACAGAGGTGCGCAGAGATGGGGCACCAGCTTAGATTAATTTGGCAAGGTTGAAACAATTTGCTATTTTTAGTACACATTATTTCAAACATTAATTTGTATTCTTAACAATTTTTATACCATTATATTTAAATTTATTTTTTTAAATTTTTGTTTACATTCATTTATAAAAATATTTTTTTAAAATAAATTGTGCTATTTAAAATCAGTAAGAATATTATAATCATTATTACATACATTATTATATTTTGTTCATGAAACAAAATACTAAAATAGATGAAATTTTGCGTGTTCAGAAGTGACAATTCTTTGCTTTTACGCTTCCATCTGAAGAGAGAATATAATCATTATTAATTTTTAAATTTCAATTATTGAGAATTGAGAAGATGGAATGAAATAGCAAAAAGAAGCAACGTGCCATGAATTTTTGTGTTTCTGCTGTATAAAACTACAAATAATCTGGAATATATGTGATAAAACGATAGAACCATAGTTAGGATTCTCTAAGCTAATAATAAATACATGAATAACATTTTATTAGAATAAACATTTGTCATAGCAAACATATGAATGAAATAAGACTCACTAATTCAAATTGTTTAATTTTATTTTTACTCATTATAAAAATTACAATTGATATCAATCATTATTTATCGAAACATTCCATCAATTTATGTTGGCAATACTTGTTCATTGTGAGTATAATCACAGACGATTGTTTGATTGGAGTGCCAACGCTGCTTTTACGTCTAGCACGTCTCGACTTGGCCATATAACTTCCTACACATTCCACGACAGGTTGTATCTGCTTGATACAGAGAGGCTGATGGGATGTATAATCTTTAGCCTGCATGGTTAGTCTGCCTACTTTCTTATACACACTTTATTCGAAACAAGAAAAAAAAATATTAACTTGACTAACTAACCGGTCTCTTCTTATACTCAACTTAACATAAGTTTGCACTAAAAAAATAACTTAATATTCATAATATAAACTATATAAAGTATCAGTTTTATTTAAAATAATATAATTTATTGGTATAATTAGTAAAAATTGTATAAATTTTGTTATTTAGTGTTACATAAACTTTTTAAAATATACTATATCATATTTATTATTATAACCTTTATAACTTTTTTTCTCGTGAAATCAAAATACATAAACGTGATACAATAAAATTTGAAGGTTATACTTCTTCTATTATTATACAATTTTAAAATGAGTCATGTATAAAATTATATTATTCATGATCAAATTGACATAATGTATAATTCGTGCCGTTTATAATAATACCTGTACCTGATCGAACTACCTGTGTTGTTTATTTTTCTTGCAAACCGGCGTGAGTCTTCCCAAGCTCCCCCTTCTTTTTTATTCTTCTACCTGAAGAATGTACAGCGAGCCTCAGGTAAAAAACAACGGTTCTTCCATCGCGATCAACGTTATAATATGTCTTTAAGCTAAAAAGATGACGTAAAAATTATGGTCACAATAAACTTAAAATATCAAATTGTAAAATCTATGTCACGTATGTTTTAAAAAATTATTTAATGAAATGTAATTTAATCAAAATTATGTGTCAGATTTATGATATAATATATTAAGTGACCGTAAATTTTAAAAGGATTTATTTTATTTTTTATTATAAATAAAAGATTAGAAATTTTTCATGTCAATAATGTTTTGTATTGATGTTTAAGAAAGCAGAAATATTGTAATTTTTTTATAACAAAATATTATAGTGATACACTTTTTTGACCTTTTATATTCTTTAAAAAAATGAAGCAAGTTGGCTTTTAAATCGTTTTCACTACAGGCCATTGAAAACATATACATAGAATTGATCTTTATACGTACACATTGCATAGTAGCACTTCAGTCGATACTATTATAGTATATGTGCAGAGAGGATATCGTTACAATGGACAACATACATGAAAAAAATACTGCAGAAATGAATAGAGGGTACCAAATTATGCTACTCTGAATTTTTTCAGATTTTTTTGAGGCACGAAACTATTTTTAAATGATTATTGAAAGTCCTGTGATTTCAGTTAGATTCTTAAAATCTGAAAAAATTTCTGAGAGCATAATTTGGTACCCTCTATTCATTTCTGCTATAAATTTTTTTCATGTATGTTGTCCATTTCAAGAAAATATTTACAAATAGATCCCAAATTTTATACTATATCATACTTTCCTACGAAATTAAATTTTATATACTTTTTAGTTACTCAAGTCAAACGTTGCAGTAATTTAACAATATTTTGTAGTTCAATTTATTGGTCTTACTGTAATAATTATGCTAATAATAAATTAATAGGTTGCCAAATTTTAACTAGTTGATTTTGAAAGTATATACACAATTTCATATCAAATTTTGAAATTATAGTTTCAAAATATTATTGCATATCATTAGGACAAACTACTCAATAATTTTGCTTACCAAATAATTTAGAGCAAATAAGATTATTACATAATTTCCTGATTATTAATTATATTATTAAAAAAGTGAAATGTTGACTTTTATAAAAATCCACACACCTTTTGTTTATAATTTAATTCACACTTCATTAGATGAGAATGAATGAAAAGTACATTGACCTAGCCTGGAGTATCTAAGCTCAACAAAGTATGTCTTTATCGTGCGTTTCCGTGAATATTTAGATCGACCAATGAGAAGAGGTTTAACAAAGTTTCCACCAATTACGAAACAGCTTTCAAACACGATACCAACACACGTAGATGCAGTTGAGAGTGTTGAGCACCAGGGAAAAATGGAGAACAAAAGGGGGAAACCATTTCTCACGATGTCGACTTTTCGCACGACTGTGAATATGATGATGATGGTACAGTACAGTCTGTGGCAATAACATGGAGAGCACAGGACTCTTTAATGGTCGTTATATAATTCAAATAGAGCAGATTGCTATGGAAATTTTTGCAGTAATTTATATTAGTGATGTCCAAAACAACATCATGTAGAAGTACGCTTATGCTTATCTGATCGCACTTTTGCTATTTTCATTGGCACATCATATTTTAATTTATGTTTAAAATTATCGTTATTTTTTACTTTTCTGTAAATTAAATTTTAATTGTAACAATTATTTTTTTGTATATTTTCAAAATATTAATAATAATAAAACAAAAAATTAATTTTAAAATACATTTAAATTTTAAATAATGTATTTTAAAATTTAACTAAATAATTAGCATACTTGCAGATATTGTATATAACGACAATTTTTCCGGTATAGTAAACGAGGTTAACGGTACAATAAAAGAAAACAATCGAATAGTAGTAAAGTTTAACTGCACTGTGATGCACTGAGCCTGCTAAACGGGTCACTTTCCAAACAATAATATCCCCCCTAACAAATCGTCACTTCCTATTTCCGGAGATTCTTTCTCTGACGTCCGTAATGCATCGATGATGATGTTTCATTCAGAATTATTAATATTGTTGATTGTATTGTTGTTTATGGTACAAGTCTTATAGAATGTTAATTAAATATTTTGAAATATTACAAATTGTATTAATAATTCATTGGTTGGGTAATATTTAAACAAATATTATTAAAAATAATAATATATATGCATACTCTATTCTTGAATAAGATGCAAATATTAACGGACGCGTATAACTTAATTAAGATACATTTTTGTATATCATATTATTTGCATATAACAATAATCATAATCATAATTATTAACATGTTTTGTATTGAATATTTTACTAATAATTTACATTTTTTATATTTAATTGCATGAAAATCAGTTGTTAGTCTTAAAATAATTAAACATTAATTTTAAAAAAGAACGTGACAGTTTTTTAATAATTATTTTATTTAAAAATAATGCATTTTATATTTTTATATAATTTACTACCCTTTTATAACATCCATAAAATATTGCTGCCGAACGCTGTGTCGTCTTTATGGTTGTGTGACTATTAATTTCATGACTATGACGTCACCAGCAATTTGTGTTCAAACAAAATCTGAACAAATATTTTAATGTGGAGTTCTTGTCTCCATATCCATATTATTGGTCATTCAGATTCTCCATTATGGATTTGAGATCCATATAATAAAACGTTCACAATCCTTGCAAACAGCAATTGTTAACCATTCAACATTAAAAAAGATGTAAAGCTTTAAAGTAAAAAAATCCCTGTTGCAATTACAGCTACCGTTGAAGCAGATCTTATTCTTGTTAACTTTTTATCTATTACCGAAAAAAAAAATCAGTCTAGAAACGCATCTAAAATTGAATCGTGATATTCTCAACCTAAATTCTTTACAACGGTATTTACAACAAATTCAACACTTTGAACTTATTTTGCGTTACAAAAAAATGTGTATCATATTTGATTTATTCATTCATAAAATTAACACGTGACATAAAAATCGTAATTTCTATTTCTAAAAGAACGTGAGAAAATTGAATTTTTATTTAATGCTTTCATTTATAGATAACAGGAAAATATAGTAAAAAAAAAATTACATAGAAACTTTTGTTTTGCAGAATGTACTGATTTTATAATGGTCGTTGTAAACGCAATGAAGCGGCTAAAATGTCATTGGCTACTTTGTTAATCAACAGAGCATACTTCCTTTTTTACACGATGCTAGTTTATTTTAAAATTATTCTTCTATTTCTATGTAATGGTATTTATAAGGTATCTATTATTTTCATTGTTATTTGACACATCATTTTTTGTATAAGTATGCATACGCAATTTTGATGTAAAAAACATTTAATAAAGAATAATATATGTTAAGTGTAATTAAGTGGTAAAGTGAAATTAAGTGACAACTCCCATTACTATTACGTTGCCGCTGTATATTTTATATAAAAATTATTAAATATTTAAATTCAATTATATTTTATTTGTATATTTAAAAAAAATTATAAATGACATACTTTAAATGATAATCAATTAAATAAAAAAATTCAAAAATTTTAATTATTTTAATTAGAAATTAAATTGTTATTATTTTGTTTATTAACTAATATATTTTATTTTCAGTTCAATGTTTAAAGTAGCATTAAAACTATTCTTACAACATTCATCTTGTGGCTACTGCTTGATTCCAAGTGCATTATTGCGCATTCTTCGCTTTGCTTTAGTGGCGTTCAGCCAGCGAGACGAGTCGATAATGACACTTCTAGCCAACCGGAACAATACATGCAAAGTCATCTTCCTAACACACAGTAGCCATCAAAGACGTGCAACTTTCATTCTGAGTATTATACTTTCGATGATGATGCTGATATAAAATGTTTTACCTGTTGAAATATACATCTTGTTATGTGGTCTTTGATCCAGACCTCTAAATAAAACGTCTGTGGTTTATTGAATCCATTACAGTTTAGAGTATTGAATTTCCATAACTTTGGACATATGAAGTAAGTTCATAGTACATATCCAGCATATTATATAAAACAATTTTCACAAATATGATTTAAATAAATAAATAATAAATGAATAAATAAACACGCAAATAAATACACAGAGTTTTATATATAATTGACATTATCCTTACTTCTCTTAGAATATAATATTATGAAGTATCTTGGGTAGGTGCAACAATGAAATATAAAATTCTTCCTTTCTTTGCCTTAAATTTAAGTTAATTTGATTCCGTTTATACAGTATATAATTATCCAGTGATTTTGTTTGTGATTTCAAAATCTTTAATTTGCTTAAAAATATATACATGTTAGAATTATAGGGAGTTAATTATCATAATTTTAAAAATGAATTGCTTATTTTAAGATTATTAATATTTCTATAATTTTTTACCCCTTCAGCAGAATTGCAAGATGAAAATTTGTTTTTGAAAAACCATTCAGCGAAAAATATCCCAATTTTAAGATGTAGTTCCATGCGCATAATTCGCTTTTATTACTTACAGCACTCCAATGATGTCATCCTCTTTAATGATGACTTGTACTATATTTTGTTCTCCAGTAAGTCTTGATTAGACCTTGGGTGCTAGAAAAAAAAAATCAAGTATCTAATAAGATCATACTGTATACAGAGTAAATTTATATACAATTATTTAATACGTTCTGTCTATATACGTTGTATCTTTGTAGTTAACGGTATTATGTCTATGCATTAACATGTATGTAGAAATAGTTAGCACGTATACTGGTTATAACTACCATTAAATATGTGTTGTGTATACTGTAGCAATTAACTGTAGTATTATTCAAATACATATAAAGTATAAGGAAAGAAATATCAGTGATATTTAAATATTTTGAAATTATATAAGGAAATAATGTATGGCTCGATGGCTATTTTTTTTTTTTCATTTGTCAAAAGTTGAATACTATATTTATATATAATTTAATACAGGAATATTATGTTATAACTATATGCCAATTATAAAATTTGCATGCAAAATTGTAAATAAAATCGATAGAGGTGAATAAAAACTCCCTAGGGAAGTCCTAATTTATATCAAGTGCAAACAATTAAAAAACAAAATGAAAATTTTTTAATTTGCTTTATACTTAAATATTGGGGTATAAAATTACATACTTTACATGTGCTTATGATATTTTATACATTTTTAGACAAATATAATTTGAATACTTAAAACCTTAAAATAAAACAAAATTCATACATTTATTGATTATATTTAAAACATATCAATTAACAAGAGATAGTACAATTCATAATAATATGAGCATCGCTGTATTATAATAAACTAATGTAAATGCTAATGAAAGATATTTGTATACTATTTAATAAAATTAAAATTCATGTCAACTCGGAACATTAAACTATTTTGGCAAATCTATTATTTACGATATATTACAAAACTTAAGTACCACTATAAATAAAAAAATATGTATCTTACGTAACACTCAACAAAATACTTTGCCAGCTGGTATTGGGAAAATGCGAAAGTTTAGTAAAGTGTTGTAGGTTAGCTTGTCGTTTTGATCGGTCGTTTAAATCTCTCACACAAACTGTGACCAATTATGCATGCAAATTATTGTGACTTGGGGAGAGAACATAAGGGAGAGGTATTTCCTATTAAACCTGTATTAATTAATTCATCTCTTGGCCTTCCAGATATGTAAAATACTGTAATATAAATTAAAATTCATCCTCATCAAATATTCATATATCTATGCAAATTTCATACTTCAGTAATTTTTATTAATATCACCGTTTACTTGATGGTGTTTTTTCATATTTTCTAGAAATTTATGTAGAATTTTTTGAGGTAAAAATGTGCAATGCAAAATATATTTCTTTCAATATTTCACTTATAAAAAAAAACTTTTCCCTTGTTCCAAATGACTAAAGTCTAACGATCATAATGGGTTAGTGACCGTTTTACTTACCTGTTCTAGTTTACCTATACATGCAAATAAAGAAAGTTTCTAACACCTTCGCGAAGTAGGGGCAAGGTTTTTAACATATGACGTGTTTTCAGGTTCATTTATTATTAAGTATTTGCGTGGCATATTATTATCGCTAAGTGAAAGTCACTATAGAGCTATTTACATGGGTCGTTTATTTGTGTATATTATTTAGATTCTTACCTTACATTTCTTACTATAAGATTCGTCCTTCACACGGCGTTAATGCAAAAATATTTAAAAATGTAATATGCTAATATGTAGCTCAAGTTTTTGATGATTTTAATTATTATTGAATATTTAAAATTGTAAATTCAAAAAATAAAAAAAGAAAAAACATTTATAATTATATATTTTATTTATATTCTAAACTATTGAAGCTAATTTTTATAACTATTTAAAATTTTGTTACTAAATAATTTGAATAGAAAAATATTTAATTGAAATATTAATTTTCATTTAATTAAGCCATTTGAATTACAAAATTGAAAACAAAATATTCATGATTTAATACAATTTTTTAAAAAAAAATAAATATAATAATAATATAATTAAATTTAAATGTTTAATAAATATTTTTTAGAACAATTTAAATAAAATATTGAAACAAAATGGACCAAACTTATTCCATATTTTTATTTCAGATTTCGCATGACGACGATGTGCAGGAGCAACAACGAAACTGCAGCCAGTGATAACCAAATCGAGACGAATCATCTGCAGTCAGGTTCTCGTCGAGTCTCCACTGCTTGGGATGCAGTATAGAAGAAGAAAATATAATGACTGAAAGCCAGTGTATATATTTTAATTAAGCAACATATTATTATATTAAAAAGTGCCATTATTATTATTTTTCATGAAAATTATACATAAAATTTTAAAATCATATATTATTTGTGGGTATATATTTTAATGGAATTTTTATTGTTTTTTTGATATATTTTAGGGTGAATGATATGTTTTGTGCTACATATTAAATTAAAAATACTCTGTTGTTATACATTATAAGTGTTTAGTATACACAACAATTAATTAAATATATTATTTAAATGTATAGATTAAAAAAATAAGCTCACAATAAATGAATTGATAAGTGACTAAATATATTATGTATATTGTAAATATGCTAAACGATCAATTAATATTTAACATTTAAATGAGGTGCCTTAAGTTAAAATGCAAATTTTTTAAAACATGCTGCAATGCTTGTTGTATAATTATATACGTTAAATTGTATTGTAATATATTTACTGACAATAACATTTTGTAACGATAATACATTTTGAGTTCAACTGTATGTAACTTGATTTTTAAATTATAATTCTTGACTATAATATAGCTCAATTGTGTAAAATTATAATATATAGAAACATTATTGGTGTTGTATATTCCAAATTAAAATTATCAAAATAATTAGAAATTGCAAATTTGAGATAAGATTTATAATAATTGCTGTCGTGGCTTCAATAATTTGTCAAATAAATATCTTCATTTTTATAAGTTAGTAAAAAGCAAAATTTATAAGACACTGGGGGACATTCACAAAGCACTTTAACCCCCACTTTAGCCCTGATTTTTAACCCTGGTGCTAAACATGGTGCTAAACTATGAGCTTAACATGGTTAGCCCCTGGTTTAGTACCATGTTTAGCACCAGGGTTAAAAATCGGGGCTAAAGTTGGGGTTAAAGTGCTTTGTGAATGCCCCCCACTGTCTTTTTGGATCATAAATGTTAATTTTCAATGAATTGAAACACCTAAAAGGGAGCTGTCATACTTGTAGATTATATTTTAACTTCACAGAAATTAAAACTTATAACTCTTTTAAACATTTTTTTAGAACCACTGATATGAAATATTACCAGTATCAAAATCTATTTTGTTCATAAAATTTAACTTGCTCATAAAAAGATGTAAATATAAACTGTAAATTTTATTTTAGTGATACATTTTTGGCTCATAAAATTGCTAAACAAATTGAATAGATATACTTATACCATATGTTAAAGTGCTTTCATATTGCTAAGAAATAATATAACAACATAGCTCTATATGCTATCAACTGAAAATTTTGTAATTGCCTACTTTATATATTTGTTTCATTAACTACATTTATAGCCATAGAAAAATTGTAATTATTTAATTATTATACTCTAGGTATATTCAGGAATAAACAATATTAAATTGTAATATAAATTTTTAATTTTTGCAATTAACATTATAACGTTTGATGCCTCAATATGTAATCAATATTATTTTACTTATATCTAACAATATTGTAATTGAAAGATGTGAAATAAATAACATTTACAATATTATAAAATTAAATGTTTATTATTTGTATTATAGTGATTAATTAATAATGTGGATTATAAACAGGGCAACTGGAGGAATGGATAAGTTTGTAGTTAATATATGCTTAAAAAGTTCACACATTAGTAAAATTGGTGGATAAACTAAAATTTTAAATTATGTCTTGTTGGTAATATAAGTTAATATAAGGAAGACAGTAAAATATTTCAGCTGTATTTTATTATAAAATTCTATATTAGATGTTTATTTTTGAGATTACATAATATTTAGGGGCTATTCACAAATAATAAGGGCACGATTCACAAAGCAGTTAGCCAGGTTACTAGCCACGTTTAACTTAACCACGTATAAATATGTAGTTTAACACGTAAAACAAGTATAGTTAAACGTGGTTAAGCTAAACTTGGTTAGAAATCTGGCTAACTTCTTCGTGAATCTTCTTATTTCTTCTTTATTTCGCTTATTTTTTTCATGGGCAAAATACAAAAATATATAAAATTTACCTATATGTAAGTCCAAATTCTAAAATAAAATCCCATGGGGCAAATGAAAAATATTGTTTTGCAGTCCATTCAATAATGTGTTTAATATTCACCTAAGAACAGATTTAATCCTATAAACGTTGATCATAAAATATGATATCAAATCTAGAATATTCTAATAAATCTGCTACTTACAAAAATTCTTTGTGAAGTCTCGTAAGTTCTAAAGAAATCAAATTACTTTTAAATTTATTTATATACAAATATGCAAATACAGCATATGATATATTTTCATTATTTTAGTCTAAAACGAAGCAAATATATAATTTTTGCAATATTATATGGAGGCTTCCATTGCATCCATTTTTATAAGAAGGGTGGTTCTATTCTATAGTTTGCTTACCAGTAATAAAGTTGTACCAGTATTGGGCCTATTTGGACATGGTATATTATAAAAAGTTAATTAAATATATATAATAATATAACTAAAACCAAGTTATCCATATTGGGTGAGATTTTAAATTGCATTAAAGAATTTAACTTAAATATTTTTATGCATATAATGTATTATATGACTTTATAAAATTTCTTACAGTAGATATACAATGCATAATGTGACCTTGCGAGGTATATATTTATAACATATGAGACATTTGCAACAATATTTTTATGAGCATATGAGGTCTCCAAGAACAAACATTTTTAAATAATTATAAGCTATAATTTTTCCTGACTCTTCCAACAGCCCTGCCCACTGAGTTCAGAATTAAAAGGGACACAAAATTAATGGGAGTTTGTAGTTTGTCCTCGAAGAGCCGATAAATTTAATAGTACTTTGAAACAAGGTTCAGATGAGGAAAAAGACCGATAATATAACTTTTTCAAGGTGGCTTTTAAGTGAATAAAGTATTATTATATATATTGAATTTATAATTAAAATTTATTACATTGTCTGATTGTCTTAGAAGTTTCAAATGAGTCTCTACCTATTCAAATTCATTCAATTAAAATTATCTAATGTTAATAAATTTAATATTAAATTTAATATTTTGTATAACAATAACTTATAATTTAATATAGTGATTTTAGTTCAAATTGGTGCACGAAAATTTATAAAGAGAAAGAAATTGCCATCTTGTGGATATTTAGAGAACTAATATTTCAACTTGTTGCATGCTGACCTCTACAGGGAGATTTATAAGCTATTTCTCCTAAGCATTTTTTAAATAATAATAATGTGCTCAAAGACTAATAAATTATTATCTTTATATAATGGTCTCGAATCACATAATTTTTATTAAAATATATACTACACACTGTAATTATTGTAATTTATCATAAATCATAATATCGTATTATTTAACTTTCTTATTATGTGACATTGGTAAATAAAATTTTAACGTTAGTCAATAGTCAACCCATTAAAAAGACAAAACATTCCATATTTTAATTTTTTAATTTTAACTTTAGGAATATATTTTTTAATTTATAAATAAATGTTATAAAATAATATTATTAATTTATTTTTTATAATATTGTCACTGTCGTATTGTAATAAAAATAAACTTTTGTTTTTGAAACAATATGTTATTATAATGTGCAATTTCTACTTTTATTTTTTTTTAAATAAATTTATTAAATGTATATAATTAAATATTATAGTAATAATCTTGTAAAGCAAAATGAATTATTAATTTCAACATATTATTTTGTAAATTTTGTTTGTTCTTCCCGAATAAGTGCTGCAAGACGGGAAAATCCCTGAAACAGAATTTGTCATATATTTTAATCGAGGAAAATGCTGATTACATTATATTTCAGTGAATTCCTAATTTATTTTTAAACTGCTCTCCTGTAGGTTAATTGAAAATAATAATTATATTGCTTGACCTCAAAATCACATACCTTCAAGTGCACCTTAATTTCAGTCTATTTCAGATTAAGTACATTTATACCACAGAAAAAGAATATACAGTAAAGTTATCCATTTTTTTAAAAATAACTATAATATGTAGTATACATATGTACCCATATATGTATTCACCTTTTCAATGGTTTTATTTTTTTACTGATGAACGTGGCAAACTTAAACTCGTAATAGTGATATCATCCATGAGAAGTTTAAATTATTAAGAAAAATTGTCAGTAAGTTATAGTGGTAAAGTAGACATTTCCGCAAAACTCCCTTAAATATAATTTAAATTGGAGGAAAAAAATTTCAGAAATCGATCATCTATATTTTTTGTAACAACAAACAACATTTTATGAGCAAGTGCATGCTGTTGGCATTTTAGTCAAATCAACATATAATTTACATTAAAACTAATACATAATTATATTTATACGGTAATATTATTCAACTTTATTTTTAATATTTATTAAATAAATTTTAAAGACGTACCAAGTCGAGCTCCTGATGACTCGCGCTGGAGAACGACGCTCTGATGTACGGACAAGGGGCGTTCTCGTCCACCATCAGTTGACCTCCGGACACCGCGATGACCCCGTGAGTTGTCCCTCCTTTGATGATCATTTGGTAAACGTCCGGGACTCCGAGCACGCGAATCCAGAGGAACATCCCGCCAGTAGGCACCGTCCATGTAGCCAGTCCTACAAATTTGCGAGCTTGTACTACAGATTTTATATTGTAGAATATGAAAGCTATGAAGTGAATTCATATTATCCTAAAAGCTAGGTATATATTCATAATATATGGACATTATTATGGCATGCAGCTGGAATGCATCTTTATTTTGTTTTGAGCTGGACCACAGACTCCCACACACTGAATAAACGTGAAATTTGTATCTTTATTCAATGAAGCAATAAATTATGCCTTGTTTATTACCATTTGTTTTACATTTTAGTTAAAAATATTTAAATAAAATGCAACAATAAGACTTAAAAAAAATTAATATTTATTATTATTTTTTTAATTAAATTTATATATTTTTTTTAATACATTAATTAATAAGTTATAATAAATTTCAAAAAACTATAGCCATATATAAAATAATTAAAAATAATTTTATTTAAAATAGTCTATAAATAATAATATTATAATCGTTCAATCCAGAAGTAGCATCGGATCGATAATTGAAGAGACGAAAGGTCTATTTGCCTTTATTTCTAATCTATTGAGAGATCAAATAAGTAAAGCTTACGAAATCAACTTCTAAGTAAAAAAAATAGTGAATTTAAATGTGGTCTAAAAGATAATTGATATATTTTTATCATCTGTTGGTCAGTATACTAATACAAAACCCTCTGTTGCGAAGTATCAAAATTAAATTACAAACAAAACAGGCACAAAATTCACACTTCCGGAAATTAATATGACTATACCTGTGAGGTGCTTGTTGGCCGCGGAGAGCATGCTGTCCCTCTGTTTCCGGTAGAAGCTCTGGATGGACTTGAAGTGTTGGTCCAGACGATCAATTCCCCACTCCGACAGTAGCCGGCTTACCATCACCTGAGATAGTCCATACATTTAGACTTCAAGAATATTTGATATCTAAAATTTAAGATGACTGTAAAACAGCACCAATCTATAAGGCTCCCGGCCTTAGTAGCACTGTATTGTTGTTTTTATGAATAAAAATATTTAAAAAAAATGTTTATTGGGTAAAGTAATACAATAATAATGGTGTAAGTGACATAAAAAACAGTGTGATTAACGCAAAATATAACCCAAACGATGGTATGAAAAAGGCATAGACCATTTATAAATAATAATATATATGACAATCAACCACCCGTAATTATCCGATAGTAAACTACATTATCAACATTACAATTGAATAAGATAATATAACAAAAATAAATATGATATATGCTATAACAGCCTAATAACAATAATTTAATAAATATACATACGTATATTAAAACACAAATTTAGTATTATATAGGAAATATAGGAACCTGCATCAACATTGACAATATGGGAGGTTGTGAATTAAGAGAAAGGAAAAGAGAATCACTGTGAGTTTCAGACAATTTGTTACCCTAATGTCTATTTTATTTCAACAATTATCATACTAATTTATATATACCTACTTACCTGTGCCAAGCCTGACGTATGCATAGTTGACACTTGCATGTGCAATTCAATTCGTTCAATCAAAGGCTTTGGTCCTGTCACGTATCCCAGTCTGAGGCCTGCACTGAGGACCTTGGAGAGAGAGTCGAACCTGAGGACCCGACCTTCCGTGTCCAGCGAGAGAAAGCTGGTAGGTGCCTCCTGGGACAGAGAAGGTTAGGTCAGGGTCATATATTTCAGGTGACTCTTGGGGTATTGATTGAGATCGTTAATATTTTGGAGACTAAAATCTATATCATGGTAAAAGTAAGCACCATTTAACGGTATTATTATTTTTAAATGTAATTTTTTCTCTTCCTCTTTTTTACAATGTACTTCAAATGTAACTATATAATGTAAATTAACAAAATAGGTATAGATGTAACCACAAAGAACAGTATCATTTACATTTGTGTGTATATATATTTATGGTGTACAGTATAAACACTGTCGTCACCTTGGAAAATTACCCACTGGCAGCCTTGTTAATCACCACATGTCCTGTGTTATTATTAAGGAGCATGTTTATTAACGAAGCCGTTTGGTGAGAAATTTTCCAAGGCGACGAATGTACACTCCTTGCCTTTGAAAAGTTCCCTTCTACAGCCTTGTTAATCACCATGCCCTGTGTTATTCTAACGGGACATGGTGATTAACAAGGCTGAAAAAAGAATTTTTCTGAGGCGACGACTGTACATGAAGAATTGTGAAATCCCATCACCTCCTCAAAGTGCAGGAAGTAGTATGGATCATCTTCAATGAAGACCAGGTCGTATTCACACGCCAGTTTGTAAATCTCCTTCTTGCGTTCCGTAGGGATGGTCGTACCAGAGGGGTTGGAGCCGGTCGGGTTCACGTAGAACAGCTGGAAGCAACGAGGAGGTCATAAAATTGTCGATGTTTGTTGTTAAGTTTCTTGAGAAAAAAGTTGCAGTATTTATAACCTAGCTAATTTTGATAATTTTTAATGTTTACTATCCAATTTTTCAATGCTTATTAATCTAAAAAAAGGAATCGGTCAAAATTACAGCTTGCATTTATAATTAAATATATTAATAACATAATAACATTTGTTTAATCGACAAAATAATAATAAAAATAATACCACTGAACACCATTCAAGTTATATTTTTTTATGGAAATTTATGAACTCTTTATCTCGAGAGCGTTGAAAAGGGAGGTTTCAAGAATGTTATATACGTTATATTATATACATTAACCATTTTTTGCATCTTATTTTCATTCCTATAAAATTTATACAATTTTTGTTATGATTTTCAATACATATTGAATTTTTTTCCTCCCCTCAATCATTTCCATGGAAGCATAATCATATCCAAATAATTATCCTATTTCACCTTTGGTGCTCCCTTTTTCCTGGCTCGCACCTCGGCAGGTGAGCCTTCCGCTTGCAGCGCCTCTCGAAGTAACTGCGGACAAACTCCGAACTCATCCTGGCCGATGGGGATCATTCGGGGCTTGTAAGGTTTCAGCTGTAAAAATAATATGAAAATTGTACTAGTTTTGTTCATAATTATAAATAGTGCGATTTTATGCTTCAAATATCCATAATCGTGCAAAAATAAAAAAAAAATAAAAATATTTTACTGCAAATGCACTTATGTTTTTTTAATTTTGAATAAATTATAATTCACAAAAATAATATTAAATTTGTACATTATTAATGGTAAAATGTGTTTCAAAATAAATTTGCAGGCTTTGGTATATACGGTGAAATAAAGCGCTTCAAGAATTTAATTTTACATTTACAATTTATGTTATAGAACCTAAGTTAACTTTGGGGCAATTTTTATATACCGGCCTGGAATACACTCTATCACCCGGCCAAATAATTTTTATTTTTTATACATAATTACTGGAGAATTTACTTCAACAAAGATCAAGTCACGTTTACAGGGGCTGTTCGGTTAGGCTTTGTTTCTTGTTTCACCAACGAGAAAAGTCGGTATACTAATAAGTATTAACTGAAGACAGTGAAGACATCACAATCACGAAAAACTCGCACAAGATTTGACAGACTGCGTAAAATAAAGAACCCTCAAAATTTTCAAAATTGCATAAATTCTTTGACAGAATTAGCAAGAGGGGTTTTAAACAACTTGAGCTATGGGCATGATAGATTTTAGGAGTTTATGAAAGGGTTTTAGAACTGGTGGAAGTTGGTGTGAGATCTGTTAACTTACTGGGGGAAAGGGGGCGGGGAGGACTAAAAACCTTTGAAAGGAGAGGTATAGATTTTTTTTTTTTTATGGGAAATTTATGGGAAAAGGTCTTACATTTCATTAGAAAAGGGATGCCGGGGTTAATCAGGGATGGGATTTATAGAAACGAAACTTATGGAATGGGGACTCTAATCTTATGTAAGTTTATGGGGGAGGTTTATGAATAACTTATGGGAGGAGCGCTATGACTTATGGATAGGGGTTTACTCACAGAGTCGGCGATGCCAGAAAAGCTGGGCTCCTGGTACAAGATGGGGTCACCGACCTCCAAGCACATATCGAAGGCTCTGCAAATTCCGTCCATACTTCCAGTGGTCACCAGAAGCTCGCTGGAGTCCCAGTAGTCACTCCTCAGTCTGTGGACTCGAGTCTGCAGCGCCTTTAATTGCGCCACCAGCGGAGCATACCTGAATCACAAATATGAGCTCTGTTCGGAAATACACAATCAGAAAGAATCGATTTTTATTGATGAACCTTATGTTCCATGTACAGAAGGTTCATCAATAATAATCGATTCTTTCTGATCGTGTATTTTCAACAGACCTAATGCTATCTGCTGACTTGAGGCCCAGGGACTTTTTTTGGTGTGGGATAATTTTTTAACTGGTGTTATGTTTAATTAAATGTTTTAATCTTTTTATAGATCATTATGTTCTAAATTAAAAAATATGGCAAATTATATTTTTTTTTTTTTTTCATTTACAATAAATTGTAGTAGTTACATTAAAACAAAATTGTTTGTGAAAATTCAACATATTATTTAACTTTTTTATTATTATTATTTTTTTTATTGTTAAATTAATTTTTATATAACATTTTTATCCATAATTTATATATTAATTAAATAGTCATTTCAAATTTGTAAACAATATCAAGTAAAATTAATAAACATTTATATTATATAAACATTTTCATTGTCTCAATTATACAGCAAAAATACAATCAATTCATTTTACTTAAAATCAAATTAAACATAATTGGCCTGTTGATTTCAAATATTTTAAAAAGACCGGCAGGGAATCAGTGTGAGGAGGGACATGTCAGGCTTATTTGTAATGTTGTATAAATTAAGGTAGAGGGTCATAGGTGCGAAACGAGGAAATAAAGCTGTGCATGAAATTGCTCAAAATAAAAGCGATTAATTTTGATAAAATTCTCGAAATTTAGAATTCATTTCATTCGATTAATTCTGGCAGAATTATTCTATAACTCGAAAGTATTTACTTGCGATCAATCATTAAAATACAACTTAATTAATCATACAATGGAGGGCTAAATCAATAGTGTCTGCTAAAGATGATGGATGAGTTTTCCCAGCTGATTCTTATATCTAAAAGACCATTAATCCTTTTACAGGACAAAGAACCAACCCTTGAGTAGGCTGATACTGCAATGCAGCCTCGAGATCTTTGCCTTCGATGTTCAAGGTCACGCCGTCCTTGAGACCCACGTTGACGGTGGCGAACGGGAAGGTCGTTAAGTTGGGCATTCCACCACCCATGAACACCGTGCCTGGGGGAGCTGCAGCGTACATCTTGGCTGTGGGCATGTCACAACATATATTATTCGCCTAAATAATATACTTTTAAAAAAAACATGCATTTTATACGATCGTAGTTAATATACGACAGTATATTAAAGTATTATTTATGCCATTGTGACGCGATTTTAACCTGCAACAACCCGGCCGAAGAATCAACAAGAGAATATAATATAAAACTGATCTCTCGTCAGCAAGAAATATTTTAAGCCCATGCACTTCAACTAAAACAATTAACAAAATTTAATATTTGTTTTTTTACTTTGAAATAAACATTTTTTTATTTTTATTTTTTTTTTTATTTATTTATTTTTTTTTTTTTCAAAATTTCAATATCCTATTTGCAATAAGAATTTAATCTTAAATTTACACTTAAAATGGTGCATGTGAATATTGTTGTAATGAATAAAATATAGTAGATTTATTAAATATAAAAAAATTCAAATACAGTACAAATGTAAAAATTTTAAGTTTTTTATTTTTATGATTTCATCTGAGAATTTTTTTAAAAATAATTGTTACATTATTACATATTTTAGCAATGAACATATATTACCACTTACGTAAGTTTCTAAGATTCGACTGTTGTCTCCTAGCGGAACTCTCGTTTATAAAGCGCTCGTAGTTCATCTTGATTTATTGTAATCGGCAAGCGAAGTGTTAATGCGTTTAACTAAATCTTCACAGAAATGTAGAATGCTCGGGTAGAAACAGAATCACAAAACTTGGAATTGCTGATAAGAAAGGTGCGTTATCACCGAGATATCAATTAATATTATATAAGTGTAGATAAGAGAATTCAATTACTGTATTGTAAATTCGAGCTTGACATTTTCCATCAAAGCAATTGCAAGGATATGTAAATAACTCAAATGCACGTTTAATTATGTAATATTAATATAATATATTATATGTTACCAAGATTTTAGTTATATAATAATTTTTGAACGTGTGTATTTTAACGAAGAATTTGTATGAACTATTGTATTCTTTATAATCGGATTATCTAACCTGTAGTCTGTTTTCTGAATAAATATAAAAAATAAATATATAAATTGATAAATTAAATTAGAAATATTAAAACATTAACAAAGACAAGGTAAATTTTAATAATACGAAACTCCCTATGTCCGACAATTATGACGTTTCGTTTCGTTTTTTTTTTTTTTTTTTCCTTTTTTTCTTCTGTGATTCATATTGTTATGATGGTTATTTTTATAATTAAAATTCAATCGCTTTGGCTATAATAATATACTGCAGGGGTGTACGTGAATTGAAAAACTTGGATTATCTGAAAATTTCCATGATTAACAAAACAATAAATATAGCATACTATTTACAACGTTACAATCATATTTAATTTGAGCATTGACACTACAAAAAATGCTTGATGGATTTGTTGCAGAAAACGTTTCAGCGATTTGACAAAATATTATTTATATTATAATATTATTATACTGCATAATTATTATTATTTTTTTTTTTAGCTTTTGAACTGAACCCTAGCACCTTAGTATATAATAATTATATATATAATAATTATATATATATATATATATATATATATATATATATATATATATATATATATATATATATATATATATATATATATATATATATATATATATATATATATATATATATATATATATATATATATATATATATATATATATATATATATATATATATACAGTTCAAAAGCTAAAAAAAAATAATAATTATGCAGTATATTATAATGTAAATGATATATTGTCAATTAATCGCTGAAACGTTTTCTTCAACAAATCCGTCAAGCATTTTTTGTAGTGTCAATGCTGAAATTAAATATGATTATATAAATTTGATATATATTTTTTTTATTGGTCATATTTTCAATACATCAATCGAGATTACATTCCGTAACCTTATCGATTGAAAAATACATAAGTTATTATTTCTTCAATACCCATTTTAGCCATTTACAAATTTTAATTAAATCATTTGTTTGTATTACTAATAACAATTTTTTTTATTATTATTTATTTTATAATTGAACAAAAAATTTGCAAATCAACAATATTTAGTATCATTTATTTAAAAATAAAGTAATGAAATTAATTATTTTTTCTTATTCTTATGTAACCAAAGAGATACCAAAACCAACAAAAAATATTTTTACATTTTCAAAATTTCTAAGGATCTGATTACATTTTTTAACACCCTATCTCTAATAAAAAAACATTCACTAATCCCTAACTAATATAAATGACAATACAATTATTATTCTTCGTTATTTCATATGCATTAATACTATTCACAGAGCAAAACAGCACCAAGGGTTTACATTTATGATACCATCATAAATTGAATTATCGTCAACAAAATTTAATATTAATTTTAAATTCATTAAAATGTTAAAATTGCAACAAATCTCCCAGTTATTATTAAATTTAAATTCAATTATTAATTTTAAAAATGAAGAGAAAAATTTAATATTTTTTAAAAAATTTGATTAAAAATATAAAAATAAAATATATTTAAGTTGCTTACAACAAAAAATAATAAAAATATATTAAAGAAAACCATGTTTATTTGAAACATGATAGAAATAAAGCCATTGTGAATATATAAATTGATGAATTTATTTAATTTACTACAATACTCTACTATATATAATATACCTGAAAAGTGAAAACATCAAGAGCGCATCAAAATCTGAATTGTCAATTTTTTTTTTTTTTATTACAAGGATACACCCCTAAGAGCTTATTACCCTAAGTTAATTACTATAGCAATATTAAGCACGAAGCACTTAGTTGATTAATAAAAAAATGAAGCTAGATAATTTTCCTTCTAGTTTTTTTATTTTTCTCTTTCAAGAAACATGAATTTATCGTTATAGAAAATACATTTTCATCAAACTAGAAAACATTTTTTATAGATAGCAATAAAAATATTGAATCATTTTTGTTATGTATTTACTCACGTAATAATCGTAACATGGAAGTATTTCTTCGTGCTGATCCTTCATTAATAAACCTTTGATAATTCATTACAGTAAGTTTTTTATGAATCCAGATCAAAATCTAGTATGTAACTACACAGTGGTGAAGATAGTGTATACAATTGCTTCTGAGTGCGAGCCGAAGCTTGGTGAATAGATAAGAGAATGCTCTATCTTGAAAGAATCATCATAAAGTGAATAATTAACAAATTTTAGAGACTTGACAGAAAATATGTTACGTAATTCAGTAATTGAAATAAAAGTTAAGATTTTATTTCAGTTTTATACATGAATTGTACGCAAACTATACAGCAGCGGTTTTCAAAATATGGGACGCGTCCCAAATTTGGAACAGTGAGATTTTTCGTCTGGGACTTCATGAAAATCGGGTAATGGCGACCAAGGCTATATGGTTATTAATAAGGTAGAAAAATAGGAAAGCAGTGTGGAAGAAAAAATGGGACATCATCCTTGAATTGAATTTCATCTGGGACTCGAGTCAGAAAGTTTGAAACCCGCTGCTATACAGTATACCTATTATCTTTACTTTATTATACTGTAAGAAATAAACTTAAAAATCAAAAGCTATGAATAGGAGACTGTCACATTTTCCAAACTTCCATTTCTCCATTTTTTTTTTGTCCAGTTTAAAATTTTACTTACGTAATAACATAATAGGCGAATCTTGTCTCCTAGCAGAATTATTATTGATAAATCGTTGGTAATTCATGATTTAACTTCCCGAAACAAAATTAAAATTGTTACTGAGAGATTTGAGAATAATTTCATGTAACTCGAAAGATTGTATAACAAGTTTATGGCAAATGATAAGGAAAATAAATTATCACTATGTGCTAATAAAGTACTAATTAGCGCAAAGATAAAGTGCTAATAAAATACAACTGAACAAAAAATGAATTCGCAAAACGTAATGGAAATTTAATTTATGCAATGCAATGAGGCTATATAATATTTTGTCTATAAACATGTTAAATGTTAAATCAATGATAACAAATGTGTTTTCAATTGGTTGCTAGACATGTTAATTTATATTTCACAACTGAACATTTTCTAGAAATATTTCAATGCTTACAAGTAACGCCAGAACATGGCTAGAATCACATACCTTTCAAATTAATTTGATAGTCCCACCGGAACTAGCCGGAAGTGTGAGATTTCTGATCTTCCTATTAGTATTTAAATATTAAAATTTTGTCTACAGGTTCGTAAGAAGAGTACTAACATATCTGCAAATTTCCAAGGTTCAGATTTGAATAAGACGACCAGAAACCTCTCACTTCCGGCTACTTCCAACAGGAATATTAAATAAATTTGACTGTACCTTTCAAAAGTTATATTCTTATATTTGTTTCACCGTTCTTCGAAATGAGCGTGACGAAACAATTATAAAAGGATGAATCTCACGATCAGTTATTGAGATCTCTGAACTGGCTCATTGCTTTTAATGAGACAAATTATAAAATTGACTTCTGTTTTTGTTTCTGATTTGAAGGCGCAATTTACGAAGAGAGTTATCCAGATTTCTCACTAACCACGTTTAGTAGGTCATTGAATTAGACTGACGCTAACCGTGGTTAGTAAGAAAGCTGGATAACTTTCTGAATAACTTATAACCACTATTTTTTTAAAAATATTGTATTTCCTGGATACATAAATTAAAAAAAGTTAAAGCAAAAACACAAGAAAAAATGGACAATGCATAACCCGCTCTCCAAAGAAAATGTGCAGTTCAAAAACCATGCTGGCTTTTTATTATTTTAGACAGCATGCAAGATTATCGTATAGAAATATAAAATTATACTTACTCATCTTGTGTCCAAGTGGCGTAGTATTCCTCCGCGATGAAGCTTCATTGATAAACCTATCGTAATTCATTGATCATATTTGGTAACGTATTGAAGAAACTTTGAAAGCTGTCAGGGTCTTTATATAGGAACCAAGACAAATAAAGCATTACAAAGAAAGAGATTCTAGAAATTATATAATTCCTAGAATCTTATAATTTCTGTATTTAAAAACAATCTAGATATAGCATTTTGGTTAATGGAAATGAGAACTGGAAGCTTCTATATTTAATTTGTAATTGGCTAATATAGAACATATTTCTTTCTCTAATATTATATGTTCGTATAAACATATAGACAATTTAATCCTCTCATTTTTAGAACTATAATATCAGATTAAGTACATTATTAGAAAAATATTTGTGTATAAATTTTTATCGGCAAAATTGAATGCACTTCTTGCAACATGTTTTCTCATTACAATAATTAATTAATTACCACTAATATGATAATTATTTCTTACAGTTATGTATTAATTTAATGAATGAAACAGAAAATAAATAAACTACAAATAATATATTAATATGAACGTACAACATATTTGTATGGAGAAAATTACTTTTTAACCACATATTTATTTGCAAACTTAGCTTTTCTTAAATATTGCAGACTCCCCTACCCTGCAATCTTGTGGAATCATTTCGTAAGTTCACCCTCTTATTTTCATGCGCTCCTAATACTCAGACGTCTAGCTGGCAAGCGCAAGGTGACTCTGACCGCAGCCTTGAGCCACACGCGCCACGAGGTACGGCCAAGCACGCTGATTTAAAAACCCGGCTATTAGGAGCACAGAAGTCTCAAGCAGTAACACGCACGAACAGTATAAAGTAATGAACGTTGAATATTTCCCATGACTTTTTAGTTATGTTCTCTTAAGGTCTGTCGCTATGAAAATATGCAAGTGGAATGAAAAGAGATGTCACTACCAGTCTTTAGTAAATGATGTCCGAGATTGGGTGATTTTAATTCCAACATTTCAAAGGAAATAATAAGATTAACCGTTTTTAAATGAGCAACAGTCATTATAATTATGTTTATCTATTTCCTAGTCTGATTAATTTGTGAATACAATAATTATATGATAAGTTATTGCAGTTAAAAAAATGCTCCTATAACTCAGAGAGCAAAAGCTCAAGGCAAAGAAAGAAATATGAAGGGCAGCCGTGCCGTGATGAATGCTCCTGCTCTACCGTTGCGAGTGCGCCTCAACATTCCATTGTATTTTAAATTGAATAGAAGGGAGAGTAACGGTAAATAAACAAAGATGTATTATTTTGAAAGAATTAATATTATGATTTTTAGGATAGTAAGCATCGAAACTTTTTTTTTTTTTTCGATAAAAAAATAAAATATATTATTGTATTTTTTAATTCCTTTTGTTATATATAATGAATCTAACTCGAATCTAAGTAATAATCCTAATAATTACGTAATTTTATATATTAAAATTTGAATCACGGATAAAATACCCTTTGATAAAATACCCTCGGATATAAAACCCAGACAAAATACCCTAGGACAAAATACCCTTGGACAAAATACCCTCGGACAATTAACCCTTGGACAAAATACCCTTAGACAATTAACCCTTGGACAAAATACCCTTAGACAATTAACCCTTGGACAAAATACCCTCGGACAAAATACCCTCGGACAAAATACCCTGGGATAAAATACCCTTGGACAAAATACCCTTGGACAATTTACCCACAGATAAAATACCCTTGGACAAAATACCCTTAGACAAAATACCCTTGGACAAAATACCCTTGGACGAAATACCCTTGGACAAAATACCCTTCGACGAAATACCCTTGGACAAAATACCCTCAGATAAAATACCCATCACTTTGAGGTTGGGAAAAATTTCAGTTTCAATTCAGGGCGAGAAATTCACATTTTTGAAAATACTGGAATATTTCATTTGCAATACATTCATAAACTAGCTCATTCAAAGAATAATCATCGTTTTGAATAATATATAATAGATATATATGAATCTCAATTCCAAAACGCTTGGGTAAAAATGCATGTCCCCACTCGTGTTCAGTTCGTTCATATATAGCCGTCTCACTCAAATATCTTTTAATATACTATACACATCAATGCTCGTTTTTTCCTAACGGGGCCGGCTCCGTAGTCTGGTCTTTTTGTCAAAATTATATAACTAAAAGTTCAGTAAGAAAGAAGAATATGATTTTTTTCCCCGGTGTCTTAATATTTTTAAGTCACTAATATGCATTAAGAAGTTATAAAGGCTTTTTAACACAACTAAATACTTTTTAAGATAATTTTATTATGTACCATGTGTACATGTAATTCTATATCTTCAAAAATATAAAATTTCTTCTCATCATTAAAAATGTGAATTAAATATAATTTTTTCTGGTAAATAATGATTCTGTACAATAAAATAACAAATAAATATAACTGAAATAGCAATACGTATTTTATTATCATGCTTTGTGCTGGTTGTTACCCGTGACAACATAAATTTTAAAACCATTATGAACATTTAATTTTATAGCTGGTTTCCATGAGTAAGTTTATAGAACATTCTACTGCAAAAAGCAATGTATCTCTTGTCGACCTTACAATGTAACATTATGTTAATACGAAAAAAATTGGGTGGGGAAGCAATGTTTTCTTCTATTCATGAGGTGACGATTTTTTATTCTTACTTTTTGTTTTGTTTTTGCTCTTTATTAAAAAATAATGAAAAAAATGCATTCATACATTCATTGTAAAATAATTATACCATAATAATTACGCGATGTTTTATTTAGTATCCCCTGTTCATTTACATTTACTTATTTCCCCCCCCCCCCCCAAAGTCCTTTTTGCCTGGGTTGGCTCAAATATATTGCACCCAAATTAACCTACATTAAGGGTAAGATAACACGAACAATCGATTGTTGTTATAGTCCCATTTGATTAACATGTAAACCTTAGCAACCTCATAATGATTCTGAATGTTTTATGAGAGGCAGTTCTTGGCACCAAAAAAATATGGAAAATATTTCAAAACAATCGGACGATCCAATTTTTTTAAATTATTTTCTTAGTTTAGGTCTCCATGGGAAAGCCCTATACTAAAAATTTAAAAAATTCGTTTAAAAAAATTGGATCGTCCGATTGTTTTGAAATTTTTTCCATATTTTTTTGGTGCCAAAAACTGCCCCTAAAAAAAAATTCAGAATTATTATGAGGTTGCTAAGATTTACATGTTAATCAAATGGGACTACAACAATCGATTCTTCGTGTTATCTTACCCTTAAAAAAATAACATGATAAATAATAAAATAATTAAAAGGTGCTAAATATTTAATTATTATACTCTACAACTAAACGTATAAAAAAATTAATTATGCTGTGAAAGTATCATGCGCAGGATTCAGTGAAATTTATTTTACCTTTTTCATGGGCAATTCGCAATAACATATTGTAAATTATAGAAAATATAATCATAAATTTATGATTATAATTATTTTTGGTACTGTTGAAATCCGAAATATCATATATTTTTAATTTTGGTTGGTTGGTTGGTATTTTGGGGCAATTGACACATTATATTTTTAATTTTATTATATCAATAGGAAACTTTTTATGCAACATGAAAATTATTGTACCCTGTCCCTTTAATAATAATAATATTAATACTGTACTGTACAGTGTATATACAATACATGTGTGCAAAATGTTTGCATGATGTAGGTATAATTTTTACCATTCTACGAAATACCTAAGATGCTGTTATATATTATAATATATGGTAAATTGTCTGAGGGTATTCTGTCCAAGAGTGTTTCGTCTAAGGGTATTTTGTCCGAGGGTATTTCGTCCAAGGGTATTTTGTCCATGGATATTTTGTCTGAGGGTATTTTATCTGAGGGTATTTTGTCCAAGGGTATTTTGTCCTAGGGTATTTTGTCCAAGGGTATTTTGTCCTAGGGTTAATTGTCCAAGGGTATTTTGTCCAAGGGTATTTTGTCCAAGGGTATTTTATCCCAGGGTATTTTGTCCAAGGGTATTTTGTCCTAGGGTTAATTGTCCAAGGGTATTTTGTCCTAGGGTAGATTATCCAAGGGTATTTTGTCCTAGGGTAAATTGTCTGAGGGTATTTTGTCCTAGGGTATTTTGTCTGGGTATTATATCTGAGGGTATTTTATCAAAGGGTATTTTCTCCGTTTACCTAAAATTTACTATCATTCATAATGCTGTTTCGCTTTATGTGGCTCATCATATCTAATCATATGCTTGAAATAAAAATAATTTGATAATAATTTGTTTCTGGATCCGCGCCTGATTATATTTATATATATATTAATAATTTTTTTTTTTTTACAAGGATACACCCCTAAGAGCTTACAGCTCGCGGCGGGGTACTGCATGGGTAGGGATATAAGGTAGGGAACGGATAGTGGCCACAGCCTGCATGCTTACGCGTCCCAGCATTCACTGAGGTGAGACTGAGGGAACCGTGGAAAACCTCAGTCAGGACGGACACCTTTACTTTTTCTCAATGGACCAAAGCGATGTCCAAAGCCTGGAGAACCACACACAAGTGCATCACTGCACTGGGTGGAAAGCAAGATGAATTTACCTCAGGGAGGGAGCAGCGTATTTTTTACTTGAAACGGTCACCCATCCAAGTACTAACCACGCTCGACGTAGCTTGACTTCGGTGATCTAACGAGATTCGGTCAATGCACTGCGCCAATAATATTATTATTAAAAAAAATAATAATAAATATAAATATTTATTTATTTATATTTATATATATTTTATATTTTTGTAGATATGTATTATATAAATACATATATAACTATACATATAATATATATATATATAGTTATATAATATTATAACTATATTATAAATGTTATAATAAATATTATAATTTTATATAATTACGGTCCAATAATTAATAATAATTATAATAATTAATTAATTTTTCTCTCAATAAAAAAAATCGATATAGCACGGCCCATGGGTCTGCACGGCCCACGGGCCCGCCCGTGCAGATCCGTGCGCGAGCCCGCAGAACCTAAGCCGTCTCGGCGCCCTCCCTGCTGCTGGTAAAGCTCAAGCTGACCATCCTCACTTGCCTCGCTGCTTGCTGGCGAGCAAGCTACTGTCGTCGCCAAAAGTCGGGACACCTGGACTTTGCAATTTTACTGTGCACTACAGAAAAATCGCAAAAATTAGAAAAAAATATTGCATTAAACCGGCAAGCCTCCTCTATAACTTAAAAAATATAACGGGCCGATTAATTGCAAAGCTAATTTGTTATAATTAAGGAAGTGACGCAACCTACCCAAAAAAATGACTTTTTCACGAGATGCCCGTCTTTGCGCTCTTGTATAAAATAGAGTTATGCAGGTAGCGCTTTCATTTATTTTTTTCCTAATAGCCAAATACTTCAAGATGTGAAATCAATTTTTTAATTTAAAAAAATTCATTATTCCCTAATTACAATTAAACCAAACGCAAAATTAAACTCTAGTTTTGCAATTTTGAAGCTACACGCTCGAAAAAATTATCATTATACACAGAAAAAAAATCAAAAATTTTTGGTGGTCGTCGATTTTTTGTAAATTTTTAATTTTTTTTTACATAAATTAATGATGAAATTACCATCTTTCAGGAATCTGCTGGGTTGCCATATTCTAACTTTTGCTTGGAGTGGCCTTATTCAGTAGAAAAATAGCAAAGTTGATTGACAGGCCATAAAAGATAATAACGATGAGGTTCGTTCTTTCTTCAAAGGCGGTGTTCTACTGTATTGTGTCTTGCAGCAAGCAGCAGGAAGGAAGGGTTGTTATTTTAACATTCCAGGTAGAATTGAAATTGCATCATGGTTCGATGATTTCGATTGTTTATTGAAACTCTCTTTAATGTGCATGATGATGAAGTGGTTGAATTTAAAATTAAATATGAATAATATATCTTTTTTAATCAAAATTCTAGCTGCATTTTTGAGCTTATTAAGAGATTTTTGTAAGTAATTAAAAGTTCATTATAATCACTAATAATTAAGCTAGAAATATGATTAAAACACTCAAATAGATGCTGAATTCATTTTAAACACAATCATGTCAACTTTAGTTGCGTGTTTCTCCATCTTAATGATATATAACTGGCTTAGCCGAAACAATAGTGATCAGCCTCGGGCAAAGAGACCCTCATATAAAAAGCTTTTTGTACACAGCAAAGCTACTGTCACGGCCGGGCATTATATTTCCGTATTCAGCAGCTGAAACCTGGCAACGCTGCTCTTAATTAAAATGTAAACATTGATTAATATACAAATTATAAAAAATCGGCAACCACCAAAAATTTCTGATTTTTTTTTCTGTGTATAATGATATTTTTTTCGAGCGTGTAGCTTCAAAATTGCAAAACTAGAGTTTAATTTTGCGTTTGGTTTAATTGTAATTAGGGAATAATTAATTTTTTTAAATTAAAAATTGATTTCACATCTTGAAGTATTTGGCTATTAGGAAAAAAATAAATGAAAGCCTTACCTGCATAACTCTATTTTATACAAGAGCGCAAAGACGGGCATCTCGTGAAAAAGTCATTTTTTTGGGTAGGTTGCGGCACTTCCTTAATTATAACAAATTAGCTTTGCAATTAATCGGCCCGTTATATTTTTTAAGTTATAGAGGAGGCTTGCCGGTTTAATGCAATATTTTTTTCTAATTTTTGCGATTTTTCTGTAGTGCACAGTAAAATTGCAAAGTCCAGGTGTCCCGACTTTTGGCGACGACAGTAGGTGCAGTCCCGAACAATGGGACAATGCACAGTACATCCGAGGAGAAAAAAATTCAGCAAGAGGGCTTGTGACAAAGTGGGGAAATATAGTGTGTAATTTTCTTACTTGTAAAGTCCTTAAAACATTGCTGTACAGTATCCATATTAACTTGTTCATCAGAGAATATATATATAATTAATATTATACAATTAAAAATTAAATATCCTTTAAAGTTTTGTAAAAATGTTGGAACAAAATTCTTCCAATCAGTATTTTTCGAAACGCAAACGTTGCGCCTCTGGTGGCCGGCTACGTAGCGACAGTCCTTAAAGCTCCCTGTTATTAATTATGTATAACTGAATTAATGATGCAATAATGTTTTTTGTACAGATTACATTTTTTTTTTTAAATTTTAGCAGATCTGATATCGAAACGTGATTATTTTACAACACGCAAAAATACAACCTATACATAAATACAAAATATATATTGTATAATATTTCATATTACTTCTTCAATTATATATAATTAAAAAAAATAATCAGAACTTAAATCAAGTTTTATTTTTAATTAATAAAAAAACGTTTTATTATTTTTATTTATTATATTTTAATTATTTAATTTTAAGAATTTGATGTTTTATTAATTGAATTCATTATTGTATTCAATCGTTTCAAATTCTTTATAGATGGAGTTTTGAATTAATTAAGTTTTAATTTTATAATAATATTATGTTTGCATCAATATTATTATCTATAGCATTATTGTGTATGAAATGAAATAAAAAAACAATGAATTTCGAATGCAATAGTAATATATTATACATAGACGATGTGCCGTATCTATTTAAGAACAATTTTTATTAATTAAAATTTTTTTTTAATTTATTGAAAGATAATTGAGGCCGTTTATTAATTATCATGTCACTTTTCATCCTTCTTGTCTTGCACATTCTGCTTTTATTAAGTTCGCCAGCCTTTCAAATCCCTGAAACAAAAAAAGAATCCATTTATTGATGCATTAAATTATCACAAAAATTAAATCAAAAGAATGCTATTTATTTTCAATTAAATGACTTGTGGATAACGATGTATAATAAGCATTGTTAATTAATATAATTAATAATTGAATGGGATTCACGAAGAGTTAAGGAGCGTTTTAGGGAGAGATATTTTAAGAAGCGTTTTTTATACCAGGTAACAGGTAAGAAAAACGCTCCTTAAAATATCTATCCCTAAAACGCTCCTTAACTCTTCGTGAATAACACCCAAAATATAATTTGATTTTTTGTATCAGATTTCCAAAAACTGATTTAATAAAACGTCAAAAATTAACATATAACTAATTAACGAAAGCTTTTATTTATTTATTTATTTATTTATTTATTTATTTATTTATTTATTTATTTATTTATTTATTTATTTATTTATTTATTTATTTATTTATTTATTTATTTATTTATTTATTTATTTATTTATTTTCAATTTTTTTAGATATTCAAGGATTAAAAAATTAAACTCTCCCATACTTGTTTTTGTAATTTATGTACTCCTTGAATACTAAAAGTGAGTTAAGGGGCCTAGTTTTAAAATTAGGAAATATAGTAATTTATTGGTGAGTGTCAATATTTTCCACTTTAAAATTTAAACATTGATTGATGATAGACATTTTCTTACTTTCTGTGTCACCAAACTTGTTTCTATTTCTAAAACATCGACGTATTTGCGAAGTGAAATTACCTTATCCATTTCCTCTGGCGATGCGGTGGTGAACGACGCTCTGATGAAAGGACATGGTTTATCTTCATCTAACATGAAGGCGTGTCCGGGAACCAAGATGACCCCGTGAGACAGCCCGCCCTCTGTCACCATCTGTCTGACGTCACGAACCCCACGGACCTTCATCCATAGGAACATTCCGGCAAGAGGCACCGTCCAGTCAGCAAGACCTGCATGCATCGACATAATAATAATATTTGTTTATTGATTTTCAGTACAAAATAAAACACAGTACAACAACTCAATGGGTGACATGAAAAAGGATATCCCATCCACTAAAGTGTCCAGTCACCCACACAAAATATAACAGTAACAATATTTCAAATGAAAAACAACTACTTTGTCAAAATACTAATTAAGTAACACTATTAAATAAAGTCTAAATACGGTCTCTTGATAGATTCAGGTAGCAAATTGAAAACAGAGATCAATCTAGGGAACACAGATTGAAGGTTAGCATCTTAATTGCACTTAGGGGTAGTATTATATGACATAACTTGATTAATTTAGTTGCGTTATTATACACAGAATAGAATTAAAAATACTATATAGTGATTCATTTATACTATAATGCTCATACAGAAAACCTATGATGCGTTTCGTTATTTTTTTTCAGATTCGTTTTGAACCCATCAAAATCAAGCTGTTACGTAATAGCTAGGCATGCTATCTCTATGCTTTTTGATAAATATATAATTGACTATGACGTCACTTTGTTTTTAAGTAAGCCAATAATATCTGGAATAATACATAAATTATAACTAAGGTTCTTCATATAAAAAACTAAGCATAGCTGTTTCTGATTACAACTTTTTTTTCCCGTTTTTTTCTATCTCTAAACGTTGAAAGTAAAACTAATCGTTGATTTTAGTTATCTGAGATGTCTTATAATTTACAAATGTCATTATAGAATTTCCTTACCCTGAAGGTGCTTGTCCGCGGCTGTTAGCATGAAGCCCCTCTGAGTCTTGTAAAAGTTGGAGATCATCTGGAAGTGAGAGTCCAGAGCTTCGTCCTTCCACTCTGTCAGCAGAGAGTTCACCAACACCTGGGGAGCGAGAGACATAATTAGTTTACCAATAATTGAGGGTACGAAATGTTGGTGAAAATACATTTAAATACTGGAGAGGCAAGAGAATGATGTTCTAAGCTACCTAACACCTGAGAAGGGGGAGGAAAATGAGGGGGGGGGATAGTTCACCAACACCTCCTGATGGGACAGTTCCTCAGTACCATAGATTGATTTTTTTTTACATTATTTATTTATTTTTATTTAAAGGCATTAAAAATCATTATTATTTGTAAAAGAAATAAAAGTAAAACGACGTTTTCTAACATGAGATAATCAAACTAATGTGATGTAAATTACACTATTTAATAAATAGTGAATACATGAAGGTTCTTTGTTATATGACTTTCTAGATCGCCTCCAGAGGCCTTTGAATTAGTTATGCCATGGTACTCACAATACAGAAGTCACTCACCTTTCAACCCTGTGGGATCTTGCTTGCTTTAAAATAATCTCATTTATAATTTTTTTTTATTTTTTTATTTTTTTTTTATATTAATATTTCACTTTACATGGTGCACTGCAATGCAATAATAGACCATACTTTTTGCATAATATTTAATTTTCTATTATTAAATTTCACTTGTGCATATTTAATTATTTATATTAATTTATAATAACTTTTACAGTATATTTTTATTTTAATGAATTTAAAAACAAAAATTAATTCATATAAAAATATTAATTTTTAATAATTCATTATTTTTTTTTTGTTTTATATTAATATTAAAAAATCAAAACATTTTAATTTAATTATTATTAGTTTTTTTTATTTATAGATTATAACGCAATTTACTCAACATTAAAATTCCCTTTGCCATCGTTCTTGCATTAAAGGCCACAAATTTATGAATATGATAATCTCTATATTAAAATCTTAATCCCCTTCTATTTCTTAAAAAAAAAAAAAAAAGGTTGGTGAATGTAAATTGGGAAAAGTAGGAAGTTAAATTTCTACAATGCAAGGTCACTTAAATGTCAAGACACTTACCTGTGGAAGTCCGGACGCATGCATGACTGACACCTGCATGTGCAGTTCAATACGTTCAATCAAAGGCTTGGGTCCTGTCACGTAGCCCAGTCTGAGACCTGAGCTGAGAACCTTGGAGAGAGAGTCGAACCTGAGGACCCGACCTTCCGTGTCCAGCGAGAGGAAGCTGGTAGGTGCCTCCTGGGACAGAGGTTAGATTAAGGTCATATTGTGAGCACCAATTAAGACACTGTCAATATTAAACCAAGGATAAGGTAAGATCAGGATAGAATTTGAAGCTTGTAGGACCCTCTTGTGACATTTAAAGGGTCATAATATAAAGGTCAGGGTTAAGGTCTTATACTGAAGGTGGCTCTTGAGATATAATATACAAAATCACTCCAAGTTCAGGGAACTTTCAAGAAAACCCCTGGGATCTGGGATATTAATAAAAAGTCGCAAAGGCAAAGGTAATAAAAAAAATCAATGAATATGATTTGAAAGAAAATCAGTTAAAAATTAAATCAGGCTTGTTAAAGAAAATTTAAAAGATGTATAAAAAAAAAAAAAAAAAAGGCATTGAATTATTTTGTAAAAATTTAAAATACTACTAATTTATATAGACTCTGAACGGGAGTTTCGTGTATCTTACCTCGTCAAATCTCAGGAAATAATATGGGTCATCCTCAAGAATCAGTAGGTCATATTCGCAGGCAATTTTGTAAATCTCCTTCTTACGTTCCGTGGAAATTGTTGCACCTGTTGGGTTGCACCCCACTGGATTTATGTACAACACCTGAAAGTAAAGGTTTGTTAATATTCTCCCAGATTTTTTTTTATTTCAATTTCAATATTTAAATTCATTGCATTAAATATAATGGCTTAAATTTATTTATATTCATAACCTTTATTGCTTTTCGATTCATTGTACAATATAAGCAAGTCAACAATTTTAAACTCAAGACTTAATATCGACCGTCCATACATAAATAACTTATCACTATGCACAACAAAATCACAGATCACAAAATAATTTGTAATCCTACCACAACAAATCAAATAACACTATGTGGTGAATTTCATGAATTTTATACATGACATACAAGGAAGTCATAAAATTATTAAGCTCTTAATTAATAAATCTTGAATTAATTTAATGCACTGTAAGGATGATTTTGTCTTTTAAATACGTAAAGGCCCTATGACCAAATCAAGCATTAAGACCACATTAATTACTCAGTCTGTGTTTATGTCAATAACAAAATTCTTTCAGGATATTTGACAAATGTCAAGACTGCTCAGCTAAAATTAGCTAACCTATCTATTGCATGGATTTCCCTATATTGTCACCACTGTATAGGTGAGACTGACATCACAGGTGCCTTTTTATCGCCTATTATCTCTGATATTTGATATTCGTGCTGCTGGAATTTTTTAATGCAGCCGTATCATACTGAGGCAATGCTGTGACCTTAATACTGAGAAATGGTCACAGAGCCTTTAAATTTTCAAAATTTTAAATATACAAACAGTAATCATTCTCTTCTCGCTACTGTGACATTAATTTGACCTTGCGTACCTTTGGCACCCCGGTGCTCCTGGCCCGGACCTGCTGGGGTGTCCCTTCCCTCGCCAGCACCTCCCTCAGCTGCTTGGGACACACCCCCAGCTCGTCCTGGACTGCGGCGATGAAACGAGGGTTGTAGGGGCGAATCTGGAGAACATTTTGCATAATTGCAATAATATAATTAACAATAATTAATTATTACACAAAGTACGAATAAAATTCCCTTTGATAATTAATTATAATTAATAGTACATTGAACTGTTTTCTTGTTTTTTAAATTATTAAACTTCTTTAAATATTATTATTTATATAAACAAATTAAAAATAATTTAAAAATTAATAATATTTTTTTATTTTTTAAATAAAATAATTTTTTTTTACATATTTAAAATATTGAAAATCAATTAATTGTAACATTAATTACTATTTATTTTATAATAATTATAGTTAAAAAACATAATACTATATTATTTTACATTAATTTTAAATAAACGTAATTCCTGTAACACCTCTATATATTTCTTGGAAAAAAATTATATTAAATTATAAATGTTTAGAGTCAAATTCGTATTCTGCGATTGAGATCAAATCGAGAATATTAAATTTTAATATAAAATAGTGATTTCCTTTAGACGGAGTTAGATCAATGCCCACTGTATCAAGGCCTGCGCACTATAATGTCGATCTCGATTGTTTTTTGACATAGTAGTCTTAGATTTTCAATTTTCCATTGAGTAAAGCCGGTATTACATGATACAATTTTTCTAATTATTATGTACAATTTCTCCTTACAAGAAAACTCCCTCTCCATTTGTTTGTATGGAGATGAAATTTTCTTGTAAGGAAAAATTGTATCGTGTAATATAGGCTTTACATGCTAATTTCACCCCGAAATTTCCATAGAAGGAGTGATTCTAAAATTTTGAAACTTTACACATGGCAAGATAAGGGGTTTAGAAATTATGCCTGCGGTGTGAAAATATCAAGAAAAATTAAATTTCTATTGTATTTAAATACAGTGGGCATTGCTTAGACAGAAGGACAGAAACGAAAATATATAAATAATATAATGTACAGCTGGTATTACACGATACAATTTTACTTATTAATGTATACAATTTTTTTTTGCAAGAAAATTTCCTCCATACAAACAAATGAAAGATTTAAGTCTTCTTGAAAGGAAAAATTGTATACAATAATCAGAAAAATTGTATCGTGTAATACCGGCTTAACTCACACTAGCGAGTATGCCGGGGTAACTGGGCTCCTGAATGATGATAGGGTCGCCGACCTCCATGCACATGTCAATGGCCTTGCAGAACGCGTCCAGACTGCCCGCCGTCACCAACAGTTCATTCGAGTCCCAAAAGTCACTCCTCAGTCCGTGAATTCGAGTCTGTAGGGCCTTCAGCTTTGCGAGAAGAGGAATGTATCTGAAACAAGGAGATGACAGGACGATTTGATTCAGTGGTAAAAATTTCTGCATCGCCTATACCTGTACAACTAATGCAGAAAAGGGTGAAATTTACTCCTGCCTTATTTGCTCGCATTATTGCTACAAAAGACAATGATATGCAGATTTGCAATTTTGGGAGGGGAAAGAAGAGCACCGTCAACACCACAGTTTAAAGTTCACGCTTCTATAGATTGTATACAGGCACGAATCCGGGGGGGTGGGGGGGGGGCGAAACTTTGGATTTAACATGGGCAATATAGGCACCTCCCCCACTTCAATTTTTTTTTTTTTAATTAGCCTTATGAAGGCAGCCCCCTCCGTCCTGGATCCGCGCCTGATTGTATAGCAACGTCTGCAAAACTTAGGGGTGAAGTCATGATGTCCCGAGCCGTGCCATGCATGTCCAAATCAGAATTTTTATTTTACTTATCAGATGGTTTTAATATTATGGTTTCATCAACTGTTCTGGTATAAAACATCAGAGGTAGCATTCAAGTGTTATTATAGTATATAATAATATCAAATAATTTCTTATTAGACATTACCCTGGTGTTTGCTGATACTGCAGGGCGTCATGTAATTCCTTTCCCTCTAGGGTGATGGTCATATCGGTGGGGTGAGTGACCTCTACTTGGATCCTGGAGAACGGGAACGTTTTCACGTTGGGCATTCCTCCACCCATGAAGATAGTTCCGGGTGGTGCCACCGCGTACAGTCGCGCTGTCAACATAGAGATGACATTGACGAGGTCAAAGGACCTCCACTTGGAGAACGAGAAGGCACTTGTATATTTGAAAATTCTACATGGTTTTAGCCTTTTTTTTTTTTTTTTTCAATGAGCTCGAGCCGGGGTAATGGGTATATTTTTTGGAGATAATGGAAGGAAACGATGGTTTCCACGAGCAGTTTTCACGTCCCATCATAGCATTGGTCTTTCTTGATAACTGACCCATAAGAATGCTCAGAATGGTTACTGTTTGCAGCAGCCATTGTGATGTAAAATTTTCAAATAAAAAAACTGTACAACCGTGTATTGTAGATGTGTTATTTTAAAATCTTTCTTTCTGTGTTATTTAAATTTTGCTTTCAAACTTAAAGACAGGTCTAGTTGTTATCCTCTATTATACATTAAATCAATTTTAATATATTATATGATAGATTGTAACTAACATTTGATTGCATTGCATGAAATAATATCACAGATAAGACTGTCTGGTGCAAATTACTGTATGTATGGCAATGCCTATATATACTGCCAGTATATAGTCATTGTATGTATGGTAGTTACTAAAAAGAGGTGAGATTATACCCAGTAGAGTACATGCATTTTACATACTGACACCAAATATTTTAGATTAATTGGTTACATTGTACTCTCTTCTCCACACTTCTTACATATGCAGATTTTCTGAACAAAATAGTAAATGTCAATGAGCTTGAGAAATTGAGATAAGTATAAAATTATATTACTAATTAATCTAATTATCAGTCTTGTCTCCCTCTGTATCTTGTCATGAGCCTTTCTCAATATTTAATTATTAGTCTCATTAATTTGTCACCTGATTTACAACTGCATGCACGACAAACAATATAAGATAAGATAAAGAAAACGTGAAAACATTTTTGTCAAGGTCAATGTGGAGCTTAATATTTAGACTTATTTTTTACATTTTTTATTTATTGAAAAATATAATTTACGGCTATAACAAAATAGCAATATTTAAGAGAAATTTTGCATCCAGTGGCACAATTTTAAAAATACAATCTTATAAATTATAAATACATCATTACTCAAAATTTCCCAAGTACTGCAATTCATAATTATGTATTTTTTTACACTTCCTTGTGAAAGATTTTATTTCTATAGCAATGTTTAGGAAATTATTGTAGTGATAATATTCAAAATTGAAACTCGCTTTCAAAGCAATTTTTAAATTGTAAATTTTATTCAAGTTAGAATTTCCTTATAACAATATTAAAAGCAGCAGTTGAGTTTTTTAGAGGGCTGTATAAAATATTTAATACGATATTCTCGTTAATATAATGATTGTATTTATGTTTGATAATCATTTCACTAATAAATCACATTTTAAATAAAACCAATATAAAATTAATTTTAAGTACACTCACGCTGATCGCGAAGTGCATACGGAGGTCTTGCAGCAGATTTTTTACAAATAAATCGTTGGTAGTTCATAATGAAAGACAACAACAGGCACGATATGAAAGTGGTAAGAACAATGGCAATGAAATATCTTGCATGGTCATATGACATCTTTATCAGTTTATGGGAAAAATCAAACAAATTATAAGATAAAATAATATACGAAGTACTTACTGTTTATATTTTTTTAAACTTACTCGTCATAATATAAATATAAAAATGGAGCGCTTCTTTACTGAATTGCCCTTTTTGTGTACAAAAACAACAAAATAATGAAGTATATACACCTTTTTGGACAGACAGATATTTGTGAACCATGCAGTTTATGCCAAGGATATGTGCAGGCGCGGATCCAGAACCAAATTTCGAAGGATCTCTCTCCATAAGGCCAAAGTTTAAAAAAAAAAAAAAAAAAAAATGGAGTTGGAGAAATTCCTATATTGCACATTTGAATCCAAAATTTCGGAGGGGACTGCAGCCCCCCCAGCCACCCCCCTGGATCCGCGCCTGGATGTGTGTACCTACACTTTTGGGGAAGGGGGGGAATGACCATATTTTAAAACTGATTGCGCCCTTTAAACTCCTTCAAAAATTAAAAATCTGCATCTCTTCATCTTTTGGAGCTACAACTTCAACAAATCGGGTTCAAGTAAAATTCATTAAATCCCGAGGTGCAGTACATCGAATTATATTTTTTACAAAAACAACAATAAAATAAAAACAATATCGGTAATTTATGGCATATTTTTCTTCGTTTTAGTACCAAATATCCAACCAATATAAACTAGAATATAATTCAAATTTTTAATTACAAATCACGTGTCGAACGAAGACCATGTGACGAAATTTCCAATTAAAATTTTTACTGACAATTCGGTGATTTGGTTCATTTGGTGTATGACGCAGAGATAAATAGATTTAAAAGGGAATTGATACCATAACAATATATACGTTTTACAAAGTTATATTATATTATAACTTTGTAATATATTATATTACATATTATATTATATTATTATTTATCAACTTTGTGTTTTGATTTCTATTGTTTTAATAATATAATAACAACAAAAGATATTGGAAATATTTGCAATATAAATGTGAAAATTAACAACTTATTAAAAAATAAAAATTGTTTTATTATTTTTAAAATAAAATAAATTTATTATAAAATTAAAATAAAATAATTTAAAAATTCTTCACCAATTGAAATTTTGTGCATATTTTTAAACATAAAGCTAGTGAATACTCTTATACTGCATTTAGGGCAATGTATTACCAATTAACAACTCCATGATATTTACATACACATAAATCAGAAGGCACAATAAATTAATTGACTTACCTAAATTCCGAAGAGCATATGCCGGTCTACTAGAAGAGAATCTGTTGATGTAGCGATCATAGTTCATAATTAATTTGATACTTTTTAAAATTATTGTAATTTTTAAATATTTGAGTGAAAATCTTGCAATGAGGCAGCTTTTGTCATATAAAGTTAAATTCCAGTTACTTCGTAATTATATATAGAGCAGAATAGATAACATGTACAAATATTGCAAAATTAATGTATTTTATTTATATGGACCCAAAATTATTATCAACAAGTTTGCAGTATAAATTACAACCTATTTTTTAAACTTAAAAACACTAATATTTTGCAATATTTGTTCTAGCGTATTGTTTGGCAATTGTTGCGCACAACATAAAATCGTAGAAAATTATACATGACTACTTATTAGTTAACATTTTTTTTCTACTTAGTACTTACCTACTTACTAATTACATACTATATACTTATAGAAACCCCGAAATTTCCGAAAACCTAACTTGAGCGTTTCGCGGGCTCTTCCGGAATTGGGGCGGCCACGGCCTTGCAACCCATCCCGGCATTTGCCTGCGACTGAGGGAAACGTGGACACCTCAGCCAGGATGGACGCTACAGCTTATGTCAATGAATCGAAAGTGCAATGGTCCAAAGCAAGGGGAACCTTAAAGTGGAAACATGCAACGATTTACCCCTGGGTGGGAAACGTGTTTTTTGTTGAAAATGGTCACCCATCCAACTACTAGCCACGCTCGGCGTTGCTTGATTTCGGTGATCTTACGATACCCGGTCAAGCATACTGCGCCACACCTCCAACATCTCCAATTTATAATCGATAGATCTATATTATACAAATAGCAAATTAATATAACTTGATTTGGAAGAGAAAAAGTTAAAAAATTAAATAACGTAATTTTCGTCTGAAAAGTTAGAATAATTACAATTTAATGACAAAATATTTATAGCACCATTTATTTACTTAATAATTTAGCACGTAAATATATAACACTTTATTTAAAAATGAATTTTCCTTGTAAAAAAAAAAACGTTTTATTATAAAATTATTATTCAACAAATATATTTATTTAAAAACTCAAATCTTGCGTGGAATTTCTAATTTTTTAAAATTATTTGTATAATCATAAATAATATTGTATTTTTGTTCATGAAAATATTTACATACATAATATTATTCTGGTTTGGGCGCTACATCGTGTATACAATATTATACTGTATTATATTCTTGGCAGACTTGAATTTATTATATTTATTACAATAAGAAACAGTGATATATATTAAATTTATTATAATACTGTAAGAAAACATTATAACTAATCATTATTATCAGTTTACATTTAGTATTTGGTATTAGAATTCAATAAACACATTTAATTTATCTGATTCGATTATACAATATTTGAGAAGCAAAACAAATTATATATTTATATTAATTTCAATAGTAATTAACATCATTATGTTCTTCTCAGTTAGAATATTAAACTTGATGAGAGTTCTCACCTTTTCATTCCTCTAAAATTTTATAAAAATACGCCATAATTACTCGCCATTTTCTGTCAACTTACCAAGTCCTCTTAAAGGAGAATCGTTTCTTTTTGAATTCATAGAACTGACGAATCTATGATAATTCATTGTTAACCCCGCGATGTCAAGTGTTTTTATAAAAATCTGGTAACAATTATCCTACAATGCAGAAACGTAATTGTGTGTTTAAATAAATTTATTATCATGTGCAAGTCTTTTGTCTCTTAAATTTATGCATTGTTTGATCTTATTAACTTATCTAAATCTTATCACGTTATACGTTGCATCAAAAAGGTTGAGTAAATAGAAATTTCATGAAAAATTTAACCATGTTTATGACTAACTACGAACAGTAATCAGCCAATTTCTTTTCTATATTTGTTTATTAATTGAATCCAATATAACAGTATATAGTACAGTATTTCCATAATAAGTTTGGATACATGATGTAGTACATCTCTAGCTTATAACATATAACAATTTTTACAGATTATTTTATTTAAAAAAAACATAATAATTAAATATACCCAATATACACACACAAATTTAATTAACCCCGAGGTTATATTGAGAAACAGGCTGGTAATATTTCTAAATAAATCTTTTTGTTTACATATCGTACACTTTTTATGAGTGCATCGACCGGTTCTCGTTAGATCACCGAAGTCAAGCAATGTCGAGCGTGGTGACTTGGATGGGTGACCGTTTCAAGTAAAAATCACGAAGCTCCCTCCCTGGGGTAAATTCATCTCGCTTTCCACCCAGTGCAGTGATGCACTTGTGTGTGGTTCCCCAGGCTTTGGACATCACTTTGGTCCATTGATAAAAGTATAGAGATGTCCATCCTGACTGAGGTTTTCCACGGTTCCCTCAGTCTCACCTCAGCGAATGCTGGGACGCGTAAAAACAAGCCGTGGCCACCATCCGTTCCCTACCTTATCCCTACCCATTACCCCGCCGCGAACTGTAAGCTCTTAAAGGTGTATCCTTGTAAAAAAAAAAAAAAAAAAAAAAAACAAAAAAAAAAGAAAAAAAAAGCGTAAGTAAAACATGCATCCGGACTCTTCGGACTTAGGAGGACTCTATCTGCATATGAAATCTCAAGTTCAAGAACCCTTTAAGGTCAGTTTGTATTTGTGGGATTCCTATCCTCCTATCTAAATGTATCATCTACTATAGTAGTAAGCTCATGTAAAGAAAATTCAAAATTATTATTTCAGCTAGCTTGAATTAAAGGAAAAATGCATGCATGCAGGAAAAATATATAACGTAATATTATATATTACTATATGGTAGATAGTAGATCTGGACGATTTTTATTATTATTGATACAATTAAGGAACTGCTGTATGGAACAATAGCAACTTTAATATCTTTATATACCAAATTGAATATAATTATAAGAAAAAATACCGACAAAATTAAAAAATTATATATATAATTAAATGATGATATGATTTAATAATATTGTTGACAGTCTTATTGAGTAAAAAAGAAAATATATATACATATTCAAATATTGTCAAATTCATAAATTCATTAATTGACGTTTAAAATAAGATTATTCTATTTAAATTGCTGTCAAATCGTGTACATGTATGAAGACAGGTGAAAAAATTACCTGAGTTTGCAACTATTTAATTAAGAAGGGACTTGCCGCTCACTAGTAAGTGTAGAAAAATGTAGACAGAGTGCGCCACATATACCATCTCCGTTTTATTTCACACACTTTTTTTTAAATATGAACCATATGAATATAAAAATGTTGGAGATATTAATATTGAGATTTTTTTTAGATATTTTTCAAATAATTATAATTATTTAATATTATTGACCATATTATTGGAATAAAAAATGCAGGTCATGTACCTTCATTGATAACTTCATAACATTCATAACTTTGATTCACTGCAGTGAGGGAGTTGTGTAAAATTGTGTATACGTTTCAAAGTCTGTTACTCGATCGCACAATGGTTGTAACAAACCATTGTTAATAATGTCTGTCGCATGAAGCCTTTTTCATTGTTAAACATGGAACGACGTAGTGCCTAATTTTGCCACCAGAGCAGAGAACGTAATGACACTGTTGGCGCTAGGTAACCGTACGTTTCAACTTCATAATTAACGGTCATTTTCCATAAGTTAACATGTAAATCAACAACCGTCCCATGTTTCTCCTTTCACGCGACAGACATTACACAACAATAATTTGTTTACCAACAACGATCGAGCAGAAGACTTTAATACGTTTTATGTGATGAATCATCAATATCACAAATTTAGGAGAATAAATTTATTTATTAAGTAAAATTCATAAATTTATACACACATTGCTCATAATATTATATATTTTTCTAAACGAAGCTCTAAATTTTTTTTTAATAACTTTTAAATAAAAATAAATGATTTAAAATTTAATTCAAATTTTATAAAAAATGTTGATTTGGATCATGAATATTTTAAAAGAATGTCCGACAATAATATATGAACTACAGTAGATTTCAGATTTATTCCGATATTATTCTCATTTAGTGTATTTTATTTTTATATATAATTACCATATTTCATTTGCAGTAAAACTACGCCAGACATAGTATTAAGGTTGTAGCATGATGATATTATGACAATAATAGTAAATATCATATAATATATATATATATATATATATATATTTATATTTATTGATAATATAAATTGGTGGTAAATTTGTTTCGCATGGGCTCGTGCAGGATGGAATCAGCCAGCAAAATCCATCCCAGCTAGTTGTCTGTGACTGAGGAAACCGTGGAAACCTAGATCAAAGCGACAAATTACTGAATTTGCTACTTCGACAAGTGCACGGTTCAAATGCAATTAGTTTTTTTTTCTTTCTTTTCGTACCAGCGACTAAAGAAACAACAGCACGCAAATTGCGTTCTCCTTTTTTGTGGGCAACGTTGCATACTGGCTATAATATATTTTATTAATTCATAATTAGTATTTATTAATTTTTTTAGCATTCTTTTACACGTGTTTGTTGTACATTAATTCCCCCTCCACTCTCCCCCTGATAATGCTAAGGTTAATGCAAAACACTATATTTCAATCACTATAATATATTCATGTTGTGCGAGTTATACTTGACAATTCATATGATATAAACAATGTACAGTAAATGAAATCTAAACATATAAGAATTCAAAGCACGCAGACGCAATGACCCGGACAAGTACAAATAACAAATGCAGTGCATATTGAAATGCAGTTTTGTAAACTGGTTTGTCCACGTTAATAATATACGGAACTGTTGGCGGGCCGTTGCGTGCGGTACTCACAAAGTTCAGTGCTCTTATATGACGAAATATAATCATCTCACAAAACCGGACCTGCAGTTACGTACACCGGTAGTCGTCACCATATTCGTATCTCAATGCTTGCAATGTTAGATTTATGAAATTGTATTGGATATTTTGTGTATAGTTGAGTCCTAAAACAAAATTTTGTCCCTCTTAGTTACATACAAAATTTGCTAAAAATATATTTTAGTCCCAAAACATAATATTGTAACCTACAAGTATCAACCCTAGTTCAGACCCATATTAAGACCGGGAAGTTAAATTCAAATGTTCACTTGTGGCCAGTACCCACCCTACAGCATGATGCAGGGTTCTTCAGTTGAAGCAAAAAATACAATATATAATGATTCAAATACGGTCAAATACCTATTGAATTAATATAGAATTATAAAATATTTTATAAAAAAATTATGGTAATAGTTTCCAGCTATATATACTAGTCACTATGAAACCAGGACTTCAACAGGTCCTTATTAGATCACTGAAGATAAGCGTGGATGGGTGACCGTTTCAATTGAAATTACGTTCTTCGGCCCTCTCTGCATGGGACAAATTCATCTCGCTTTCCACCCAGTTGCACTTGTGTATTGTTCTCAGGCATTAAAGTAAAGTGCGCGCTAGAAAAAAAAGTTGAGTTAGTATTTTCTAAAAATAGTTCAAGTAGTCCTCCATATCAAACCAAAATTCAAAAAATTCTATCTCAAATAGGTTTGCCAGAAAAAAATTCCAAAGTCAGAGTGAACGCGTCGCTTAACATGGGGCCTTACCTGACAAAAACCCTCGAATATCTCGAAAAAATACACCGTTAGGTGGTATGAAAAAAATATAGTGATGTTCCATGACCCAAGCTTTAACCAAAAACCGATTAAAAAAAATTTCTCTCGAATCCATTTTTCCGTAAAAAAATCAAGAAAATCTACCATGTTAATTCCCATAAGATTTTTTATTATTTTTTTACGGAAAAATGGATTCGAGCAAAATTTTTTTTAATCAGTTTTTGGTTAAAGCTTGGGTCATAGAACATCACTAAATTTTTTTCATACCACCTAACGGTGTATTTTTTCGAGATATTCGAGGGTCTTTGTCAGGTAAGGCCCCATGTTAAGCGACGCGTTCACTCTGACTTTGGAATTTTTTTCTGGCAAACCTATTTGAGATAGAATTTTTTTAATTTTGGTTTGATATGGAGGACGACTTGAACTATTTTTAGAAAATACTAACTCAACTTTTTTTTCTAGCACGCACTTTACTTTAAACCATCACTTTGGTTAATTGAAAAAAAAAAAAAAGAGGTGTCCGTCCTGATAGATTTTCCACGGTTCCCTCAGCAAGACAAATGCTGGTAAGAACTTAAGAATTGTAACAGCCATCGCCGCAAACCTTCTTCACTCACTTATAACTTCCCAATCCTCATTTTGAGCTGATAGGAGTGCAAAATTATAAAAGTGTTGTATAAACCATGAATTTGAAGGCAATTTATATAGACCAATTTTAACGTAAGATCTATATTTGCAACGAAACCTCGTGCTTTATACGACACAAGTATTCTGAAGCGACGATGTTATGTACGTTTTATGGCAGGTTAAAATATCCCAAAATTACGTTTAGGCCATCTGACTCTCCACTATCATAATTTGGGTTCAACACTTTATTTTGCTTATGTGTGTGTGTGCGGGGGGGGGGGGGGACAGGAAAACCACGATCCCCCCACGTCGAAAAATAGGAACACACCGCCTTCTTGATCACGGTGCTATTGTCCAGGCTGTTTCAGCCAACGTTAATGTAGTGCGCTCTCAAGCCTTCCATGTCAATTAAGGTAGAGATAATACGGATCAGCTGGCCCAATGCTAAAAAAATCCCATTCATAAAAATTATGAAAAAAATTTAAAATGTTCTCCTCTACATCCCCTATCAGTAGGTAAAATATCAGGTATACAAAAACGAGCTAGTTTTCGAGTTATTAATTTTTAAAGTTGACTAATTTAACATGGAGAAATGGAACTTCCATGTTAAATTGGTCAACTTTAAAAATTAATAACTCGAAAACTAGTTCGTTTTTGTATACCTGATATTTTACCTACTGATAGGGGATATAGAGGAGAACACTTTAAATTTTTTTCATAATTTTTATGAATAGGATTTTTTTAGCATTGGGCCAGCTGATTTGTATTATCTCTACCTTAAGCAGAACAATTAAATAAAAGTTTATATTTAAAATTGATTTTATGTTATATTCCTAAAATAAATTTTAAAATTTCAATATTTTTTGTTAATGAAGTAAACAATAATCTGAAAATTAAATCAACAATAAATTTTAATTTTTGAAATAATAAATTAAAATTAAATTATTTGAACAATTGTTATTAAAATGTTTATTTTTAGTAAAATATAAAAACTATTTGTAACTTTGATATAAATTATGAATATTTTCATAGAATAACTTGATCAAATTATAACTAATTATATTTATTTTAAACTTATTTTTTCTCAGATTTATTTAATTTACTTATAGATTTGATAAACTTAAATAAATTGCAAGGAATAATTATTATTAAACTGATAGTTAAATTTATTTGTTTGTATGTGAATCATGTGGTGTAGTGAAATGATTAGTGTCATGTTTTGTTTTTCTTATTATTGTTGTATAATTAAAATATTGACGTACAATGCAACATGTGATTAAATGACCTTAACATGCTTATATTGTTGTACATGTAATCGAAAAGTAATAAAAATTGTGATAATTATATGATTAAATCTATGAACCAATCAGATCGAGTTAATTAATATTTTATGAAATTATTATATAGGGAGATAGTGAAATTAAAAATTTCGCTACTTCTGCATCCAATTTAAAAAGTTTCTACGGTTTCCTCAGACTACAAAAACAAATATGAAAAATAATAATAATAACCTTAAATATTTCTAACACTAAATAAAACCTTCGGCTTTGGATATATATATATATTTAGATTTAATGATAAAAATGTAGATAGATCACAAAATTTCTGCAGTTTCATAATTGTGCGTAAATGGATGACCATTTTATATTTTAAGTAAAAAGTGCGTCTCCTTCTCTGGGGTAAATTTATCCAATTCATCCCGCTCTCCAGTCTTTCCACCCAGTTGCACTTGTGAATTGTTCTCAGGCTTTGAACCATGGCATCAGCACCATCGCTTTGGCTAATTGATAAAAAAAAATATGTCGTGTCCGTCCTGGTAGATTTTACACGGTTCCCTCAGTCAGACATCAGCGAATGCTGGTACGCGGAACATGTGTTGGTTAAAACTCTGCCTCACTCATAATTCCAACCCGATCCTCATCTTGAGCTCATAGGAGTGCGCAAATGGGTAAAAAAAAAATTATGGCAGGTTATATAAATAATAGATCACAAACGTAACGTTGCATGAAGTGTCTTCAATCAAATATAAATTGTATTTTAGTATGTAGGAACAGAGAATAATAATTTTCTATTTTATAATTAGAAATTTATTATAAAGTAATATTAATATGTAATTTTGTATGATTTGAATGTAATACAAATACACTTGATGTAAACTTATTATTAAAAGCTATCAATAAAGTTTCATTTCAACTCCCATCACAAATTCGTGCAGCGCATACAAGGATATGACCATCTTCACTAACGGTAGTAGGGAAGGTCGTAGCTAGGGTGCTATATTTGAGGGGACTAGATTAACCCCGATCCCCCCACGGCGAAAAATTGGAACGTACCGCCTTCTTGATCACGGTGGTGATGTCTTAGCCATATTAAATTAACAAAAATATTTATTTTATATTTTCAGCTGAATCGTCATTGTGCATTAAAAACTCCCCATATAAATATTTTTTACACGATTGATAGTGTTTAAGTCATACATTTTGAATTATTGAACTCCCATTTTATGTCAAAAGTATTATTTGTAAAAATTATTTTTAACATGGATCTCATTTTAAAAACATTACATTCACGAAGGAATTTAGAAAATTAAAAAAAATATATATATGTATATTGGATCAATTATTCATTTTAATCTTTTTATGTTATAAAACAAGTGTGCCTTTTATTTTGTTATAAACATATGAAAAATATTTTACAAATAATTTTCACTACGCGTCTGTAATATTTAAAATAATTATAGTGTCGTATTATAAATGATATAATTTTTATTAATGTAATTTAATGATGATACGCGTATACTGGTATATACAATTGCATATGAAATAACCTAGATATAATATATAATGTTAGTAAGCGCGACAAGTGTAACGCGATAACCGTTCTCCAGAAATTGAGGTGGGGATGAAGGCACGCGAGAGAGCGCGTCCTTCGTCAGTACCAGACGTGAGACTGCGTGGAATGGTCGTGAGTGATCGCCTCTGCGTTTTTAGTTTATTCGGATTATTCCTCTAGCAGGTGTGTATTTTTTTTTATTATTTATTTATTTTTTTTTTTTTGGACAACACGAACTTTGTTGATGTTTCCATGCACTCTAAGGAGGAGTGGTGAACCAAAATTTTTTTAATATGGATAGAATTCTTACATCTCGCAAATTTGAAAATCTGCATTTCTCGTTCTTTTGAAGTTGCAGGTCTAGTATAAGAGAGGCAGGAGTAAAGTTTGTGTTATTCAGAGGTTTACACTTCAGGATGCGATGAATTTCACACCTGCTGTTTCTATAGGCGTTGCCATTAATAAAAAAAAAAATAGAAACATAAACTTTTTCGATATTGCTACAAAATTAACCTCCTCTAAATTTAAACCTACATTTCTTTGTCTCTTGCAACTGTTCAAAATGAGAAAGGGGTGCTCTCTTGAGGTGAAATGGGATCGCATACACTGAGCAGGGTTTTCTAACATTCGTCGTTTTGTCACTTTTTTTTTATTATAAATCGAAATGTCAACTTATTTATTCACTTCTTAGGGCGCTGTGAATTAATTTTACTTTATATTGTGTCAGTTTTATTGGTTATTGGTGTCTTTCAACGGTCAACGGTAGACAATATGTATATTTTTTAAAAGTTTAAATTTAATTAAAATTAATGTATATCAGCAATAGCGTAATTTTTATTCAAATATGATGGTATTCATAATTATTTTACTCCATTTCAATCATTTCAATTTTCAGAGTTGAAAAGAACTTAATATGTCATGTATATAGGTACATATTATAGATATTTTATCCAAAATTTTTGAATAAATTGGAACATTAAATAACTGCAATAATTCAGGAAAGCTGGAACCAGGAAAAAGTATATACGAAATAATTTATTCAATTCTGAAAATACAATTATAATATTTCATTTCTGATTTAACAAGTCCCTAATGTTATTAAATGAATTTAATTACATAATTTACGTTATCTCTATTTATAAAAATATCTTCCACAATTTAAATATAAATATTTGTATAAATTATAATTTAAAGAAGTATTTTTATATGATATTTTAAATATTATATTTTATTTAAAAAAAATAAAAATATTTAATTGTTTCACTTGAATGTAATTTTTTATATTGTGAATTATATACTATTTACTATTAAAAACAAAATATTTATATAGATTGTATAAGTTACATGAATCTCAGGACAAAAGTCGTCATTCGTCAATAACTTTTCTCAGGTAGTACTACTTGGTAATTGTTTGAAATAAGGTACTAAAATACAGAAATATTAATTACTGTCACTACATATAATGTGAATAAACAAATTTAATAATAATTGTAGTTGAATATGCAACATTTCAAAATAGATTTTTGGAATAGTCCATGAAATATTTCTATAATTTTTCAAAATATGAATTGATTCAGTTATTTTAAAAAAAAAATGTTATTCAATAAAATAATACAATAAGTACCACAAACAACTTATAGAAGGAATTTCTCTCTTTAACGTTTCCCTTTAAACTCTTTAAAGCATTGAATAATTCTTATCACTATAATGCATCCTTATGATAAATGTAACCTTTTTTTTAAATAATTCTGTAATATTTAGAAACTACTTATAACGTTAATATCAAGATATCTCCCTTTCTTAAATCAATATAGATTACAATAAAGTAAATTTCTATTCCATATTATACGATAACTTATACTCAAAAAACATCATTCATAATTTTAGCACTACCTGTCCTAGTTATAAAAAAATGGTGCGTCAATTAGTTCCATTAGTTATAGACTTCTTGACTTAGGATGCGGTATAACGAAACTTCTGGAGCGTGTAACTGGTAAACAATGGATATTGAATGCAGCCTCGTCATTGAAAACACTCCGACAACTATAAAGTTTTGACGGAAGTTGTTGTCAGTGCAGTGTTTTTATTTATTCCAATTAATTTTTGTTAAAATATTAACGTATGATATTCAACAATTAAAAAAATCATGTTTAAGTTAAAAAGTTTGCGAAGCATTTGTTATTTATAACGAGGATTGTAAATTTACTTTGGCTGTAGTAGAGTAAACGTTCAGGTTGCAAAACATTAAGTGAAAAAAACATCAACATTTACTTCACAACATCGTATTGAATTTTAACGTAGTAAAAAAAATCTCTTATTTGTGTTAAAGTAAAAAATGCATAATTTTATTATGTAATAAAAAAGTAGACATGCAAAGCTGTATTTTCTTCTTACTATGTTCAAATAATGAGTCAATGGTAAAAAGAGTTTAATTTAAGTACTGTACTGTAACAGTTTGTTATTTATTATAAATAAAGAGCTTTCTCTCAAGTATTAAAGCATGGATTTCAAATTTTATTTTGCATATTATATAGGCGTGTTCGTCTCCTGGTGAATTTCTAGTAAACTTTAGTTTTTATTAAATTGGAGATGGTATTTCTAACTCCACTCGATTGACGAACGTGTTACTGAATAAATTACATTTAATTACAGGTCTACGATATAAAAGAACTGTTGTTTTGCTACTGGAAACTCAACTTAAACGTTTTAAATACATAGTTTATTTGTGAAATATTAAAAAAGAACGCAAACTGTCAAATTGGACGTATGTTTTACAGTTTTTGTGGGCATTATAAACCTGATCAGAGACCATAACACTTGATGTACAGTCGTCGCCTCGGAAAATTTCCCTTTGCAACCTTGTTAATCACCAAATCCCGTAAGAATAACATGGTGATTAACAAGGCTGCAAATGGGAAAATTTCTAAGACGAGTGTACTTTGAAATGAAGTCGATCAAGTGCATAAATTACATTGCATAATCATAGGGAGTACAAACAGACCTTTAATTTTGTACCTGATTGTGTTTGTTATCAAAATGAAATACGCCTATTTTGCTCCAAGGGTCATATTCAGATTAGAAACTGATACAAAATAGCTTCTATGTAGTATTGAATTTAATTCATTTTAAAATCAACCTCGTTATTACATTCTTTACTTAATAAACTCTTAATAAGTAAAAATTATTGTATTAGTTTCATGTGTATTTATTGCACATCTGGTTTTAATTATAATTTGTTAATTATATTTATAATTAAAACAAATTTACATGCATATGTTATACATTCTTTCATATTATTTAATATAAAACATAATCTATTATGTTAATTATTTGATAGAGTATATTTCGTTCTGCATTGCGAGCATCCACCGTTCAAATCACATTGTTATTTTTATATTAGTTTTTACACGGATTAACATTAGGACAGCTTGGTGTTTTTTTATTGAAAGTATTTTTGGGTGAATTTATACTTGGAAAAAGTCACCTAAGTACTGAATGTACGCATACCTCAGGACACGATGAAAGTTACTCCTGCTTTGTCTGTAGGCTTTACGGGCTTTACCATGCAGTCTATGGAGGCGTGGGAATCAAAAATCTTTTGATATAGGTAGACTGGGTACTCCTCTCATATCTCCCAAAATTGCAAATCTGCATCTATTTGTCTATTGAAACTGCAGCTCTAACAAGTAAAACAGGAGTACAGTTCGTGCTGTCCAAAGGTGTACGTACCATGTATATACACTTCTCGTCTATAAAAATTTCCCTCCTCTGTACTTTTGTTAAGTTATACTTATATATTATGGGGAATGGTGATTTAAAAAGCTACAAAAGGGAACTTTTCAGAGATGAAGAAGGTATATCCGTAGACGTACGTCACAGACTTCCTTTTATTCGATTGCATTTACTGAAAATATGAGTTTAATTCGGATGACGTGAAAATATATGTCACTTTGCTATTATTGTGTTTATCGATGTTTCAAAATAAGAAAAATAGAAAAATTGCAGGCTTTTTGTCAACCGCGAAAAGCCTGCAATTTTTCTATCCCAAAGGAGTTTTTTTTTTATTTTATTTTTTTTATCATATATTTGATCAAGTATTAAAAGTGCTATGGGCTAAATATAGTACTAACAAATGTGAGCTAAATCTGTGTGCTTACCAATGTTTTAAAGATATTATAGCATTTATTTAGAGAATTCGTAGTTCCTTGCTTTTATCAATTTTAAATTTTAATACTGTAAAATATGTAATATAAATTATTTATAATTTTCTAACTTAATTATGTATTATCTGTGTATTATGTGGCTTTAAAGTTTTATAAATTATTATTTATTTACCACACTGAAGTTTCAAAATTTGCAACATTACAGTACATTGGGCAACGAGACAAAAAGCAGAATTGATTTTATATTATATCAAATAGTTTTACTGGGACAAAAAAAAAATGTATTAATTTAGCAAAAATTAAACAAAAAATTGTACAAGTTTTAAAATTTAAAGAAATAATTTTAATATTATGATAATTAAAAATAAATAAAATAAAATTACAATTTACATTTTCTACTAATTACAATTAAATTAAATAATTTTTATTGCTTTTCAAATGATAATGAGTTACTCAAACAAAAGCTTATTCTTTATACAATTCATTTACTAACAATACAAAATAATGCCATGTAATATTACGGAACTATTATTTTAATACATAAACCATATGTTACATTATATTAAATAACATATGTTTCTATATAATTTATTTGACGTTAACATTTACAGCTATATATAGGTAGTCACAACTTTGTTCTGCATGGTTAAAAGTTTTAGGCCTCACGCGCTTGGAAAAAAGACGAGCACATTCATAGATGATGATGATGATGATGAAGGCTATACGCGCGTACATAACGGGAAATCGGTCCAGCAGAGCTTCTTGCGAGAACATCAAACGCGTTTAAGAGTATAAAATAATTTTACTGTTAATTTTTTGTAACATTTTTAGTATATTATTAAAATTATCTTTTTTTTTTTTTTGTAGTATAATCATTTAAAATTATATAGGAAAAAGGATTGATTGAAGTTTAATTGTATTGTGCAATATTGTGTTTTTTTATAAAATAACGGATTAAATATTTAACTAAAAAAATTATTGTAGGTTAATCTATATAATGTTTTAATATATTATTTTTATTTTTTAATTATTTATTTTAAACAATCTATATATTTTAAATTTTAATTTTTTTAAAGAATTGAATACAGTCAATTGAGTTTTATTTAAAAAATGATTCTTAATATATAAATATTAAAGTGTAGCGCATTCATTCTCATTGCCTTCAGACTTCACCGAAATAATAGCGATTTAAGAACAAATAGCGATTTAATGTTTATCAGGAGAGAGTCCCGAGAGACAGATAGTTAAAAGTAACAAAATTATAAGAAGAGAACAAAAATGCTGTTAAATAAACTTAAAAAAATTATTTTCAATTAGTAAATAACTTGCTTCCTCAATAAAACACATTGAAAAAGTTGTCTTCTAAGATTTAACAAAATCATGCCTTAACCTCACATGCTAACAAGGGCGTCAAAAAGAGTTGTTAATATTTTCCTTGTAAACATATTAGAGTAAGGCATTTAAATATAATCTTTCATCACTATACATAATAAAATTATAAATGATCGTATCACATCAGAAAAATTATCATTAATCTCTGTACCTGTTATTTTCAATAATAAATCAAACTCGTTTTTTATTCAAAGACCAGGGCAATGAACATTATAAGGAAATACCCATGCATGCAGAAAAATATCCACGGTTAATATCATTGAGCTACAAGTTGATGCTAAAATAAAAGCGTAATAGTTACCATAGGGAGAAACCTTGCTATATTCGAAAACTACGCCCATCAATATCGTCTCATCTCCATACATATTTTCTGATGGTATCTTCCGATCTTCAATAAATTTGTCTACGCGCTTAAAATAATATTGAGATATCATTGGAATAAGCATAAGACTTATGGTTCTTAATATATACTTGTATAATCTCTGGACCGTATTATTAAGTCTTTTGAATTGTATTTATTTGAAACAAATGTTTTCTCTTGCCATTAAAAAATAAAAACAAAATATAAACTTGTAAAACTTTTAAAGTGATCATATTAAAATACATGACAAGTGTCAATTATTAGTAATTAAGTATTTTGAGAAAGTGTTTTGTTTACAAAAATCTTTAATATTATGACAAGAACAAATTTGTTCCATTTAAATTATTAATGCATATCCATTACAACAAGAATAAAAGTGTTAAATTAGTTCTTTATTAGGACAAAGTAGATTACAGAAATCCAATTTCAGTAGAAATAAAATCTTATTGCTTCCATATAAAGTAACATTTACCTTCATTATGTAGTGTAATTACACCCAAGAAATACGTGTTAAATTAAGTTTGATGTGTAGAAAGTGCTGATTTTATCAGTCAAATTAAACAACAAAACGCCCAGTTCATGCATTACTACATTTATATGTGACAAGTAAATAGGTGTCAAATTTGGTTCAATATAAAGAAAGCTTTGATTATATCAAAATTCATTTCAAATAAAACCCTTAGTTCCATAAAATAATATCTTAATTAGTGCAAGTACACGTTCAAAGATAATAAAAGACAAATTTAGTATAATATAAAGAAAGCGTTGATTATATCAATTGAATTTCAACAGTTCTTATTACAAATAAAAAGTTAGGTTCCATAATGTTACATCTTTATTTCAGTATAAGAGAGATCCAAATAATAATAATTGTCAAATAAATTTTAATATAAAGAAAACTTTGATCATATCAATATAATTTTCAAGATAGCGGTTTACAAATAAACCTTGGGTCCATAAAGTAACATCATTGAAGTATACTGTATAATTTAATAAAAAAATAAGTGTCAAATTTACTTCCATGTAAAGAAAGCTTTATATTATATATGAAATGTTGTATACATAAATAATTATGTTATCTCAATCGATTTTCAACATATTAATAATTACAAATAAAACCAATAGTTTCATAAATTTATGTCTTCATTAATGCTAGTATAAAATAATAAAAATAAATCGACTAATTTAATTCAATATAAAGAAAGCGATCAGAAAATATTTTAATTAAAAAACTCCCGTTTCATAATTTAATATCTTCATTTAAAAAAAGTACGAGTTAATAAAAATAATAAAAGTCAAATAAAGTTCAATATAAAAGAGATCATTGATATTAATTCTAAATTTAAACAAATAATATTATAAATAAAACTTTAATTTGATTTAATAAAAAGTAATGTACATGTACGATGTAATAAAAGTAATTTAGATCGATATTAAGAAAGCTGATTGTATACATCGAGTTTCAAGTATTTGTAAGAAGGTCAGACGGACCATATACACGTGAACTTGAGACAGTGGCCTAAATCCTGTCTGTGACCAACAGGGGGAAAAGTTACACAGAAGATGAACAGATAGATAGACAGAGGGCAAGTGTAAGCGATTTCCGGAGAGAAAGTAGTGGAACGTGAGATACCTCTTATCTAATATTTTAATTTGGATTTGCACCTCGTAGGCTAATTAATCTTTGTGGGCTATAAGAGGTCAATTAAAAAGTGTTTCGTTTTCTCTAAATACACACGTGTCTATTTTTTATTGATTTTTTTAATTATTAATTTATTCATTTTATATTGTTAAAATTTTTAAATAGATTAAATAAATTGATATATGAACAGAATTTTGTTATGGTTTCGTTCGAAAATTATTTGTATAAAATTGCAACTTCAATTGAAATCATAATTATTTGAAACTCATTAAGAAATTTCATTACTAACATTGATGGATAGTTTGTTTTTTAACCATTGCTACGTACATAGAATTAATGGTGATTTTTAATTACTTTGTTTTATTATAGCTTAACAACTTAAAATCTTCCCATGCAAAGGTAAAAACATATATGAAAAAGCATATTTATATTTTAACTATTATAAGCATATACACAAAATTGATGACATAATTCATGATAATAACTGTAATAAAAAACAGTATTGCATGAGATTAAGAAATTATCAACACAATGAAGTTATAAAATTTAATTTTCAATTTACATGACTTGCTATTTGTATAATCTCTATCTGCGGTTATATTAATAATACAGAGATTACCCACATGCTTTAGCTATATGAAATGTAACATAAAAAAAAAAGTATGCGAAGGAGAGGTTTATGCTAGTTAATAGATTGGGGAATTTAAGAATTTTTATTATGAATTTATATTGACGTCATCCTGAACTTGAACGGGTTTGTGTAAGTAATTCAAAAGATGAAGTGCTTCGCCGTGAGGCATAATTTTAATAATCAATTAAAAATTTACTATTTATTAATAGCACAGAATGGAATTATCATTTTTTTCAAATTGTAACAAGCTTTTATAAAGAAAAACTATTAATTATAACCACCCTTATTGTCTTATATTAGCTATTTTATTTAAAAATAATTATAAAAATAAAATTTCATTATTTTTTTCCATATAAAAAATCTAATTTGTTACTTATGATGCGTCGTACACCGTCGTGTGAACATAGTGTATGAGGACTTGAACTTTTCGGAATGACTATAAACTGCACCCCACATTTAATTAGGTTTTCATCGTATATTTGTAATGTCTTCGGTCATTGGTTGAAAATTCTGAAACGAAGAATCTAATTGGTCCAACACGAGACGAATACTTACGAGCATCTCTAACTATAAATATCCTAAATAAATATGACGGCTTATAGTGTAGACTGGGTGGTCGTACCTAGTAGTTCAGGTACTCTAGTCTTACCTGCCCTAAAATTACAAATCTGCACCTCTTTGTCTCTTTGCGCCTCCAGCAAAGAGAGTGAGGAGGAAAGCTCAATGTCATGTACAATGTCAGTACGTCATGTTCAGATAGTTATCTAACGACAAAATTTCTGGTGTGCGTGCCAAAACAAGTTGCTCTCAAATGACCCACTTATAACACAGGACCAGGCGGGATTAGAACCGTTGTTTGTTTCTTCATTATTTTATAGTTCTTAATGAGGTAGATGTAATATTAATAATTGTTTATTGAGTATCAGTACAGAATAAAACACAGTACAACAACTCAATGGGTGACATGAAAAAGGATATCCCATTTACTAAAGTGTCCAGTCACCCACACAAAAAAGATCAATAATAATCAGATATTTCAAATGAAAAACAATTACTCTGTATTTTGTATTTTGGATATCAACAAATTAATAAAAAAATTAAAATATAATCTTCTAAATCAGCTGGATTTTGGATGTAAATATAGTCTTTATGTATATTTATCATAAGACCTATAATTGCAATATAATTTCATGATACTTGGACATTAATATTCTGAGGCGCCTTTGTAAATATAAAATTAAATTTTATATTATTTTACTTTACATACCAGGGGTAAAAATTTGTAATGAAATAATTAGTCCAAGGTGGGCAAATATAAATTTACCCACTTTCTTAATTAGTGACTTCATAATTTTCTTCATAAAATAGATGTATCAAAATTAAAAAATTATTTTAATTTAACTAACTTGTAAGATTAATGGAATACCATCTCTTTTAACTTCTTATTTCTAAATGTTATAAAAAAACATTTCTCATGCAAATTCCAAGCGTAACTCGCACTTACGCTTTACAAATTCTTAAAAGGTGTTATTTGACCCTCTCCCCTCCTAATTTACTATATGTTAATTAGCATTCTGTAGTATAATGTATAAGTTTTTTTCAATATAAAAATCTAGCTCTTAAATACACCACACGTGTGTTTACTCGTGACGAACCTATAGAAAAGTGGTTCTAATGCGACCTAGAAACTTAAAAAGTGGTTTAATATTTACTTTAGTACAAAATGTAAACTCGATTCGTACGACTACGCACCAAACATTTTTTTTTCTTTTTTTTTTTTTTTCCTTGTTAGAGAATTTTAAATTTATTTTATTTTTACATAAATTTTATTCTAGAGACATTAAGGTTAGCGTTTTACATCCTTCTCCCCATTATAATGACGAGAAATACGCAACGCCAAAAATTGTTAATAATAAATGTTATGTTATAATATTTAGAACAATTTGCAGTTTGCTAAATTTTATCTCTTCAAAAACGAAAGAACAAAGCCAATTATTAACTTAATATTTTTATACTACAATACTATATATGTGAATATGTGCAAAAGAATAATATATTGTTTTTCTTTTTCTATTAAGCATACGTTATTTGGTTTTAGGGTTAACGAAAACTGATTTTATATAAATTTACATGCAAGCATGGAAAAAAAAAAAAAAACTTTTGTTTCTAAAATAGATATTTAAAAAAATAGTCTAGTCATCGGATTAACAAAAAACACTTTTACAATATCTTCTAGTTCCTTTAAAAATAACCTGTCTAGGAACTTCCCGAAAAAAATATGTGCCAAATATTAGATATGTATTATAGCAAATTTGATTTTATAAGACTTTTGTTTCTATACATAGATTTTTAAAAAAAAAAATAGACAAGATTTCACGTCAGATTAACAAAAACCACTTTTACAATATCTAGTTCGTTTGAAAATAACTTGTCTAGGACCTTCACGATATAATGTCAAATATTAAAGCGAATTTGATTTATAACTGCCTGTCAAAGTGCTTTCGACTAACTTGGGGAGTTCTGTCTAAAATAAATTTTATACATATTTGAGAGCTTATCAGATTTATTAATAGAGACCTCCGTGTCTAAAGGCCAGAAGTTTTACAAAAATTTCTGTTCCATTTTTAGGGACGTAAGTGCCACACGAGTGTCCGTAGCTACGATAGAATTATTACAATTACTGCCAAATTTCTACATGGCCATAAACTCTGTGCAGTATATTTATAATTAGCCATCAATTGATGACAACTGATGACAAATTATGTAGTATTTTACTAAAATGTTTCGCATTACACATTACAAAACTCCCTTATATTATAATAATGTTCGAAATTATTTAATATTCAATATAAAATAATTACATACATGTATATGAAAATAATTCAATTAATATTATAAAGCTTAGATATCTGTAAGAGAGTTAAATACAATAATTACTCCACAAAAAATAACAGTAAAATTTAATGTAGTACTTATATGGAAATTTAAGGTACTTAACTTTTGACCATTACTTTGCTAACTTTTATTGAAATGAGTACATGTATAAATAAATTTTGCATTACTATTTAGTTTATACTGTACTTTGCAATGTTGTTTATATATGATTCCAAATATTTATGTAGCTTTTAAACTTATAAAGTATTTTAATGTACACGACATAGGAGCTATAATAACAAGTACATTACTTTACACATTCTTTTTGACATTGACGAACGAGGATTACACGTGACTTTATCTTTTGACAAGACTAAAAGTCACTTCGAATGACCCACATGAATGAGCACTCCCTAAAAACATAATTAGCTTGAAGGCGGAGGAAGATCGAGTAATGTTTCTCAACTGTTTTTTTTTTTATCATGTTATATATTTAATCAAGCCAATTTGACAGTTCATATTTATAAACTCAACTAAGTAGCTCTCTCATTAATATATAAAAAATAATGAGTTAAACGTGTACAAGTAAATAAAAAATATATATTTAATTTATGTTTAAAAGACAGTAGTAGGAACAGAAATATGAGAGCTTATAGGTAGGGCAAATAGAAACAGCTGCAAAACCAACAGGCTATCATATAGAAGACCTGGAGTTATGTACTGTAATGTTTCAGATTATTGTAAACTCTCTAAAACCTTTAAAATTTATATGCAAAATTCTGTGACGTCATAGTCATGTAAACATTTAACATGCAACACAATCATAAGGATGTTTTACATAAGTAATACGTAGGAATGCCTTTACCCCCGATTTTGTGGGTTCAGAATTTTTTTAAAAACATTGACAGTTTTTCTAAATGTTCTCTATAATTGAACAAGAAAAAAAATACAGCTTTTCCTCTCAAAGATGATCATCCGCATAGTTCACCATGCATGGTCACCGCATTTAAAATTTAGAAGAATATCGCTAAAAAGGTTAGGTGAATTATATAGCTTCCTGCGAGGCGGAACCTCGATGGCTGTGCCCCGCTGTGTTGTGGTTACACTGTTTAACCGAACCAAGATCAATAAAATAAATACTATGGAGTATTGTTCTATTGTCATAGGGACATCATAGGTTTTACTACGGATTTATAATCTATAATATACTGTCGACACATACAGTTCTTAAATAAAAAAAAAAAAAAATTGACTTAAAAACAATTAGTTAATTTTATCAAATAAAATTAAAATTTTATTGAATGAGAGTTTTGTATGTAAAATATCAGTTTTTGAATTTAAAATGTTTTGATTTTTATAAAATTTTAATTGAAAATAAATATATGAAATTTAAAATATAAATGAAAAAAAAATGTGTTTTTAATAATATGATAACTTAAATTTAAATTAAAATATCATTAATAATTTATTTTTATATTACTATTTAATAAATAAATTCAAGGTTCAAATTACATTGAATTTCAATAATATTAAGTGAATAACATAAATTATATGACATATAACATAACTAACTTGTAAGTAATAATCATAGCACAGAAGACATCAATAAAAGATTAAAATATACAGTAGTCCCAAAGAATTAATATCTACGTATTCTACGTATTCTTTGGTAGTACGAAATAAAAATATAAATTTATCTAGAATGACATCATTCCCCTTAAAGTCTTATTTTTAAAACCGTCCTTCATGGATACAGTTAAAATCCTTATTGTGTATTTATCCAGTTTCCTATATAGTTGAATGACATGACTTAAAATAAGACGACGACAGACGCGATGACTTTGGACTTTCTTCGGTGCTTGAACCTTACCTATACAACGGCATTTTCAAATGTTCTTTATGAAATATGACATTATGAACATCAGGAAACAGATTTTAAATCACGTCTAGACTTAAATTGTATTATAATGTCATCACTAACAGATGATGTATTTTTATAATCCTTGAAAGTTAAATGACATTTGCAATGAATTGCGTTTTAATTTTTTATTATATTATTGAGAATGTCACATTTTTTTTTTTTTTATAAAGGAGTTAAAAAATTTTATAGTGTAATATTGCGAACACATAATTATATATAAAATATCGTGGCAAAATCGTGTATTTATCTGAAAGAAATGGACTTTTATTAACGGAAAGAGGGTAAAAATTTGGAATGACATCTGTAATGAATTAAAATGAAATATTTTATTTTTATTATTACTATTAACGGTCATGATATTCTTCATACAGACGTAAAAGGTATCATGAACATAACTGACAGTAGTGAAATTTTTTATCTGGTTTTAAAATATCTAAAAGAAATATTATGCTATTAACAAAAAGATGGTAAAAATGATATTCGTGGAGTATTTAATATAAGTTTTGAACTAAATATGTACGTACTGTACAGTAGTAAATAAAATTAATTAGTATCTTACCGGACTATTTCCACTCGTCGATTATGTTGTAGTACGTCGAGAAACTTGAGTTTATGAAGAAAACAGATGCACCTGAAGTGAAGTGATAATAAAGAATTAACTTTATATTTCGGTACTCAAATTTCTCGACGTACTACAACAACATAATCGACGAGTGGAAATAGTCCGGTAAGATACTAATTAATTTTATTTATATTGTTCCCTTGTCAGCAAAAACTTTAATTTTATGTAGAGTACGATTGAATGTCGTGATGTCCTTTAAAAAAGTACTGCGAACTCTCTCATATATCTATGTGATAGTTGCAAAAACGTGTATCAAAAAGAAAAAATATTGTATAACAGAATGAGGATTAAAATGAGGAATGTCATCTGCAATGAATTAAAAATAAAAAAAAAACATTATTATTGAATGTTAAAATAATATTCTTCATATATTTAATAGGGTATAAAGTATTACAAATATATCTGACAGCAAAATCGTGCATTTATATTTTTAATTGAAAGAAATGCAATTGTGCTAAAATATTTAAAAGTTTATAAATGAGCTACGTTGGAGTACTCCATTGAAGTTTCTAAGTACTACATATATATATGGCAGTCACGACTGCCTGGGGACAGAAAGGATCTTGTCGGATTTAATTGGTTCAAGTCACACATTCGCTAAAGTGTGATGTGGAATAATATTTTAGACTTAAGAAAACTTTTATATTAAAGACTCAGTGTTGTAACTTAAATGGACAAGTGTCATTTTTAAATGAAACAATCAAACTGGTACTTCAATTGTCTTGTATATAAGACTGTTTTAATTTAGTATATTTGTAGGAAAAAAATGGAAATAATAAAAGATTTTGAATTTAATTTAATGTTTTAGTATATTTTATTAATAGCTTGTATAATGCTTGTTAATAATAGTTTCTACGTACACCGCTGGTGTTTGATCAATAAATATTGTAATATCTTGAAAGTTTGAGATTTAATTCTAAGCTGGTATTACTTGATACAATTATTCTAATTGTTGTCCCTTTACAAGAAAACTTCATATCATAGACATACTACACGTCTGTGCTTCATTTTTGTTTGTGTGGAGATTGAATTTTTTTAATATATGGAAAAATTGTATCGTGCATATATAAGTACAGGCTTAATATTCAGAAATAGTTATAATTTTTTAGTTGGGAATTAACTTATATTCGTATTTTTAAAATAAAATACAGTATTGAGAGTGGTATCATGAAAAAAAAAAAAAAAATCCATGTGCTTCTATAGGGAATTCTTTATAATATAATTATATACTCACAATATCATACCAAGGAAATGCAGGCAAAATTAAAATTATATCAAATTAATATAAATTTTAATGCATACAACAAGTTGAAAAACAACAAAAGCAAACATAATTATAATGAAAGTTCTCATTAGATATTAGCATATTAATTATACTTACAAATTTAGAAATGGAAATTTACAATCAACATTTCATAAAGTGAAAATTAAACTTTCAACTACCAGATACACATGCAGTATACCGTATTTATAATAAAATGCTGCTACCGTTTAGCTTTAGACAGGTAGAGAGCAGTACTTGAAGTAATGAGAGCATGAGCTCGTGTGCATCTTTAACCTCACGTAGTAATAACTGTCTTAGAGCATACGGTTATATTACTTTATTATATATTAGTTCGTATATTATAATTACGAGACTTAGAAAGTTTGATATAATATTATTTCGCAATACACTTTATTTAAAAAATATGCACTTTAAGTAAGAAATTATTTTATGATTTTTAACATAAAAAGTGAGAGTAAATTGAATTTAATTCTTAAATTATTTATTATGCTAGTAAATCTTAATAATCTTTAGTAAATTCTTATGAGTTTTTTTCATGACACCAGATATAATTTATGTAAATTTTAATTTAAGTATTGCATAATATCAGTTTTATTAAAAAATGTGAAAGTATTTTGTAGATGTGTGGGAAATTTAATATTTTCTAATATTTTTATTGATTTTTACTATATAGAAAGATTGAAAAGTACCAACTAATCTTTTTATCGCAAATGTATACTAACAGAAGTAAGCAGATCATGAAAAAGACGTATTCAGCGTTATTGGTTTCTGAGCGTTATTGTGGTTTTATTAGTGCTCCTTTTTGCAATGACTCGTACGGATATTTAAATTTTGAACTCTGTGAAAATTAAAATAACGCAACCCTGGAAAGATTCTATAGAACCATGACTATAGTTTAAATCAATTAAGTTAATTAAGTCACTATATAAGAATATATTGAAATATAATATATATTGTTCACTCGATCGTATCATTCTATTTTGACATTTACATTTTTTTTTTTTTTTACATTTTATTAAGTTCATAAAATGCTTCAAGGTATAATTTTTATGTTAATTAATTATAATAACTACTTTTTATACTAAGATAATATTACAATAACTAATAAATATATATTAATAAATGTTATATAAAATTAGCAACAATTAATGTTTTAGTAATTTAGTATAATTTAAAACTGATGATTTTATACGTTTTCTCTTAGATTTAGATAATGATTTTTGAACAAGGAAACAATTACATTGAATTCTATATATCATAATTTCTCACTTTCTCAATATGTTATTTCATTGTTACTATTGGAAAGTATTATACGGAAAAGAATCTCTTTTTATTAAAGGGTGAGAATTATTAATGATTTGTACGTCTCAAAAGATCGCTGCTCCAATTTGTTCAAGCAGCTTATAAACACGCAAACATTCAACATGATTCTCGCGCTCTGTTTTCATGCCTCTAATTTTTCATTGTTACTTTATCATTCATCTGTCAACCAATAATTATGATTTAATATTCTATTGTTAAAATTATTTAATTATCAAGTTATACTTAAATGTAGTACTATAACAAAAGTCGTATATTTTCATGGATTGTTTATTACAATAGTGTAATGTATTATAAAAAGGAAGATCTTTACAATACAATGTTATGACATCATTTAGATATTGATATAATAAAGACGGATGGATTTTATATGATTGAGTTATCCGAATAATAATATCAATGTATTGATACTAAATATACTCTATTTAAAATAAAAATTTCTGCTCATGTTTTTTGCATAGCCAAATAAGCTATTCTGAATGGAGTGTATCATGTGTAGTGATATACAGTAGTTTAGGAATTGTTATTATTCATAATATCTTTATTGATTTTCGATTCTGTACAAAATGTAAGCTCGTCATAACTTTTTAATCATTATAAAAAATATTTTATGTATAGTTCCTCAAAATTTAAATAGAACAAAAGAAATAACTGCAAAGAAAAAATTATGAGAATTTGTCCCTTCATTAAAGAAGTAATGCCTTCATTGACGGTCATATATTGCTCATATGTCCCGATGATATAAAATATTTTTTACACCTGAATATCAAGGACAAATTGTTTAGTAACCTTTTAATATAGAAAAAATATTTGTTGTCATTTTTTATTTATTAATTTTTTAATGTTTTTATATAATGCAGTTTTGATTAAATTTGATCAAATTCCCTAAGACAATATTCTTCTATATGCTGTTTTTCTCAACAACGACTGTATTATTTCATTACTTTTTTCACCTAATAATAATAACGTAAGAAAGGTTTGTTACATTTTTTTAGCGTGATTTATCATTTACTAAGAATAGTACAGTCGCATTAAACATTGCTCAATTTAAAAGATATAGAATATTAATGATTGTATATAACTGCAATAATAATTATTATTAACCACCACCGTATATATAATACTTCCACAAACTTCTGAAGATACATTGATGTATTAATTAGTGGCAAATAAAAATTACCATTTATTACAATATTATATTAGCTTAGTTATTTATAATTATTTTACTACTCAATAATTCATAATTATAATATATTACAAGCTTCACTTTATAGCAATAAAAATTCCAGTACTAAAAAATATAACTTCATGCTGTAATTAAAATACAATAATCTTCAATAGTATAAACTTTCATATAATATTTTATGTTATTATAATAATATATATATAATTAATAGCCAAACTGTAGCAGAACAAACTCATATAATTGAAATTTATGTATTGACTTTGGGTTTGCGGACCAAGCAGTCATTGCCCGTGTTTGTTATTATTTTTCTTAGTGCATATTTGTTTAAATTTATAATGAATATATTTGGATTAAATATATAGGAAGAGCATGTTTTGGGGTAGGAAAAGGTGGGAATATGTTCGATGAATCTTAAGCCACCTCAGTCTTTAGCAGCACTTGGGAAAGAAGACATCAAGTGCGCTTCGCAATGCGCATTTGTGCCCCTATAGTTCATCTTGCACTTGAAAATGAAGCAAAGTGTTTTTTTTTTAACTTTTATCGGTAATAAATTAAGTAAAAAAAAAATCTAAATGTTGCATTATTCACTATATTTTCAGTTTTGTAAAGAAATCTTCCCTAAAAAATATAATTAGTATAATACAATATATAACATTTTTTTACATATAGGTTTAGATAGGATGGTGGGAAAACCGAAAAATCAGCTGACTTGAAGCCTCTATTGTTTTAGCAAAACTCACATAAGAATCACTAACATAATGATTGTATATTTCATTAAATCAGTGATACATTGAAAATACAGCTTAAGGGCATTGCGTGTAGCACCGGTAGTTGGCAACACTGACGTATCTTCACCATGTTAATTTTTTATCCTTGCTCCTCGGAGTAATTTTTATGCTAGAGCTAAGATGATTGCTGTAGTATCAAGATAATTAGTATCTGGCTAAATAATCAGGCTTTATTTAGCCAAATTGTGCACTTGGGCTACTAATTATCTTGATACTACAGCAATCAGCTTAGCTCTAGCATAAAAATTACTCCGAGGAGCAAGGATAAAAAATTAACATGGTGAAGATACGTCAGTGTTGCCAACTACCGGTGCTACACCCAATGCCCTTAAGAAACATATGAAAGCCAATGGAGCAAGTAGAAACGATACGAAAACAATTAATTCCTCTATGTATAAAATAATAATAATAATTGTTTATCATTATACATGTATTTTGATTAGTCTCATTACATTAAATATGCAGATTAAAATTAAGTCTGCTTTCAAGAGTTGATGGCTTGATACAATTACAAAAAATTATAATCGTACATGCACTTACCATAAATATTTGCATTAATATTAGTGCCGGGTAAATTGCGAGAGGGAAAGCCAAGTTCAGAGGTGTAGATAATTAGTTCGTTGCACTTTGATGTAAGTCTTTGAATATTCTGCCCCACTTACACACCTGTCACTTGTAATCAGCGTGTACGGAAAAATGATTATTAACATTTAAATTAATTAATTTAATGTTCTCACTGCAATTGCAACATACGTATTCAACGTTTATTTTAATCAATAATCATTAAGAAAAATTTAATGTTAAACAAACACTTCAAAGTATAATTTTTAACTTACATCACATTCCTCTAGGTGTCCTAAAACAGACATTCATATTTCCTGTAAAGGATTTTAGCACACATAGACTACACTTCACTTTGGGAGTTTATGTTTAATACTTTTTTAATATTTTTACATTTACTGCGAAGTTTTTAGTCAAATTCAAATATAACGCAATTGATAATTTTTTTTAATTACAACTAATAATTTATAATTAAATATTTTTAAAAATGCTTATTATATTGAGTTTTAATAAAAATCGTATTTTTGCAGAAATTTTAACAAAGCAATTTAATAATTTTGTTGTAGAATATTTTGAAAGTAAGATTGTAACTGAATTAAAATTTATGTTGTTACTGCATGTATCTAATAGTATAATGTTTATATTTACTTTTAAGTAAAAAATATTAAAAAAAAATAAAAAATTAATAATGAAATAATAACTATTTCAAATTATTACGGCAATATTAACTTTAGGACGTTAGGCCAGAAATGAGACTTAAAATATTGTACAGTCGTCGCTTCTGAAAGAGTTCAATACAGTAACAATATTTCTGTTTGCAGTCTATCACAATAGTGATTAACAACACTGCAAAAAAATGATTTTTCATAGAAGAGGAGGAGCACATAATATAATTGTACACAAAAAAAAATATCCTGTAGATTTCTTTAATTTCAAAAGCATTAATTAAATTTTCTGCATAAATATTATATATAAATTCAACTCACATTCACTATGTTTATTTGACGGTGTTAAATACGGATCCGTTGACGACGGATGATGTTATTCTTATGAGTTATGAGGCGTCGTTAACGAATCCATATTTAACACCACATCATGTATATGTAGTCAGCTGTCATGCATGTGATTGAGTGATTATCCGTCGTCAAAGAATACGTATCAAACATCGTTATGTAAGAGTAGTGTACTATAATTATGCTCTCTGGTAAAAACATTATTCTTTTATATCTCATATCATTAAAACACAATATAATAAAATAAATTCCATGGAGCTTGCTTCTATAATTTGCAACACAAACATCTAAAAAACAAAATAACTAGTTTTGTTACACTTTATGATTTTGTAGGTTAATATAAATATTAGGCTAACAGGACAATAAATAAACACAAGTATCGTGACAAAAGTTTATAAGTAATTAATAATTGTACACTACTGACATTAATTAGTTAATTTTTAGCACCGCTAACTTTAATTATGGTTATAATAAATAATTCTATTATATTATAATTATATACATTTTTGTCATTTATTAATTTATTTAACGCTATACACCGTACACAAGTTTGACTCAAATTTGGGTGAATGAATAATCATAATAATATTATAAGATTTATATGTAAAGATTTTTCATGGTTCATATTTAATATCTAACGTTATTTTTTATGTATAAATATATTAACGGGTAACGCACAAGGATAATTATCATTAGTCATGATGTTATGTTATTTAAATTAGGGTTCAAGCTAATATATAATTGATGAATAATATTATTAAAATATATTTCAATGCATATGAATAATTTAATTTATATATGTTTGTATTGTAATTTAATCATTGTATATTGCCTAATGATCAAATAAATATTTCTAATTTCTAATAGTTATACGAATATGTATAATAATGTTATTTATGAAATTTACTGTTTAAGTTTTGTGCTTTACAAAATATGTTTACGGATGACCATTAAAATATATTCATATTTATATGTGAAGGAGTATAATTAATTAATGGAAGAGTTTAATCAACAAAAAGTAAATAGTTAACTTTACATTGTGTTAGTTGAACTCATGAACTATACCTATCACAAAGAGATAAAGTTCAAAATCCTACCACCAGAGGTTTTTTACAGTACTTAGATTTATATATTGTTACATCAAACCCTAATTGGGTACTTCTACTTGTTAATTACTCACCAAGTTTGAAATCCCGAACCTTCAGAAATCCTAACTTGAGCTTATCACGGACTCATTGAGATTGGGGGCAGTCATAGCCTTGCAATCCAACCCGGCATTTGCCTGCGACTGAGGGAAACATGGAAACCTCAGTCAGGATGGACGCCAGAGCCTTTGTTAATGAACTGGAATATAATGGTCTGAAGCCAGGGGAATTAAATAGCAGGAAAGAACAACGATGTACCTCTGGGTGAGGAGCATGATTCTTTTTTGGAAATGGTCATCCATCCATTCTATTAATACTCGGTGTTGCTTGACTTTTGTGATCTCACGAGACGCGGTCATAAACACTGCGTCAGACCTCCCACCTACACCTCGGGAAATCACGAACGTTTTTCTTTTTTTTTATGGGCGTTATCACGTAGCTTATGGAAGCGTGCAATGGTGAAATGGAACGATTTTGAGATCGCTAGACTCCTACTTCATCAAAATTTCAAATCTATATATATATATATCACTTTGCGCCTCTTACTTTAGCACATAATGCCATGTCTAATTTTCGAGTTGGTCCAGCAAAAAAAATATTTCACTTATATAAATATTTACTCTCTAAAACACAATAATTTACATTTTTCTTAAAAAAATGCGGAAGAAGTTATGATCTCTCCCATATACTTTAAGTGGTGTTCTTATAATTACGCATACATTTCAATTAAATATTTTTCTCTTCCAAAACTAGCTAACAAGAATTTCAATTAAAAAAACACCATTTTATATTTCACGCTAGTGAATTCGTGCTTTCCTTGTATTTTGTCTAATTAAAGTGAAATATTCTGTATACAGTTTTATAACGTTATATATTATACTCGCTAGCTAATTTGTATTTTAGCTATTTAGCTATATAGTAATATGTAATATATTACTATATTATTTAAAAAAAATATATTTTTATCGAAAATATTTAATTGTGACTTACTGTGCTTGCTACAAAGTTACCTACATTTTTTTCTCATTATATAAAATATTTTTTCATTAACCCAGTTAATTAAAAATGCAATAATATTAATAATAGTACAGCTAATTAAATTAAATTAAGTAGCTCAATAAAGTTAGATTTTTGAAAAAGTGTCCTTGCATTTTTAGGTCAACAATCCAAGTGTCCAACAATCCTTTTTCCATTTTCCAAATAGCCAAGTCATACGACAAATTAATTGAATTTTATTAAAAAGTACAGAACGATGTAGTTCAGAATAGTAGCTATTTACAATAATTATGTTCATTGAATAATCAACAAATTATTTGTTATCAATAAACAAATTTATAAGGAATTTAAAAAATGATGATAATACGGATTCCTTAGATAAAGAGTTAACTCTGATAAGTGAGATAAATATTATAAAATTATTAACAGTACAATTGCATAAATTAATTCATTTAAATTTCTTTATATAAAATTAAATTGATTTAAAAATATATTTGAATGATAATTTCTTGTAAATATAGAACATATGAAAATTTTAGTAAAGAATTGAAAAAGATTGGAAATTAATGATAATTTAATTTTTTCAATAAATTTAAATAAGACAATTGCACTGTAGAAAAAAGTTAATACCTCATTTCAATCTTTTCATCGGAGCGTATGTGCTTATAAGTATATATGTAATGTATATTACATTATGTAAATATACGCCTAAGAAAATATAGTGTTTTGATGTGAATAAAATTCCTAATTTAATATACGAAAAATTACTGTTCTCTAGGGAGTTTTCGTTAATTTCGTTTACTCATATATATAATTATAGTCTTTCGATGTAACAGTATTTAAATGCCATTTGTTAAATTCTTTCAATATGGCATATTTCCACACAAAATATCAATTAAAAATAAGAAACCTAAATTTTGAATCATTAAATAGTTTAAATTTCATGGTTCATAAATTAACAAAACTGTTCAGGTTAAATTTCGTGATGGAGAACATGAGGTAAAAATGTTTCTTAAAAGTTGGTGTGGTGAAATTTTACACTGTTAATAAAAGTTGGGACCATTTGCTTTTAAAACGTAAACTCCCGTTATAATCTTGGGTAAAATTGAGCTTTTAATTCTGCTACTTTGCATTTTTACACAAAGTTTATCAGAATGTTTAAGTGGTGGAATGGAGAAAATAATATGGTCTCTTGGACGAATTCAATGAATATATACAATACATAAATAAAAAAACTGTCTTAAATTTTACTTTCTATCTTATAAAAATTACGTAATATATAGTTATGATCAGATGATGATGTACTTCATTCACCATTGAAAGTCAATTTTGGATATTCAAATATTTTTCAATCAAAATATATTATTATTATAGATCGTGTTTAATTTAACTTTTAAATAGGGAGTATTATTTGCTGATTGCTTGTTTGTGTATTTTTTTAAAAATAATTATTTTAATGTGTCATCTTTAAAATACCATGAATTAATTTTAAATCAATAATTGACTTATTACAGACAAAATGGTTACTTTTCTTTTCACATATTAATTTTAATAAAATAATAATTTAATATGAATTAAAGTTTTTATCAAACATGAAAATTTTACAGTGTATTCTGTGATTCACGCTATATTTATTTGTTTGTATATATAGGTCTAATTTCCGCATGGCATATTGAATAGAATGAACACATGTGAAGGTATTTACTGTGAATATAACAGGTCCCCTTTATAAATGTAATAAACTTAAAAGCAAATTACAACGATGCGCTTCAGTAAACACATGCAGTCTTTTGATTCTAACTCTGATTTCTAAGAAAATGTAATAAAAAATTATGTATATGTTTATCATAAATTATTTTTAGATTTATTTGTTATTATAAGTCATTTACTTGTCTAAAACGTCAAAAAAGCAAGGTGACAAATGCTTCAAAATAAGGACAACCATTATGTAACAATGGAGAAGTTGTGTACTTCCTCCAGTGCGATCTCATTAATTTTGGAGTAGAGTATATAACATGGTATATAAACTCTTGAAGAAACATTGGCTCACTATGTAAAAGAACCCCCTAAAATGGCAATGAAAGATTGGTAGTTATTACATTTATGTCATTTTCTTATATATTTTCGTCCAAAACGGGTGCCACTGCAGTGCCACACATCTGATTGAAGTCTGACTTTAAGCAGCTTCTTCTGTAAACATGACAAATTTATATATTAATAATAAATTTATTAACTTTATATTGTTTGATTATTATTATTATTAGATATATATCAACATTTGTTTTTTTTTTAATTTTGTTGTTTTAAAATATTAAAAAATAAAATGATTTTAAAATATTTTATTAAAATTTTGTGTTACTTACATAAAATAAAATATGTATTAAAAGTAGACTACAATGTTATTTGTTAGCATTCTGTATACTCTTATTTGCTTCATTGCTTTAAGGCCTTGGGTAGTTAGATCAATAAAATTACATACAACAGTACTATAATTATTAATGCATTTCACATGCATTTTGTATTTATAAATTTTTTTAATACCATCTGTTTTCAAAGAAATTACAGTAACCTATTTATTTCGATTACAGTCTTTTGTATTATATACAACAAATAATATTGTTATAATTGTATACGTTCAAATCGTATCATTAAATCTAAAGTAATTAAAAAATAAAAGACATTATTAAACTAGTCATACTAACCTATATTATGATTTTTTTTATTACTGTTAACTTGCAACAGATGAATGTTAAATTAAATTCATTTTTCATTTCACCTTGCCCAAAGGTATATTTTATATTACCAGCATCTTTTAAACCGTACAATGAAATAAATTTATGGCTTCGGTCAGAATCATATAATATAAAAATATATATAACTTTACTTATACATAAGAAAATAACTCAATTTTGCTCATTGTCTGATAACATAATATACAATTGTATTACTTTAAAATACCCTCCGATTCTGGTTCATGACCCTAAAATTTTACACCAATTACATCATGCATGTATTGAACTGGAATACACTGCCGTCTTTTTATAGTGATAAAAGTATATCAAATTAATTTGGCTTTTACATTATTGTATTGTTTAAGTCAAGAAAGCTTATTATATACTAACTTGTAAGAAAGCATAAATCTCGACCTTATGACCACGAAAAGCAAGGTCTATTATTACATTATTATATTTATATTTTATAATGAAATTTCCATTTGCAGCTTTGTTTATCACCATGCTTTGTGAGTAAGACTGCAAAAGATAATTTTTCAGTATATTTTTCACAGTAAAATATATTTATACATATATACATATACACACATATATATATATATATATATATATATAGCAATTCAACAATATATTAAGTCCGCCAGATATATATAAAAAAAAGATATTTGTATTAAGAGTTATTTTTTTGGTCTCAAAACATTGAAAGTAACCTTTATACGCAAATTTGGTGGTCTCATGTTTTTTCCGTGTACCCACATTGTAAAAATCTTTATGGAGAAAGATCCTGTTTTTTCAGATCGCTACTGACCCCTTCTGGCGTCGTAACTTTAGCCAGCCCGAGACACAGCTGATGGGAGATTTCCTATATAGCGGAACTTTTATGTATAACACGCATGTTAGGCATTAGGAGATGTATAATTATATATTTTGACAAGACATTTTTGTGGTTGCATTTTTAATTTAAAATATATAGCGGGAATTGATTTCAAAACATTATTAAGTTATTAATTTCATTATTAACCAGTTATTTTATATAATATTTGAATGGAATAATTTTTAGGTTATGAATTATGATTATATAATATAGCGGTATTCGTATGTTAATTGAATGTATTTCAATCAAAACAGTTAAATTCTTTAAATTACTAATACTCATCATATGGACAATACTGTTTTATTTTTTTTTGTATTTAATCATATTAGCAGTTATGAGATGTTATTTTCATTCACTCGAATCAAACAGTATAATATATTTGATTACTCGTCACTACTGTATACGTATAGTGATAATTTTAACAGTTTTTGACCTACTTTTAACTATTCTGCAATTGTTTTAATGCATTCAAAAAAATACAAATGCCAATGATTGCTAGAACAATATACACTAAACTATACAGCAGTCCACCTATAACAACAAATAAATCACAAAATTTTTAACTTGAAATAAAATTAAACAAAGAAACCCCAGAATTTATTTGTTGCTCAAACAAAATTGATATTTCTTCATTTTTTTATATATTTATTTTATTTCGTACATACATATGTACACTATTTATTTTTATTGAAATTAAAACAATTCGAGGTCTGCTATATTATTATTGGTGTAATTTGAATGAAATATGAAATAAAAAATAATTCACAACGAAACTATTATTTGTTACTATATATAATAATAATAATATTGTTTTTTAAATAATATAAACAAAAGACTTCTAAGTATTTTAGAAGAAAAAAAAATCAATATAAAAAAATCATGCAACTACAAGCAGCTTGTAATCAAATTTTCTAGGTTAAATCTTATGTTATAATATATTATTATTACTTCTATAACGTCTCATATCGATACAACGAAATTAAGAAACATTTGGTTCGTTTAGTTCGTATATAAAAGATTCTAAATTATAGATATAAAATATAAAAGAAAACAAATGTTATAAATAAATTTACAGTGTGTTGAAGTATTTTTAAATATTCTATTCTACTGGATACACGTGATGTCGTAAATCATTTTCAACAGTAATCGGAGTTAAATTGGCATGATTTGGTACCTCAAAATTACATATTACACGAACACAGAGGGTCAATTTATAAAATATCCAATTTTTCTCATCCCACTTAACTCACTCTCACGATATTCAATAACTGTTCATTGTACCGAAATAGATGAGCATAAACGTTTAACTATCCTCTAGCATGTGTTTACTGCTGGCTAACAGTACTACTTGTTTTTTTATAATCATTCTTACGAGATCAACTAAAATTGTTGTTTTGAAACGTAAAAATATTGGTAAATATTACTCTTTGCAAAACATTAAAATAATTTTATTGTTTTATTTTAGTTTCACATAAATTTGTATTGAAATAAAATTTATTAATTTATTTTGTATAATATAATTATATTAAATTACTTGTTATTGATTTTTTAAGATAAAATTTCATTTAAGGGCATTGGGTGTAGCACCGGTAGTTGGCAACACTGACGTATCTTCACCATGTTAATTTTTGATCATTGCTCCTCTGAGTAATTTTTATGCTAGAGCTAAGCTGATTGCTGTAGTATCAAGATAATTAGTAGCCCAAGTGCACAATTTGGCTAAATAAAGCCTGATATAAAGAAAAGTATTTTTTTTATATTTTAGAAAAATTCATGCAAATTTAAAAAATTACTAAAAAATACTTTTCTTTAAATCAGGCTTTATTTAACCAAATTGTGCACTTGGGCTACTAATTATCTTGATACTACAGCAATCAGCTTGGCTCTAGCATAAAAATTACTCCGAGGAGCAATGATCAAAAATTAACATGGTGAAGATACGTCAGTGTTGCCAACTACCGGTGCTACACCCAATGCCCTTAAGATAAAAATTATTGTCCACACGAAAGCAGATATAAATACATTAAATACATTAATATGCCAATTAATACGTCCACGTTGGTTTCAAATACAGAATAAAATAATTTTATCAGATTATTACCGTATGGCATAATAAACATGATATGATTATTAATTTGTTTGAAATATTTCGCATAAAATTATTGCAATGAATGCATTTTTAAACTACATTTAATTAATTCGTTGTAATAATATTACTTTAATTAGTTAACATTTTGTAGACATGTCTGACATTGTATTTACTTCACAAAGTAAAAAGTTGAGTATGAATATAAATTTGATATTCTTACAAGAAATCGTTACATCTTACATCTAAAAAGTTGATGTCAAATATTTTGTACGACGTGTAGGTCTCTAAATAGGGATAAAAAAAAAAGCAAACACTTGATTTCTTAACTTATTATATTACTAACAAAACAATCACTTTAAAAAATATTAAAAATACAAACTTTATATTTAAATAATGCAAGAAATCCCATTACAATACAACGCACACAGATCCATAACATATAATATAGATACTCCGTAAATGCAAATTTTTCTTATTTTTTAATATTTATTTTAGTTTTAATATAACAAAATTAACAAAAAAAAATTGAAGCTTTATATCTGTGAGAAGACAGTTTTTTTTTATATATTATATTATGTTCATACATGATATTAATTAAAAAATATTCAATAACAAATTACTAAATTTATATTTAACAAAAAAAAAACTCAACGAGATGCCCGTGTAACTTTCATTTCTAATAATTCTATATATATATATATATATATATATATATATATATATATATATATATATATATATATATATATATATATATATATATATGTATATATATTATATATAAATCAAGAAATAAATAATTTATCTTATTGAACAATATTATAATATATCGGAGAAACTCCCTAATTTTTTGTCTCATTAATAATTAGATTGATGTCATATGTTTCGTGGTGTTATTATTTCACCTAACCTCGAGTTCGTTCTTTTGTTTTAGCACGATGGTAGCGTGCGTTGCTAGCAGTGGAGTATCCAGTTCTGACATGATGGTCCATGACACATCTTCTCACCACCCCATGGCGGCGAGGGCTACCGTCAGATCCTCTACAGCATCCTCCTCCGTAGAGCGAACTTCATCCCCCGCGCCGTCCAATCACAGCAGTTTTCCGTTCCGACTGTCCGGAGAGCACACCACATCGTCAGCTGTTCTGGAACGAGCAGCATCCGTGGTCAGTTCTGATCAACATTCCATCTACAAACAGCGCATTGACGCCATGTTTGATGAAACTAGATCATCATTGTATGGTCAAGCTCCAGCAACAAAACGTACAAATTTTGTACAAGCAAGAATTGAAAAAATGTTTCAAGAATTATCAACATCATCTGAAGATGATAATGAAGAAGTTGATAATAATAATAGTGTAAATAATATTGTAAGTAGTACTACTAGTAGTAATGATAATAATATTATTATTAATGAAACGACGACAAAGGCGGTAGATGAATTACAAACATTTGATGTATATTGTTTAGGTAATGTACCATTAGTTGATAAAGATACAACATTATTAAATTTACAACAACCATTAAAAGAATTATATTTTAAGTACAGAGAATTAGAAATACATAATTTAAAACCACCTATTAGTAAATTAGAAATATCAACAGATGGTTTAAAAGTTATACAAGGAAATCGTTCTGAATTAAATCCATTTTCAACAATTGCAGTTTGGGCTGCTGTGAAATGTGTTTCACGTTCAGAAGGTTCAAAATTAGCCTTTTTACCATTGATAGCAGACCCTGATGGCCAAGATAAAGGTGCATTATTCAATGAACTTACAACAGAAAATGAAATTAGTTTGGCAAATGGTACTCATTCGCCATTATTGGCAGTTGTTATGAGACAAAACGGACCAACAAAACAACTACGTTGTCATGTATATGTTTGTACATGTTCAGAAGATGCAATTGTTATGGCTGCAAATTTATATCAAGCTCTCATGTCAAACATGAAAGTAAAACAACAAACACCGTTACCACCACAACCTGAAAAACCAATTAGACCTCCAAGAAAACCAAAAAGTAAAACTTCTAGTGAAGATGATGAAATATTAGCAGAACCAGACACACAACCAAAATATAATCAACATCAACGTAGAATGTCAGTCAGTAAGATAAAAGATCCGACTGGTGATATTTTGACCAAAATTGCCATCCCAAGAAGTAGAAGTTTCTTAATGAAACATGCTACAAGAGGAGGAAATAGCAGCTTACATGACTTATTTGCAGAAATACGCTCACAAGAAGGTGTAACAAATATGGATGATGTATTAGAGAAAATTGTTAATACAAATGGTATGTCTTTCAATGATTTAAAACCATTATACAAAGAATTATTATTAAAATTAGCAGTAACATTAACAAGAGATGAATTATATTTACGTAGTAAAAATATAATGAAACGTCAACAAAAAATATCAACAAAAAGAAATAGAAGAAAACATGGTTTTAAATATGCATTTCGTAAATCTGTTAAAAAAATACATACAAAAGTTACTTGTAATAAACAACCAAGTTCATTTGAATTTACATCAATATTATTTCCAACAAAAAGAGGAGGTGTTCAAAGATCATCTTCTTCAACATCATCATGTTCAAGTTATCATACATTACAAAGAAGAGGTATGAGAGATAGAGCTAGAAAACATAAAGAGGCAGTCGAAACTCGACTTACGAGTATTGCAAATCGAGAAATTCGACGAAGTAATAATACTACAAATGAAAGTAAGAAGTCGGAAGCTCAAATGAAGAGAGAATCATCAAGTGGATATGTGTCATGTAGTGAATGTAGTTTAAATTCATGTTTATGTGATACTGATAGCTGCTTAGATAGTGACAAATGTTATTGTTCTTTACAAAATAACAAGAAACATGTTGTTACATCGACTTCTTGGAGACATCATTTAAATAAACCTCCCAGCTCTCACACAAGTAGAAGTTTACAAATGTTATTAGAACAACCCATTATTAAGAAAAGACCAAGTTCATATACAAGTCGTATGGATGTATATGATCAATTACCATCAGGAAAATTAACAGCTAATAGAATTGCAGCACCAAAATTTAATAGTGTTGATAATTTAGCATTAGATTATGAATTATTTAGATATAATTCACAACAAAATTCAGTTTATACATCAAATTCACAACAAAATCAAAGAGTTTTAGTTGTTTCTGCAAGAGATAATTGTGGTAGATTAATTTATATGGGAGAAGCTGATAAAAATAAGAAAAAATTACGTAGAGATCCAGCAAATGAAGCATTAGCAGTTAAAAAATCTGCAGAAATTGCATCATTATTCTCTGATATGAAACTTAGTCAAACTACGAATATTAGAGGGGTGGAATTTGAAGATGAGGGTAGGGGGGTTGATGTTGTTGAATCAGAATATAACACTCTAGAGCCACCTCAACATCCCTTACCTCTCAGTAGAAGGGGTAGTTATCCAGGGAGTAGTTTGGAGAACTCATTGGGGTATTTGCCATAAACGTTTATAATATGTACAGAAATATTAGTTATAAAATGTTATATGGTGTTTTGGTAATATTGTAAAATTAATACGTAAAAATTTGTACTTTTATGGTGGTTTTGGGATTATTTTTGTTACAAAGTTGTTGTAAAAATATTTTTGTAAAGTCTTTATCTAAAAAACGAGAACATACTCGCTACACTGATTATTATGAGAAACTATTTTATTATACAGCGTGAAAAAATAAAAAATAAATAAATAATAATGATTTTTCAAGAAAAAATTTAATTCTATTCTGTTATGAAATTATAAAAAGGGTTGGTGAAAGTCTTTAAAATTATCAGATATATTAAAATTAAAAAAGGTGAAAGCTTATCTTTTTTTTTTTAATTTCCTTATACTTTTATTGAAATCCTATTGATATTCAGTAATATTCGAGTAACTTAGTGATACGTAAGCCATTAAAATAAATATTTTATTGGCTTTCGTAATATTATTATTGTAATAATTTTATAATATATATACTATCTTGCTCAAATGTTATTTTTCTACTTATATTTTGTATATAGTGTAATTTATGTAATATATTTTTTTATGTACGAGTGAGTTATAGGTTATAGATAGAATATAAAATATGTATAAATTATAATTTGATAATATTTACTCATAATAATACAATGAATTTTTAAATTTATGGAAAATATTTACGAATGTTAATTTGTGGTGTGAGATTTGTAAATAAACTGTAAATTTGAATAATTTTTTATATACTAGCTTAATTAAATTAATTGATGAAATGCTGTATCTAGCTGAGTGTTAATTTCGCGTAACTGGTAAAATAATATTTATTTCAGTATTTCTTGTTGTAGATTATATAAAACAACTAATCATTTATATTTTGTTTGTAAATGATAGAGGCTTAAAAAAAATATATTTCCATTGCCGTTATAATATAATAATGTAACACTTGTGTGGAATTCTGCAGTTTTCAAGCCATTTTGTAAATAAAAATTAAGAACTTAGAAATATTATTTTGTAAAATTATATTTTATTTTTGTTATTTTTTCAATAAAAAATGTATTAATTAAATTGCGTTTTATATTTAAAACATAACCCATATAATAAATCATATTTCTTAATTTAAAATAATTTAATTAAGAATGTAGGATTTAAGAATTATTTAATCTTACGACCAGAGTGACCAGACGCGGACGATCCAGGAAAAAATTTCAAAGGGGGGGGGGGGGGGGGGCTGTAAAATTTCGGGGGGCTGCTTAATGTTAAAAAAAATGGAGTGGGGGAAACGCCTATATTGCCCATGTTAAATCCAAAATTTCGGGAGCGGGGGGGGGGGGGCTGCCCCCCAGCCCCATTCCCCTGGATCCGCGCTTGCTTACGACACGATATTTTTACAACAAATATATATCAAACTATACAATATATATATTAAAACACTATAGGACTTATAGTACATATATTATAGGGAGTTTTATAGGCCAAGCATCTATACATCCGCACAGTAATGAATTTGACAGGGATAGATAAAGGATTAGCCCTGAATAATCGTAAAAATACCTCTATATACTAGCTATATTAATATTAGTTCAGCAGTGAACCCAGTGAAAGCAGTGAGCTATGCCCTACGCATACGCCAATCATCGAGGGGACTGGGAATTTCCTTTTTTTTTTTTCCAAAAACGCACATTATAATAATATATTATAATATTTATAATACATAATCGTATCTATAATATAATAAATTATGAAATAAATTAATTAAATAATTAAGTAATAATAGATTTGGAGAAAGAACATGGAATTTTGTGCTACCAAAAATTTGGAACGAAAATCGAAATACCGATAAATTTAATATTAAGGTAGAGATAATATGGATCAGCTGGCCCAATGCTAAAAAAATCCCATTCATAAAAATTATGAAAAAAATTTATAATGTTCTCCTTAACATACCTTATCAGTAGGTAAAATATCAGGTATACAAAAACGAGCTAGTTTTTGAGTTATTAATTTTTAAAGTTGACTAATTTAACATGGAAGTTCCGTTTCTCCATGTTAAATTAGTCAACTTTAAAAATTAATAACTCGAAAACTAGCTCGTTTTTGTATCCCTGATATTTTACCTACTGATAGGGGATGTAGAGGAGAACATTTTAAATTTTTTTCATAATTTTTATGAATGGGATTTTTTTAGCATTGGGCCAGCTGATCCATATTATCTCTACCTTAAATCAATTGACCAAAAAACGTTATTGAAAAAAGTGCTGAGAAAGCATAATATATTAAATAATTTGCGTTAATGTGAGCTGTAATATCAATATTCTATTAATTGTATTTGTGCTTCTGTTTAAGTTGAATAAGTGTTTAAATTTGTTCGTGCTTATTTTTTTTTTTTATCTTTCGTTAATGTTATTAATGTATTGTTTTGTATTGTTATTTTTAATAAATATAGGTAATTTTGTTTAAGCTTACTATACGTGTTGAATAATGGTATGTAACTCAGTTCCAACCGATAGGGCTTCATTTAGGGCCTTGGTTGGACTGTATTTGTACACAATTTAATAATAAAAAACTTAAAAAAAAATATTGAATACGTTTTGTAGATAATATAATTTGTAATTGTACTTGAAACTTCAATAAATTTACTTCTTTTGTAATATATTACTTATGTAATAAAGCGAACGGGTCTTTCACCATACGTCACAAAACAATATGACGTCATAATTGTGTAGGCAAAACATTGTCAGCGGCATAGCAAATACGTGTTAAAGTTAGTATTGAAATTTATTTCTCCTGACGATTCATATCATTTCTCGTAGAATTTTCTTTCATAAATGGTAACAAGAAGAACCAATGCTAATGAAAAAAAATATTTGGCGACCGAAACTGTTATGAGAAAAGAGGTGTAGTGAGTTACGTTAACACGCACAGCATAGGATTTTAGGGTTTTCTGCCTACATCCCGAAGCTCTTGGGGCGGCTTCGGGCATCTCCGTGCTACCCAAAATGTAAACATGAAATTCCCGTATAATATATATAGGCATTGCTTTTCTTCATTAGAAAGTGTGAGTGTAATAATTCTTAATATTATTAAATTAATAAGCATTCAATACGGTTCAAACAATCACTTTGGAATGTCATCGGTTCGTCGGTTCATCAGGGACTTATTTATTATAATTTATATCTGGATTTACTCCTTTGTCCTAAAAAAAAAATATTCTTGCAAATTTTACTTTAAATTTTACGCGCATATTTTTCAACAACGATGCGCGCGATGTGCGTATTTTTTTCTCAGCTGTTCTTGTAAAAACAAAATGTCGTCTTGCAAAATTATTCCCTGGGTGTTTTAATTATTAATTTTTTAGTATATTTTAAATATTATTAGTGTTAATTAATAAAAAAATTGCATTTTTAATTATTGAAGATCATATTTGTGATATAATATTGTTGATATCTTCGTGTTTCGTGTCAAGATTTTACAAAACCTCACAGGTTGGAATCGATTTTGGAACCTCGTGCACACACATACGGTCTACATTTGCATTGCAGTTGTATAAAAATACTAAGGGAGTCTTAACATTAAAAGTTTTGAAGCTCTCTTTGTATAAGTACACTTGCTAATGTAAAATAAATCATCAGCTACTCATTTTTTAATTGTATAAAAAAATAAAACAAAAAATAATGATGCTCCAACATTACGAGATTGTTTTCCTGCCTTTGTCAATCCAAATGTCCAATGAAAGTTATTACAAATAATTATTGGACTTGTTATTGGTGGAGGTGGGAGAGCTGAGCCATCTGTGTGAAGGCCTCTTTGTTTTTGTGATAAAATTTGATATTGTTGCTGGGATTTTTTTTATTTGCTTACCGTTGTGATTTTACAGTGTCATGAAAGAAATATGTTATTTAGCCTGAATCTTGCTAATACAGGAACAGTTTTTTTTACTGTTTCACTATGTATATGCATATTTGAAAAAGAAATCTTGCTCTATATGCATAAGGCCGCGTTCACATACTCGAAATCTTCTATGGCATGCCGTAGGTCTCCTTGATTATCTTATGGAGCTACGCGTGCTACGGCATGAATTCCATAGTGATTTCCGAGTATGTGAAAGCTCCCTAATATGCATACCACGTAGAAATTTCATGTTAATATCGGTATGATATGTATGTATCATACATACCCCAAATACCCCGATTGGTAAAAATATGGCAAGGTCTTATTTCTTTCATGTTTTTGTTAATCTGTTTAAAATGATTTAAAGCATTTAGCTGCTTATGGGAATCATAAATTTTTTTAGTACAATAATCTTACATTATTTGTTGAGTTTCATAATTACAATTAATTACAATGACACACCTATTCAAACAGCACAAATTGTTCAACACATATGTTTACATTTTGTACTGTACAGACAATAGTACTGGTATCATATGAACTGCATACTTAACAAGCAAACTGTACGAAGGCTTGAATAAATCATTTGATTCCATTCTTTAAATGAAAAGAGCAAAAGTCTTCCCTGTGCTAATGATCCTGTGCTATTTATGATTTGGCTTCGCACCAATTATTTTAGTTAAAGTACCTCTTTAACTGCTCTTCTGTGAACTTTTATAACAGTACGATATATTAAAGAAATTAGACAACAAAATTAAAGTAAGCATTTAGTATTTAACTATTAATAGTACGGTAAACACCTTTTTTACGCACCATATTTTTCTTTCCATATTTAGAATATGATATATACTGAGAAGAGAATAATGATTGGATGATTGCACTTAAATGTTTTCAGTATTCAAAGTAAAACACTGCAGTTACTGTGTATGGTTTTTCAAATATCAATACAGTACTGCCATTAGCATGTTCTACTTCCTTATTTGTATGCTGTTTTAAGGTATCTTTTCTCCTCCCCTCTTTTCTAGGTGATAAGCCATAATTTATTATTTTAAAGCCAATTGCAGAGCACTTAGCCATATCAAAATATATTTTAATTCTTCTACTGTATGTAGTCATAGATTGCTTCTTGTCTGCTTTTACTGATGGTAGCATAAGGTTTTATTCAGTTGACAGTCGTGTTTCAGAAGCATTAGCATCAAAGCTTCATCTGTACTGAATAGTAAGCAAGTACTCCACAATAATATTATTTCATCTACATTAGTATGCTTTTTAGAATATTATTACAATACACATAATATTTATACAATTATTTTATTAATACAGTATAGTATAGTAATACAGTATAGTATACTGTATATACAGTATATATATTTTAAATATCATGTACATACAGTAAAACCTTGTTATTACGTAAAGTCGAGGGATCCACAAAATTAGGTTTACCTTATATCGAGTTTTTCCTATACCACACAATGCTAATTATTTTTGACAGGACTGCGATCTCCTCTACTCAAAATTGAGTTTTACCTAACAACAAGTTGTGTAATAATGAGTTTTTACTGTATAGTAGATGTTAGAAAAAAGCACAAATTTACATTAGTGGACAGACCAATTAATACTACTTAATGCTTTTTATATAAAAAAAATCCACATCAAATTACATACTACAAATAGGAATGTTACATACACAATACATACATAATGTTTTGTTGCTATTTTTTTTTTTTTAGTGTTTATGAATGTTTTTGTTTTGTTTTTATAATATAGTTTAACAAAAATATGAAACGTAAAGCCAGTGATGAAATAGAAAATGAAGAAAAGACGACGAGTAAATGTCCAATGATGATGATGATTAAGACTTGTCCCCCGGAACAACAGACTGATTCAGAACAAATTAAAACCAAAGTTGAGACAAGTCTAGTTGAGAGTGAGACTGTGAAGGCGACTTCATTAAGCCCTGGTAGTGACGAAGGGGCGGGGACCAGCAAAGAAGACTTAAACGAGACTCGTAAGACGGATGAAGACAACTGGGAGATTGCCCCGACTAATACGGGATGGATGTCGAGGGAGTTCGACGTTCTCGATGAGTTCTATGATGCCACCGGGGGAGCAGTTGACGATGAGGACGGAGGGTCGTCGGAGGATGATTTTGATCAAAGATCAGATGATAGTTATGACTCTGATGTACCAGATGAAGAAATTGAGGCCATGTTGGAGGAAGGTAAATTATCTTTGTAGAGGTGTTAGTTGATGGCTTATTTAACCTATATGATGATAATTCTCTTATAGTTTGAGTAATTCTGTGCTACCAATCAAACAAAGTACAGTGATATTATGTATGCAATAATATAAAATTAAACGTTTACATAATATTACCGGTAAATAATTTTATGATTGAAACACTGTACCGGTAAGCTTTAACAGCAAAATGATTTTTTTTTTTTGCCTGCTTAGTTAAAAAAAAGTTACATTCAAATTCAGATTTTATTATGTTAATTTAAAACAATTTATTTAATTATAGTTTTATGTCATTAGACTCATTAGTCTCTATCAAGAATTAAAGGATTTTTGTTGAAAAAGACACTTGCTATTTAATACTTAAGTTTCCAGTGATTTAAAAAAAAAATAATAATAACAAGTTATTAAAATTCCGATCATATGCTGTACTGTATAATTTAAGCAACAAATGAAAACAAAAGATCCATACTGGTTGTCTGTTTATATTCTTAGAATGTGTTACCTCTTCTTACTTCGTGATATCTCGCAGGTTTGCCAGAGCAGTTCAAGGGCAAGAAAGGTCGCGGGGGACCAAACCAGGGCGAGGACAACCGTCTCTTCCAGGAGAAGGAGAAAATTGTCTTGGACGGTGAGTCCCACCCACTCTCTATAAAACATTGTTCATATTTACTGCCATCTTACCAGTCGTACTTGGAGAGCTGAATTGTTGCTTTCGTGTGAGAACGGCAGTCTGTTCACATTATCCTTGGGTTTTGCCTTTTACATATCATTGATGGGGTGATTAAGACCGCGGAATGTTGTGCAAACAACATACGTGCCCTGCTAAGAAACGGTACTTAACTGTCTGGCGTACAGACTGGGTATTAGGAGCCCCAGAGAGCACTGTGAACAATGTTGAAAAACAAGTTCTGCCATTGGTAACCAAACCAACCAAACCACATATCATTGATCAATTAATTTTTATTTACATGGTTATTCAATTATATTTTCAGTTGTATTATGTAATATAATATTATATTCAGTCTAACAAGCGAGAGTCAATGCCTGAAAATTTCCGGAAGTTACGTAAATTACGTAGTTACAATCGGATGGGAAAATAAGTAGAAAATGCGTCACTTCCGGAAATTTCCAGGCATCAAATCTCACTTGCTAGACTGAATATTGCTTTGTTTGCTTAATAAACAATTATTCCAGACTATTGTAGAAATGTTCTAACTAAAATAACACACATAACTTGCTCTAGGGATATTTACATGCATTCACTTGAGGTGTGGTTCTGAGATAGTTAAATAAAGTAGTCGTACTTATTCTATTTCATTTCATTTTTTTTTCTCTGTCTATTAAAACTGCATGCATAAGATATAAGTTGGAGTAATATGCAGTCATTTATTAATTATAATAAAGCCACTCCCAATGTTTAACTCCCAAGTTCAATGTACGACTAATGCACTATATTTTTACTGTGCTCCGTATTAATATATACAGTAGTTATTTTCTCTATGTCATTTATTATTATAGCTTTAACTGTTTATATTTATGCTATAATCATATTTCAAACTTACAATATATTATTTATAGTAAGGCATTAAACAATAATGTAATGTGATGCATTTCTTAAGGTATAATATACTATATACATAGTTAATTTTAGTTAATTAAAATAAATACAAACAAATTACTTCGATAAAATTACTACCGGTATTTTATTGATGTTGCTATAAAAACAATCACAGACGCAGTTGTTTTAATTTTATAGAATAAGTTTATTGCAATTCAATTAACTTCATTTGCAATGCATTATTGTTTCAAGAACTTCCTTATTTTAATCGAGTTACGAGAGGTCAAAGTAAGCACTAAAGACAATTTCTGTTAGCAGTAAAAATATTATATGAATTATGTATCATTCTATTTTAATTGAGTATTGAAGGAGGTAAAATGTGCTCTTATAACAGCTATTGCCATGGAAAATTTTATTGGCCACAATACTTAACTCAGTAATGTTTGCAATACATTGATACAATATTCTATGGCGATAGCTATACCGTAAAACTTCTTTTGAATTTCTATTTATCATCATGCAGTGACGCATTCTAAGTCAGTGCTGTCATCTGGTGTCAATAACAATCCCTGGTGATTTTACAGAGAAGGGCCACAACCACTTTGACGTTCTTCCCGAGGGCTGGGTGCAGGTGACCCACAACAGCGGCATGCCCGTCTACCTGCACAAGAAGACCCGAGTCTGCACTCTCGCGATGCCGTACTTCCTAGGACCTGGCAGTGCAAGGGTGCGTACCGGTAGTTACCATACAAGATGTTAAGACGTTAGGGTGAGCTTTTAGACGAGATGATTGTAGTTTGGCATTTCTTGTCTAGAAATTCACAAGAAGACACAACAGGGGTGTCTGGAATCATGATCCTAACAGTAGTACAAAGCTATGATAAAAAAAAAAAACTTTTTAAACTCTATAATTTTTGAGGGATTGAGTTAGAAAAAGCTAGTATGCAAATATTTTTTTTGGTAAAGAATGGAATTGACGAAACAGTAAGTTGAAAAAATTTAATTTTTATTTGTAATCATTTTATAATCTTTATTTCTCATGAAAACTAATGTCAAAAATACCAAAATCTAACTTAAAGGTAAATTGTGAAGGTAGCCCGATCTTATAGAGGAGTTAAAATGAGACATTAGTACAAAAGTAGCCTCCAATTGTTTCCTGTTGTTGACAGAAGCACGAAATCCCTCTGAGCAGTGTGCCGTGTCTGCAGTACGTGAAGGCCCAGGAGCGAGAGAGGGAGATGCAGCACAAACAGGAGCAGGAGGAGGTCATCAATGGTGAGATCCTCGTGGTGATACCAAAGAATTAGACACTTTCAAAATATTTGTGTGGATTTGTTTCCCCTGCTACTATTGGCAACAGATTGCAATAATAATGTACACTCTTCGCCTTGGGAAATTTACCTTTTGCAGTCTTGTTTATCACCATGCCCTGTGATATTCTTATTCATGGTGATTAACAAGGCCACAAAGAGAAATTTTCCGGGCGACGATGTACTATTCCAAAAATATGTATAAGTAAATTTTTTTTAAATCAAGAACAAATACCTCATTTCTAAATTATAACAATATATATCTGTACTATTTTTTTTTTTTTTTTCAAATTGTTGTACTGCATTACTGTCCTGTAAAATAAAATTAATTATCCAGGCAAGTAAGAGTTTGTTAAATTCTGGCACTTTTTAAAAGTATCTTTTCATTTTGTTGTAAAACAACACTAATATTAAGTTGCTGTATAGGAAAAGAAAAAAACACAAACAAGTTTTGTTATAGTAAAATTTTTCACTATTGAAAGTTCCAGGGTATCAACTTTGAGTTTTTGTTACAGGTACTGTGAGCCAGGTCGGCCTGCTACCTAATGCCAAGATTGAGACGGTGCAGGAGAACAGAGCATCGCACTCCCTGGATGCAATTCAAATGCGTGACTATTGTAGCAAGCTTTTCAAATTCAAGACAATCAAGGTTATGAGGTTCCCGTAAGTCTAACCACATAAAACGGACAATAGGTAGAGCATTGTAAGGGTTTTATTTATAAATTGAAAATGAATAATAAAAAAAGAAACCACTGTGTACCCTAGTCAATAGACCATTTTGTAATTTTTATTTTTATTTTTTTTTTTTTTTTTTGGCAATAGGTAACTTCTTAAACCTGGGTCAGAATAAATCCTGCTTACTTCACCGTAAGGGCTATTAATTTTCTGGCTAATGTAAGTGACTTAATTCTGACCCAGGCTTTACGCACTTATCTGCACTGTCCCTTTAAGTCTAAGCTCCATTGTGTTCCATCCCCAGCTCGTGGTCGGCCCGCCGTCAGTACACCAAGCATAAGAAGCACCAGAAGCAGCTGCAGAGACCCTCCTTGCCTGAGGGAACCAAGCTCATCACCTTTCCCATCCAGGCACTTGGTAAGATTCTGAATTCACAGCATGGGTGTCCATGTTCTTAATTATACAGGATGATTGTAAAAAAAATTATTGCACAAATAAATCAAGTTCAAAATGCTACTAAAAAGAAGAGAAAAAATTGTCAAGACATTACTTTTAAATATTTTCAATATACTGTAACTCTTTATTTAATAATAACAAGTAATGTGAAAAAAATTGGATAACATACATTTTCATGCTGTAAAATTGCTAGTTAATGAAATTATGCTTGAGGTGTTTTCTCTAAGAAATAATAAATTTGAAATTGTTTTTAACATTTTATGGTTCACTTTAAATGAATTTTCTATAAGGGCACACTTTTTCTTAATTATTTTTAATCTGACGTATGACTGCAGACCACAGTGAGGGTGCGGAGGGCGGTACCAAGACCAAGAAAGAGTGGGTGATGAACCCGAACGGCAAGAGCTACGTCTGCATCCTGCACGAGTACGTACAGCATGCTCTCAAGAAGCAGCCCGCCTACGAGTTTAAAGAACTGGGTAAGTGACAACCTCAATTTATCTGGATGGTTTGTTTAAGTAAGCAAAAAAACATAACTTTTTCTAATTAATTCTTATGGGCCATTGATTGACTTGGAGCCTATGTATGGTACTAAAGTTAATTCAAAAATGTATTTTAATGTAGTAGAATACATTTCCCCACAACAATTCCTTTCTGTCTTATTTCCATTTAATTCCCCCCCTCCCCCATTTATTTGTATTTATTTAAAGATAACCCAAAATCTTATAACAATATCAGATTCATGTTTCTTTTCACCTTCTTATTTTTCCTGTAACAGCATCTTATTAAAATAATTATGGCCTAAACGACTTATCATAAAAAGCCACCATTTAATTAGTTATTTTATCTTTGTTATAATTATTTAAATTCTTAATTTTGATGCCTGTAACAGAGAATGCTGCTACGCCATATGCTGCGACTGTGATAATAAATGAAATGCAGTACGGCCAGGGATATGGGACAAGCAAAAAGCAGGCCAAATTGGAGGCTGCCAAGGCCACCCTCGAGATCTTAATTCCGGAGATGAGGGATAAAATCCAGCAGGACAGCAAGGGCAGATACAAGAGCAAGGAACCAGACCTTTGCGTGAGTTGGAAATATATACAAAGTTTTCCTGGTCAAAAATTCTACCAACATCTTGCAAAAACACAAAATTCCTGCAAAATTTGACTTGAGATCAAGGTGTACTGAAGGGAACACTTTTTTAATATCATCTTATCAACAAAAATAAGACCGATTCACTGGTAATAACCATTTTCTTGTTGAGGCCCCCAAATTTGAATTTCAGGGACCAACGGCAAAAAAGTGAAGTTGTGACGTATCGGTCTGGCCACACGCGATGACCAGTAGAAATTTTATGGCGAGATGAGAGCAGGAGCGGCGATACCGGATGTTGGCTGTCATTAAAATAAACACAAATTTTCAACGTCTATGAGAAATCATCTTTCGTCTTTTTCAACGATTGGGATGAAATCACAATTCAATTCCCTATCTAGCGGAACAAAAATTATTTTTCTGTGATGATTAGAACAATTTATAGTAAAGTGCAATTGCATGAAAATGCATTGATGCAATTCTCAATCTCAGCTAATATGGATCGCACAAGAACGAAATTTATACTAATCGATTGGAAATTTTATCATCAGTTACGCACTATCATTAAAAATTACAAAAATTGGTAATTAACAAAAGTTGAAATTTTATATTTTTATTTTATTGTCAGGAATGTAGTAATATGGGAAAAAAATTGGAGTGGCGATGGTGATGTTAGCCGTCGCCGGAGTCGCCGCGCTTGACCGGAAACCATAAATCTTACTGGTGTCAATAAAATAATAAAATAAATATAAAATTTCAACTTTTGTTAATTACCAATTTTTGTAATTTTTAATGATAGTGCGTAACTGATGATAAAATTTCCAATCGATTAGTATAAATTTCGTTCTTGTGCGATGCATATTAGCTGAGATTGAGAATTGCATCAATGCATTTTCATGCAATTGCACTTTATTATAAATTGTTCTAATCATCACAGAAAAATAATTTTTGTACCGCTAGATAGGAAATTGAATTGTGATTTCATCCCAATCGTTGAAAAAGACGAAAGATGATTTCTCATAGACGTTGAAAATTTGTGTTTATTTTAATGACAGCCAACATCCGGTATCGCCGCTTCTGCTCTCATCTCGCCATAAAATTTCTACTGGACATCGCGTGTGGCCAGACCGATACGTCACAACTTCACTTTTTAGCCGTTGGTCCCTGGAATTCAAATTTGGGGGCCTGAACAAGAAAATGATTATTACCAGTGAATCGGTCTTATTTTTGTTGATAAGATGATATTAAAAAAGTGTTCCCTTCAGTACCCCTTTAAGAGATTTTATGCAGCAAGGTCTTGGGCGCTATTTTTGAGCAGAGTACATAATATGTTATATGCCTTACATTTGCAAGAGTAACAAGCAATGCAAATGTGTTATCTATAAAAATAATTATTTAAAGAAATGGTAAACAGTAAAAATATAATAAAATCAATAGAGCAATGTCAATTGTTCAAAATATTTCAAACATTTAAAATACAATTTTATTTAGTTAAAATATCTAGAAGTTCTGAGAAACGCCAGCCATTTTCCTTGTGAACATTGCTGTTTTGTGTTTCCAGTTCTTTGACGAGGTCAAGATAGAAGATCCAAGGGTTGCTGAGTTGTGTGCCAAGACGTGTGAACCGTCCCCCTACGCCATCCTTCTCATCTGTCTGCAGAGGTAAATACAATTCATGCACTTTATTGTATATAGTCTTATTGCACAGAATTTCCATCGTCTGTTGTGAGAGAAGTGGAAAATATAAAAGGAAAATTAAAAAAAAAAATAATAATAATAATAATATTATACTGATTTGCAAAGAAATTTATTCTGTAAAGATGTTTTTCAGCAATAAATTGCCTGAGGATATATTGTCTAGTGTGATTTTTTAAATATTTGTGTATAAATAATAAATACATAATATGCCTTGTTAGTAACTGTTACTATTGTATGTGTTGTTGTGAAGTGTTTCAGTGTTCGTTTGTTATATTTTGTAAAATGACGTAATCCATGTTGTACTTGTGCAGCCAGTGTTTGAATAAATGAATTGGATTGAATTAGTTCCATCAAAACAGTAATTATAAAGACTGACTGATGTTTCCATGACAGGAACTTTGGGCTCGGCACGATGTCCATCAACTACGACGTGAACACTTCCCGTCATCAGAAGAATGAGTTCACAATGGAGGTCGGCAAGCACTCCGCCAAGGTCATCTGCAAGAACAAAAGGGACGGCAAACAGAGGGCCTCACAGGCAATACTGCAGGTGGGCATTGATTTTTAACTATGAGAGAAGTTAATTAATACTGCGTCTTGTATCTCTCTTAAAAATGTTAAAGTGGGGGCATTCATAATAAATGCTGCAATATGGTACTACCCCAAAATACAATAAGTAAATAAATAAATTGCACATCTTTAACTGTTAACTGGCCTTCTTGTGTCAATAATGTGAAAAATGAGAATTTAAGCAGTACAGAATTAAAAATGAAGAGATAATTATTGATTTATTTAAGGTGGCATGATAGCAAAAAGCTTTATTTACAAAGGATTTTTTTTTTTTTTTTTTTTTTTTTTTTACATGTAATAATACTGTAGATATGTCTTGAGTTTTTCTTGATACAGTGTAAGAATTTTGTCATCTTTTATTAGTAGGAAATTTATGCACTCTCAGAAGTAAACTAGTAATTGTTAATTGTAAATCTGTGATATAACTTGCAAGATTTTAAATCACCGCTATGTATTTTTTTATTGTCAGGCGCTGCACCCCCACGTGAGCAGCTGGGGTTCTCTGCTACGGATGTACGGCAACCGCTCGGTGAAAACCATCAAGGAGAAGAAACAGGAGGAGCAGGAGATCACGCTGCTGCAGAGCAAGGCTGCAGTCAACTCCCCTAATTTTGCCATCCTCAACAAACTGAAGCAGGAGATGAACATCCTGCACACCACTAAGGTGAGTCTTACTAGTCAGGACATTTCATCCATTGTCTGCAATATTGAGCCTACCACGATTTCGTTGCAATAGTGAGCTATCTGCTATTTCAAATGAGTGCAAAAATGAAATTTATGTGGGGGCATACATGACCAAAATATGTCAATTGCCCCAAAATACCAACCAACCAATCATAAATTTTATGTTATACCTATTTACAGCTCATAATTGTGCTCACCTGAAATAGCAGATAGCTCAGTATTCTGGACCAGGGACGATTTCTCCTCTAACTAAAAAGAATAATAAAAATTTATAAAATTTAGATTTACTTCTGAATTTTTAAAGTAACTGAATACTACATAAAACAATTTTATCATTTTATAGCACACTCAATTAAAAAATAACTGTTCGATCTGACTATGCTTTAACATGGCCAGATCAGACATTTTGTTTGAATAATATAGAGAGGGCAACTAAATGTTGAAAATACACATGATCAATATTAAATAAAATAGAATAGAATCATTGGTGAGGTTAAGACATTAAATACGTAAAATGTAGAGATAGTGAATCAGATAATAAAAATTTGGTTCTGCTTACATCATAAAAATTTAAAAATTACATTAATTAAAAAAATAAATTAATTAAATGCTGCATTCATTTGTTTTTGAATTTTATGAAAAAATATGACTAATAATTCTCAAGTGACGCCTGTGCCAACAATATTTTCATGTACTTTTAATAATTTGGTAAGACCTTGTTGACTATTCCTATCCTTAAATAAGATAATAAAGGAGTACAGTATAATATAAATCTTTGCAATGACCTTCTCTATTAATTTAAAATCACACCAATCAACAAGAAAATAAAACAAATTAAAAACGTTCCTCGTGTTTTGTTCCAGGCTGCAATTCAACCTATCGGCAAGTTCATTCCTCCGGATGATGTTTGTATGCCGTCTTCCTCAGGTGCAGATCTGAATAACGTGGATCTGTGATTTTTTTACTAATTAGGCTTTAATTATGTTAATGTTTGTTAATGGGAATTTTTGTGTGTATGTAAGTTTGTAATGTTGGTAGTCAGGATTGTTTTTTTAGTAAATTTTTTATTGCATTTTATCATCATCATCTATAATTAAAAAAATAGTATATTGATAGCTAGCAAAAGACAAGTTATAATATTACGTTTTCTGTTATATGAGAATTATAACGTCATAACGTTCCTAATCTTGACACTCTAAATATGGGATATATAGCTTGTCTATTATTAGTCATCAATATTTTTATCTTGCCGGTATGCATTTGATACATTTTTTAAGAAATTAAAATATTTAAAATAACAATTTAATCGTAACCTAACGTTGACGTTGCTATGATTAAAATATAATCCATGTTTGTGTGATCGAATTTAGAGAGAGCAGGTTGCATTAAACCGAAGAATTTCTTGTTGTGTGGATGTGTAGTATCCTCATAACAAAGTGGTTTTATCCCAATTGGCTCTCACATCAGTCCTCCTTTTTATTAAAACCTACTGAATCTAAAAATCAAGTACTCTGATAGTATTTAATTTTTTGTTTTTTTACTCAATGCCATTTTAAAATATTTTATTAAACTTTCTTTTTTTTTTTGTGTATTATATATTACATTGACCAAAAAGGTTAAAAAAATATTTTAAGCATGATTTCATTTTTAAGATAATTCATAATGCCAAATAGTCAAATTATGGATGTAATTATGTAATTTACGGCCTTGTCGCGTTGAATGCACCGGTTCTCGTTAGATCACCGAAGTTAAGCAACGTCGAGCGTGGTTAGTACTTGGAGGGGTGACGCTGTAAAAAGTGACACTGCTGCCATCTACTGGCACGTGCTGTATATACGGCGGCACAATTGATCACGGTGCTGCCATCTCTCGGAATATTTCCGAAGGAAGTGATCACCCCTGTAAGTTCAAATACTGCAGGCCTCACAGATCTGGTAGTCAAGCCCAGAAGAGTGCAGGAAAGGGTTCTGGGAGCCTGGTAAGCCCCAGCTCGGTCGCAAGATAACTCTTACACACAAGGTTATATACCTGGCCACACCCGAAAGGGTAAAATGGCGTCAAGGATATTAACTTTTTTTTTTTTTATGTAATTTCTCTCTCCATATGATTGTTATGTATTCAATGTATGGTAAAGGTACCAACATTATCTTTGTGTATTGGGGATGTAGTGATAATTTTTATTTTAATTTTTATATTATATATATATAAAAAAAATGCATTTTTTAAAAAAACAACGCAACAAATGTGATTGACAAAATATGATAGTGTATAAAATTATATAATAATGGGTATGTAATTTTTTTTATGGAAATTTAGTAGCAAACTGTGTTTTGTTTTAATGACACGTGGGTTACATGATAAGTTTAATTCATTTGAGTTAAATACACATCTTCATTAACCCATATATTGTAAGCAAAATGTGGAATTTTTTGTTAAAAAAAGCAGCATTGTGTTGATTCCTATGTTCTCATTGTTACTGTAAAGTTAATGGGACACTTTCAAATATTTTCACTAACCACTGCTTGTAGATTTAAAGTCAGAGCAAAAAGAAATATATTTATACAGTAACTATGTAACTAAAGGACGGAAACGGCTTCAAGTTTTATATTTTTTTAATTTTGTTGATGCAGTGAAACATATGTCTGTACCAAAGAAAACATCATTTTCCTCCTCCTTCCCTGACTTCAGGCTGTTGAAAGTTAAGACGTTCAAAATAGTTGTGTCAATGACGTAATTTCGCACCAAAGAGAAGCAGCCAATCGAAGCGCGTCTCTCTAGAAACCCTTTCTCAATTGGCTGCTCCTCTTTGGCGCGAAATTACGTCATTGACACAACTATTTTGAATGTCTTAACTTTCAACAGCCGGCAGTCAGGGAAGGAGGGGAAGATGGTGTTTCTTTTGGTGCAGACTTATGCTTTACTGCATCAACAAAATTAAAAAAATATAAAAGTTGAAGCCGTTCCCCTCCTTTAAAGGTAAGATAATGTTAAAAAAATTCCCACACATAACAATTATGAAACATATCTTAAAATGTTCTCCTCTACATGCATGTATATCCTATCTGTAGCTGAAGTATCAGGTATTCAAATTCTATCTAGTTTTTGAGTAATGAATATCTAAAGTTGACTAATTTAATAACTCAAAAACTAGAAAGAATTTTTATACCTTAAACTTCCGCTACTGATAGGGGATGTAGAGGAGAACTTTTTAAGATATGTTTTATAATTTTCATGTGTGGAATTCTTTTTAACATCAAGAATATTATCTTACCCTTAATGTTCACTTTGGTATTCTGAAAGCATAGGAATTAAGGAAAATTAATGAAAATTTTATGACAATAACGTCTTAATTTGCTCTTTTAAATCTTGACTGATTGTCATCATTAATATGCATTTACAATTTCTTTGTTGACCTCTTAACAATGTCTATATATGAACTGAAAATTAATTGTTAGTCAATTATCTTTCCGTTCTTTCACCATAGGCATTTTATTATAAGTCTTTTTCAATTAATGCATTTGATAATTCTCTTAAAATCTATTACTTTTAAAATAATAATAAATTACAATGTAATTATAGAAATCAACAAAAATTTCACTTGAGACTTGAGTTTAGCATATAATATATGCAATACAACATCAATATTAATATTGACACTTTTAACATTGCATAAATGAATACAGCTTAAAAAAATTATTTTATAATTATTTTAGATTTTTTGTTTTGTTTTGTTTTTCAAATTTTAGTTTAAGTGATTTTAGAGAAATTTTGTTATACTAAAAATATTTTCTTTTCTTTTTTTTTTTAAACTTAATGCCATTATAGAAAAAAGTAAATTAAGATTTGATAAATAGTTTATCTAAAAAATAACAAAAGAGATAAAAGAAGCACAACTGTTTGGAGAAAAAAATACGAATTTTTAACGTTATAATTTTTTTTATCTTTACTTATACCCTGTTTTGTTTAAAAAAGAGGGAGAGGAAAAAAATTATTGATCCAGTATGTTCTATTCATTTATGCAATGCTTGTCTCTTAGTGAAAACTAAGCAGCAAACCTACTGTGTAATGTTGACATTAAGTTGATTTCTTTCATTATTAATTTTGGTATTTATAACATGTATTGCTTTTCTTATATTATATACATATTGTTATATCCTGTTGGCTAGAAAATTCTATCAAGTATACATAATATAAACTTAGCCACTTTTTTACCCACCATTTTTTTTTAAATATATTATTATATCCATTTTAAATAATAAAGTTATGAATAACAAAGCAAAACTTATTGCTATGTCTATAAGTATAATATTGGCTAAAACTTGGATAAATGAAATATAATATGTTTTTGCCATTATTTTCTGTGTGACAAAAGATAAATATTTGGATAAATATGTGTTCAATTAATAAATGTCAAGATAGCTATAAAAGACTACAATAAACAAGACAGGTACAGTAGCAATTAAGCAGTTGACAGTAGGCATTGTTTGCATAGGTGTTTTCTTTGACAAGAGGTCACTGTATTTACCTGTGTGATTAGGTAAACACTACAGGTTTGCATGCCTACTTCACCGCTCGTTGCTATAGTGATATTCCCTAAAAAGAGTACATAATACTTTTCTCTTGCAAATATAAGGCGCTTGCATGATCGACACAATCAGTCTGTTACAGGGGATGAGGGCAAACAGGCAGCCATGACAGAGGAATGGTACTCACTTTTGCATGCAGACAAAAATTTAAAAAAATATATATTATAAATTATTTAAAACGAAATTTAAGGTTAAGATAACGCGAAACATCAATTGTTGTAGTCCCATTTGATTAACATGTAAACCTTAGCAACCTCATAATAATTCTGATTTTTTTTTAGAGACAGTTCTTAGCACCAAAAAAATATGGAAAAATTTCAAAACAATTTTTTTAAATTGATTATTTAAATTTTCAGTATTGGGCTTTACCATAGAGACCTATACTAATAAATTAATTTAAAAAAATTGGATCGTCAGATTGTTTTGAAATTTTTTCCACATTTTTTTGGTGCTAACGATAAGAACTGTCTCACAACAAAAATTCAGAATTATTATGAGGTTGCTAAGGTTTACATGTTAATCAAATAGGACTACAAAAATCAATGTTTCGCGTTATCTTACCCTTAAAAATGTGAGGAAAAATTAAATTAAAATTTTTTAGCTCACCTTAAATTTTTTGTTTAAAAATATATATATATATTTTAAATTTGTTGTCCTATACATATTGTAGCTCCCCCAACCAGAATGCCAAAAGTCATTGAAATTCTGGATATGATGTCACATGCAAGGGCCTTATATCATTTTGTGAATAACTTAATCAAAAGAAGCATGCAAATTAATTGTTATATTATACAAAAATAGAACAATGAAGGCTATAATTTATTTGTTTCATAGCATGTACCAATTTTGTGTTCAGCTATAGACTCCGAGATAATTATAATTACTAAATAAAAATTGTACTAATCTATGTTGTGCAGAGATGTTAAGAAAAATGTAAGTGTTTAAATCAAGACTGCTAAAGATGATACACTTGCATTTTTGTTATGGAAATAACTGTACTAAGCGTATCATACTGTCATGTATTTTCCATCAATAGTTTTTCTCTTAAACTGTGTGAATAATTTTTATAGTTTTAATTAATTCTAAATATGCTACCCCTAAAAAATTAAACTTCCAAAATTTTTGATCATGTATTAATTAAACTACATGCAATAATTGGTGCATTAAAAATTATAACAATAATAGTTTTATTTAATATACCATTCTAAATGCAGGAAATCTCAACAAAACTGAAAATATTAATTGTTTACTAAAAAGGTATTATTGTATTGTACATATCATGGAGGAAATAGATATAATTTATCCATGGTACATTTATCATGGATAAATTAATTTATCATTAAATTATAATTATTATTGGATTATAGTACAGTCAAGTAAATTGTTAATTATCTTAATAATATAACTTTTGAAACTAAAAAACATTCAATTAAAATTTTACCACAATAACTTTTTTATATGTTAAATTAAAATTCACTTTTAAACTCTGTATCACCAAAACATTTGCAGTTAATGATAATACCTTAAAATGAGCTCTAGTTAAAATTATATTTTAATGCATGGCTATTAAAATTGTTATGATTAGGGTTTTTCAAATAAAATCAACTCAATTTTGGCAATATGATCATTGTTTTTATTTTCTTTTTATTTCCCTTTTTTCTTGAAATAATTATCATGTGTCAATATGTATATATGTATATATATAAGTATATTATTATATATATATAATAATATATATATATATATATATATATATATATATATATATATATATATATATATATATATATTGTTTTTTTAGGATATTTTTTTATTGGGATTATATTAAATTTATAATAACATAATTATGTATTATAGCCACCATGAAATTGTAAGAGCATAATTAATTATTATACTGCCTAAACAAAATTCAGTACTTTTTTATTTCAAATTACAGCAAAAAAGGTATATTATATATTTTATATAGCCTGGTGAAAGGTAATTCTTTAGAGGACGCGAGGAGCATTTTTTTTTTTTTAATTAAAATTGCTTTAATTTTAAACTATCCATTTTGCTACAGAGTTTATCATAACAAAATCGAATATTTGATATTAGATTATATTTTTAGATATTGCATGGCGCGCGCAGCATTATGCCATGGGCACGCACACTATTAATTATATAATGTATATTTTATATATTCTATAAATTCGATCCACTATAATATAATTTGATTAATACTTGCATACTAAAAATTATATAAATTACATTACTGCCACTTTTAACACTATAATATATATAGCTTGAATGATTCATAATTAAGGAATTAAAGGAAATTTAAGTCATAATTGACTCGATCGTCTGACGCGAATGACGCGATCGACGAGTTTTCTAATAAAATAATAGAATTTTATAGAATACTTTATTGTGTAGTTTAATATATTATATTATTGCTAAGAGTGCGTATTAAATAAAATACAACTGCAATGCTGCGCGATTGACCGCGCAGTTGATAAGAAGCCCAGATATATATATGTGTCATGTTGTGAAAATACACTGTATAATGTGTTGATTGGAATGTATGCATGTGCATAGCATAATATATAATATAATTATATTGTGGCATATGCATATATGCATCATGTGCAATATGCAGTACGCGGCGTGCATGCGCGCATGCATAATATAGCGTTTGCTTGGCTTTGTTGTTGTTTACATTCAGCAGTAGGTATACTGAGAGGGAACTGGAATCACTTGATTTATTCCTCCTAATTTAACATATTTTTATTATTTTTTAGTAATAATATATACGTAAGAAATAAATATACATAACTTGAACATATACATTTTTTTTATTTTACCTAGCTTCTTTATCATTATTTTTTGTTGTGCCGTTTCCCCCTAGTATTCAAAAGTCCGCGGGGAAAGCAATGGTCGGTGATTGGCTGATTTTTTTGAAGCATCTTAGGGTCAATATCAGTGCATAAGTGTCCTAAAATGATCATTATTGACGTGAAATTTGGAGTCGATTTACATTTTATTTAATGATTTATTGTATTTTTCACAGATATCATTGGCAAATATTGTATTTTTTTCCATTTACTTGACATTTCAATCTATCACATAAAATAATTGTCAAAAGTACCACGATTGTCATATCGCAGAAAATAAATAGTTTTTGGTATGCTACTACCATGTTAAATAGGTGCTTTTTGCCTACATTCACGTGACGTCATATTTTTGTGACGTATGGTGAAAGACCTCTATAATATAATATATGTACTAGCTCTTATAAGGCCTCTCAATTAAATAACCTGACAAGTCCCTTGTCACTTGTCATCGTATATTTATATTATGTAGTGGGCCACGCGCGGCGAGTATGTACCGGCCCTGACCCTGAGTATTTCCATTAATCCCATAACGCCCAGTCAGTTTGTGAGTCATATAAATATAAAATATAATAATTATGCGGTCAGTAAAATATATATTTCAAATTTATTAGCGGCTTATGTAACTTTTGTTTGTACCTTTGTACCGGTTTGTGCTGCTCTCTAGCGGTATTTTTAGAAATAAAAAAATCATTTGCCTCAAAATCAGCTGAGCGGCAATTTTTGTGACAACTGCGGGAAAGATGGAAGGAACGGAAGATGAAAGTGGTGGTGATAAAGAAGTAAAAAGTTCTACAAGTGCTGAAAATAATAATGCATCAAATATTACAATAGTTGTAGATGATGAATTTGTATCTGAGGATTTTATGTCTAGCATGAGTTGTGATTGTAAGAGAAAAAAGAAGAATGTTTATTATCGTCCTAATGGACTCCCTCATGTTCGAAGTCAATCTGAATCTGGCTTTATGCACAAAAAGTACAGTCCTCAAGAAGTTAGAAGAATTAGAGAACGTTTATTAAGAACTCATTATCATCCAAGAGCTACTGGATTTAGTCAATTTAATAGAAATCAAAAATTAGTATTTATAAGTTTGGCTCTTGTTGATTTTGTTAGTTTTTGTTCTATGTCTATTATGGCTCCGTTCTTCCCGAAAGAGGTAAGAATTTTATATGTTCTTCTAATTTTAGATTCAAGGATATCTAGGTAATTGGGTTAAACTATTATTTTGTAATAATAGAATTGTTACTAGCGGCCTCTATGCCGCACACAATTACACGTTGTATTTGTAGAGGGAAAGATGGTGACCTTGGTACGGAACGTGATTGATTTATTGATTAGCTTCATAAACAACTTATTATTTGCTGCATGGTCTCTGCACCGTATTCTGTATGAAATCACGTGTTTTACTGAATAATAAGTAAAATTTTCTTTACAATAAACACCCATATTATGTTGAACAGTATTTAAAATTGGTCCACTTAAAATATATTATGAAATTTGATTGCTGTCCTATTTTTTTTTTTTTTTTTAGTTCATTCCATAACCGGCTTGGTTATATAACTTTGAATTAATATTTTATTGGTACACAATATTTTAATTTATAAGGAAACTCTGCCAAGAAAATCATGTGAGGAATCGTGAAGTAATTTTTTTCTTATAACGTTCATTGAACTTCATTATTTGTAGACAATTATTAAGTATATATGCATATACCATACACGTGTGTATGGTATGCTCTCTTATGTAATAGATTAGAGAAGGATATTATATTATACTTAAGATAAGATCATATTACAAGAAAAAAATACATACATACATTCGATCATGCTTGTAACAAAATATGGCTCTGTGCAAAAAATTGATTAACTTTAATCTAACTCCCCACTTTCTTTATTGTTGAATTACATAATATTATACAGTATGTAAATTTTGTTTTTTTATGACTAGAAAGTCTATAAGAACTCATGTCTATACTGTAGTGATATTGAAATACAGTACAAGGAAGTAGGGGCAAAAAAAAGGTCAATTCTTTGGGAGGGGGATAAATAATATATGTAATTTGAGGAAATAGTTTTAGAACTGCAACCAAAAACACAGAACAGAACCTGATTTTGATACATTTTCTCCCAAAAATTAAAACAACAAAAATAAGTAAAATAATTTAAGAATGTACAGCCTCTGCTATCATCAACATAAATAAACACTTGCATTTTTTTAAGTGTATTTACAGTATTTGCATTTTTAAAACAAAATTCACAATAATTTCTAGTAAAATACAGTACATTCAAGTTTAATTATTTAAAATTAAATACAATCATGCAATTTACAGAATCTAAAATTATAAAGAAGGGGCCAAGGGGGAATCTTTTTTTTTTTTTTTTTTACCCTATTCCTAAGTTCAAGCTTAATATTACAGTTGATTAAAAAATAATTTTTTATTCTGGTTATAAGGGGAAGGTAACACGCCCAATGTTAAAAAAATATCCATCACATGAAAAGAAAAAAAAAAAAAAAAAAAAAAAGAGAAGAGAAGAAAAATAAAATAAATAACTTTAAAATGTTCTCCTCTACATCCCCTATCAGTAGCTATATAAATACACCAACCACCAACCAGTTGTTCCAAAAATAAAATAAATAAATAAAATAAATACAGTATAACTACGTATACAAATACAAGCTACATAGTTTTTGAGTTATGAATTTTCAAAGTTGACTACTTTAACTTTAACATGGAGAAATGGAACTTCCATGTTAAATTAGTGAACTTTAAAAATTCATAACTAAAAAACTAGCTCGTATTTGTATACCTGATATTTTAGCTACTGATAGAGGGGATGTAGAGGAGAACATTTTAATTTTTTTCATAATTTTCATGTGAGTTTTTTTTTTAACATTGGCCATGTTACCTTACCTTTAATGCAGACAATTTTATTTTCATGAAGTGTACGGTACTACCAATACTTATATTATACGACACACTACTGTAAATTATATTATAAAATAAGTTGTGAATAAATTTTTTTATAAGAAATAATTGGCAGATAATCGCATACACCCAAGCATACTTCCTGCAATATAAGCTTGTCATGTTTTGAAATTTGGGAAGTTGAGTTGTAGAGTGATTATTTATTTATTTATTTATTTATTTATTTATTTATTTATTTATTTATTTATTTATTTATTTATTTATTTATTTATTGATTTATTTATATAATTTTTAGAGTGATTATGTGTCTGGTTAATTCTTATTAAGGTCAATATTTTGTTTCTGTTGATAGATTAGATTAGTCATTTACATGGCAAATATAGCTACATCATGGTCTTACTGGATCGACTCTCAAAATTCGACATACTCTTAAACTTCACATTGGAGTACCGACCTCAAAATTTTTTATTGCAGAAATGGATAGAGGGTGCAAAAATATGCCACTCTGAATTCTTTCAGATTTTTCTGAGACCGAGAACTATTTTTAAAAAATTATTGAAAGTCCTTTTTGATGACGTCACGAGGCGCCTCTCCTTAAGAAAAGGATAGGACATTAACGCCCGTGACGTCATAAAACGGACTTTCAATAATTTTTTAAAAATAGTTCCCGGTCTCAGAAAAATCTGAAAAAATTCAGAGTGGCATATTTTTGCACCCTCTATCCATTTCTGCAATAAAAATTTTTGAGATCGGTACTTCTTTAAATATATATGACTACCTCAGCTTGCAGCAAATTCCACTATCTTACTGTTATTAAAAAAAAGTATACTTTCCTACTTGTTTTTTCACAAGAAATTCAAACTCCACTAATGATCATTTCTCCCAAAATATCTTCCCCTGTCACTAAACTCATTTCTGGTAACATAAAGGTCATAAAGCAAAACAATAAGCAATATACATGTCATGTAAAAGAAAATTAAATGTAAAATTTATATACAAAATATTCATACAGTACATTAAAAATTAGTGTGAGTTCTTCCTGTTATTTAGTTTAAACTATTATGTACATTTTCTGTTAATATGCAGATTCAGCAAAGAAAATTATGTCTTATTATTACTGTTATAGTCAGTAGGTTATCAACATTACCATCATTTTTTCAATACAGTATATGTTTTAAAAGCTCATATTATGGTATCTTTTTACTCTCTATGTGTATTTTAATGTTCTATAAAAAGTAAAACATTTCTTTGACTTGTCAGTTAGACTCCCTACTTTACTAAGATCATTATGAACAAAACAGATACTCTACTGAGTTGCTAACTTGTGAACAATTATTTTTGCAACTGTGTGTACAATGATCTCCTTGCTTGCAGGCTGCAGCCAAGGGTATGAGCAACACGGTATCTGGCCTTGTATTCAGCTTCTACGCCTTCATCATGTTCGTGTCCTCACCCTTCTTCGGCAAAGTGGTGAGTGGTGGAACATCCCTTTATGAAGGAGTTATCCAAATCAGAAGTATTCATAAAAGAATAGGATTTGCCATCAAAATTGTTTTAAAATTAAAATGTTTTTGTACATACTTTTTCCTCCGTCCTTTTAATTTGATTTTCTATTTTTTTAATGTTTATTTATTTATTTAATTATTTATTTATTTATTTATTTATTTATTTATTTATTTATTTATTTATTTATTTATTTATTTATTTATTTATTGTTTGTTTGTTTGTTTGTTTGTTTGTTTGTTTGTTTGTTTGTTTGTTTGTTTGTTTGTTTAAAGTTGTAATTAATGCATTTTTGAAACTTTTGTACTATAGAATAGTTATACTGTACAATGATGAGCTAATGAGTTAGCTGCAGGTTATTTTTGATCATTTTATTAATTTTGTTCTACATTCACAGTTGCCTGTCGTGGGAGCAAAGTTTATGTTTATGTCTGGGATGTTTGTGGCGGGAGGATGCAGCTTCATATTTGGGTAAGGAAAAAACATCACTCGTCTTATTACTTGGCTGAAATGAACATTCTTATTTAATAACGATCCAAAAAGTCACAGAATTTGATTTGATTTGTTTATTGGATCCAATACAGAAAATCCTTATTGTGGATACATTGATAGATACATAATATTATAATAGTTACAATCCTAAAACATAGGAGAAACAGGATATCTATTAAATTATAAAATGTACTGTAGTTAGGATTATTTCTTCAGAAAAAGAGTCCATTTTATTTGTAACTTAAATTAGTATTTAATAAATAGGCTGTCTCATTTCATATTCCTAATCAGTGGAATTCTCTCTTTTGATTTATTTATGTAAATCCCTTCCAGTACGTCTTTATTCTTGATTTTCATTTGACCAGCATTCAGAGGTTGTCAGATTTAAAATACTTGGGGACATTGCCTCTGATGTCAATGACAAAAAGAAAAAAGGTATATTGTGCCACCTCCGTACCAAGACAATGATGTTTTCAGTCTGCTAGATCGGATCAACGACTACACGACGTTTGCGACATACAGCTTCCTCGTGAGAGGCACAGAGGCCCTCGGAGCGGCCGCCTACTCGACTGCAAGCTACACTTTCGTAGCAGACATCTTCCCAGACCACATCGGACCTGTCATGGTAAGGGAGACAATGCACCAAACTACTGATCATTCCCAACAGACTCTCAAACTTTAACATACAATTATGTCTTGAAAAGAAGCTATGTATTGTATACTGATCTAGAAAACAGAAAACAGTATAAACTCGTTATTACGCAACTTGTTGCTAGGTAAAACTCGATTTTGAGTAACGTAGATTGTGGTCCTGTCAAAAATAATTAGCTTACGTATTAACAAGTTTTTACTGTATTTAATATTTTTTTTATTTTCCTGACAGATAATTTTAAAATCAGTGACATAGTTCTAGTAAATTTTTTTAATAAATGTAAAAAAATATTTCTAAACTACCCTTTTCTTTTATTACCAATTATTAGCCAGCCAAGGCTTTAATTATTTAAAGCTTGCCGGCTTGTGCAAGATATTTATAAAATTCATAACATTGTTAACTAAATAATTTGTTTTAATATTAATTATTTTGTTTGTGATTGCAGGGTATTCTTGAGACTTTTGTTGGTCTTGGCATGAGTGCTGGGCCAGCTCTGGGAGGTGTACTTTACTCAGTAAGTTTCTAAAATGACACTACAGTTATTTCTTACCAATTAAATGTTGATTTTAGAATATTAATCTTAATTTATTAGCATGTATTGTGTTTTAAAATTGAAATGTTTTTATTTCAGCTTGGAGGATTTGGTCTTCCGTTCTATGTACTTGGAGTTGTGATGGTTTTGTTTGTGCCAATAAACTTGCTGTTGCTGCCATCTGCCGAGGGTAAGGACAATAAATTACATTTGGCTTGTGAAGTGATTAAATAATTAAAATGCAAAAAAGAAAAGGTATAAAATAAAAATATAATAAACTGGATCCTTCAGAGTACTGTTAATAGTATTTGCTTCATAGACAAATAGCTGTGATAAGAGTTTCATTCCTTATCAAAGTACTTGATAAACAATTAAATAATATTTATCATGGGTAATGTTTTCTGTTTTTGTAACACATTTTCTTTAGTTGACCTATATTTTTTTCACTCCAATTTTCTCCATTTCAATGTTAACAAAACAACAAATGAAACCTTACCATTTCAAGATGGATGTAAACCATTTAAATGCAAGGTCATAATATATTTTAAAACTATAAAAAACTGAAAATACCGCCAATTAAGAACTTGCGTAAAGTTATGCAAGACTTATGCATAAGAAATGTACATGTTAATTTTAATTTATTGTGTAACTTAATGCAAATTCTTAATTGACGGTATTTGAACAACAGGCTTTTAGTTTAGTCTGCATGGCGATGACTCAAAAGTACCTGGGGACTGACTTGTGTGTCACATTTCAGTTGGTGCCATTCCACCTCGTGCCGGCTCCATCATGGCGGTACTGAGAGTGCCGTCTGTGGTTGTGATAGGCTTGGTGGTGATCATCGCAGCCAACAACTGGGGCTTCCTCGACCCCACCTTGGAGCCTCACCTGCGACAGGTAACTTACCCTGAGGTCTAGTAGTGGCGGCTCGTCAGGTGTGTTTAGGTGCAGCTACAGTAACAAGACGAATTATGAAAAAAAAAATTGTTTAATGTTGTCCTAATAGTACTTATAATAAAAAAAAAATAAAAAAATCATTTTTTTGGGGGGGGGGGGGTTGGGGGAGGGGTTCTGTTGTCACACCCCATGAGTCTGATCTTGTACAGTAAAAGTCACAAAAAGATGTTATAAGTCTGAACAAAAACAACATACAGTATTTAATGACTTAAAGAAAAAGAAAGGATTATCGACTAATGTTATTAAGAATAACACTAAATATATTTTTGTTTTTTCTTGTTAATTATTAAAATTTCTGCAGCTACACATTTTAATTAGATCAAGGTTCATGTTATTACTTCCTCCCTTTTCTCCCCCTAGTTATTTAATTATATTGTTCAAATCAAAACTCTTACACTATTGTTGACTTCTCAATTCAACTCTACACATTTGAAATTGTCTTCTCACAAAACAATAATTCATCTCGTATGTTTCAGTTCAACCTCGGACCCCAACAGGTGGGCTTAGTGTTCCTGCTCAGCTCGGCTGTGTACGCTGCTGCCAGCCCTCTGTGGGGACTGCTGGCCAAGAGGGTCGGCAGTCACTGGCTCATGATGTGCTTCGGTCTTGTCCTGTGCTCCATCGGTCTGCTCACCCTCGGGCCCTCCCCCCTACTGCCTTTCCTCACAAGGTGAGATCAAATGTTTCTTGCTGGGATAATGAGATATTAGAATGTGAAAATTTTAGTGGCTTAATCGAAAGAAGGGGTAAAAGTATAGTACTGCGAAATTTTTCAGATTTTTTTAAGACCCGGAACTATTTTTAAAAAATTATTGAAAATCTATTTTATGACGTCACGGGCGGCACTGCCCTATCCTTTTTCTTAAGGAATGCCGCCCGTGACATCATCAAAATAAACTTTCAATAATTTTTTAAAAATAGTTCCCGGTCTCAGAAAAATCTGAAAAAATTCACAGTATCATATTTTTACCCCTTCTTTCGATTAAGCCACTAAAATTTTCACATTCTAATATCTCATTCCCTCCGAAAGTTGCATGTTTATATATTTTATTTATTTATTTATTTATTTATTTATTTATTTATTTATTTATTTATTTATTTATTTATTTATTTATTTATTTATTTATTTATTTATTTATTTATTTTTATTTGTTTTTTTTAGAAGATAATAAATTATTTGAAAAACATTTTCAGCCTCCTCAGTTAAAGGTTTTCTGATGTTAAATCAAATTTTCGTCATCCACTAAATTCTGTAAAACTTTGCTTTTATTGATGAAATACTTACTATATAGATGATTTTTTTTCTTCTGATTTCATGGAACTATTATCATATTAAAAAATTGTTGCAACTAGTTAGAACTTTGGAACATTCACTATGGAATGATAACTAAAATAAATTTTTCAATAATTGTGTAGACGTAAAAAGTTGACTTTTTATGCGAAGTCTCATTGAAAAAAACATTCAAATTAGATAATTTGGCTATTACATACTTATTTATTTACAGTACTAAATTTATTTATTTATTTATTTATTTATTTATTTATTTATTTATTTATTTATTTATTTATTTATTTATTTATTTATTTATTTATTAATTTATTTATTTATTTATTTCTGTTAAAATGATCACTAATCAACTTTTGTTGCTGCAGCTCTCTATGGCTGTCGCTTGTGTCTCTCTCCTTACTGGGTATCTCCGCTGCTCTCACGCTACTACCAACTTTCCAAGCAGTTCTTGATGCTGCTGTCGCTGGTGGATGCACCGAAGAACTCGGTACATATAGCGTTGTCGCGGGAGTTTGGTCTGGCATGTATTCTCTAGGAGAAGTTATGGGACCTTCACTAGGAGGCCTTATTTTAGAATGGTACGACTTCCCTACATGCTCTACCGTCATGGCAGGTATTACGTTAGTACTTGCCATTATTGTATTAATATTTTTCTCAATATATGGTCAGCCAGTTAAACCAGATAAAAAACCCGAATACGAAAGTATTTTGGAAGAAGATGAGAATGATAGCGACGGTTATGCTTCCAGTAGAGATGAAGATAGTCCATTATTGTCAGAACGTTTAGCTCATTATGCGTCAATGCATAATTCGACATATGGTACTTTAGATGGAGGATGTGTTGAAAATGATAATCAAACGTCAGACGTTCTTAAAACAGTTGCATTAACCGCCACAGGTGCTGTTGAAGTGTGATATAATATTAATATTAATTGTGATGATAATAATAAATTTATTAGGCAATATTTTAATAAAATTTTATTATTTTATGTTTTATTACATTTAATTAATTGTATTCGTGATAATTTACGTGGTTCATAAATCAAAGAGCAAAAAGTTCTAAATTTTTTTTTAATTTTTTTGTTAGTATTTTTCTATTGTTCTCTTTTCATATAATTTTTATTACAATATTTAATTTTATTAACTGTATTGTATAGAAAGCTTAATTTTTTTTTGAAAAGATACACAGCAAGGAATAGTAAATTTGCTAAAAGATCAGCTCTATAAATGTTGTTGATGCACAAAATTCAGTGTATGTATATAATATAATTTGCTGTTTTTGTGATTTAAAAAAGCATGTTTTTTCTTAGGAAATGTAAAGGATTGTTGTTGACAACTGTTCAAGTTTTTTAGTCTTTACCCTCTTTACAAAATGTAAAATTGGATTGAAAGTTATGGGGGAAAATGTATTGGACTATTAAAAAAAAAAAAAAAAATGTACAGTAAATTGATAATAGTCATACAGGCTGGTTAATGTGGTTTATTCATTTAATATTTATCCATTAATGAATCATTAACAGTCTTAAAAATTAAAAAAAAAAAAAAAAAAACTGTTTGATTTTTACCAGTGATATATGTTTTCTTTTTTCAGCAAGTGGCAAAATTAAAATTTCTTTTGAAGTGAAATATAATGAAATGGATAAAATTGGTGGTAAAGGTTGGGATACAATTTTGTTGCTCTCATTGGGTAAATAGTGTAAATGATATATTTTAAACTACTTAAATTGTAAATAGCTCTTCAACAGTTAATTAATCGAAACACATACTATGTATTTTTATTTTATTTTTTTTGATAATTTAGAACTAAATGGCCATTCATTAATTTTAATTTTCATTTAAATACGTTAATTAATATACTGTGCCAATAAAATTAACAAAAAATATTATTATAAAATATAATTCTTAATTTAAATTCAGTTTGTTCTTGAATTTACTCAGACAGTATATGTATTAGTAATTAGTATATACTGTAAAGAAAATAATTCAATTTTTTCCATGTTGTCTACATTTTAGTTTTGAAAATATCTAAATTAATTACTTTCTGTATTTAAAAATTGAGGAATACAGTAAAAACTTGTTATTACGTAAAGTCAAGGGATCCAGGAAATTAGGTTTACCTTATATCGAGTTTAACTTGTATCGAGTTTTTCCTTTACTTGCAATGTTAATTATTTTTTACGGGACCTTTACTCCTTTACTCAATATTGAGTTTTTACTTTATAACAAGTTTTGTAATAATGAGTTTTTACTGTAGTATGTATTTATTTTCATGGTAGCTATTATACAACTTTATATTATCAATAACTATTATGTATTGTAAATACTTCATATTTTTATCCAAAGAATGAAAAATACTGGTACTTAAATGTTTAAAGTTATTAATTAATAGTTAAAATCACTGCAAAAATATGCTTATGATTATTATATAACTGTGCCACATTATTATTAAAAAAAAAAACTTTGATATTTTGCTTCTTTAAACAATAAAAATTTAATAATAATTAATAATAAACATATGTAAAGAGGTTAGTCACAACAAATTAAATGGAGAAATGGATGTAGTATGTGTAGATTGAATTACACTCAATCGCAGAGACTTGGTTTAATTTTAAAGCGCACTTGAACCCTTGTTATCTTTAGGTTAAACTGCACGTTAACTACAAACTAGGTCTTTGCAGTCTGGCGTTAGACTATACTTTTCACAATTTATTCTAGGTTGTGCCATTCAGTTGTCAGATTTTTTTTCCATGTATCTTTTTTTTTTTTATGAATATTGCATTCAAATGTAATCAAAACAGATAGTTTCATAATTTTCTTGCTCATTTTAATATGTTATAATATTCAGGCTTCTGTTTTATTGCCTGAATTTGTTACTTGTGCTGCAGCTTTATATTAAAACTGTTGTAACTTAATTAGGTCTATAGGCATGTGTACGTCAAATTTTGGCGATTTTTAATGGAGTATCGACCTCAAAAAATATGTTTTACAGAAATGAGTAGAGAGTGCACAGTTGTGCTTCTCATTTTTTTTAGAGTGGGAGCTATTTTTAAAAAAAAATATTGAAAGTACAGAGAAAGTGAAGCCTCTTAACATCTCTTTTAATAAAAGGTTAGGATCTAAAAGTAAAAAAGGGGTGTGGGATCAAACTCGACCTTAGCAAAACTTTTTAGCAATACTTCCTGGGCTCTAAAAAATCTGGAAAAAATCAAGAGTGGTATAACTTGGCGCCCTCTATCAATTTTTGCAATAAAAATTTTTGAGGTCTGAAAAAATGGAGTGAAACAACGGTTGTAACGAATTATAAAATATAAAATACAGTGTTTATATTAAACCTGTGACTATAATATGAAAATTGTATTATTAAATCATCAGAGATATTTCTGATGATTTAAGTTCTCTTGCCTATAAAAAAATAAATGTAATGATTGCTACAGTAGCCGTCACATTTAACTGGCTCATGGTCGTGTTTGTAACGCTCTCAGTCATTGGTAGCTGGTTTGTAACGAAGGACATCACTGGCCGAGCCGAGCCAAATGACTCCCGAGCGCTTCCGACCATGAGGCGTGATGGTGACGGCCACTGTAGGTTAATGGTTCCAATCGTGACAAACTGCATGCCTATCATTGTTCAATTGCTGGCAAATTTGAACTTGCAATATATAAGATTTGTAATGAAGGTACACCACTATAATATTTAAAGAAAAAAAAATTATATTTCAGAATTGTTTAAGCCCATGAATAATTATATTAATTATACATATAGTATTGCACTTTTTGCCTTAACTAGAAACTATAACCATGAAAGGTCTTCATAAAATTCAATATTCTATTGCAGGATATTATGTATAATATAAAATCTCAATATGTATGCAAAACTTTGTACATGATAAGCATAATTATATTTGACTTTCTTGCCAAAGTTAAAAAAAAAAAAAAAAAAAAAAATGGCAGCAACTAAAAAAATAATTTTAATATTATTTAAAGTTTTGTTTTTGTAATTTTCAACGACTATTATCATAATTTTTAATGTTTATTTAATTTTAATATTTGTTCACATTTATTGCTCAATGTATTGTCATTAAATTTATAGAATCAAACAAACAAAAATGTACTGTCATTTAAGTTTGTTTAATTAAGTATGTGTACTCTAGTAATTAGTTAATTAAAAAAATATTGTTTCATAAAAGTTATAGCAATTAATTTTTGGTTTTCTTTTTGTTTATAAGAGAAAAAACTGAAAACCATATTACTGTAATTGTTTGTTAAGGGTAAGGTAACGCCACCAATGTTAAAAAAAAATCCCTCTCACAAAAATTCTGAAAAAAATTTGAAATGTTCTCCTCTATACCCCCTATCAGTACCTAAAATATCAGGTATACAAATACGATCTAGTTTTTGAGTTATAAATTTTTAAAGTTGACTACTTTAACATGGAGAAATGAAACTCCCATGTTAAATTGGTCAACTTTAAAAATTCATAACTCAAAAACTAGATCGTATTTGTATACCTGATATTTTAGCTACTGATAGGGGGTGTAGAGGAGAACATTTTAAATTTTTTTCAGAATTTTTGTGAGAGGGATTTTTTTTAACATTGGTGGCGTTACCTTACCCTTAAATATGCTTGCCTGTTTATTTATTGTGTTCATTTTATGTTTTTGCATGGCATTCTGAATCAAAAAGCAACTTTCTGTAATAATTGGTTTTGTTCCTTTTTGATCAAGTACAGTAATGTACAATAGTCTTAAAATTTTCAGAAGCTTGGGGTACATTTTGACGCTAAGGTATATGCTGATGAGTTCAGTTTCATAACTTGCCTATCTAAATACATGTGAATAATTTTTTTGGAGGATATACACCGTCAATCGTAAGGTATACAGCATATAATACTCCCGACTACACCACTGATCTAGTACGACTTCATTATTTTATCTAGTGTTGTATTATATTGCACATCTGTATTTTGAACTTTATATTAGGGGGATTTTTTTTATCAGTTACGGGTCAGGTTACATGACAAGTGGTATATTTTTGTTTGCTGTTGTGAGGGCATTTTTTGTAATGTTTTCTTTAAATGGAGTCTACACAGGGCACTGGAGACTAAGCTATAGCTATGCAGTTTTGATGCTACATTTAGCTTTTTGGCTTCATTGTACTGTATAAGATACGGCTTGTCCGTTGTTTTTTTATCAATATTTAAAACCGAGAGCCTTAGAGTGTATAAATTATGATGATGAAATAAAAAAGTGGGAGCTGGGTCATAATCATTAATTGTATTGGAATTTTACTTATTCATATTTAAGTTTTTTGGGAAATATTTTTATGGATATTGGGGAAGGTAATTGGATTCCACTATTTTTAAAGTTGTGTACCTATTTACTGCTTCCATATTGTTTTTATGGTTGTAATAGAAAATACTGTATAATTATTAGCAAAAGCACTCAAAATTATTGATACTACTGTAGATATTACAAGAAGAAGAATAAAAAAATAACACAAAAATGTTTACATTTGTTTCTTTATATTTTTTTCTTCAGTAAGGATATTAACATTAATTACACTTATCATTTTTTTTATCACAACACAACATTTTTTATTTTATTTGTATTACCCATGTTATTGCTAGTTACTATTTACAATTGTATTTCTTGTTTGTTTTTTTGCACTGTAAAACTGGATTTTTAATTTAAATCTTTTAAAGCCACCAGGGCTTTATTATTAAATATTAGATTAATATTTATTTTTAATCTAATATAATATTTTTCTTTGGTTATAATTAAGATATTATAAATAATAAATTAAAAATCCAATACTAATTTTAAATGTTTTACAAAGTTTGTTTTTTTTTATTACAATAAATATTAATTAACAAATGAAAAAGTGTGCATTTTTGATCTGGGTAGTACAGTCTATAGTTCAGTGTGGGGATGGTGGTGGGTCTTCATTTGGAATTCACTCGGGTGGATGAACAATCCCTCCATGACTTGCCAGTGGCTGCTGGATGGCGACGAGATTCCAACCACCTCAAGCTGTCCATTGATTGGTCGACCGTATGTGCGACCAGTAACGGAGAGGAACCTGGGGAAATAACAACAGTTTAGGGACAGAAAGTTTTTTTTAAGTTACAATTCTCTGCTTAGAATGTTTTTAACAATAATACAGTAGTTTCAAAGTTTATTTACATTCAAAGAGATAAGAAGCCTTGTTGGAAGGTGGAAAAACAGGCTTTTGATTCTAGTGGATACATTATTAGATTACATATTATGATGCTTAATTTTGTTACGAAGAAAATGACTGGGTACTCACAAAGCCACATTAGTGAAATAGTGCCTTTGGTGCTTTGCTGGTTATCCGCATCTTTTTTACTTGTATTTTTCTTTTGTAATTTGGATGGAATAAAAAATAAAATAAATAAAGGATCCCCAGCATATCAAGGTAGAGATAACACGGATCAGCTGGCCCAATGCCAAAAAAATCCCATTCATAAAAATTATGAAATTTTTTTTAAATGTTCTCCTCTACATCCCCTATCAGTAGGTAAAATATCAGGTATACAAAAACGAGCTAGTTTTCAAGTTATTAATTTTTAAAGTTGACTAATTTAACATAAAGAAATGGAACTTCCATGTTAAATTAGTCAACTTTAAAAATTAATAACTCGAAAACTATCTCGTTTTTGTATACTGTACCTGATATTGTACTGTACCCACTGATAGGGGATGTAGAGGAGAACATTTAAAAATGTTTTCATAATTTTTATGAATGTGATTTTTTTAGCATTGGGCCAGCTGATCTGTGTTATCTCTACCTTAAGCCAAAGGATTTTGCAAATATTTTAGCTTAGAAATATTTAGAGCTGTACTAGATTTAATGCTGGATGATTGAATTTCTAGAATAAAATATAAAATACGTCCCACGATGGGTAAATTAAGTTTTAAGATACTCACATATCGGTGTCGACGTGTTTGAACATCAAAGACTCGTCCCTGGTCCAGTGCTCGCCACGGCACACCACGGTCCAGTGATCTCCAGTGTCCCCCTCACCAGCTGAAATGTGACGGTCCGCTAATGTCAAGTTACAGAAAAAGGAAAAACTTTTATTCATGCACTTAAATTATTATGACTCTGGGAATTTTTGTGATAAACAAATTTTAAGGGTAAGGTAACACGGATCAGCTGACCCAATGCTAAAAAAAAACCACAAATGAAAATTATGAAAAAAATTTAAAATATTCTCCTCTACATCCCCTATCAGTGGCTAAAATATCAGGTATACAAATTCGAGCTAGTTTGTGAGTTATAAATTGTTAAAGTTGACTATAGCTTATCATGGAAGTTTGAGTTTTCCATGTTAAAGAAGTCAACTTTAAAAATTCATAACTCAAAAACTAACTCGAATTTGTATACCTGATATTTTAGCTACTGATAGTGGATGTAAAGGATAACATTTTAAATTTTTGTCATTAATTTTCATGTGTGGGATTTTTTTAGCATTGGGTCAGCTGATCCGTATTACCTTATCCTTAAATACTGTAGATTATGTTATTGTCCAGTTACCTTTTTTTTTAAAAAAATATTTTACTTATAAACTTTCTAGAGCACTACTACTAGTTCACAATACAGGGTGTAGTCCGTAATAAGTTCTGAACGTTCAGAACCTTCGATTTAGCATTCCGAAATTATGTTCTGAATGTTCAGAACCATTTTTGAGGTTACCCGAAGTGAGTCAGCTGAATTCAAAAAAGAGGTTCCGGGTGTTGCGAACTTTTCCTCCGAACTATCAGAACTTGAGTCAGCTGATCACAAATGAAAGTGTTCCGTTATTTGATGTTCTGAAGTTAATGTTTTTGTTCAGAGTCAGTCCGTAATCTCTCAAATGTTCTGAACGTTCAGAACTTAATACGGACTACACCCACAGTAGAAGCTTCTCATAAGAATGAATCGTTTGACATGGTGTTTGAATTTCTATGTAGTTTTGTTGTAAACAAATAGTACCTTGGTCTCCGTAGGCAGATATCTCTTGGTTACTTGATAGTGGAGAGGGGAAGTGATGGGAATGTAGGTTCTTGCTGGTAGCAAGATGTTCCAATCTGATGATGTCTCCGCATTTCACAGCGTCTCTAAAAACAGTAAATAATAACCGTGAAAATTAAAAAAATTATATAAAAAATCATGCACAGTACTGTATTATATTTTGATAAAATTTCACATTTCAGTTCAATTTAAAGTAATGCCCAGAATCTTTTAGAAACGGAAATGGTGTTGATTAATCAGAAAATCAAAATTTACCAATTCATTTGGCTGAGCCAATCAAATTTTTGTTTTTATTAATAAATTGCCTGAGAGTATTGTATCCTTATGATTTAAAACCTGGTTTTCATATTTTTTGTTAATATTGTGCTTCATTTTTTTATACTTATTTTTTTCCTTTGTTATATTTATAAAGTGTTGCGTTTTGATGTTATGTATGTTTGTTAATATTAAGTTTTTTTGACATGAACATATGTTGTCTTGTACAATCGAAAAAGTTCGAATAAAGAAAATAAATAAATAAATAAATAAATTATTGACAATAATGAAGACTCAGATAATTAGTGCTCTCGTTACATCAGCATTGGCAACGTATGCTGACAGTATACAACATTTAAGCAAGCACTGCTCAAACATTGCATTTCAAAGTGCTTTCACATAGTCCAAAATTACTATAGAATCAAGCTGCAACACGTCATAACAAATGTTGTTGATTATGCCAAAGAAACCTTGTGATTTCCTGCGGCGCTACCTAGAAAAATCAAATCTTGTATTTGATTCACAAATACTGTATTCACATGATTTTCTGCAGCAATAGCCGTAGATGAACGACAGTATGTGAAAAGTTTGCCGTATTTCTACATACTTCGTAACAAAATTGAGCTACGTGACAGTAAAAACTATTTACTAAGAGGACGGCCTAACTTTTTTGCCGTCAACCGGCTGACATTTCCTTAACCCAGTGACGTCACGACGTTGACTTTTCTAGCGCATTTGATTGACCTAGAGTCAGCTACAAAGATACCGCGGTCAAAGATGCCGCTTTATTAGCCATCTGTCAAGCTGTAAAATCTTTGACGTCTTCAAAGAAACCGCCCGAGCACGTGGCTCATTTAGCGAACTTCCCCGAAGGTTGGCGAGAAATGTCGAGTATCGAGGTTCTTCAATAAGTTGTTCTAGGTCGTCCTCCAGTATATGGTCGTTGACATGACAGTACCTCTACTGTGATGGTGATAAGCTTTTGCCAGACAGCAGCCGCGTGAGTTTACGAAGTTTAATAAATTCTTACCCTCGATTACAAAATTTCCCAGTTGCTCCTTTGACGACCCAGTGAGAGTTGACATCTTCTTGAATCTCAGTGCCAGTAACGGACTGTTGGCCGCTACCAGATCCATACTTCACATCATGGGAATGCAATCGAACCTGTGACAAACATTGAAATTGTAGCTTAAATATGAACCAAAATATTATTTTTTAGTCTCATTACCTTATAATCAGTATTGTATAGCTTGATCACGGAACCGCATGTAACATATTGATTTGCACGCCCTAAAATATAAGAAAAAAGGATTAATATTTACATTTTTCTATAAGGAAAACGTGGGCCATGTCAATGGGTAGCATTTCCAAATGACTATATAAATATATCTACAAGAGATATTGAAGTGAATTTTAATTTATATCAAAGAACAGTAATTAATGAAACGATTAGTAGTATATTTACCTTCTGTTTTACTTAATAAAAGGAAAATATTGAGGAAAATAACTGCAAAGTAGGTGGTAGACGTCATCTTCAGCTGATTGAGAATGGCCGGCCACGCAAACTTCTCTGATTGGTTCAAAGTTGACGCATGCTCAGCAGTAGCCAATCAGATCAATTTATTGTGTTTAGCATCATGGCCGCGTTTGTAGAGTAGAGTGACATGTTGATCTGTGCTTAATTTTTGATGAATATAGTGTTTTCTCATTAAAATATCAGTACGGTTAATTAATTTATATAAGCTAGAATGGCAGCAGTGTTGAAAAAACGTGCATTAGCTGAATACAGTCATGTTATTAAGGTAAATAAAATGACTTTTGTAGCACGTTTCGAGGTCATGGACTGTTTACTTGGGCCTACCGGTAAGGTAAACTAGGCCCTAATTATGCACATTTGTGTGCATATTATTCACATCTTTGCCATTGGCCCTCTTGCTGTTAATATAAATTATTATTGATTGACTTTCAATCACGGAAATTTAATGTAACATAATTATGCACAGCATTAATTATGCATATGTAGGCATACAGTATGTATACCGGTAGTGCATGATTTGATATCATTATGCATACCTGTATGTATACAGTATAGTATGCATAACTATAATATTAGCATACATACAAATTTAATAAAATTATTTTTGTTTGTTTTAGGAGGAACCAGGTTTGGTCAAGCCAGTCAAACGGCTCCGCCTGGTAAAACGTGCCCTGACAGGCAGCTCTATTGCCGGCTATGCTGGTCTTCTTGACAAAAGCCGGAACAGCAACGAGGCCTTGAGCTTGCTGCTTCGTATCGCAGACGCCCTGGCTGATGACGGAGAAGGGTCGTCTCCGCAACAAGAAGACCTGAACGACACTTTGAGACGATTGTCGGAGCATTTCGGAAATGAGAAAGAATCTGCCGTCAGAGCTAAAATTTTAACTTTATTTGGAGATATAGGAAGTCTACCAGGTCAAGAAGTTCAGGTAATTTTATAACTTTGTGTCTGTTCTCTGTATGAACAAATTTGTGCACATTTTATGCTACAATAATAATATTTTAAGTGCTGTACTTCCTGTTTTTATATAGAGTCACGTGGGGCACCTTTATAACAGTTAGGAATATGTAATTATTATTATTAGTGAGATTGACTGAAAATTAATACCGGTACGGTACATAAATCCATCCCCTTGAAATAAAAACAGTAGATTCAGTACATACTGTCTACATACTAGGCTACTCTAAAGTCTTCATCTATCGTAGTTATCAATGCATCCTTTTTACCCAAATTAACAGATTAATGAGACTAGTACAATAATGGTAATTATGATCAACAGAGCATCATGGACGACCTGGTAGGCTTGCTGAAACGAGAGGAGTCCCACAAGGTCATCTCCCAGGGCGTCGCCTCTTTGCTTAGATTGGGTCAGCTGATGCCAACAGCTGTGACGACTCATCAACGACTGGTGGCTCTCGCCAAGCAGGTAATTGACTATCTTTACCATTCTTTCATTCCGTCATCAAAATTCAATATTATTTATTAATTAATTACCGTTCCTTCGTAACCATTCCTTTGATAGAAAAAAATCATGGAAAAAAGAGTGAAATTTCCACCAGTTGGCAATTTTAACACTCTTGTCATTACAGTAACTGTAAATAATGCAACTTAACTTTTTTTTTCCCCCTCTCTCTTTTTGTCAGTTTTATTTCTATGATATGATCTGTATAAACTTCCAATGACTGCAGTACTACATTAATTATTGAATGTTGGTAGTCAAATAAAGCAAGTGATTCTGTTCTTGGTCAATGGATTAACTCTCTCTATTCCTCCACAGTACCTGTGTGACACATCCCAGGCCGTCAAGTGTCGATGCCTCGAGCTGATTGGTCGACTGCTGCCCGTGGAGGGGGCGAGAGATTCCGCTCAGCCTACTCTTCGCCTCATTGGCAACTACACTTACTACCAGGAGCCCAGAGTTCGCAGCGCAGCTTTCAGAGCCATGGTGAGGAGACATTTTATTTTATTATATCTTTCATGCGCACAAACATACAGTATATCAAAATGTACAAGTCAAAATAATACCATAATAATAATAAAAAAAAAAAAAAAAAGCAAATGGGGCAAATGAAAAAACGTAGTAATGAGATTAAGACTTGTAGCTTAATGGCCTGTCTATGCACCGAAGATAAGTCTTAAAAGTTAGCGTCGTATCAGCAATAATGTGTATTGAATTTGAGCAGTGAAGGTCAGCCGATGCTGCTTCTCTTATCATTCATACCTTGATGCCAAACATGTTTTATGACGTCACTTATAAGGCCTGTGTGTAGACACTTTTAAAAACCTCTTCGGTACAAATTGACTCTAAATTTTAAAGGGAATTGAAACTCGATAAAATAAATATTCCTGCATGGTGGGAGTTTTTCCTTTCCAGTTTCCCTCAGTTCCAATTTTTGCCAACAGATGGTGCTACATGAGCGAGGGTTAAAGTTGGACGCTGCCCTCTACTCGGAGGTCTGTGAGGCCTTGAAGGATGATTACGAGATTGTTCGTCAGATGGCTATGGAGCTCATTTGTGTCCTGGCCATTACCTACCCTGACAAGTAAGTAGCTTTTTAATTTTTTATTTCTTAATAGCATAAATAGCATACCTACCAATTATCATCAAATTATAGCAGATAGCTCATTGTTGCAACAAGATCATGGCAGGCAGATCATTATTATGAGGGATGATATATGCAACAGCAACATAGTACATCAGAATAGTCAATCGATTTTAATGTATTAATCTGATATTTAAGAAGACTAATAAACTTGTGTCTCCCGCAGCATCCTGGTCCTGTCTGGGGGAGACCAGCAGATCCGTCTGGCCGACGATGCATTCGGCAAGCTCAGCAACTGCATCAACGACCTGTCGCTCCACGTGCGAGTGCAGGCTGCCAAACTGCTGGGCAAGATGGGGGGAGGCCTTGTCAAAGCCAAGTTCCTGCAGCAGACCTTGGACAAGAAGCTCATGTCAAACATGAGGGTGAGTTTGTGGATGTCACAGCAGAAATACCAAGCAATTAATTGCACAATTATTTAATACAATACTGTACTTCTTTCAACCCGGAACTTGTTTTATTAGTAAATTTTGGTGTGTTGTTTTTTTTCTAACACAATTTTTTTATTGATGCAATTGATGCATTTACAGTTTTATTTGTTATTTTTAGCTCTTTTTAGGGTACAGTATTAATATGTTAATTTAAATACCGGTAATAAGTACACTGTACATACATTTTTTACATTAATTTATTCTGCATCAACTCCTATTATAGCTCGAATTTAAATTCCATCATAGCAACAATTACTGATATTTGTTATGATAACAGAAAAAACGTTCAGCCCACGAGCGTCAGTGGGAGTCGGTTACATCTGGAGAGTGGGCGTCCGGTAAAAAGTGGGCAGACGACGCCCCCCGAGAGTTGGTGGATGCTGAGGCCGTGAGTCTGATCAACAGTGGGGCCTGCGGGGCCTTCGTGCACGGACTGGAGGACGAGTTCATGGGTGAGTGAAGGAGGAAGGCTCTTGATATTTATTTATATATTTATATATTTATTTATTTTTTATTTGTTTTAATTAAAATCCCAGATGTCTTAGAATTCTCAATTAACGAATCAATCTCTCTTTGTCTACAGAGGTGCGGAGTGCTTCTGTGGATGCCCTGTGCCTGCTTGCACTAAGTGACCTCAACTTTGCCACCCTCTCGCTGGACTTCCTGGTGGACATGTTCAACGACGAGATCGAGGAGGTTCGTCTGAAGGCCATCGACAGTCTCACCAGAATAAGCGGCTCCATCGTGCTCAGAGAGGACCAGCTAGAGACCATCCTGGGGGCCCTGGAGGTGAGCAATAAGTTGCAAATAATTTTTGACACATTTCATTTTATAGTACAGTTCAAATATCATGTAGCAAGTTTTTTAAAAAAAAAAAGAAAAAGTTTTTAAAACCCTTTCACTCTCAAGGTACATAACTTATTCTCTTTTGTCTGATACTGCGATACTGTCAATTTTTGCCTCTGCTAATTATTTAACCCTGTTTTTATCGAAACATATTTGAAATTAACTCTGATGATGTCATCTGGCCAACGGACAAAGATTGACTCCATGACGTTATCATGATATCACTGAGTCAATTTCCAATATCTAAATCGATGAATACTGGGGTAAATGATTTTCAGACACGAAAATTGATAGTATGAGGTGATAGAAAATAATTATATCTTCATCTTATGTTGAAAGTGTTACATATGCTTTTTAACCATATTATTCTAAAAGTCCCTTTGTTCAATATTTCTTTTATCTTCTATTTGCACTCCCTTCCAGTCTAAACTAAGTACTTGTTCCCAGGACTTCTCCATTGACGTCCGAGAGGGTCTCCACAAGATGTTGGGGGCGTGCAGACTGTCCACCAAGGGATGTCTGCAAATGTGTGTCGAGAACTTGCTGGACAACCTCAAAAAGTACCCCGAGGTCAGTACGGTCTTCTATAGCTCGATGACTACTGTACTACATTATGATGAAGATTTAAAATTTTAAAATTCAGAACTTGCTGAACTTAATAATCTGCATTTTGCAGCCATCACCTCAGAATATAAGAGTCTTAAATACTACAAGGTTTTGTTGCAATTTAAGAGCTTATGCACAAAAAAAAACTATTCATATCCAAAACTTATGTTTTTTACACTTAAATTTTTGAAAATACAAAACACAAAAGTTGTTATTTTTTTAATTAATTAATTTATTTATTTATTTATTTATTTATTTATTTATTTATTTATTTATTTATTTATTTATTTATTTATTCATTCATTTAATTAATTACAATGCATATTGACATTTCAGGACCGTCGTTCTACGTGGCAGTGTCTACAGAAGCTGGGCAGCTCCCACCCCCACCTCGTGCTACCCCTGGTACCCTCCCTGCTGGCCATCCATCCCTTCCTGGACATGCCAGAACATGACGTGGAGGACCCAGCCTGTATCCTTGAATACCACCGTTAGTTATCATAATGGGGGACAAAAATTGAAAATATTATTGAATCTGTTATTTTATTTTAACTAGTAAATGTTAATTTAAAATTAAAATTAAATTAAAATTTGTTTATTTATTCCGCTCTGTACTGTAGTGATTGGTACCCCTAGCTCTGGTCCGAGAGGCCCCCAGTTTGATTCCCGAACACGGCAGACTTTTCATGACTTGGGATGGGTGTGACTGATTACTAGATTATGGAGTTGGTAGGAGGAAGGCAGCTTACGGCTGTCTATACTCCGCTGCCCTGCAGTATTGCACTGCTACTGCAGGCTGAATGCACAGATCTGGTAGTAGGAGCCCAGAAGAGTGTAGGAAAAGGTTATGGGAGCCTGGTAAGCCCCAGCATGGTCGCAAGATAACTCTTACTGACAAGGCTAAATATCGGCCTGGCCACACCCGAAAGGGTAAAATGGTGTCAAGGGTATTAACTTTAAAATTGATTTAATTTTAAAATTAAATCATTAAAATTAAAACAACTTAATTAATGCCAACTCGTATACATATACTTTAATTTTGTATGGAATTTTGACTCCACTATTTAATAATATAATTTAACAATTCTGAATATATATTTATACCTTATTGGTGTTTTGCTTGCTATCCTCACCTTAATTAAAATAAAATACAAGCCAGTTGTAAAAGAAAGTTAAAATATTTTTAAACTGTTGCTTCGTATAAAATAAAAGTTAATTATTTTTTCCCATGATGATTGTTGTTACATTTTGTACTTGCGCCTGTTTGTTCCTTGACGGTCCTCAGACGTATGCATCTTGATCTTGGTGTTCAACGCGGCCCAGCGATGCCCCAACATGCTGCAGCTATTTGAGGAGCACACACTCAAACATTACGGCTACCTGCGTGACACCATGCCGTCCCTGGTGCCTCATCTAAAGGTACGTCACTTAATTTTAAGGGTTATTATTATTAACTTATAATATGGAAAGGATTAACAATTATTGTCAGAATGTTATAGAAGGTGTGTAAGTAAGCCCATCTTTTATAAGGTTATTTGTCTACTGTATTTATATTCATATTCCAAAGTTTAATTTTTATTTATTTATTTATTTATTTTTACTTTGTTTATTTTTTTAAATGTTTTTTTTTTATTATTTATTGATACATTTTTATTAAATTCATTATTTTTTTTATTACATTATAATACTTTGAAAAACATGTTACATCCTTACAAGAATACTGTATGTAATTGTATATTATGTTATGTATATTATACATATACTTGTATGAATCCTTGATTAACCATGTTCTCTCTCCTCAGCTTAACGGAGGAGGGGGCAGTGGACGTCACTGCAACCAGGAGCTCTCGGTGGCCACCACCCACACTGCAGACTTCGTGGAGGCCCTCCTTTCTCGGCTGGCGGTGGCCCAGAATGCGCGGCTGCGTCAGGAGCTGCTCACAACAGCACACACAACGCTGGCGAGACTGGCCGAGATGGACGAGAGGCTGAGTGGAGCCGCACACTTCACCTCCAGGATGATCAAGTCACACCTGCTGCTGGGGAAGGTGACTTTTTACCTGCTTGGATTTAATTAGTCAAGTTTTTGTTAGAAATCAAGCTACATACAATCTTCCATGCCAGCGATTATGCCTGAAAATGACATAAAATCCACTTGTTACTGCTTCCCATTGTAAATTATGAAACAATCAGAAATAAAAATAACAAAAGTATATCATTTCTAGGCATAAACTAAGGCTTGAAAATCTTGAATCAGCTGAAACATATTATAATTATTTTATAAAATATGTAGTAGTTGTTCGGAGTATAGCGTTAAGTCAGGTATCAATTGTCAGATTGATAAAAATTTATGATATGTTTTTTAATTAACGGATTAGAAGCCTAATCAAAGATGTTGAAATAAAAATAATTTTTCTCAACTCCTCTAAATTCAATATTGACAACTTGTGTCTCGCTCAGATGCTGTCCAACAAAGTGTGGTCCAACCCGTCAGCGCTGGCCTCTCAGGAGGGCAACATCATCAGGAGCAGCGTAACGGAGCTGCTGCAGCAGTGCCTCAGGTGGGAGAACCAGCAACTAACTATCTGTCGATTCTTGTAAAACTAGACATACATAGCTCAAAAGGATACTCTTTTACCATCACTGGTTTCATTTATATTACAATAACTGTAACTGTCAAATTATTTGTTTTCATTGACCATAATTAAATTAAATGAATCCTATGGTTTCATTTGAAATATATTTTGAATTAAACTTTAGTTTCTGTTCTTTTATTTGTATATTTGATTTGAAGTTATTCAGAAAGTGATAAATTGAAAATACATATCTAGATATTTTTTAATTATTGGAAAACTCGAACTAAGCAAATAAATATCTAGATACTGTACAGTATTTGAAACTTCAATTTTAGTCGGTAGTCAATCAAGTCAATTATATTATTTTCTTATCTCTACAGTATCACAAACCTTAGTTTACGCATGGAAGACATTATGAATAAAAAATAGTACCGTTTTGCGTTACAACCTTCATTTTTTAACGATAGGCGCTCGATTAGAAAAAAACATCACATCCCTAGTTTAGTTTGCCGGTTTATGAGAACGCCACGGCCGTGGGCGCGGCAATCCGCTTGCCTAGCGGCCATCCCAAGTATCTAATATACTTTTAACCTGTTATTAGTACTGACATCATGGTTTAATGTTCATTAATTTAGCGAACTTTAAAACCAAAACAGAAAAGGCACGCTGCCATGATTTTTGTTATTGTGACGTCACAGGAGCTCGAAATCGATTAATTAAATCGAACCGAATCGAACTAAACCGACCAGCTGAGCCTAAAAAAGGCGTTCGTTTTAAAATAAAAGACGGATCGGAATATACGTCTATATACGCCTCCAGAAGCTATAATAAATCCAGAATGTTACTTTTAAATGGGTAAGGGTGCTTATTTTTTTTAATTTCACCACTTTTTTTCAAGTTTTTAGCATTTTTGGTGTCGACGTGTTGTCACAACAGCGGCTCCATGCGGCCCCACTGGCCCCAGGCTTTCGTCTGGAAGAGGTGCAAAGTGGTCGAAGTGGTGGCGACGCGATTTTGAAATCAAATTAAACTTACTTTTTTATACTTTTTTCCAATAGTTATACATATTATAGAAGCATGTAATATTTTTAAAAAATTCCATAGTTTAAAATAACCTTGTTGTGGGACATTTTTAAAAAATGAAGATTACTACGCCTTGGCGACGTCTAGTCTGTGATCTCAGGCGTAATCTAAGGCTTGTTTTACTGTACTTACATCCTATCCATTTGCTCTAAATGCCCCTGTCTTTACTTCCAAAATGGCCTACTAACTTTGTAAGTTACTAACTTGTGTCTCCCCCACCAGGCTGCAGCATGTGTTCGTGGGCCACAGTGAGGCTGCTCTGAGTGCGGTGCGTCAACTGAAGCTGCGAGCACTCGCCCTGCAGCTGGTGTACACGGTGCGTGGCTCCAACGCCTCCGCCCTCGCCTTGTGTGAGCACTTCTTGGCAGAGGTTGAGGACATGCAGAGGTGAGTGACCTTCTAACGACCTTCAAAACTAACATGAGATAATTTAGTCAAATGTCTTGTCACATCCAGGTTGAATGTTCTTGAATTTTTGTAGTAGGTGTTCAAAATTCATGATTAATTTATAATTTTTAATTATTTTATGTGAATCCAGTATTTCATGTTATTGAGGAAGTAATTCTACTGGACCAGTTTGTTATCATGTTTTTGTTGTTGTTTTTAGTGACATAGGTGTCAGGAAGGACCCATTACACCTTAGGGTGAAAGAATTAATCTGAAACTTTTTACTTTATACATACTGTATGTAATATAAATTGAAAATGTGCTGTGTATGTTTGTTTTCTTTTTTATTAAAAGTTTTTGTTACCAATAGTACATTTTTTTTTTGTCCATAAATTGGTATATGTATATTAAAGAAATAAATCCTCCGGCAAGATTAATGTAAAAGTTTCTCCTTGTGATATCGAGATGCATTATAATTAATGACTCCGTGGTTGCAGGTACCTCAGCCAGAGGTCTCTGCCTGCTGAACCGTTCACAGCGGTGGTGATCCGTGAGCTGGGCCAGCTGGAAGACCCCAAACCCGGTGCCGTGGCTCGGGTGTTGCTGCCGCTGCTGTCTGTAGCTCCCGGACCCCTGCCCAAGCCTCACAACGCGGTGAGTACTACCAAAGAATGTTCTACCTCTTGATACAGCAAAACTCTCTTTTGTAACTTGGAGTTACTGAAATACTTTATACTTAAATGCCAAAAAGTGGGCATTAGAAAGGAAACCAAAGCAAGAAAACAGCATTTTTTTTTTTTTTCTTTCATTCTACAGTCTTGTACTAAATTAAAAAAATAACCTATGTATATTTGCTCATATTAGAAAAACAAATTTTACATTTTATTTTATTATTACTATTATTTTAAATTCCCTGACCTAATACCTTGAGCTGCTTCACCTAATTTAATAAAGTACACTAATCCATACTATTCCTTGTTGCAGGTTCGGATGTGCTCTGCTCGTATCCTTGAGCCTCGTGGAGAGGCGGACAGTGCCCTCAGCTTCACGGCAGGCCTTGTGTTGGGAGTGCCTCTCGATGCAGAGCTGTGTAACCTCTCCAGCACCGCCGCTCTGCGAGTCAAGGTAGCCTTACCCTTCAATTTAATCTCTTTGCCTTGTCGTGGATGGGTATGTTCCAGTACCCATCCATAAATGTGTAACCAATATTTCAATATTTACTATCACTACAATTTCTTCATTACTGTATTTTTGTTGTGAAAACGATCTTCAAATATAGTCATGAAATCCCCTGATGTTAAGAAGAATTGAAAATATTGTGTCTTTTTGTAAGTGCCTAAACAAAAATACAAAAATTTTTAAGCTTTGAATACTTTGAATAATTAATGGAGCAGTGAGATCAACTCCTATTGCAGCTATGGAAATTAATACCAACATAGAACCCTTACAAGAAAGAAGAAATAAAGCAGCCATGAAATTACATGAAAAATTAATAAGATTAGAAGAAGAGGATTGGAATCAATACCAACCAAGTTCTATGAAAACTCAAGAAACTTTTATAGAAAAGACAACAAAACTAAAAAAAGAATATCTCAATCCGGCCATCTTACAAAGAAAATGTGAAAAAATATCAGAAAATTATCTTAATGTGGCGACGGTGAACGTCCAGCATAGTATTAAAATAGAAGGTATCAGTAACAAAAAATCTCTCCTTGAAGAGGAACTTAGGCAACTTGCAAATAAGGAAATACACCGGAAATATCCTCTCCCGGACTGGCTTCACATCTATACAGATGGATCAGCAACACCCGGAGTTGGTAATGCAGGGGCCGGTGTATATTGCAAGCTTTTTCAAGAGTCTGCCCCAACAAGCAAGCATGGCAGCAACTTTGATGGAGAGGTTCAAGCTATCAAAATAGCCCTGAAAAAAATAAATAGCCAAACTAAATATAGTAAAATAGTATTACTTTCAGACTCTACTGCAGCAATTCAAGCAATAGCCTCTCCAGAGTCTCAAGACCAAAGAGTGGCAGAATGTAAAAAGCTAATTCAAAATCATCAAGACAATAGCATTACAATAGTTCTACAGTGGATACCAGCCCATTGTAATATTCATGGTAACGAACAAGCAGACTATTTAGCCAAGATGGTAAGATGACACAGCCAACAACAAATATTTCCATTTACTCAATTCAAGCTCATATCAATAGTGCAGTGAAACAAAAAGTTTATCTAGACTGGAAAAAACAAGCAAGTGATAAAGTATGGGGAGACCTTATATTTAAATTAGCTAAAACTCATATTAACAATAGACTCACAGACACTGCTAAATTTAGATTAGACACAGGCCATGACTACCTTGGATGCTACCAGAAGAGATTTAAAATCCAAGATAGTGACATTTGTAAATTATGTAAAAAAGAACCCCAAGACAGAGGGCATCTATTCAGATGCTCCGCATTAGAAGCGGAACTTGACTTGTTGCCTGGCAACATGAAGCGGGAAGAGCAGGAATCCTATCTCTATTGGCTTGCTAGAAGTAAAATGGCTTAAACGCCAAAACGTGGGCATAAGAAAAGAAGAAAAAGAAGACTTTTTTAAAAAAAAATTGTTGTACCTGGTAGTTTCTACTCTTGATTAAAATTTGCCTTGTGATTGCAATTCTTGTACCTAACGACCTTTGTTTGTCCCCAGGTGAAGTACCCTGACCAGACGACCCAGCTGTTGGTGCCATGTCGATCTGACCTGAGGGTCAGTGACCTTGAGCCAACTACGACCTCTGACCTTGAGGTAGAGTCGAGGCCGGATGGAGGCAAGCTTTGCAGCAACTACCGCCTGAGGACCACCGTGCTACTCTCCCACGGAGTGTGGACGGAAGCGTGCCAGGTGAGATAACCATAGACCTTACAAGATGGTAGAATCAATATTTAACCCCAAAGACCATACAAGATGACTGACTCATTCGTTACCATAACCTGTTTAAGTAACTTCTAATCTAATTAATAAGAATCTTTGCATTGCAACTTCATTAACATTAGTAACTGATAACTCCAAAAAAAATCAGACTTTTGAGACTGCAATATTACATTTTTTTTTATGAAATATAACTCTTGTATGAATTTCTACCACTGGTTAGTTAATAAAAACATTCAATAAATACTGAATATTATCGGAACCAAAAAGGTGTGCCTCTCTCCTTATAGGAGTTATAAATATATAATTATGTTGTTGAGGGGCATACCTTTTTGGTTCCGATAGTAGTAAAGTAATTCCATCCAACAGCAAGTAGTTCTTGCCCTTCTTGTACTGTACTTTCATAAAATTTAGCCAACTCTTTGGTGTAGTGGTTAGTACACTTGGCTCTCATCCGAGAGGTCCCCGGTTAAAATCCCGAACACGGCAGACTTTTCGCGACTTGGAATGGGTGTGACTGGCTACTAAATGAAAGAGTTTGTAGGAGGAAGGCAGCTTACGGCTGTCTAAACTCCGCTGGGGTGATTAAGATTGCGGAATGTTGTGCAAACAACATACGTGCCCCACTTAGAAACGGTATTTAACTGTCTGGCGTGCAGACTGGGTATTAGGAGCCCCAGAGAACACTGTGAACAATGTTGAAAAATAAGTTTCGTTATGGTAACCAACCAACAATATATAAAACCAGTCATTCAATGTTGACTGTCCGCAGGTTGAACTATCGTTGGCGCTCGACCTGACAGCCTCGGAGGCCAGCCTTGGTCGTCGCGGGGACGACTCTCTGTGCGTGTTGGAGCTGTGCAAGCCGGTCACCATCAGCATCAGTCCCAAGCCGGTCAAGAGGGGAATCTAGACCCCTGCAGTGAGAACAGGCTTATACTGGCCATAAGAGTTGGTGAGCGATCGCTCAGTAGGCCCCCTCGGCTGGGAGACCCCTACAATGTTAAAAGTAGGCCTTTACAGGGTCAAGTAGGCCCTTGATATGTGCCTGAACTCCTGTTTGCTGAGTAGGCCCTTTGAGCCCAATCCGACCCTTGTAGTGAGGACATTGTGTTCTAGGCCCATTGTTATGGTTGTTTAAAAATAACACCAGTGGTATTGTGAATATTTTAAATGTTTAAAACTTGATGTGTATATTTTTTAATGGTATGTACTGTACATTTTTTAATGAAGTGCTGGAAAATTTTCCTGTTTGTTTGCAATTCCATTAATAATTGATAAAAAATTAAATTGCTGGATGAAAATTATAAATTATTAGGCTTGCTATCTTGAAATGTATACTAAAGTTTCTAACATTTTCATGTTACAAATTACAGCTATAAAAAAATGAAAGGTTATATCGTGTTAAAAATACTGAAACCATACAAAATTCTTGATGCACTCAATACAGCTTAAGAAAGCATTATAAATTCCATTTTCATGTTTTTGACTTCTTGCTAAACATGGAATTTATTTATCTTCCTTTTCTGTGCTCCATTTTCTGTTGCATGGATGTATTTAATAAAGAAAAACTGTACATCATATATGTTTTCTTTGATTTTTCTCCATGGCTGGTAGAAGAGGAAATAGGATAAGGTGGTATGCTGGAAATTTTTCGTAATATTATTTTTGGCCAAAACTTTATTTTTATTTTATTTTTCTTTTTAGTGATGAAGGTGTGATATTATATTACAATGGGTTTTACATTTTTACCCTTTTAATTAGGTTTGAAAAGCATTGGCAGTGAATATGATCAAATAATATATCCATTACAATACACATTTTCATAAAAAGCAGATTTTTTTTTTTTTTTGCAAAAACAAAGCTCGTTCATTCATATTTATATTGGCTCTAGCTGCAAACAATAGATGTAGTGTTTTTTTTATTAAACATTGATCATATAGGTAGAGACTTTTCCTATACAGGATTTTCTCTTTTGATTTTAATTTAATTATATAATAGGCATACAACCCTTACAGACATGTTGGTATTGCTGCCGTACTGAAAAAAGCTGATTTTTTTATATTATTGTGCTGTTTTCATAAAGCACACAACAAGCAATAATTTGTTAGTGCTAGCACACAATAAATGGTACATTTTTATTTACTTTCTTTAGCATTAATTTTGCTACAAGAATGTTACATTTTTTTTTAATAACTTTCTTTAATATTAATTTTTGCTAATATTACAATGGGTGAAATATATATTTAATAGAAAAAAACAACATAATAATTCATGCATAGAAATTTAAAATAATACAGTATGTGAGATTATTAATTATATTTTTTGCTTCTTTAAATTTTAACATATAATTGAAGCTTGTTATTTAATTTACACCATTACCAAAAAAAACAATTATTATACATGTAAATATATTGATGGTCAATAGATAAAGAAACAGAAAAAAAAAAACCTTTATATTTTGAAGAGAAACATTTTTTTTCTATGGCCATACAGTCTAACAGATCTTAGAATACCTGTAGACACTATGGCGCCAGCTCCAGACAGTCTAGACTGAATGGCGGCAGATGTCCGCCGCGCGCAGTTAAATCCACACGTAAACTAAGATTTGTAATACTGTAATTAATCATAATATATCATCTCTTGTCCAGAATAATGAGCAATCTGCTTGCCACAATTTTGTTGCAATAAAATGAGCTATCTGCTATTTCAGGTTATGAGCATAATTATGAGCTAGCTGTAAATCATTATAAAATAAAGCTCATTTTCGTGATAAATTGAAATAGCAGATAGCTCATATTACGGATGAGGGACAATTATGAATATACGTATAGATAATTTCTCAATATATTATATTCACATCATATATTATGATTTTTCTATTTCTCAGCTGATATAACCATCAGTTACTAATTATTAAAACTGTAAAAAAGGAAAATATTTAAATGATAATGAGAAAATGTACTGAGGTAATTTCAAATAAATGCATTTTGCATATGAAAGGTGAAAGTGAGTATCATTTTTTTTTATTTTTTCCCCCGTTATGAATTTTAATTTGCAAAATATTTTTAACCACCTCTAGTAAAAACAACATATTTTAACCTGTTTTCTACATTTAAAATCCTAAAAAATACAAATATTATAATAATTAGCATGTTTTTTTTTTTATGAGATACTAATTAATTAAATCAAGGCAGGTAAAAATAAAAGGTATGACAGTACAAAAATACGAGTTGTTTCAATGTTAAATTTTTTTAAGTTCATATTTTCCTCTTTTTTTTTTCTCCGTTTTCATCAGCTTCTAAACTAAATAACTTGGAATATATGTCTACAATAACACCCTTAGAATTTCCATACTAGATTATTATTTCTTTCACCTCTCCAAATCATTCTCTTTAAAATTCTAGTTCTAAAATTATTGAAATAAAAATATTCCATTTTAGTTTTATTTCTCATTTTTTTTTAATTTTAATGTTTTGGTTAATTAATTTCAATAAGTTTGCCACTTTTGAGGCACCCCTGGTAAACATTATTATTATTTATATTTAATTAATTAAGGGGTGATTTGGTTACTCTATTATTATTAATTTATAAATGAGTATTATATATTTTGAGATTCACATTTTATATGAGAATTTTTGCAATATAGTCAACAAGCACACAAGTGCAAGAAAAATAATTACTGTACTGTATAATATCATAAAACGTGACAAACTTATTTTTGAATTTATAAACTTAATTTCTTTTTTTTTTTATTTTTTTTTTAATTCCCTCCATTTGTTATTGTTATAAATTTTAAAGTTGGTTCGAATTAATATGACTAGTAAAATTTTTCATAAGTGCTCATAAAGTTGAATTACATTTATAAAAATTTGAAAGAATTATTATTAATTGTCAAATTTTATATTAGAAATTTTAATTTTAGAGTGCCTATAGCTTTTTACAGAAAAAAAAGTATTTCTACAGGGGTCACATTTAATAATTAGTAAAATGATTTTTTTTTTCTTTTTTTACACATGGGGGAATGCACCACATAATAAGTGATTTTTTTAAATATATAATATATTTCTTCATTTTATGGTCTTTTTAAAGAGACCTTTATATTTTTTTAGCTAACAGTTTTATGTTAACAATTTTTTTTTTTATTTATAGTATGTGTCTCCTCTATTTTTTAATATTTTTTGTATATTTTTTTAAATCATGAACACATTGGCTCTGGTAGATTTTTTTTATCGATATTGAGTCTACCCTATTATTGTTTTGAATGATGGAATTAATAATTACCAATTTTATATCTAAATAACATACTGAGATTCGTTTTAGAAGTTGTATATATTACATTAGGATAATGAAGCTAAATTTTTACATGAAAAAATGTTAACAAAAATGAGATAATTTTACATTATTGTATGAAGATATAAAATTGAGATTTATTATTATTTATTGACGTTAGAAATATTCTGTTTATAATATAAAAATTGTTCTAGCTATATTTAACATTCTTCTGGTAAATAAAAATTTATTGTGCATGTTTTTTTTTTTATAGCTGAATGTATTTAAGTGGTTTTATATTGATGCTGAAATAAAATGACAAGGGATTTTATATTTTTGGAGTATTGCAGAGATAAAGAAATGTAACCAAGTACTTGGAATTGATAAATTTTTGTAATATTTTGCTCTAAATTGAAGTGCAAGTTATGAGGTCATTAAAATCACTTGTAGATGTAAAAGAAGTTGCATACTTTTAAGGGACAAAACTTTTTAATGTACACTCAATGCCTAAAAAAATTTCCCCCTTGCAGCCTTGTTAATTAATCACCATACCCTGTGTTAATCTTACGGGACATGGTGATTGACAAGACTGTAAAGGGAAATTTTCCGAGGTGACGAGTGTACATTATTTTTGATCTGAAACTTTTTAAATAAAATTATATTTTTTCAAGCATTTTCTCTTTAAATTTAGTTCTTGAATACTTGCACAATTATGAAAATAGAATAATAATTGTATAAAAGTAATGCCACTGTTTATTTGTGAATTTTAATTGTAGTCAGTTATTAGCATTCCAAAGTGGTTGATCAGATATCTTTGTCTCTGCAATCAGGTGGGGGCAGGTACGTACGGAGGGTAGATCGAAGGTGGCCGAGACTTGAGGAGGGTCAGGTTCTTGGATGGCTTCGCGGGGGGATCAGCAGGCTCTTCTTACTTGGCCCCAGGCACCTTGCTCAGCACCTGTCCACATCAGATGCCCAATGTTAGACAAGGAATTTAAAACAGATGAAAATATTTTAATAAGAGTTCATTGCAAAATTTGAAGTATTTCAATACCAACAAAAAATTTTCAATAACACTGTTTAAATATTTACAATTATGTAAGACAAAAGAACAAGGATATTATGAATTTTAAAACATATTATTTTAATATTAATATATATTTAATTTATGACTTTTTCTGAAACTTTTAAAAAAATTAAAATTCATAACAACTATTTTAAATTAAAAAAATAAACAATTATTTTTTTCCATCAATAAAAATTAAGTAATTAAAAATGAAATGCAATATTTTAAATAAATTTATAAAAATTTGATATTATAATTATTACATGAAAATAGCTTTAAAACTCCCTTTACTCTCATTAGTAATTTCACACCTTTAATTTATATTATAAAAAAATAATGTTGTTTTAAAAGATTTATTAAATTTGCATTTCAGTAATTGCTCTGTTAAGACGATATTATACGTTTGATATGATGAAAAATAAATATAAACAAAATTGTAATTAAAACACACAAAAAAAATTTTAACTACCACAAAGTATCCACCACCAACATACAATTGTTCACGTCTTATGATGTACACTCGTCACCTTGGAAAATTTCCCACTTAATTATTAATCACGATGCCCTGTGTTATAAATTACAGGCAGTCGTGATTAAAAAGGTAAGGAAAATTTTCTAAGGCGACGACTGTACTTGTCCACAAAAACTGCAGTTTCCTGGACCATAAGAGCGTGTACTAAACCTTGATGTACTAAATCGGTGTTCACTTTGCCTGCATCACCTTGGAGAGGTCGACGCCGGTGAGGGCGTGCAGGGCGGGCGGGATCTGTCCGGCCAGCCTCGTCAGCTCGCACGTGCCGCGGTCGTCGCCGCTCAGCAGCACGATCTCCTCCGTCTTGGCCAGCGGCGCAGACACCTCGGCCGCGATCTGTAATAATTTTAATATAAATGTTTATTGTGTTGTGCAAACGAATATAATTTAGAAATACAATTTTTATAACAATTATTGCTCAAAAGGTGACTGATAAAGGGGATCCCATTCACTAAATGTTAAGTCTACAACTTAAGTCACTCAAAAATAAAGAAAAATATTGAGATATTTTACACAAAATAAAATAAACTATTCTTCCTCAAACAGTATAATGGACAATTTGCATGACATTTTTTATTGCAGAAATGGATAGAGGATACCAAATTATGCTACTCTGAATTTTTTCAGATTTTTTTGAGAGCGGGAACTATTTTTAAAAAATTATTGAAAATCAGTTTTATGATTTATGATGTCACGGGCGTTTAGCGCCTATCCTTTTCTTAAGGACAGGCTCCTCGTGACGTCATAAAATCGACTTTCAATAATTTTTTAAAAATAGTTTCCAGGCTCTAAAAAATCTGAAAAAAATCAGAGTAGCATAACTTTGCACCCTCTATCCATTTTTGCAATAAAAAAACGTCTATACGTGCATAATGAGCGCAGTACGACGCTATATAGAGATAGGAATTACTTATTTACGAAATATAAAGCAATATTTATTTTCCATGACTTTTTGTGGTAGGTAATTATTATCAGCTATAATGACGTACAGAAAAATCTATAGTTTGATAAAAAAAAAATCATGTAATTTTACGATTGAACATCTTTAATAATTATTTATACACACTGATATTATAAAGACAAGTTAGTAAACGTTATCGTTCAGGTCGTTACCTTAGGCAGGGCGTCGAGGACGAGGGACATGATGGCTGCGTCTCCGTACTGCTTGTAGACTGCCGCCTTCATGCGCATGCGTTCTGCCTCCGCTTTGCCCACGGCCTCGATCGCGTACGCCTCCGCAGCCCCCAACTTCTTGATCTTCTCCGCCTCGGCCTGGGCAACCGCCACCGTCTGCGTCCTGGAGAACAGATAAGGGTCAAGGGTGGAGCCTCCGGGGTGAGTGGGATGAGATCATTGGTCCCACATTCATAGAAGATTCTGATGTATGCATTGCAAATATAAATAACCACTCTTTATCCACAAGGAAGAGACATATAAACAAATGGGAGGTATTATAACACCTCAATTCTGTCGAACTGGTAGCTCTCGGACTCCACTGGCGAAAGACGCACGATGTTTTATTAAGTCCTTGGACTCACCTCTTGGACTCGCCGATCGTACGTCCGATGGACTCACATGGTATGTCTCGTCACTGCCCACTTCATCAAGGCCTGCGCACTATAATATCGGTCTCGATTGTTTTTTGAAATAGTAGTCCTAGATTTCCAATTTTACATTGAGTATTGAGTTATATGCAACTTTGACCCCGAATTTTTCATGGAAGGAATGATTCTAAAATTTTGAAACTTTATACATGACAAGATATGGGGTGTGAAAATATAAAGAAAAATTTATTTCTATTGTATTTAATTTTGAATTTTACAATGCTACAGCAAATGGGGTGGACTAATATTTTTGTTCGAGCGCTTCGCAGTGCGCAGGCCTTGGTGGAGTGGGCAGTGATCTCGTACAATGCACCTCAACTGTTAAACCCTATAAGTTCCCTGGACTCACCTCTTTCCCTCCGCGATCATCTGGACTCGGTAGCTCTCGGCCTCGGCGGGCAGACGCACGGTCGACGACAGCTCGCGCTCCTTGCGCTGCACCTCCTGCTGCTCCACCTCGATCTGTTTACGTCGCTCCACCACCTCGATCTGGATCTCTTCGTTTCGAATACGTTGTCGAATCTTCGCGGCTTGTAGCTCGTAAGCAAGTTGAGCCTCCGCTTTCTGAAATATCACAAAATTTATTGTGTTGAAAATAGTATCAGGTTTAGGTTGTCCTACAATAGTCGCCTCGGAAAATTTCCTTTTACGGTCCTTGTTAATCACCATACCCCGTAAGAATAACATGGAGCACGTTGATTAACAAGGCTGCATGTGGGAAATTCTCCAAGGCGACAAGTATACAATATTGATCAAATTTAATGATATAATGAAGCAAATACATATTATAAGCTATAGGTTAACAATCAATACGACATTAAATTTTGAATATGTCATACGAAGTATTATAAAAAGGAAATAAACACAAAATTTGTTTATGATTGGATGTTGTACTTCTTATCAAGAACGATAGAAATATACATCCTCACACGTCTTTACATTCTTTACAACATTTGCATACATTGATAAACTCCATTAACACTTCAGTAATTTTACGTCATTTACATTATATCCGAATTATAAATGTAAATGTTAATTCATATATTTATCCCATGGTGACTTATTTCAAATATGTGTCACGTATTGCACGTAGGAAGAATTAATTTTGACAATTTTTCTTTGATAAGGTGATTCACTTAATTTAATAAATAAATTACGTTTTAAATTTTTAATTTACTAAAAAAAAAAGTATTTTAATACTTTTAATTCATTTAATTAAGTTAAATAGATAAATCTAAATTTAAATTGCTCAACAAATTAATAAAATTATATTCAATTTTAACAAGTAAATAAAAAAAAAAATATTAAATTTATTAAATTTTTCACTAATTTTATTTTGAACTAACCGCAGTGTTGACTTCTTTGTCGAAGTTGGCTTTCTGCAGTTTGTACATTCGCGAGTTGTCCTCGATCTTCGTGTCTGTGTTGTACTTGACGTCCATCGCAGACTTCTCGCAGTCCGCCTCCTGCACAACAATCGAAATCGTGTCACAACAATGGAGGCTGCAAGTCTGATGATCTAAACCTAATATGTAAAAAAATTCAATTTTTTTTTTTTCTTTTTTTTTTTTGCAATTAAACAATGTGCCATACTGTTAACTGTGGAACGATCTAGTACCTGATTACGCCCACCAGAATACAGAATGTAATATGGTATTGATGGAGCTAGTTGATACAACCACTTTTATAATTATTATTTCCCATATTATAAGGTAACATGTAAATTAACAACTGCCCTGCGATAATTTTTTCACTGGACAGGATTTACCCCTCGCCCCACAAATACAAACAACAAGCAGATTGCTGGTGATTATGAATTGATTTTAATGATAATTAAATTGTCGGGAGCAAATTTTCTAATTATCTCCACAACTTTGATTCTAAGAGAAGATGGTATATAAAAGACAGTAGTTTCAAATTTCAATTAAATTATAAATAATATAATCATCACTTCACATATGTCTTATAGCAATAAAATGTACTGTATAAATTATCATATATGTACAGTACATCTTATTGCTTTAAGACGCATATATCATATCACAGCTATTAGGGTTTGATAAAAATTAAATTAATTCTTATAGATAATACACAATAAATTGATTTGGACTCTATTTTAATTACAGATAACAAAAATATTATCTTTTTTCACACCTGAGTGATAAATGATATTTATATTTTTTTTTATATACATGCTAAGAGTATAAAAAAAATATATATATATTTCTTTTAACTTTGTTTTTATTAGGTAAGAATTTCTCTCGAATAGGTAAAATAAATCCGCCCCCCCCCCTACTTCTTATGGTAGCACCTTTTTGCACCCCTATACCGAACGACTCCCCTCCCCCGATTTTTTTCATCCTGACAACGCCACCACTATGAACATTGCCCTCAATGGTTGTCTACTGGAGGACGGCCTAACTTTTAAACCATCGCCGTGTCGGAACATAAGCGCATTTGATTGACTAACCCATGCAATTAAAAAAAGGTGCCCCTGTCAAAGGTACCGTTTTAGCCGTCAGCGCTACGCTGTCAGATCTTTAACGTCCCCAAACAGAATGGCTCGAGCACGTGGCGAGTCAACTTTTTTCATGGACACTAAAGTCTATTAAAAGGAAATGACTAATCAAAAGAAATGAAAATTTTAACTCGAAAAAGTAGGTACGTGTTATCGTTAACTGTTTGACTTCAAAGGTTCAAAAATCCCAATGGAGCATAGCCCTGGTACAGATGTTCTAGGTCCTTGCACTCACCCTGATGCCAGCGTCCCGGTTCGCCTGAGCCACTCCGATGTCGGCGTCTCTCTTCACGTTGGCGGTCTGGGCCTTGCCGAGGGACGCGAGGTAGCAGACGTCATCGTAAACGTCCTTGATGGTGAACGAGAGGATCTCAATTCCCATCCTGCCCACGTCCGGGGCAGCAACCTCGCGTACCAGGGCCGCGAACTGGTCCCGGTCTTTGTACACTTCTTCGACTGTAAGCGTTCCTGTTGACATTAACAACTAATTAGGACCAAGTGCAGGGTAATGTTGCCATACCACTTTAACTCATCCCTGTCATGATTAGAAGCAGATTCAGGGTGAAATTTATTTCCCAGGTTCAAGTTTTTGGTTTTATTGGCCTTGTCGGACAATATTAGTATTTTTTTTTTATCACCCATCGAGTATACACGAGTGAAATCCAAAATAATAGATGACATCGTTAATAAAAATATGTTATAATTGAGTAAATTGAATTCAATATCATCATTCTATTAAATTTCTATTACATATTATTTTACCAACCAGATTCCTGCAAGGCTCAAAAAAATCATTGCATTCTAATAATTGCGATCGAGATACGTAATACGTAGTATGGTTGTGGTAGAAAGCTTATTAAAAATTTAAATAAAAATAAATTAAATATAACATTGGAAAATTTGCCATTCAAGATAACAATATAAAATAAACATAAATTAATTGACTGTATTAAAAAACATATAAAAAATAAAATATTTATAATTATACATGTTAAATTATTTTTTAATAAAACATTAAATATATATTTTAAAAATAATTAAATTATTTAAATATTTAAACTTACTTTTTAATTGTAAATGTTGTTATCACTATTGTCAATCCTAAACCTAGAGCTTGAAACTTTGCTGGCATTTCGCTTGGTGTTTTACGACACTGAGAAGTAACAAACTGACTAGCAAGCAAGGGTCCTCATCATAGTGAAGAGGACGGTAAAAATAGTATACGAGAAGAAGCCTGCTAGCTGCAGTCAGCACATAATAATAATCGCCTTAAACTATTGATTATTACTTGAGATCAACTGCCTTGACACTATAGAATACTTCCTCGGAGCATTGTTAATTGAAACTAACTTGTATTTTATTATCTTTAAACTTTATCATGTCTTTTTAAATACGATTAATTTAAAATTGTGTAAAAGTGATTTGTTTTTATTGATTTTATTGTGAAAAGGTTTGCTCTACTTTATTTAAAAAAGAATAGAATAAAGATAAACAGGATAGAATATATCCTGGGAATAAGATAAGGTTCTTTAAGCTATTGTTTAGCCTTTAAACAATTCATATGTTATCAGAATGTTTTTTTTTCCCCCTCAACTTCTTAACACATGTATACAATTTAACAAAGGAACTATGTTGATTAGACAAAATACTTCAAGAGGGCAGTAAATATGTACAATGCTTCCTTAATTAAATTAAACAAAGATCATATAAATAAGTTCGACTCAATCATTTCGATTACCTCATAATATGATATAGCTTATGTCATCACATTGCAAGCAATTAGGGGCCGCTCAGGTGACTGACTAAATTAAAGGACTTCAATATATGAAAGATTACGTCTGGAAGCGTGAAGTATTTTAAATTTAAAACTCTGAATCTTTAAAATATAATTTCTGCAAACTCCTTGAATTTTAACGACCTGTCAATCCACATCTCATCTCGTTGATTGTTATAATACACATAACTAATTGTAAGTACAAATAATTTTTATTAAATAATTTCTATCGTGAATATTAAACAAAAGAAGAAAACACGATTATTTTTTGTTTTTATGATATTATATTAACATTGAAAATAAATTGAAATAAATACTACTATTATTTAAAAATAAAAACAACTTAAAATGTAAATTCATAAAAAATTCAAGAACTATATGCTATAGGCTATATGTTTAATATGTCAGCGGTCCAATTTTTCATAATATAACGATATGATGTAATATATTTCATTTTCCTTATGTTATTAAAATAATAAACTAGTGCGTATGGAGTATTGACCTCAATTTTTTTTTATTGCAGAAATGGATAGAGGGTGAAAAGTTATGCCACCCCGATTTTTTTCAGATTTTTTAGAGCCCGGGAAGTATTTTTAAAAAAAATATTAAAAGTCCCTTTTGCGACGTCACGCGGCGGCAAGTCCTATCTTTTTCTTAAGGACGGCGTCTCGTGACGTCACAAAAAGAACTTTCAATAATTTTTTAAAAACAGTTCCCGGGCTGTAAATAATCTGAAAAAATTCAGGGTAGCATAACTTTGCACCCTCTTATCCATTTCTGCAATAAAAAAATGAGGTCGGTACTCCATTATATAAAAATTCTTTTCTGCACGATGTGTAATGAAAATATGTCAAGTAATATCAAAGTATGAATAGTTAAATGTCGGCAACATTGTCCTACTTGGCCGCACAAAGAAAGATGATCACAGAAAAGTCTTCACTCTCGCCCACAGCGAAGTGCATGACTGCACATGAAAGGGGTGCATCAAAAATCAATTATTTTGTTTAGTATGATACTGACAGTGACACGTATATAGGGCAGTGCAGTCTTGACAGGGTTCGAAAGAGCGCATGTCGGGTGTGCTAGAATATTAACATTACAAAAAAAATGATACTATCAATTAAATTCGATGTAATATTTCATTCACAAAGATTAATATTTGATTATTTCATGTTGAAAATTAAGTAGTATTTAGTGTTTTCTATTGTAGTGTTAATATTTGTGGTATATACTAATAAATAATTGCATATTTAAGACAAAAATGTATAATGATATAATTACTGTTTATATTATTTGCAAATTAAACAATAAATTTACTGTCAATTTATAAAAAAAAAAATTGAAATAAAAGGCTTTTTTTAAAACGGTAAACTCAATTAATTGGGCCCTGCATGTTATTTTTATATATATATATATATATATATATATATATATATATATATATATATATATATATATATATATATATATATATATATATATATATATATATATATATATATATATATATTATTGTATTAAATTATAAATAAAACACGATATATATTTTTTATAACTGTTAACCTTTCAAATAAATTATTTCATAATTCGTCCTTGTAAGCAAAAGATATAAAAAATATGCGATTTTCATAAAAAGCAAAAAAAAAAAGAAAAAAAAAAGAAAAAAAAATTATTTCATGCAGCACAATGGCACTACAATAATTATTATTCAGTTGCAATATATAAATATATAGGGTGTATTAATCAGAGACCTTTTGAGACCCTCCATGACGTATGGCCAGAGATTTGATGGGCCTGATTGTATTTTTTTTTCTACTGAGCTCATTTAGAATGTAATACGATTGTAAACCATCACCTACCCATAAGGAGGGGGATTCAAAAAGACTTATCCGCGAGACTTAGCCGGCGGATAACTTGTCCACGTTCTAGTCTGGATAACCTAAATACTTAGCCGCGCGGACAAGTATAAGGCTGGACAAGGGTTTGGATACGTCGGTCTGGACAAAAGTCATTTGGCCAAGCCTGTTGGCTAAAGTCCCGCGGACAACTAACCGCGCGGCTAAGTCTCGTGGACAAATCACCCACATGGATAAGGTTTTTAATTACGCCGCCATCTTGGATTACGTGTTAAATATGGAGGTAATTGGATCTACATATATGATGATTCATTGCTAATTTATTAAACAACTGTGTTCAAATTTGATTAAATATCAATTTGTGTAGTTTGCATAAGACATAGGAAAATTAGTTTCGAACATTTAGCGCTTATATTCAATGTTTACCTCCCCCCGTTCCCCCTTTTCTATATCATCAGCAAGCCCCGCCCTCTTTGTTGGCACACATTTTGTTATGCTCATTTTTCAATAATTAGACGATTAATACCTGATATTTGTGTCTATAATTGCACAAGGCCAGCCCAAGAATACACTACTCTATGACATTTCATAAAGGTAAGTGAAATATCTAACGTTAAATTGCTTAATTTGACGAGTTATGATAGCTCTATGATATGATACCAATCATCTGTAATTTTCTGATACTTCATCTGCGAATTTTTGATACTTTTACATTTAAACACGAACAGTTATTAAAAATAAAGCTCTTTTTTAGTTAATAATTAGTCTGGTAGCATTTAATTAAGGAGTATGAACTCCTGTATGTTAAAAATAAGTAAATGAGGCAAACAGAAAATGAACTAAAATCAAGGAGGTTGAAATCAAGCCCTCAAATGTCGTCAAAATAAGCAATTTTTTAATGGATATTTCACGTACCGTCATTAATTGTAATAGAGTATTATCATATGATAATAAAAACCCATTATTTAATCCAAATATTGGGTATAAGGTATAAATTTATTGAAAAAAAAACGTGGGTTATTCAGCGAGGCTCGATCACTGATGAATTTATTATTATGCCACCAGCGCCTCGCACAGAACGGGAAATTAGAGAAGTATAACAAAAAATGTTAAAAGCGCCAAAAATTTTAAACCATGTCACCCCAATAATAATAAGATTGAAATGAAATTAATTTTAAACACAATGTTTACGTAATATAATATAAAATCATGATATATGGCGGTCCAATTATCACCGTATTTAACACGTAATCCAAGATGGCGGCGTAATTAAAAACCTTATCCAGGTGGGAGATTTGTCCACGAGACTTGGCCGCGCGGTTAGTTGTCCGCGGGACTTTAGCCAACAGGCTTGGCCAAATGACTTTTGTCCAGACCGATTTATCCAAAACCTTGTCCAGCCTTATACTTGTCCGCGCGGCTAAGTATTTAGGTTATCCAGACTAGAACGTGGACAAGTTATCCGCCGGCCAAGTCTCGCGGATAAGTCTTTTTGAATCCCCCTCAAGGCTTCCAACCTTGGTAGGACTTATTGTTATTTTTATCAAAAAATACTCCTGATACTTTAAAGATGCATTTTCAGGATGAAGAGTCCTTGAGTTCTTGCAGCTGTTTTAATTTAAAATTGTACATCTATGCTGGAGCAAAATTCCGTCACGAAACGACTCCCATTATGTTTTCGTTTTTTTTTTTTTAATTTACAGCAAATACGCTTTTTTCTCGTCACCACGCTCGACATCACTGAATAGACCTTTAAAATGAACTTTGTGAGATGAAGTCAAATATTCCGGTGGTTATTTCTACGTTGGAACTAAAGATACACATCGTACAGCGAGGGGTCATGAAGAACTTGCATGAGAATAGAAACCTGGCAGATGTGTAACGATATGCAAATTAACAACACTTGGCTCTGTGTTGGAGTCTGGCGTAACGTGTTGCAACTACCTGTGCTGAAGATATCACAGAAAAAAGTAAAAATGCTTCATCTGTACGACACGCAGTTTATAGGAGCATCAAGCCCACAGTTATTTCTCTTCTACAGCGTTTAAGAAATATTTTACCAATGTATGGGCTTGGCATTTTTTTTCTGCTATCATGTCATTTTACTATAAAAATATTCATATATATTGCAAACGTACCTCTAATATTTCAATTTATGACATAAATTTGATGAAAATACATTCCAGGGATGTCTTCAAATAACACCAAGAAAAAACACTTTAACTTAAAACTAGCACAACAACGAGGACTCCACTATAAAGTGCTGTCCAGAATTGTTTCGAAATCGGAACGGAAAAGTTTTTTATCAATCAGAAAATTAAAAATTTCCGAGCCAAGTGATCGTAATTATTTCCTGATTGCAACAATGGACAACCTATATGAAATTTTTTTACTGCACGAAATGAATGAAAAGTACCAAATTATGCTACTCTGAATTTTTTCAGATTTTTTTTTTTTTTAAACCTAGAACTATTTTTAAATAATTGTTGAAAGTGTGGCCACGCCCCCTGGAGGCGTCAATAGGCATCTCGGTCCTATCCTTTTTATTAAGGATTCAGGGGTGCCAACTTAACTTACAGAACTTTCAATAATTATTTAAAAATAGTTCCGGGACTCAAAAAAATCTGAAAAAATTCGGAGCAGCATAATTTGGCACCTTCTTCATTTCTGCAATAAAAAAAGTTTCATATAGGTTGTTTATTCTCGACGGTTCTTCAAACTGTCTTAACTTTAGGATTGTTGTTATTTGTGTTATTTAAAGACCCATGAGAACCTCAAATTTCACTCACCTAAGATTGCCCTGAGATGTCCCTCCAAAGTTTGCAGAATGGTCATCTTGACTTCCTTGACGGTCTTTCCGAGGAACTGCTCCGAGGCGGTCTGCAGCAGCTCGTCCGCCTTCATGATCTTGCACTGCGCCACCCCCGTCACCGTCAGGGGCACGCCCTGGGCGGTCTCCACGTGCTCGCACATCGGGTTCAGCGTCATCACCTGGAGAACGGTACATCATTACTGACCAGACTCAATATGTGGAGGTCAAGATACCACCAAGTGCTATGCTAATTAGAATAAGCGAGTATGGAAAATTAAGTTTAGGTTCACTCTTATTGAATGATAGAAACATCAAATAAAATATAACTGCATGATTGGATATTAACGGTGGGCGGGAGGCCGTAACTGCCATCTATTGGAATTGTCTAGGAAGCAAATAATTATTTCCGTTTGTTTCACAGTAATTATTATGAAACTATCTGAGGTCCTAGAGTAAAAGAGCCGCTAACTAATGTAAAAAGAATTAATAAGTTTCATTCAATTGTAACCCAGAAAAACTGTCAACAAATTTCTGAAGCGCCGTCTTTTGAGCAATTTTTGTAACTCAATTCCAGAGTTGTTCTGGACAGTTAATCTCAGAAACTCAAGTTTATAATTCAATCGGATTTTTACAGTAGATAGCTAATAATATAGTGCTGGTACGCAGATGGTTTCAAAACGATCAGATGAAAACTTTCCAAGGAAAAAATTGAAATGTACGAACACTATCGAAACGTCTTGTTTGAGCCTACCCCCCCCCCACCCTTAAAGAAATATTAACAAATAGAAAGTCTAATTTTTTTCTAGCCCTAAGAAGTAAAATACTTTGTGGATCACTGTGAGGTCCCATTCTGAAGAGAACATCAACAGCTCTAATTGAAAAGCGACATTATTAATTTAACCTGCATGAATATTCTGAATATTCCATTCTGATGGAAGTTTCCACGTTGCCTTAGTTAATATAGTCAAATTCCTGGGATAAACTGACGAGTTCCTGCTACCTGGAAACGTTACTCACCTCAAGTGACAGGCGCTGCACGTCCGTGACAAGCCACCACGCCCACGCCCAGCCTCCCACGATGGTGCATTTCTTTGTCGAGCCGCAGCATCCGCCTGAAACAAAGTCACGTGGTTGAGTGGCGAGCAAGTCATGTCGATGGTGTTATTATGGGGGGCATGAAGTTAGAGATGAAATGAAGCGGTTCAAAATGTGTGTACAGCTTGAGAGGCTGTTAAGTGTTATCGAGAATATGACGATTAAATTATTTCATAAAATATTGGTCTGATCACAGAATATATTAAAATATAAATACATGCTATTTTTTTTTAGAAATTAATTAAACCAATTTCTTTTAAATATTTATTTTATACAAATTTAATGTGATGTATTGTAGATTGAAAAAATTAAAAAAAACAATTCTTTTAATAAAACATTATATTATAAAACCTGTTTATTTTAAATTTAGTATTTTAATTTTTTATTTTTTATAATTAAAAAAAATAACAAAAGCATTAGTTTATATTAAAGATTAATTTCGTTAATATTTTTTGTTGAATTTATTTTTAAGGCAGCTTTACAAGTACGAACATAATCTATTAAATTATTCTTACACTTATTGAACATTAAAATAATAAATTGAGAAAAAACATGATAATAATAACATATAATTTTATAAATTTCATTCACAATTTTATAATAAAAATATCTACTGTTCCATTCTGTAGTATACTTAAATTATTGTTGCTATTATATGACGTCACTATTATGCATAATAACAAAAACAGAACAATTCACGAGAACATCACGATTAGATTATGGACTACGTGACTCAAGTCTCGTGCCAGCAACCTCCTTAAATCATCATGACTTAAATAAACATGCCCTACAAATTAATATACTCTTCGCACCTGAAACCTGTATTGTTGTTACTTGGTAATTACATACTAGATTGACCTTGAACTTTTCATTCATACTTCGATATACACCAGAAAACAGTTTGCAATTGTGATAAACGAGATAAATATTTTCTTTCCATACCAGTTTGAAAATAAATACACTAAAAAAATACAAATATTGGGTATTTAATTTTTTTGCATTCAATTTTTCCAAATAATTAATGTATCAAAATTTGGGATTTGAATATTTGAATCAGCTTTACTATGGCTACACACCCATCAAAATATTCCACTTCCTTGGAAGGAAAACTTTGGTTAGTAATTTTCGTTGCTATTAACAATTTATTGCTTTACTTAACTAATAATAAATGAATTAAATTGAGCATCACTTTGATAGTAACAATTCAACAAGGGCATCAATGAATCTTACTTTCCATACATAACGATGCTCAGATTATTAAGAATATTACATATACTTGCATGTATGATATAATATCATATATCATGCGATATCCCCATTATAACTATTTTATTTTAACTGTTTCTGTAAATATGGTTTGAGTTTTTGCAGTTTAGAAGTAAAAAAAAAAGACAAAAAAGAAACTTGCAAAAGGTAAAATTAAATATGAAATAAATATGAATTGATCTATAGTTATATTAATTTATCATTTCATTTTATAGAATTGTCTATTATATAATTGATTCTTGGCAAACTTATTGCATCTCATTATTACTCTTCTCATTGCAAAACAATACTCAGAGAATGTTCTTACTATTTTTTTTTTATTATTATTATTATCAGCACCTTACACTTCCGACACCAATCTTAATATAATCTCAGTATATTATAAAAGTAATATTTTTTATCCGTGAACTTTGCTTATAGGACCGTTATGGCTGGGATGGAGGAGGTAGGGAATTGACCCGTTATATCCGAGCCCAGAAGGTAAAATGCCAACATGCACTCAGCTGATACGCTCTGTGCCAGTGTTACATCAAGCTTCCTTCGCATCACATATTTATTTTTTCATCTACCTGCAAAACAGGATTTTTATATCACTACATTAAAAAGGTAAGGGTGTTTTGAAATTTTTATCACGAGACTTCATATCGTTAATTTTTTTGTTTAAATATTTGTTACATCATATTTATATTGAGTTGAATATTATTTAGTTTTGACTGCTATAAAATTAATTATTTGTGACGAACAAACGTTAATTACAAGAATATTAGCTTGAAAATACAATTTTTGATTAAAAGGGCAATAATTGAAAATAATTGTGCATAAAATAAAATTGAAATGTTATGGGCAGAGTACTCTCAATAAATATTACCACATTATTTATGTTGCCGGTATATGCCGGTAAACTTTTTAACTATACAAAGCCAGTAAGTTAAATTTAAATTATTTTATTAGTTGCAGGTAATTAAGATTGCCTCTAAAATAGTTAGTGTTTGATTTAAACTTTTACATAATTATAATATTCTATTACATGGTTTATATTTGCTTTTGTAAATCATTTTGTAAAAAAGATTCCTGTTATATAACTGCTGTTAAAGCACAGGCCAAACTAGCCTGTATTAGAAATTGAAAAAAAAATAAAAAATAAATAAATAACAATGTTTTATATAGAATTAAAAATATGTTCTTCTTATTTATTATATCTTCACGGTGCCAAATTGAACTTTCTTTTTTTCTTCGAAATGCATTCGTGCAAAGTTTGCATTTACATTGTTATTATAACAATGCTCTCGAATAGCATAACACGCGGTAATTGTTGAGGAAAGTCAGTCGAATCGAAATGCATTTGAGTTCCTGCATGTAAAACATTTTCTATATAGTAATTAAAATCCCGATTCTAAAATTGGTCTCACAATGTTAATTTAATTTTTATATTTAAATAATTATATTTTAATTAAAAAATAATTGGAAACAGTACTTTTAAATGTAATTTTAAAAATACGAAACACAGCAAATCAGATAGTTCATGAAAGATAATTATAATTATTATTTTAGTTGAAAAAATCCTAACTTATTTACCCTTGATTGAAACCAAACAAATATATTTCATAACATATTAGAACTTGCAACACAATAAAAAATTTAAATTGACACTTTCTCAACTTAATCTTCTTATAATATAGGCGTGAAATGTTATTGTAATATTTTGACCGTGGATAGATGTTATTTTAATTAAATTATAAGATGTATTCAAGGTCCCACGATTGTATTAGAACCGTACGGAAAAATGCCCAACTAACCACGTGGGTTTGATGACGTCATCTCGATCTTGGCCTTAATCTTTAGCCACTTCGACCATACCGGCATAAACTATTATAATGTTTGTATGTTAATTTACTGTGGTGAATACAACAAGTTGTAGAATCAGACCGAAATTACAATTTTTATTATTATATAAATTGAAGTAGTTCATGTAATATTCTCTGTACATAACTTAATAATAAATAGAATTAGTGCAGACCTGCAGAATCTAAATTTTGTATTTACAATAAAACATACAATGTAAAAAATATAATAAATTAATTATTATTTAACTTAAAATTAATTATAAATTTAAGCAAAAAAACAAACAAACATTTTGTCTAGTTTTTTTTTTTTAATTTTTCGGAATATTAAATTAATATAATAATATTTATTCAATCAGTTAATTCTTTCAATTATACATCAAATAGAACATAATATACATTTCGTATTTTTCTGAATAATTATTGGGTTGTAGTAAAATTAAATCAGCTGCCGCAAATGAAAATGAAAATCATTATGAATGTTCTCCATGTCATGTTTTACCCCCATAATTCTAGGAAGCATGTAACTATGAATCAAGTACTTTCATTTTATCCAAGATGAGCCACCGATTCACTGGAAAGCATCGTTTCATGCCAAAGCACATTTGGCGATAAACATATAAAATGTAATGCGAATACTTTTTATAGGAATGTATTGTGCTATGCATGATATATATTATCAGATTAAATTTATTCTACGTATTTTCAATGCAATTTGTAGTGAAATTTGTAAAAAATAAAATACAAACAAAACCAGTAGACCTTTTTCAAGAAATAATTTGTTTATATGCACGTCATGCAGTCATATCATTGAGCCTAAAAATTAGTATAAAATTACTGCTAACCTTTTATACAATATTAAATTATTATGTATTCATTCATATTATATAATTTCCAGTTTGTGACTAAAGCAACGTGTTTCTTTTACAAATTGCTTGTTAATTATTTTATATTGTGCACAACTAACATACAATTTTTATTGTAATTTCTATTAATGTTTGTTTTATATTCAGTAAGATATTATTTAACATATAATTCTCCTCTAAGGGCTGTTACAACTTCAATAAGGTTGATATTTCTCGTTTAAAGATACTATAATGAACCTTGATATCATGTGTGTCACTGTGGCGAGGGAGTGCGTGCCATCGGCCACGTGTGTTATAGAACGTCGCGAAGTAACGGAACTCCAGGCAGGCCGTCACACAAACCAAACTTAGAGGTTCACGCATGCAAGTCACCTCGCCGGAAATTATTAAATGACTGTACGGGTTTTAACACGCAAATCACACGTATGACGTAGAATGTCTTGAGTTTTTTTTTTTACCTTCCATTCAAAAGCTTCATGAAAGGTTGTGGATTTTTAAGGATCTTCGCAGACATAATAAATTACGAAAGTCAATCGATAAATTGTTAATAAATTCAATAAATAAATAAATAATATTATCCAAGGAAATTTTCAAAAATGTAAACTGCTACAAATGCTCATATTCTGAGTGAATTTACGTTAAATCCAATAATTAAAATTTAAATCATCCATGGTAATAATGTAAAGTGTTAAAAAAAGAAAAAAAAAAAAAACATCTACAATGAGCAATGAAAAACATAAAACCTTATATTATTTTATTAGCGTTGAAATATGGTAATATTTAATATTCCTTGATTTAAAAACATCATCAAAATCAGATTTAACAGAAGAGCAAAAAATGATACAATTGCTTTGAAGCATTGCGAATAAAATGGACACGTATTAAATTTGTTATGTTGTAAAATGCAATGAACTTATCAGCATAATATAAAATAACATGAATTTACTATATGAATGAAATGTTTTAAAAAAATATATATTTTCTTGTCACGGCAATTAATTCAAGTTTGAAATGTATGAAGCCATATAATATACTTTTATAAACATTTATAAAATTGTAATTTTTACATAACAATAACAAATAACTATCCATTTTATTCGCAATGCTTCATAGCAATTGGGTAATTTTACGCTCTTTTATTAAATCTGGTTCTGATATTTTTAAAATAATTAAGGAATATTACCATATAATTGCAACTCTAATAAAACAATAAGGTTTTAAATTTAATGAAATATTAGAGCTGTGAGGATTCTAATTACAGCTATATTTCTTCTGAAAGCTTCTTGGGTATATATGATGGTTTCTCTGCATAAATGATGGTGATAATAAATGTCTCTTTGATAATTTTAACGGAAAGAAATTACAACTCCAAGTCCAACGGTAAGACCAGGAAGACAATGCGGGCTTTGTGTTCGTACGTTGCTCTGTATATAAATTTGTGTATTTATTTTGAGGACCGTTATTAGAAACACGACCAACGTTATCGCATATCAAAAGCAAAAAAAAAAAATATTTAGCGAGTACATTTAAAATTATTATTGAATTTACAAATTATTCCACTGCATCTCTTAATTAATGTAATCAAGAACATATATGAATTTACTTCTGAATATCCATACCTTACAATCTAACATTATTTAAAAAAATTGTCATTTTTTTATTAGTTTCAAACTTGGTTATTTAAAATAACATCGTTTTATTTATTATTTTTATAAAAATATTGGCAAAAAAAATATAAAATAAAAAATAAATTTAAAAACTACATATATTTATGATTAGATTCATTGACATAATAAATAGAAACATTTTATTGTAATAAAAAATTAAAAACAATACAATTCAAGGAACTAAATATATATTAGGGAAAATAAATGTTAAAAAATGACCAGCAAAAAAGGAGTTAATACTGTTTTACCAAAAGAACTTGTTCTTGTGCATGGTTAAATGTAGCAGCATCGTGTGCAGCACTCCGAGCACTAATAAATCATATAATATTATTAATTAAATTATGGCGCTCTCAATGATGCCATATACCACAGTGTTATTATACTTATTATTTAAAATAATTAAAGTACATGGTTAATACGTCTCTTGAATTAAGGGGGGAGGGGGGGGGGCTCCATGTATCCCTAACCAATTTTGTGTAAAAGCGAACCTTCTGATATGACAATTATAGTAGTTACATTCTATACAGACAATTTCATTAATGTTAAACTACCACTCTCAGTGTCCATTAAAGGTTCCACATTGGAATTTATTTGACACTTTGAATGAAGGATTCCCTTCACGCTCACGCTGTTATGACGGTTATGAGACCTTATGGTAAACTTTCCCCGGGAGCGATGCGCGAGCTATCACACGTATTGTAATAACAGTAACGTTCTGACGTCACTTCCAATATATTTCACAGCTTATATAAAAAAACAATAGGCAGATACAGTACTATTATATACGGTATACATATACATATTAAAAAATAAAAGTATACCTACTATAGATTATATACAATAATTGACAATAGGTATGTTCGTAAATACACAATCAGAAAGAATCGATTATTTGTAATGAACCTTCTGTTTTATGTACAGAAGGTTCATCACAAATAATCGATTCTTTCTGATTGTGTATTTACGAACATACCTATATTATTATTGTACTGTATTATGCAACAATCTTACCTCCGTTATTATAAGCAGTAACTTAAATTTCTTTCAACAGTAAACCTCCTCAGAATCAACTTGACAGATAAACAAATTACAAGCGTCTTCTCCTAAAATCGCCATGTTGAGTGGGCTATCTTTTGTAAACGCCTATGCGCGGACCCCGGCCATCTATAACAGCCCTCTGTACTTTGAGTCATACCAAAATGATGTCATGCCTTTACAGAGCTGCAAAAAAATTACATTAAGTCTATTCGTAAATACACAATCAGGTATAATCATTATTAATAAGCCTTCTGTATATATGGAACATAATATATATATTTTATAAGGTATATATAATTGATTACTTTTTATACATTTATTTACGAACAGACCTACTGGTGATTCTTTAATAAGCCTTCTGTATATATGGAACATATTTATATATTTTATAAGTTATATATAATTGATTACTTTTTATACATATATTTACGAACAGACCTACTGTGATTCTTTCTGAAAATATAATTATGGTATGCGTGTTTAATGGTACTAAAAAAAATTGCGTTTGTAAAATCTAAGATTTTAAGAATTTCAAGATTTTAAAACTACATTATGAATTCCTAATCATCGATCTATATATTATTATATATAAGAAGATATAATGAGCTTTTAAGCCTGTATCACATGATACAATTTTGCATACAATTTTTCTTTATAAGAAAATTTCATCTCCATACAAACAAATGACATTTTAAGTTTTCTTGTAAGGAAAAATTGTATGCAATAATTAGAAAAATTATATCGTGTATGACGGTTTTAACAAGGGTACCTTGCAATTAAATTTCCACTTCTCTTTTTTAGTGTAAGTGCAATTAAGTCTGAAAAGATACATTCTAACCATGGAGCTAAACTTCTTTCAAGTAATTTAGAAAAACTGCAGTATTTTCAAGTACGTTAATATATAGTAGAGGGAGAACCGTTATAAAGATATAAAATTAATTATCTCTCGCAAAGTTAAATTCTTTCAAATCGTAAATCATAATTATTATACGTATTTGACTAAGTTGCTCACCTGATTTTTACCTGGTTTGATTAATAAGCTTGCTGAACTTCATACTAAATATCTAATAAATATTAATGAAGTACGGTACACCTTTGGACCACACGAACTTTACTCCTGCCTCACTTGCTAGAGCTCCTAATAGACAGAAAAATGCATTGCAGATTTGCAATTTTGGGAGATGTAATAAAAGCACCCAATCTATCAATATGAAAAGCGTTTTGGATTACCACGCCTCCATAGACAGCTTGGTAACGCCTTCCATCAAAGAACGAGTGAATTTCGTGGTGTTCGAGCTGAGGTGTAACATGTTGTCAATTACATGCAGTTTATAATATTTGTGGTCGTTTATAATTTTCATGGTTAAATTTCTATTTTAGTGAAGGCTTAAAAAAATAATTATATAACTTCAACGGTTCACTAATTTTACCTTTAATTGTATATTGCAGTTATTACTGTGCATGTTTTGTAATGATTTTTACGACAAGAAATATTTAGGGATTGTTTTTCCAAGTATTTAGTCATGAGCTCATGAGTGATAGTTTAGTAGTGTCTGGTGGAATTTACAACAGTATAATTATAACGTGGATATTAATTTAACTTAAGAAACTGAAATCTCATGTTATATACAACATATTATATTCATGATACGAGTTGTTAGATATAGGTTAATGCAGATTAGATACCAACCTACATCTTAGGAATTTAATTTACCATATATACATAACCTGAAGTTTCACAAAAGTTTTAAATGCTTGGTACTTGCTAATTCTGTCATATATAACGTATTTAATTAGATAAAATCCCATAAAATTTCTCTAAGTTGAAATTTATTTATCAAACACTTTGCGTTCAACAATTTAATACTCTACGTGCGTAAGATCACTACATGTGAAATGTCATGCTACGTTTGTCAATGTACCAAAAGTGCAAATCACGTTTTTTATAACTACAAGTTCTACTTAAAACCGCATTTTTTTTTTGTCCTCCAATAACTTGCAGTAATCTCGTTACCCCTGAAAGTTTGCTATAGAGTAACAACGATTGGAAATTTCACCAAATTTTGTTCACAATACAAGCTAACCTTGGAGTGCAAGCCACTATTTAGAGAGGTAATTGTCAAAAAGTAGTGCTCCAAGTTTGATAAAATTTACATACAAATTTAATGATGAAAAAAGTTAATTATTTTGATTTAACAAAATTATTTAAAGCTTCTGATGAGAGGTGAAAAGTTAATTTATATTATAACGAAAAGCCTATGTTATATAATATGGTTAATATTGTAAAATTATAAATTATTGATATTTTTACCTCATATTTTCAGTAATCTTGTATGAATAAGATTACTGAAGTAAGACTTTACAGAGATGAAATATTTTCACATAATAAAAACAAGAACTTAAACTTGGTAAAAATAAATTAGTCATATAATTTTTGTATTTTAATAATTATATCGGCATTAAAATAATATTTCAAAGTATCCATTTTACTTAAAATAGTTAATAAATTGTATTTATACCTCCTCTTATATATTATCTTTGTTTTCAAGTTTGATTAAAAAAAAAAAAAATGTGAGATTGTTGACAACTCCATATCAAAATAGTCTACATGACATGTGGAATTTCAACAGTTTTTGTAACTTAATTTCTTATCAGCTTCACAGCTATCTCACAGTATCGGAGCATCGTTATTTATTTATGTAATAAAAACAAAAGCTAAAGGAAATAGTGATAAAAAATCAAAACAGAAATTCATAATTAAAAATTGAACCTGATGAAAACTCAACCAATAAAAAGGAAAAAAAATTATGGATTTAGAACAATTGATAAAAAAAAAAAAAAAAAAAAAAAATACTGACCAGTACAACTTATTTATTTTCTCCAGAAATACATATTTAAAAAAAAATCATTTAAGCACTATATACTTGAAATTATTTGTTTATAAATTGTGGTTATACTAAAATCAACTAGCTTTATTATAGACAAACCAATAAATTAAATCATTATTACTTCGATAGGGGTATTAAGGCGCATTTCCATGGAGCGGGGAAAGCCAATCAGAGGCTGGGGATTTCTTCGCCTTACGAGGAGCGATTTTATCGCCAGCATGGCCGCCACACGAGATTAAGGGTGCTTTTCCATGGAGCGATGTCGAGCGGAACTTGGCGGGGCGAGAAAAGCGCACTTGCTTCAATCTCGTATGACGGCCATGTTGGTGATAAAATCGCTCCCCATAAGGCGAGGAAATCCCGAGCCTCTGATTGGCTGCGGCACGCGATTTTCTCGATATCCTCGCTTCATGGAAATGCACCTTGAAGCGAGTGCGCTTTTCTCGCCTCGCCAAGCCTAGCTCGACATCGCCTCATGGAAATGCACCTTTATGACGTGATATCTGTCACACATGACAGTGGTGACAAAATCTGTGATGCCACTTGACCATGTCGCAACTTGGCTTGACGATCGCGCGCGGACAATTGTGGAATACATAAAGAGTGGTAGAAAGTCACCACAGACGAGGGGAGGGGATTATAATAGGGATTAGCTAAAGATTATATCACTGGTTACAACATTGTTATTATAGACTTTATTGAATTATCTATATAAGATTTTAATAAACTAAGTTTTAATAATATGTAAAGTTGTATGGGGTTTCAATTGGAAGGCCATATTAATATTTAATAATTATCTTTGAATGAATTTCAATGGTATATTTAAATTTTATTTAATCACTTTATGGTAATGTGATCGAATGTTACATTTTAGAAATTAAGTTAATTAAAATTATAGATGATGAAAAAGTTTAAATAAATTGATGAACCCAATAATTACCATTAATTGAACATCTAAAAATGAGAATGGGCTTACGGGGTGTCATTTTTTTACTGGCTCAATCAAAAGAGGAGGTCGAAAAATAGCCCTTAGATTTTTATGCGATTTTTTTAAGCACTGCATCATACCTAGAATGGAGATTAAAAATGTCTCTTGACCTGGAGGATCCATCCGCAACGCCTATGACGTCATTACATTCTTTGGGTCAACTATATAATGTTTCTAAACAAACACGTTGCTATGGAAACAAATGATTATATTTAATAAACAAGCAACAATGCAATAGTTTTTTACAAGTGTTATATAGTTGAACCAAAGAATGTAGTGACGTCATAGGCTTTGCGGATGGAGCCTCCAGGTCAAGAGACATTTTTAATCTCCATTCTAGGTATGATGCAGTGCTAAAAAAAAAATCGCAAAAAAATCTAAGGGTTATTTTTCGACCTCCTCTTTTGATTGAGTCAGTAAAAAAATTACACCCCGTAAGCCCAATAGCCAATTACTTGAATAAAATGCATAAAATTAAAATACATATATATGCAGATTCTAATATTTCAAAATCATAATCATACAGACTTGAATCCAAATTATTAAAGATAAAATATCAACAATGTACACTTCACGACAGCACAAACGTTAAGCATTATGTTTGTGGGCGTTGTCAAGTATATAGTCGTTACAGCCATATGAAAAATGTAAATGTTTTGGTATGACTACCAGGCGCGGATTCAGGGGGAAGGGGGGCTGGGTTGCTTTATTTTTTATTTAACGTGAGTAATATAGGCATTCCCTTTACTCCATTTTTTTTTAACATTGGCCTTATGGAGGAAGCCACCCCCGAAATTTTTTTCTGGATCCACGCCTGGTGACTAGAGCGAGTGCTCTTCTTCCCTCTCACAAAAAATGAAAAAATCTTGGAGCTGCAACTCCAGCATATAATTAAGGTAACTAGCATATAACGTTTATCTTGTCCCAAGGGATACAATAAAATAATAAAGTATTTTACTTCTAAAACCGTTGCAAGAAATGCAAGAGATTTCAGTATTATGTAAGAACGGATGTCCCAATGATAAAATTCTTGTCATTACTAAAGAATGTTGTGTCTTAAAGAAGAATAATCAACAATTTTATGAGCACCATAAAAAGAAGCAACAAGATATTAAAAAATGAGATAAATTGAAAATTTTATTCCGACCTTCAAATTGGGTTTTACGTACAATATTTAAGAAGTATTTTTTTTTAAAGTACATAATTTAGAAATTGCTTAAATGTACAATAAATAAAATGCAGTGAAATCATTACTTGTAACGAGTTTCTATATTAACTAGCTCAATTAACCTTGACCGAGTCTTATTTTTGAAAGAAAGTTGTATGAACTTTTTAATGATAACATGAATTACATAAATATATGTAGATTTAATATCTGATTTATCAATGTCTATTTTTATTGCAGCTGCTTAAAAATATCGTCTTTAGTATAAAATTAATATTATGCGTCATCTTCACTTTTATTTTTTAATTATAAAAACCTGTTTTTGTTTTTTTCACCATTTTTTTCTATATTTAAAAACATTATTTTAAACTTATTTTTGGCTAATTTATTATATACATAAACATAACTTTAATATTTCAAACACATTTTAGTAAATTATTATCAATGAAAAATAGTTAATTCAAAACAGTAAATGAGACAGTGTGATGCAAGCAGGCGGTAGTGGGCGAAAGCTATTGTTGTACACGTGCAAACGTGTACAAAATTACTATAACAAATTTGCATCTGAGCATCGTAATGTGGAAATTTTTAGCTATTCGTTATGTCAATTTCGGAATTAGGTGATGAATGCTCTGTTCTAAATTATTATTGTTTTTTATTTTATTTTTACAATGTATTACTAGTGCATTAAATTTTTATTAATATGTATCATGTTTTATCTTCTTTTTATGTGTTGTATTGTCTGCTTTATTGTGATTAGTGCCTTGATTCTGTAAATGTTGCTATTAAATAAATAATAATTTGTTTTTTTTTTTATGTAAAATAGATGCACACTAAAACAAAACGAATAACATTACTTGTCTTATCAATTGAAAATAATAATAACGAAACAAATAGCTGTGACAATAGTTGAAATTTTTTTTACTAGTAAGCATGCGCGAAATTAATATTGCCAAATAATGGCAAATAATAAACGTTATAAATAGCCTAAAGCAAACATGTAATTCAAAATTACAACTTAAGGTTCATGTCAAGAATTTTGAAAAAAAATCAGTCCCATGTGAATTTCAATTTGTTAACAATAAACCAATAAACAACAAAAATTGAGTGTAATAAGTTTGAACCATGAAACAATTGCACGCACACCGTCGAACGCACGTAAGATTCGAGTGTGTCATTGGGCGGGGGTACTTGTTCAGGTAGACAGACCCCCTCTCGTCCAGGTGAAATCAAGCTTGCAGTAGCCAGGTCAATCTGTGACCGACAGTGGTGACCACGCGATCGCTCTGTGCAGTAACCGTTCCTTTGTCAAGGTGAATCCCTATATTTGTTTTATGGTGAGTAAGCACTTCATTTTAGTTCCAAAAATTGTATCAGTTATATTTGTAATACGGTGCCTTCATATGTTGTTATTCCCTAAATTTTTAATATTTTTAAAATAATATTTAATAAAATATAAAATAAAATAAATAAATAAATAAATAAATATTTTAATTAAATAAAATGAAAGTTTAAAGATTTTAAATTTAAAAATGCGTCCATGAAAATATTATAATTAAAATAATATTATTATTAAATTTCAAATTGAAATTTCTATTTAAATCAAGGGGGAAACAATATTTTAATTATTATTTTTCTCAAATAAGACGTTTTTAAGAAATATTTCATCAATTATAATAATTTTGTATTAAGATCATCTTTTATAAAACACGCATAACTAATTCGCGCACAGTCCACGAGAAATATTGTTACAAATTACACCTTCACACACAGTTGAATTTTAAATATTTATCCAAAGTATTTTAATTAAATTCAACTCAAATAAGGGAACATTATTTTTTTTTTTGCACACTGTTATGACAAATTATAAAATGTTTCATCATTTTAAAATAATTATTATAATAAACTATATAATAAATAAATAAACAATAAATATATTTTTAAATTTTAAACATAATTACGTTATTATTATGTATATTACGTTGGGTGGCTGAACACTATATGAATGGGATATTCTTTTTCAGCCACCAATTAGGCAGCGTTTTTATGCATTTTGTGTGAAGATATATTATGTATTTTATATTTCTGACCAATAAACATTTATATTACTATTATTATATTATTATTATTTAAATGCAAAATACTCGTAAATATTTCTATTATTTTTAACTTTACAGTCCTAAAGGGAAAAAACGATTGAGATATATTTTTTTTTTAAACAAATTATTCATATATATTAGATTTACAAATGTTATAATTTGTTTTTAAGACATTAAAATAGCAATTGAAATACAAGGAGAAATTTCTATTAATCTCGAGTAAGTCATGGTCAGTCAACACAAAAAAGTGCATCACCAATAAACTTGAAGAACTCGTTATTTTACGGCGAGTGCAGCTTTTAAGATGGATAACGTCCTTGATTTATTTAGATCACCAGACTTCTGTATGTCACTGATGTTAATACACAATTAGCTCCTTCATTACACTTAATTAACATATAGATATGTCGCACTTATAATGTCAATTTTATACATTTAAGTGACCTAAATACTTTGTTTTTCTCAGAATCATTGTATCAAATTTTTATATTTTACATTGAGTTGTTTCATATGGAACTGTGCCATTATACAGGGTCGGACTGGGCTCAAAGAGTCTACTGAGGAAACATGATTACAGGCCTATATCAAGGGACTACTTGACCCTGTGGGGGCCTACTTTTAACTGTGTAGGGGTCTCCCAGCCGAGGGGGCCTACTGAGCGATCGCTCCAACTCTTATGGCCAGTCCGAGCCTGCCATTATATCAAGTAGCAGTACACTTTAAGATAAAGCTTTCGTTGCCCCTGACTGATGCAATGTATGGACGCTTTATATCCAGTACAGTAGGGGTTAATGATTTAAAATTTTAAAGAAGGTGGAAAAATATTAGCCAATGGACAACATACATGAAAAAAATTTATTGCAGAAATGAATAGAGGGTACCAAATTATGCTACTCTGAATTTTTTCAGATTTTTTTGAGACCCAGAACTATTTTTAAATAATTATTGAAAGTGCGGCCACGCCCCCTGGAGGCGTCAATAGGCGTCCAGTCTCTATCCTTTTTATTAAGAATTCAGTGGTGCCAACTGAGATCACAGGACTTTCAATAATTATTTAAAAATAATTCCGGGTCTCAAAAAAATCTGAAAAAATTCAGAGTAGCATAATTTGGTACCCTCTATTCATTTCTGCAATAATTTTTTTTCATGAATGTTGTCCATTTTGCATTTTAATGTAAAATAAATTGGAAAAATAGAAACGAATGAAATGTGATCTAACAGTATAATTTATACCGATACGCATACTCGTGCAAAGTTCAAGTTTTACCTTTTTGAATTCGATAGTGAGGTGATATGAAAGAAAATAAGTACATTAACGTTAGAATTACGTTAATCATATTGAATAATAAGTGCATATAAATATTTTATATTTTCTGGAGTATAAAGCAGATTAACAAGCAATGCAGAAGGATAAAATGTGAAGTTCATTGATATATGATTTAAAATATTCAAATACGCCAGCTAGACAGTAATGCTGTATTTTCAACGAGTTAACAAATAATTTCGTGTTTACTGCAATATTTTCAATTAGACAATGTTAAATGCTTTCACATTTAAAAGCCGTTAATAGTGAAAATAAATTTTCTAGCAGTAGAATATAATATACATTTAATATTGAAGTTTATGATATACGAACAGTACATGCATTGGAGTTATTTAAAGTTTCTTGTAGTTGAAAAAAAAAAATCACATACGAGCCACAATAAAAGGTAAAAACACATTGCAGATTAATTTTTACCATCCCAGAAGAATTTATGCACATAATTCTAGCGGAATTTTAAATCTTAAAGGCCTTATGAACCTTTGCACAATATTAAGTACACGGTAAGCTTTGCTTTAGTATGATTCGGCTACATATTTTTTTTGGTTTCAGTAGCACAAATATCAGAGATAATAGCCGATGAAGAAGCACCTGTGACGTCACTCACGCTCATTCAGCGGCGACAATATAGGGAAATCCCTGCAAAAGATAGGTTCACTCCCGCTACAACCACGGCCACAATTTGACTTCTGTAACTTTGAAACTTTACCAGGACAGTCTTGATAGTATTTGTCAAATATCCTGAAAGTTTTTGTTTTATGACATTCATACAAACCGAGCTATAGCGGTAGAAAGAGGAGCGAAAATTTTGTATAGGAAAACAATGTTAAATTTTTGGCTTATCTTGTTACCGCAATAACTCAGTCTGTACACACGCCACCAAAAATTTTTTTCAGTCTATTTGACAAATACTATCAAGACTGCCCTGGTAAAGTTTCAAAATTCCAGAAGTAAAATTGTGGCCGTGGTTGCAGCGGGAATGAACCTATCTTTTGCAGGGATTTCCCTATATTGTCGCCGCTGAATGAGCGTGAGTGACGTCACTGGTGCTTCTTCATCGGTATTATCTCTGATATTTGTGCTACTGAAACCAAAAAAATTATGCAGCCGAATCACACTAAAGCAAAGCTAACCGTGTACTTAATACTGTGAAAAGGTTCAGAAGGTCTTTAATTATTTGAAGCAGTTTCATTTGAATTGATGTGCCCATCATATTTATTAAAAAAAAATTACCTTTACGTGTATAACAAGAGGAGTACGTATCAAATGTATCAATTGCATGATACCATGCTGTACTGAAAGCAATAGTTACTAATTTATATAATTATATCTTGTTATATTATAGATAATTAACCAAAAAAATAATTGCAATATAAATTGTCGAGCAATAAAACAAAAATTATGTTAAAATATTTTTAACGATTTAAAAAAAAAAAATATTATAAAATAAAACAAAATAGTATAATTTTTATTTATTTTTGAGCATATTTTTGGAAGAATTTAAGTTTATTTGTGAGCCCTGCTCATTGTTCACGTTCTGCACTCGACCTTATGCACTTATACAAATTATTAGTTACGATTCTAATTCTCTCTCACTTTTCAGATTGTAATGAGCACCAACTGAGCACCAAAATGGCGTCTGCAGTTGCCGCAATTCCCTCGCTGCTGGCCGGGGCAGCTTCGACAGCCGTCACCTCCGCAGGCCTGTGGTTCGCGCCCTTGTTGATGGCGGCGCTGGCGTACTTCCACTATGATTTGATGGACCCTGAGTCTCGACCAATCAATGTCGAGACCGTGAGGCCCATATACGACTTTATTGTCATAGGAGCTGGTTCGGCGGGGGCTGTGGTGGCGAACAGGTGAGGGGATCAAAATTATAGAACCAGAATATGCAACATGTTTATTTTACTGGCAATAATTGCATTTGAGTTTTTTTTAACTGATAATAATATGCACCTGCAGTAAGTGTCTATAACCAGTTAATATAATCTAAATAAGCAGAATTGTAATTTAATTTCATAAGTATATCAAATTTCGATTTATTAAAACTAAAACTTTAAAATTACATTAATTACGATTTTTTTCCTTGTCATCGTAAATCGAAATTTTGTGTGAATGAAACATTGAATATTAATTTTAGGCATTGTATTCCTCATCAGGAGAAAAAGTTGGGTGGGTTCATTTTTACTCCAGTTTTCACTTATCTTAATTTCGTCAAGAGTATTTAATTATTATCCGAGGTAATAATGCTGCTGGCTTACCCCGTAAAGGGATATGGCGTCATGTTATATATGACTTATGTATAATTTATTACTTTACATCCTGCGCATTTATTGCATAATATATTACCCACAAACTATCAAATGATATTTATCCACCTCTCGCGCGTTCCAGTGACATTGTGTATCTAAACTGTAAAATATAAACAACTGAAAATATTTCTTAAATATTTTTATAGTGATAAAAAAATGTCAGATACCTATAATTAAATATTAAATTTTACGTTCAAAATTTCAAAATAATTGTAATTATAAATTTAAATACTAAAAAAAAAAAATAAATAAAATGTATAAATATATTAGAAATTAATTTAATTTAAAAAATTGTATAACAAATAAATTTTAAACTTATTATGTAAATTTTGAAAAGCAATTTTAGGTTGTTCCCACCGTCTTATAACAAGTTAAAAAAAATCGAGATCGTAGATCGTGTTTTTGACATTAAAGATTTTTTTAAAAGGAACATGGCTCTTGATGCATTCTCAATAGACCTCAATAGACTTCTAAATGAGGGTAGGGGATAGGAGATGGTTTCAAATTAATAGCTTCAATAATTACTGACAAAAAATTCAAATTTTCTAACATGATGGCTTATGGAGAACATTTTCCCGCCGGGGAACCCTTGAAGCCTCTATAACAGCTATAATAAATTAATAATTTCTTTGCTACTTCTAACGTAAACTTTGCTCCTCAGGTTATCTGAAGTAGAGGGCTGGTCCGTGTTGTTACTGGAGGCTGGTGGTGACGAGACAGAAATCTCGGACGTTCCCGTGCTTGCCGCTTACCTCCAACTGAGCCAACTAGACTGGAAATATAAGACGGAGCCACAACCGAACGCTTGCCTTGGAATGAAGAACAAACGCTGCAACTGGCCCAGAGGAAAAGTTCTAGGAGGCTCCAGTGTACTTAACTACATGCTTTACGTCCGTGGAAATCGATATGATTATGATGCTTGGAGAGATGCTGGTAATCCAGGTTGGGGTTATGATGATATATTATATTATTTTAAAAAATCAGAAGATAATCGTAATCCATATTTAGCAAGAACACCATATCATTCTACAGGTGGTTATTTGACAATACAAGAAGCACCATGGCATACACCATTAGCTGCAGCTTTCGTACAAGCTGGTGTTGAAATGGGTTATGAAAATAGAGATATAAATGGTGATAAACAAGCTGGATTTATGATTGCTCAAGGTACTTTAAGACGTGGTTCAAGATGCTCAACTTCAAAAGCATTTTTACGACCTGCAAGATTACGTAAAAATTTAGATATTGCTATGTTTTCCCATGTAACAAGAATTCTAATTGATCCAATATCTAAACATGCATATGGTGTTGAATTTGTACGTAATGATAAATTATATGTTGTAAGAGCCAATAAAGAAATTATATTATCAGGTGGTTCTGTAAATTCACCACAAATTTTAATGTTATCAGGTGTTGGTCCAAGTCAAGAATTATTAAAACATAATATACCTGTAATTAAAGATGCACCTGTTGGTGAAAATTTACAAGATCATGTTGGTGTTGGTGGATTAACATTTTTAAGTAATAAAGAAGTTTCATTAGTACAATCAAGATATGAAAATGTACCAGCTGTTTTACGTTATGCTATGTTTGGAACAGGACCATTAACTGTTTTAGGAGGTGTAGAAGGACTTGCATTTATTAATACTAAATATGCTAATAAATCAATTGATTTTCCTGATATTGAATTTCACTTTATATCAGGTTCAACAAATTCAGATAATGGACGTCAAATTAGAAAAGCTCATGGTTTAACAAATGAATTATATGATGCTGTATTTAAACCAATTCATGATAAAGATGTATGGTCTGTAATACCTGTATTATTAAGACCAAGATCAAAAGGTGTTATAAAATTAAGATCTAATAATCCATTTGATTATCCATTAATTTATCCAAATTATTTTAATGATCCATATGATATGGCTGTATTAGTTGAAGGTGTTAAATTTGCATTAGCTATGAGTAAAACTAAATCATTTGAAAGATTTGGTAGTCAATTTCATCAAATTCCATTTCCTGAATGTGCAAAAACAACAGAATTATGGACAGATGATTATTGGGCATGTATGATTAGACATTATTCTGTAACTATTTATCATCCAGTTGGTACATGTAAAATGGGACCTTCATGGGACCCTACTGCAGTTGTGGACCCTGAATTAAAGGTACATGGAGTATCAGGTTTGAGGGTAATTGATGGATCTGCAATACCCCTTGAAGTTAGTGGAAATACGAATGCTCCAATTATTATGGTAGCAGAAAAAGGATCAGATCTCATCAAGAAAACTTGGAATAAATTATAAATTTAATGTGACTAATAGTGATAAAGTGGACACCTTTTAAAAGTGCAGCGTGTGTCGTGAATTTTAACAATTTTGTGATTTATTGAACTTTATATTTTAATTATTAAAATTTTTATTATGTGTTAAATTGAGTATAATAATTTTTCTTCACTGGACCTCAAGTAATATTTTAAATTGTAATAACTTATAATTATTAATAATTATTGAATTTAATTTGTGTAATTAAATTATAATAATTAAATAATTATTTATTAATTATTATTGATCATCAAATAAATAAAGGTAAAATATTTGTGACGTAAAAGTCAAGAAATATTTTCACCTATTTGTATTTGTTTGTGTGTAAATTGAGTTTTACTTATAAAAGCTAAGTGCGCATATGTGTTTAAAAAAATCTGATGCTTCAATATAATATACATATATTAAATATGACATGTACTGTATTATACGTGTGGTTGCAAATTGTCATCAGATGCTATACCACATGCATGGAGGTCGGTTTATATTTTATATAATCAGACTCTGACGATATGTATATTGTAAAAATAATGGTTACACATAATCTTATCACAGCGTCTTTAAACTCAATGTTCAAGTTGTCCACGGTTAAAAATAATTAAAAATATTATCTCGTCTATATCTATATGTCTCATATCATTGTGTGATAATCATCACTATTAACAATTAAAATTGCTGTTGTTGCTAAAAATGATTATACACAACATTTTATATTGTATAATTACAATATATATATTATATTATTAACAGAAATTTAAGTTCCTAGTCTAAAAAGCAATAATATTTTTTTAACAGGAATTTAAAGAGATCGATATATAAAAAGCAAATTCAATTGAAGTCATCAAGAGTGTTGGTGATACCATGCGCTTGTATCAGCTCAAAAATATATCAAGTTAATTAATATTAATTAAGACTGAAATAATTTGATAAAGTTTTCCCCATAAACTGCTCTCTAAAAAAAAATAAAAAAAGTGATTAACGGCAAGTGATTGTGTGAATTCGCTAACAACTGATTTTATAAATATATTTTGTGTACACGTGTTAATTTGTACTGAATGTTCGAATGGTGAATGTATTTAGTGTAATTATCGATTGTAAATAAATTATTTTAAAATTTACATAATTTACTTCATTATTAAGCCTGTTTGTAAATCCTGCTCAAAGTACTTACTGTTAGAGCAAGTTTACGAACAAAAATCGTGACGTCATTTGCACTGTACTCCCTACCCCACCCTCTGAGCTGGTGTAAGAAAGTGGTGTAAAAATGTACACCGAACAGGGTTTACGAACAGACCTATTGTATATTCTATGTATATTGAATTGTATTGAATACCTATTGTATTCTAGTAATTTATAAGGTGCATTTTATATTGAAATTGTTTTATTGCAATACAGGTAATTTTTTAATAAAAATTAAAAATCCATATTTTAATTTTTCACTGATAATAACAGAATTTCTCAAAGCATAATAAAAACAAAGATAGTGCGAAGTTTCTTTGACTAATTAATTTAGCTTCTTTGTAAAATAAACTGTTAATATTAAGAGTTGCATGTCCTAAAGTAGGTAAAGAGAAAAGGAGTTGGTGCCATAAATGACACGTCATTCCGTTATCATAATTATGAGAGGAATGTACAGGTGTGACGTCATGATCCACAACGGGACACTTTGTGACACCGAACCACGTGGTCATGGCAGGTAACACACGTGGAATGGAATGTGCGTGACTTTATCGATTTTACTTCACGCAAACATATATATATTGCACATAAGACACGGTTGCAAGAGGGAGGAGGGGGCTATTATAACTATAGAAGCACGAGAAGCATCTAACGACACTTACGACACAATATTACAAATTAATGTGGTAGTTATACCAAAATTATAATGTTATATTACATAAATTTAATTAATTAAATTATATACCAAATGTAAATTATCAATTGGTTCGACAAACTCACCTAGTGCGAGCACTTCACATTTACAAAGATGTTCATGATTAACTACGATTTTTTTTTTATATATATATGATATTTTTGTAAAATTTCAATTTCTAAAATCAGTAATTATATATTATTATTATACTATTTAATTTAATTATTATAAAGCATCAAATTAAATTAAAATGTAGGAAAAAAAAATTAAAAATATATTTTGAAATAATTGATTTTTCATTAAATTAAATTATTAAGCTTGAAAAAATTTGATCTGGCATTAAGGGCATTGGGTGTAGCACCGGTAGTTGGCAACACTGACGTATCTTCACCATGTTAATTTTTCAACCTTGCTCCTCGGAGTAATTTTTACGCTAGAGCTAAGCTGATTGCAGTAGTATCAAGATAATTATTAGCCCAAGTGCACAATTTGGCTAAATAAAGCCTGATTTAAAGAAAAAGTATTTTTAGTAATTTTTTAAATTTACATGCATTTTTTTAAAATATGAAAAAAATACTTTTCTTTAAATCAGGCTTTATTTAGCCAAATTGTGCACTTGGGCTACTAATTATCTTGATACTACTGCAATCAGCTTAGCTCTAGCATAAAAATTACTCTGAGGAGCAAGGTTGAAAAATTAACATGGTGAAGATACGTCAGTGTTGCCAACTACCGGTGCTACACCCAATGCCCTTAAAAATAAAATGTGGCACCAACAATACATTTTCAGCTTTTGCTTGGCAAATTAATAAATGCTTATAATTCTTTCACCAATATATTTATGAAAATTGCGCTATTAATACTACATAACATACAAAACAATGATAGTGTTAGCATTTATTAATTAATACTCTTCTATTATTTTTCTTTACAAAAATTATTACTGTATCTGATATTATGTTCTTGAAATCAGTGTGTCAAGTTATCAAAAACGGTTTATAAATCTCACCTCACAAGCCCAAGGATGCACCAAGTCAGCTTAAATTTTTGCAAGAGATTCAATTTAATTCAAATGCAGGTCAACGTCTATATGAATGTTGTTGTGGAATACTTGGCGTACCATCCCGAGAGAAAACCCAAGCTTGCAGTTTGATGCGAGCTTTTATAAGCGCAGTAAGACCTCTTGAATACATTTACAGACTTCGAGAAATAGCAGGGTGAGTAAAGTGTACACCTCTGGACACCAGGAACGTTACTCCTGTATAGACTTTACTACACAGTGATGAATGAAAACTCTTGATATTGATAGGGTGCTCTTCTTAGTTCAACTATTAAATTGCAAATCTGCATCTCTCTGTCTATTTATTGGAGCTACAGCTCTATAGCAAGTGAGTCAAGAGTAAAGTTTTTGCTGTCCAGTGGTGTACATATTTGATCAAAAAGAGTTGAATTTATATTCTTGCTGTGTGTGTACCCTGCTTAAAAACTAAAATATACTCAGTATAAATAATTTTTACAATAATATACATTTTTTTTTTTCAATTACCATCACTATTTTGTATAAGGCAATGACAAACATGCATTATAATAAATAGTACCGGAATTTGTGCAATGTATATTTACAATCTTTGGTACATATTCAAAAATTCACTGAAAGAAATATTAAAATTTTGCTTATATCCACGACACAGGTTAAACATTTTCTAAATTTTTCTATCACCTTACTTTAGTGTCAAACCACATATTTGACATTTGCGTAAGGCTCTTTTAACATTAAAAAAAATGGCATCGTTTAATTAATGTAAAATTTAAATTATTTATTATTATTATTTTTAGATGTCTGAAATTGATTTATCTTCATATGTTTTTTAATTATAATTTTCTTTATAAGTTGTAATTACAGTTCACATTAATTTATAAATAAATTTGTCTATTTTTACCCCTTTTCCAAGTAAGTTACGTAATTACATAAATCAATAAAGATACAATTACGTTTCTTTCATAATAAAATATATACTTTTTATATATTAAAAATCCAAAATTAAACTTTTTTATCCTAATTTCAGCCAACTACAGGCCAATCAACATGGACCCTGTCGCCCGAAGTGTCGGGGTTGCAGCTCGAATAGCCGCTACATTTGGTGCCGGCGCTCCATTTATCGTCTTTCTATACGCCGCAATACGTATGTACAAGCCTGAAATTTTCGACGCTAAGAACCGACCTAAAGACACGAAAGTCTTTAGAGATAAATACGACTTCATTATAGTGGGAGCTGGATCAGCAGGAGCTGTGTTGGCCAATAGACTTTCTGAGATTTCAGATTGGAATATTTTATTACTGGAAGCAGGGGGATCAGAACCAACATTATCAGATATACCTGCATTTATGCCATCTTTACAACATTCAATATATGATTGGAATTATAAAACTGAATATACAGGTGATGCATGTTTAGCAATGACGGACGGATTATGTAATTGGCCACGTGGAAAATGTTTAGGTGGATCAAGTGTACTTAATGCAATGTTATATATACGTGGTAATAAACGTGATTATGATAGATGGGTTGATTTAGGTAATCCAGGTTGGGGATATGCAGATGTATTACCATATTTTATCAAATCTGAAGATTGTCGTATTAATAAATTAAGAAATTCAAAATATCATGGTAAAGGTGGATATTTAACTACAGAAGAATTTAAATATAAAACACCAATTGTTAAAGATTTTTTAGAAGCTGGTAAAGAATTAGGTTATAAAGTACGTGATTTAAATGGTCGAAAACAAATTGGATTTATGGCATCACAAGCTACTTTAAGAAATGGTTTAAGATGTAGTACTTCAAAAGCATTTTTAAGACCTGCAAGAAATCGTCCTAATTTACATATAAGTATGTTTTCACACGTTGAAAAATTATTAATAGAACCAGGACCAAAAGATAGTGCTGTATGTAGGGGTGTTGTATTTAAAAAATTTGGTAAAATATATAAGATTTTAGCTGATAAAGAAGTAATTTTATCAGCAGGTTCACTTAATTCTCCACAAATAATGATGTTATCAGGATTGGGACCTAGAATTCATTTAGAAACATTAGGAATAGAAGTAATTAAAGATATACCTGGAGTTGGACAAAATTTACAGGATCATGTATCTTTAGCTGGTACTACTTTTATAATTGATAATCCTATTACTTATGTTATACCACGTATATTAAATCTTGATACTGCACAGAAATTCATTAGTAAAACATCAGGTCCACTAATGACTTTTGCTGGAGCTGAGGTTATGGCTTTTATTGACACTACCATGGATCCAGGTACAAATGTTTCACATTTTGCAGACATTGAGGAAGATTGGCCTGATATTCAATTGTTTATCGGTTCTTTTGCTGATAGTACAGATGGTGGAATATTTGGTAAAAAAGCTAATGGTATATCTGATGAATTTTATGCTTCTGTATTTGAACCTATTTTATATAAAGATGCATTTTCAGCAACAATATTATTATTAAGACCATATAGTTCTGGTACAGTAACATTAAGAAGTAAAAATCCATATGATCCACCTGTTTTACAACCTAAATATTTTACAGATCGAAGAGATATTGATACTATGGTAGCAGGGGCACAATTTGTTATGAAATATAGCCAAACTAATGCATTAAGAAGACATGGTTCTAGAATTAATCCTAATAAAATACCAGCCTGTGCAAAATTTGAATTTTTATCATATGAATATTGGGAATGTGCTATTCGGCATTATAGTTTAACAATTTATCACCCTGTTGGTACAGCAAAAATGGGTCCACGTACTGACCCAATGGCTGTGTTAGATAATGAGTTAAGAGTCTATGGGGTTGATGGTTTAAGAGTTATAGACGCTTCTATAATGCCTAAGATTATTAGTGGTAATACAAATGCACCAGTTATTATGATAGGAGAAAAAGGAGCTGATTTGATCAAATCTCAGTGGTTGAAAGATTTTAAAACATGGGATAATAACAATGATGATACTGTATATAATTGGGATTCAAATATTTTTGATAATTTTGTAACATAAAACTTATTATTTTTTATTATTTAATAGAGACAATAATGGTTGTATTTTTTTTATTTCATACTAAGAAAATGTACCTAAAATTATGCTTTTCTGAATTTTTTCAGATTTTTTGGAGTGCTGGAACTAATTTTAAAAAGATATTTAAAATATATGAATTAGGGTGGTACATGCACCTGATGGGGCAACCGTGATGTCATTTTGCCGTGCTGTGATTGGCTATTGATGTCGTCACGGTTGTCCCATCAGGTTGTACCACCCTAATTAAGATATTATAAGTATTTTTTTAAATCAGTTCCCGCACTTTAAAAAAACTGAAAAAAAAAATCAGAAAAGCATAATTTTAGGTATATTTTCTATAATTATGAATTATGAAATAAAAAAATGCAACCATTATTCTCTATTATTAGCTCGTAATATACACTTTGTGGGATAGCGTAAACTTTACCCCTGCATGATTAGGGGGAACTACAGTTCCGAGAGATAAAGAGAGGTGCAGATTTGCCATTTTTGGGGAGGTAAGAGAAGCATCATTTTATAGCCATCCCAAATGGAGTATTGTCCTCCATTTTTTTATTGCAGAAATGGATAGAGGGTGCAAAGTTATGCTACCCTGATTTTTTTCAGATTTTTTTGAGAGCTGGAACTATTTTTAAAAAATTATTGAAAGTCCTTTTTGTGACGTCACGCGGCGGCAAGTCCTATCTTTTTCTTAAGGAGCGGCGTCTCGTGACGTCACGAAAAGGACTTTCAATAATTTTTTAAAAATAGTTCCCGGGCTCTAAAGAATCTGAAAAAAATCAGGGTAGCATAACTTTGCACCCTCTATCCATTTCTGCAATAAAAAAAATTGAGGACAATACTCCATTCGTTTGATCTCCTTAAACACAGACAAAGCAGGTGTAGTCCCGAGGTGTTAAAAGTAATTTATTTCAATATGATATAATTCATTGTAAGTAAAATTTTAAAAATCATATTTGCCTGTCATCAAGTGGTGATTTTCTACTATCACGTATTCGAGAGGTAACGAATTCTTCAAAACACTGTAAATGGCTTATTTATTTGTATATAATATTTTTTTAATAATTATTTATATATTCAATATTGTACCTATTATATAATTAATATAAATTAAAAATAATTATGTTTAGGTTATTGTGGCTTATTTATTGGTTCGTTTATTTTAAGCTGTAAATGTTTAATTTTGTTTTACTATTTCATCAAACGATTACAAGAATTGTTAAATAAATTAATATTATTATTAATTAAAATACATTTTTTTTCTTCTTTAACGTTGTGTACATAGAGAATATTATTTTATTAATTAAAAATCGCTGAAATGTTATTGTGACTAGCCAAGTACGTAATGTAAATATTGTATAATAATAAATGTGTTATTGTGAAATATACTGCATTCGTTTTATCCTTACATTTGCAAATTATACTAACACTGATGCAAGATTAAAATACTTTTCAAAGCATTGTCAGCAAAATAAAAGTGAAGAAAATAAACAATGTTTTTAGAATAAGATGAACCTTATATTACCAGTACATAAGGTTGCATTGTAAATCGTCAAAAGTTATTAACAAAAGTGGGACAGAGCGAAGGATATTATTTTATATATACATAAAATATACATTTATATATATATGTATACAGTACACCATTACAGTACATCATTACAATAGTACGCTGTTCCACTATAGAGGCTTCAAGTCAGCTGATTTTGCTGTGTTCCCACCGTCCTAATCCAAACCTTTGTAAAAAAAAAAAAGCACACTTGAAACTACTTTATAAAAACTTTGCAGAGGAAAATAAGCTCTCGATTTGAAGACCCCTACTAAATGGAGGGGATGGTTTCAAATTAATTTTGCTTTAATAGTTACTGAGAAAAAATTCCTATTTTCTAATATGGTAGCTTATGGAGAACATTGTCCCGACGGTGATTATTATTATTATATTTGGTTATTTATTTAAATTTTATACAAATATAACAAAATTTTAAAAGTAGAACTAAAAAAAATTTATGACTTTTTATTTAATCAACAAGGAATTTAATTTAAAAATCACACGTTATTAATATAAATTTTATAGACACTTTTTATAAAGCAAACGTGCCAAAATATCATATATACAACTTCAAGTTGATTTTAACTAGCTTTATTATAAAATATATGTATACATAGTATATTGTAATCAATTATATAATATGGATTTATTGTATTATTTTTATTATACGAAATATTTTATCTCTCCTCAAGTTCATATATTTTATAAACAGCTAGGATCATTCACCCTTTCCAACTCTGCGAAACTAGAAATACAAGTAGTGTACTCTGGGTTTTCCCTGTGTTCTTCTATCGGTGAGTGCCATCATCAAATATGTTAAAACATGGTGGTTGAAACTTCCAAAAGATATCTTCGTAATAACAGCATTCTTTGTCAAAAGTTTAATAGTTGACAAAATTAAATTAATTTATCGATTTTATCGTAAGAGTTTGGCGCAGGTCGTTGGTCGGTTCTCGAGCGATCATCAAAGTCAAGCAACGCCGCGCGAGCATAGTTAGCAGTTTGATGAGTGCCCGAGTTGAAATAAATGTCATATTTTCTTCGCTATTTAACTCTCCTCTCGTCTTTTCTCCTCTTATTTTGCACCTTTTTAGAGGAAAAAATAGGTGAAAAAGACGAGATTACGTATTTTTTCCTCTTCTTGTACAAAAAATTGCTAGAAATATTGTCTTCATTTCATCCTCACTTTGAGCGAAGAGGAAATAAGATGTGATTTAGAGGTAAAAAGGTTAGGTTTAGACGTGTAAAAGATGAGTTGAAGACGGAATTTTTCAACTAGGGTGACCATATGTATAAAACTATATAATTTCCACCCAAAGTATTTCAATTATGAGGTTCCCCTGGCCTTAAACCATTGCAGTTATGGTTAATCTTAGAAATAAACTCATTTTAAAAATAATTACATTTATTTTGTCTAAAAAAAATCAATTTTAAAATAATAAAAATATTAAATTACGATTATAATTGTTACAAGTTTTCGCATATATAAAATATAATCATTATTAAATTTACTTGAATATTAAAATACTAAATAATATTTGACACAAACCCAAATTCATAACTGTGCGTCCGATAACAATCAAATTTATTATTAACAGTACGTTATTGGCGACCTTTCTCCGAGCTTATATTTGCCGATGGACTGGCGAGCGGTACATCACGCCGGCGAGGGCCTCGCCCATTGCCCGGCCAGCTCTCTACTTCTCTTCGGTCTGGTGCACTCGCTAGTGCGGGGTCAGTGTGACTTGGCGGGAGATGCGACCTCGGTTCCCGGTATTCCGAAATCTGTGTCCTCGCACTATGACTTTGTGGTGCTCGGTGCTGGGACGGCGGGGTGTGTGGTGGCCAACAGACTCAGTGAGGTGCCTGAGTGGACCGTTCTTCTTCTGGAGGCGGGAGGCGACGAACCGACTGCATCCCAGGTAAGACATTGAGACTTGAAATTTGAGCAATCCTACAATCTTAATTTAACGTATAAACGTGACTATTGAGGTCTCGAATTGGTGCTTGATTGGAATACTTTTTAAGACTTTTCACCCAAATTCTAATGTATTTTTACACCTTTTTTTTCCTAGTAAATATACGGTAGTAGTTCATAAGCTATTATATCATCAATAATTAAAATTAAATATTAGTGGCAATGAACATTATAAATTTGAAATAAATAATAATGCACAATCTTCGTGAATTTTTTATTGTATTTAATAAATTGGATAGTAGATCTCGAATTATGTTATACTGTCAATATTTTTTTAAACCCTCTAACACACTTAAAATCATGCTGCAAAACACTGTGACGTCATAGTCATGCAATTATTTAACACGCAAGCATAGGGAAAGACGTTGCATGACTATGATTGCGGTCCCATGCAGTAATTTTCCCCTCAATTTTAAGAGGATAGACTATATTATAAAGCCTAAAAAAATGAAAAAAATTGAAAAAAAAAAATGCATAACTCGAGGCACTCTATCCAATTATGTAATGAAAAAAACAAAAAAAAAAAAAAAAACATTGAAACATTGAGGTTGTCTATTCCTGACAATAATGTAACTTCTCTTCTGCAAATCACGTTTAATAAAAATTAAACAATATTCAATTGTGTGAGTTTATATGACTCTCAAATTTGTCGTTTTTATCAAGATCTTATATCTCATTAAAATAAAACTGCATTATAGTCACTAAGTCGTCGTCAACTATCAATTAAATGCTAGATTTCAGCTTTATTTATTTATTTATTTATTTATTTATTTATTTATTTATTTATTTATTTATTTATTTATTTATTTATTTATTTATTTATTTATTTATTTATTTATTTTATTTTTAATAAACCCTAATATATTGGGTACTTTCTGTTGTATTGTATTTCGCATTTTTTTTTCTTTTTATACCAATGTATGTTTTAAATGACGTGCTTTACTATATATATGCTCTGTGTGTACGTGGAATGAGATATATAATAAATAGTTTGAATTTTGAATTTAAATAATTTTTTAATTGCTGTGCATATTATGATAAATCGTTTATTATTAATAGCTGTTCTTTTCGCTTTGTATATAAAATAGGCAAATTACATTACTCGTCGTATACTGATATTTACTTCAATTTATCCACAGGTTCCTGGAATGATGGATACATTAATCGATAGTAATATCGATTGGAAATATCGATCTACACCTCAAACAACTTGCTGCCTTGGATTTCCTGAAAAAAGATGTAAATTTCCACGAGGAAAAGTTATAGGTGGTACTAGTTCAATTAATCGAATGAAATATATACGTGGTAATAAATTAGACTATGATAATTGGGCATCTTTAGGTAATAAAGGATGGTCTTATGATGATATTTTACCTTATTTTAAAAAATCAGAAAATAATATTGAAATAAATGATCGATTATATCATAATACTGGAGGGTATTTAAACGTTGAAAAGTTTCCATTCATTTCTCCGTTATCACAAGCGATATTAGACGCTGGTGCTGAATTAGGTTACAAAACAAACGTGGATGTCAATGGATATCATCAAAGTGGATTCATAAGAGCTCAGACTACAAGTAAAAACGGTGTAAGATTTAGTTCATCGAAAGCATTTTTAAAACCAGCTCGTCACCGTACAAATTTACATGTCTTAAAAAATGCATATGTAAATAGAATATTATTTGATGATAAGAAAGCAATTGGAGTTGAATATTACTATGAAGGTATACTTAAAACTGTATTTATTAACAAAGAAGTTATACTATCATCAGGTACATTTAATTCACCTAAAATATTAATGCAATCTGGTATTGGACCTAAAAATCATTTACAAGAAATTAATATTCCTTTAATTAAAGATTTAAAAGGTGTAGGTGAAAATTTACATGATCATGTTGGTTTTCCTATATTAATGTATACATTTGGTAGTGAATTTATTGAAGAATCTAAATTAATTACTGATTATTTATTAAAGAAAACAGGACCATTAGCTACAACAGGAATATCACAAAATACAGCATTTATAAGTAGTTCACAATCTGAAACAGTATCAGATATTACATGGCCAGATATACAATTATATTTTGCACAATTACCTAGATTATGTTTTATGTTTAATAATAATGAACCAATGTGTCGATATCAAGAATTTGTAGATGATTTTCAAATGATACCAGCAATATTAAGACCATTTAGTAGAGGAAATATAAAATTATCAAGTAAAAATACATTTGATGATCCAGAAATCAATATAAATTATTTATCAGATGATAGAGATGTACAAATATTATTAAATGCAGTACGAACAGTTTTAAAAGTAACCAAGACTCATTTGTTTAAAAAAATAGGAATTTATTTAAATACCACTAACATTGAAGGCTGTGAGGGATATATATTTAACAGTGACGATTACTGGATTTGTGTCATGAGACATAGAAGTACGACAGTCCATCATTTTGTGGGGACTTGCAAAATGGGGGTAGATAAAATGGCAGTGGTTGATGAAAGGTTAAGGGTTCGAGGGGTACAAGGGGTAAGGGTGGTTGATGCTTCAGTCATGCCAATGGTAACTAGTGGTAATACAAACGCTCCAACTATTATGATCGCTGAGAAAGCTTGCGATATGATAAAAGAAGACTGGTATTATTTATAATATTATTATAATTATGTTGTTTGTAAATATTGTTTAATAAAATATTTATATTTTTTATGATTTTATTATTACATAATTCTTGTTGCAAAATTATACAGCAATTAAAATATTAAATGAATATCATATATAACCTTTCCATGCAGTGGCGTAGCCACGGGGGGGGTTTTCGGGGTTTAAACCCCCCCCCATGAAGATCAAGTAGTGACTGGATATAAGAAGAAAAAAGGAAAAATTATAGAAATTTGAAAAAAAAAAAGTTAAATAAAAAATTGAAATTTATATAGGGGTACCAAGTAGTCTTTTCTTTGAAATAAACAAATTATAAGTTAGTTTCTAATTTTAACAGGAAAAAGTGCGACTCATAAATAAATGTTTTATTTCCCTTACAAACTGCATGTGCATATAACTACTATTGTATATAAATTAAAACGCTCTCACGTGTGCCGCACTTTCATTTAATTGGTTGCTCCACGCGCCCGGTGCAGACAAAATTTAACAAAAATAAGAGAAGCAATTCCCTTTTTTATTTATTTGTTTTTCACAATATCTTAATGATGTGAACTTGGATTATTAAATAAATTTTAAAAATCAAATTCAATTAAATGACTTGTACACTGATTCTATAAAAATAATATAAAGTGGTTACATGAATTACTTGATTTAATTAAAATGATTTACTCAAAGCTTTATTTATTATACGCACGTATTCAAAAGAAATTGAAAAATGGGGTGAAAAAAATATAAAATGTTAAAAAAATTGCATCAGGCCATATATTTTACCCTCTAATATAATAGTATTTTTCCATTATTTTACCCTAAAAAAGGGGCGTGTCCTTAAAAAAAAGCGCGCCTGCGGCGGGCTATTGGGGGGCTTCGCCCCCCGAACCCCCCGGTGGGCTCTTCTCAATCTTTATCCTGAAGAACCCCCCCCTTGGGCAAATCCTGGCTACGCCACTGTTTCCATGAATTAGATCAAATTCTCCACCAATAATAATAAAAATAAATAAATAAAATTATAGGCAAACGCTCGTCGTTCGTTAATTGTTACGCAGATGCCAGAGTAAATTATTTTCATTTAACTGTAAGGAATTTACAAACATACAATGTAATTTACTTGATATTTGTTTTATATTTAAAAGTAAGCTTTATTACAGTCATTGTGTTCCAGACTATACAAAATAAGACACCTTTCAATGAAACAATTAAAATTAATAATACAAATATTGATATTAAAGATAATGTTAAATTTCTTGGACTGCATGTAGATAATAATTTAAGATGGGTTAATCATATTGATCAATTAAGAAATAAGCTAGCTAGCACAATTTTTGCATTAAATGAATTGAAAAATATTTGTGACATTAATTGTTTAAAAACTCTCTATTATGCAAATTTTCCCTCTCAAATGAGATATGGTATAATATTCTGGGGAAATTCAAAAGACTCTGATTGTATTTTTATACTACAAAAGAAAGCAATAAGAACTATGTATAACATAAAAAAACGTGAGACATGTTCTACTAAATTCTCAGAGGAAGGAATATTACCACTACCTTGTCAATTTATTTTGGAATGTGTGTGCTTTGCTAGAAAACAATATGATGAATATTTTAATGTACCAAAAAATTACAATTACCAGACCAGAAATAAAAATTCTATAATAACTCCATCAATTTGCAGGCTAGAACTTTGTAATAAAGGACCCCTCGCAATGTGTATTAGATTGTATAATAAGTTACCACTTTGTGTAAAAGAAATTACAAATTACAGAGATTTTAAAAATTCTGTGAAACTATTACTTAATGATTGTGTTTTTTACAGTGTTAGTTCTTATTTACAGTTTAAGTTCTAATAAACAAGTTTTTTGACGTGTCTAACCTTCATATTCAAAGTGCTGCATTATCAATGTTTGTATTTGTATATGTGGAATTTGACGAATAAACCATTTGAATTTTGAATTTGAATTGAAATAAGAATTGTTATTATATATGAACATATTTAAGACAAAACTGATACAAATTAAATAACAACAACAAATTTAATTAAATATAAATAGTATATTAATAATTATTATATGTAACAATTAGTATTTTCGTTAATTATGAATCTTAACTCTAATATACCATATTTCGTAGGCTTTAAATAAAATGAATAAATATTAATTATGGAATGTTAGTCATTATTTTTACATGAAAATAGACCGTTTGATGGCAAATAACAATAAATAACATGGGACATGTTCTAGGCCGTGCATAGATAGTTTTGCATCAGCTAAATTACGAAGTTCAGTGTCTCGAACTTAAAATCCTATTGCTAAAATAGTACTTAAAAAAATAGCTTATTTACCATTGTATTTCAATTCTATCTATGTTGATATAGTATATATATCTTTCCTAAAAATTAACAAGGAAAATGAAAGAACGTAGGTTAAAATAATTTAATTCTGATCGTTTTCACCGCAATATTAGCAAACTATCTCGAAAAAAGCATACAGCTCTTGAGTGGTTGTAGAACTTCGACACTGGTGTTACGTGTTACTTTGCACTGCTGAGGTACATCATATTTTGTTTAGTTAATTCACTTTGTTTAAATTAATTTTATCACTTGAATATCATATTAATTAACCTGCATTAGTTAATCTTCATAATAATTTCTGACTTTCATGATTTAGATTCCACTGAATAGTTTATATAAATATTATTTACTTATAAATTAAATGCTTTAAACAATAAAGGGAAAAAAAAAACATGAGAGTAAAAGTATACATAATGGAGTACCGACCACAAATTTTTTTTATTACAGAAATGGATAGAGGGTGCAAAAATATGCTACTCTGAATTTTTTCAGATTTTTCTGAGACCGGGAAGTATTTTTTAAAAATTATTGAAAGTCCATTTTGATGACGTCACGAGGCGCCTCTCCTTAAGAAAAGGATAGGAGCCATAGGACATTAACACCCGTGACGTCATAAAACGGACTTTCAATAATTCCGGTCTCAGAAAAATCTGAAAAAATTCAGAGTAGCATATTTTTTCACCCTCTATCCATTTCTGCAATAAAAAAAATTGTGGTCGGTACTCCATGTAGCAATTAAATTAAATATATATTTTTTAAATATTTAACATACTTTTTAATATTATTATTGTTACACAATACATTTTGTTCCTATCTTACGATGAGATAACCATGCAGATATCGAATCTTGTGGTCTAAAATTATCTCGATAACAAAAAAAAAAAAAAAGTATGTGGAGGATTCTCCAGCCAATGACGGACGTTTTCGCTCGTCCCCGTGACCTTGGGGCGATGATTGTGCGGCACTTCGCGGCTGTAAGTGAAGGAGGCTGCACGTGTTACATCTGTCTGTCGGTGAGTACGATCCAAGGAGCATTCTATATCATCCTTGGTACGATCTGTGTCTATAGTTTTACTGCATGAGTAATTTAATGAATATTATTCGTCCCTCGTAATGAGGCATCTGCTTACCATGATTTTTTTACTACTATTTCAAGAGAGCGCGATCATAAAGCCAGTATTAAGCCGCTATTACACGATACAATTTTTCTAACTATTGCATACAATTTTTCTTTACAAGAAAACTTGGAACTCCATGGCATTTATTTGTATGGAGATGAAATTTTCTTGTTAAGAAAAATTGTATGCAAAATTGTATGATGTAATACAGGCTTTACACGATTAATTTTGCATACAATTTTTCCTTGCAAGAAAATTGCATCTCCATATAAATAAATGGAGTTCAAGTTTTCTTGTAAGGAAAAATTGTAACGTGTAATATCTGGCTTAAGCTGTAACGTGGTATAAAATAAAGCTCATTAGTTGCACTAATGGTAGGCAGATCATTATTCTGGATAAGGGACGACATGTAATTATAATTACGTTAAGGATTGTGGTAAGAACTACTACAGTAAAAATTATTTGATACTTCCTCCAGTAATAGCCGGAAGTCTAAAGTTTGTGGCTATTCTCTTTGCAATGAAGTATCAACCTCAATTTTTTTTATTGCAGAAATGGATAGAGGCTGCAAAGTTATGCTACTCTGATTTTTTTCAGATTTTTTAGGGACCGGCAACTATTTTTTAAAAATTATTGAAAGTGCAGAAAAAGTGCCGCCTCTTGCCGCCTCTCTTAATAAAAGATAAGACCCAAAAGGGACGTGGATTCGAACCTGACCTCGCCAAAAATTTTTAGCAATACTTCCCGGGCTCTAAAAAATCTAAAAAAAAAATCAGAGTAACAGAACTTTTCATCCTCTATCCATTTTTGTTATAAAAAATTTTGAGGTCGATACTTCATTCAATTTTAAAACTTTGAAGAGAGATTTGTAGTACAATAACTGACCTACATGTGAAATTGCAACGCTGAAATGCGAATAAGAAGGCCAGCGTAAATACACTTCCAGCTACTTCCGGAAGGAATATCATGTAAGTTTAACTATAGTCCTACTCGGGGGCATACATGACCAAAATGTGTCAACTACCCCAAAATACCAACCAATCAATCAATTAACAAGTAGGCTTACTGAAAATATTAGGCATTAGCAAACTTTCCGATAACATAAACATATTTTTCATAAAAAAACTTTATACAGATGAGAGGATTGTGTTATCAGCAGTCAAAAAAATATATATATTTATCGTTTGATTAAGGTTAAGAGATCAATTTATTTAATGTACTTATTTATAATTTAACAATTTAGAGCAATTATTAAGTTTAAATTAAATTGTAAAATTGTAATTGTAAATAATGAAGATAAAAATAGGAATACATATATTTTTCCCCCATGAAGTGACATCATAAAATAAAGGAGCGAATATTACGCAAGTTGAGCAACATTTTTTTGCTCGTCTAGACATCCTAACATGGTAACGCGCGCTATGGATAATACGGGTACATTAAGAACTTTCCTTGTTATCTAATGAGTCAATGAACCGATAATATTCATGTTGATATCGCTTCATTGAATTAATACTGCTGCATGCAGGAAGTTTCACGCACGCTCTATTCTATGTCAAGTGTCATGGATGCGACGAGGAAAAAGAAAATGTAAAACATATATTATCATGTCATCGTTTTACATAGCAATTCTGAGAAACCTCTTCTCTTTTTTTAGTATAATTATATAGTTTAATATACTTATTGGAGTACATAATATAAATGACTGCTGTTAGTAATATACTTATATAGGTCTATTTGTTAAATATTTGGTCCATCTGTATTTAAATGGCTACAAATATAGTTTTTTTACATCATGTATTCTCGAGTCAAGGAAATTATAATAACGTCATAAAAAACAAAAATATTGAATTAATTGATACTAATAACGTTAGACGGTACAGTAATTTAAAAAAAATTATGAGTGTTAAAAGAAGGGAGTGATTTAATATTATTTAATATTTTTTTTTATTTTACCCTCGTAATATGAACGCTAAATAATAGTTTTTCATACGCAGTCATAATTACTCATATACTGTACACAATATATTACTTTAGAAACGAAGCCAGGGTACGAGTATGTACAACAGATTTTTTTTGTTAAAAATTAAACATACTTACTACTCGATACAATTTAATTATTATAAAATTATTATTATTTGTTAAAAACATTAATTGCACATAATTATTACAATTTGATTTAACATACTTCAGCATTTTTTTTCAATTAAATAATTTTTAACTTTATTTTTATATAACATATTATACATTCATTATTTTACATACTTAAAATGTTATTAATTTCGCTCAAGAATACTGCAAGTAGCAAGTCCAGTCATTTTTATTTTGCACTAACCTAAAAAGTCCAAATATTATAATATATTATCGATTTAAGATTACTTATTTAAGGTTAATAAATTACAATTTTAGGCATGTAAAAAATCCCTTAGCAAAATCCCTTATAATTTTTTCTTACGTAATATCTAATGAAATATTTTTTTTTTCTGTTCTCCAGACACCATGGACGGCTCTGCGTGTATCCAACATCCTTGTTCTTATCCGAACAGTGGGGTTGCAAGTGTTGTATTCTCCGGACTTATCAGCGCTCTACTAAACTCGCAATGTCCCCTCGGAAACCCTGAATCCTACCCCAAAGACATCCACGGTTCACTGTTACTACCGGAGTACGACTTCATTGTTATCGGAGCAGGCAGCGCCGGATCTGTGGTCGCCAGTCGTCTGAGTGAAGTTCCTGATTGGAACGTGTTACTGATAGAAGCCGGAACGGACCCGAGTGCTACTTCCGACGTTCCAGCTTTTATGTTCGGACTACAGCATACGGTAGAAGATTGGGAATACTGGGCTGAGAATGATGGTAAAACATGTCTGGGAATGAAAAATCAAAAATGTTATTGGCCCCGAGGTAAAGTACTAGGAGGAACAAGTGTTTTAAATGCAATGATATATGTTCGTGGTAATAAATTAGATTATGATAATTGGGAAAATTTAGGTAATAAAGGATGGAGCTATGATAAAATATTAAAATATTTTAAAAAATCTGAAAATTCAAATATAGAAAATGAATATCATTCTAAAGGTGGTTTATTAAATGTTGCACCATTTTATGATAAACTTAATCCATTAGTTCAATCAATTTTCTCGTCAGCTGAGGAGATGGGTTATAAGAAAGTTGATGTTAATGGAGAGTCCCAACTCGGTTATCAGGCAGCCCACTGTACTCAGAAAGAAAACATTCGTATGAGTACAGCTAAAGCTTTTCTATCTCCCGCTAAGAACCGTGATAACTTGCACGTTACGAAACTATCACACGTCACACGTCTTAGATACGATGCAGATGAAAATAGAATTATTGGAGTTGAATTTGAAAAAGATGGTACTAGTAAATACGTAAGTGCTAAAAAAGAGGTAATTCTATCAGCTGGTGCAATCAATTCCCCACAAATTTTAATGTTATCAGGTATAGGACCAAAAGAACATTTAAAATCATTAGGTATTGAAGTAATTAAAGATTTACCTGGAGTAGGACAAAATTTACAAGATCATTTCATATTTCCTGGTATACTTCATGCATTAGCTAATGTCGATCTATCTGAACCTGATCCAATGAAAAAAGTATTAGATGATATATATGAATATTTAATTCATCGTACTGGAGATATGGCAGGTATTGGAGCTGCAGATACAATTGGATTTATAAATACACCATCAAATGAAAATATTGAGTATCCCAATATACAAATGCATCATTTCTTTTTTCCAGTAAACAATTCACAAATTACTCCACAATTTTTATATGGATTAGGATATGATGATGAAATTGCAAATATGTTTATACAAGAAAATAAAAAATATTCGTTTCTAATACCTATCCCGACATTATTAAGACCAAAAAGTAGGGGACAAGTGCTATTAAAATCATCAAATAGTCTTGATAAACCATTAATATACACAGGTTTTATTTCTGAACAAGAAGATGTTGATGTCATGTTGGAAGGTATACGATATGCATTGAAATTTGGTGAAACAAAAATGATGAAAGGTTTAGGCTCCACTTTACTTGGTAAACTTACAGCATGTGATGAATATGAGTACCAGAGTGATGATTATTATGAATGTGCAATGAGAAATATGGGAACAACTTTGTATCATCCGGTTGGGACTTGTAAAATGGGTAATGATGATGCGGCAGTAGTAGATGCAAAACTTAATGTCCATGGTTTGAAAGGACTTAGAGTTGTTGATGCTTCAATCATGCCTCTTATCATTAGTGGTAATACCAATGCACCTACTATTATGATTGCAGAAAAAGCTTCTGATATGATTAAAAGCAAATGGAATTAATAAGAAAAAAATGTAATTTTTTAAATTTGTATTTTAATAATAGTTGTAGTTAAAGATTAGTAGCTTGGTATTAATATCATTGCTTTTGTTTATAATTTCATTTTTAGTAATTGTTTCATTTGTATTGTAATAAATAATAAACAAAATAAACTAGTCAATAACTAGTTGATTAGTAGCTTAGAATTCATACTATTGTTTTTAGTTATTTTTAGATTTTTAGTAATTGTTTAATTTGTAATTTAATAATATTTGTAATAAAATATCAATAGCTTGAAATTTATATTGTTTTTATTTATAATTTTATTTTTAAATATAACACATACCAATTTCCTTTATAGTTTTGAATTTGTTGTGGCAGATTGTGGTTTACCTGAAATCAAAGTAAAAGTATTATTAGTACAATACCAAGATGTCGCCTCTAATAAAAATAACAAAATAATGTTGCTTATGTAGATAAATTATATAGCTGCAAGAACTAATATAAGGTAAAAAGTAGCAACATTGCAATTTACTTTCTTTTCAAGACCAAGATGTAGTTTTGTTTTTAATAATTTTTATTTTTTTTTAACATATATTTAGCCTTAGATTAGCTTGGATAATAATTTTAATTTTTTCATATTTAATTGTCATGCAAATACCAGCCAAGGTTTATTAATTACAAAATTAAACTTAATAACATGCAGTTTTAACAATTTAAAATTGTTATACACTGTAATACTGAAATTACCGGAAAATCAAGAATAATCTTCTCATATGTTGATCAATATGATTAATGCATATTCAGCTGTTACCATTGTGCATAATAAGTATTAAATTAATTTAACTGCATTTACTACGAATGCACAATCATAATATCTTTTTTATTATGTTTTCTATGAAAAAACTTAGAAGTTTTCTGAGGCTCCACTAGATGGCAGAAGTAGCCAGTGTTTAATTTATTTCATAGCGCCTGGAAGATATGCAACTCTACATGCAGCAACGCACGAAGGGAATTAAACTTTACAGGGTATTGAAATTCAAGGTGAAAGTGGCTAATTATTTTCAAATTGGCCTGAAGGCCTCAAAACCTTTGATGTCTAGGAATGTTATATATTTTATAAACAACTAAGATGTTCGTTGGCATAGATCATCATATTTCTTCAATTAAAAATGAAGTGCGTTGAATGCTTCAGGAAATGAGAGATTTTATTTTGGTTGATTAATTGGTTAAAAATTAATATTTAGATATTATTTTTATTTTAAAATATCAGTTTTATTTGTTATTTTCTATACTTTTTAAATAAATTGAATAATCTGTTTGAATAATTATAATACATATAATTTAAATAGTAAATAAATTATTATTCAGTTCAAAAATATATTTATACAAAGCAAAACACACTAGCTGCTTTTTGTTTTGTTTTTCAAGAATATATATTATATTATTCACAATATAATTTGATCAAGGTTTTTTTATACAGGTTAAGACACGCACGCATTTCGTGCGTCAATTTCGTTAAATTTTCAGGTCACATTGTACCGCGAAATTTCAAAAATAGCATTGCATGATGGGCGTGATGGGCGCATTCAAAGTTTCGCGGCACGATGTGGCCAAAAATACTTGAACGTGATTGGCTTAGCCCTTTAACATTGGTCCAATCGGTGGCTTAACCTGTATAAAGGAACGTTGAATTTGATAATAGGCAGCAATTGTTTTCTTGGCCCATAATCAACCCAAAACATAAGAGGGAGGTAGTTCACAAGAAACTTGGTACTAATATTTATAGCAGTACACCAAGAATCAACATGAATGAACACCCAAACAAAATACTCGTAGATATATGATCACGAGAAAACATGCAATGAAAGCAGAGTGGTTAACACAAAAACTGGTATCCGAAACATCCCGCCTGGTTACAAAAACCTGGCACTACTGAAGACTAGTCAATTGTTTTCTTAAACTCCCTATATATATATATATATGAAGAATGAACGTTAAATATAATCTTAAATTAACTCTACATGCAGTCATTATAAATAACACATCAATCTCTTATAGAATTTAATAATATGCCTTAATAGTCAGACTTATATATTATTAAAATTCTAAGAAATATAATCTCTTTTTATTGTTCTTACATAATAAAAAATCTTTTATAATTATTATACACTGAAAAATAAAAACTGACAGGTCATACTAATTAAACGAAGGGAAAATAACTTTATAACTATTAAAATTGAAATTTTTTTATGTTTTGTCTCTACTCAGTCTACTGAATCTGTTGTACTGTGATTGCAGGTATAATTATCTGATAGTAACTCGATCATGGATTGCCTGTATAACGTGAACATGACCTAGCGTTGCATATAAAATTTTGAGAGATGTTTCAGGCCGCTGCAGCTGCTAAAGCTTATAGCTCTACTATAACATTTACGTAATTGTGACTGAGGGAACAATGAAAACCTTAATGAGAATGTCATCAATCACCTCCCGGATGCACTATATAGGTACTAAAAATTTCAGTTTTCATATGAGTAAAGGTACCTGGAATTGAACTCTTAACCATTCATGATATTGAATTCATTGAATAAATTAATATTGATTTAAACCATGCACAACTAGTTTTAGTTCAAATTAATCCAAAATTGCTCTTGATGAAATTAATATACGTTTAAACGAGAAAAGAAAATACAAAAGTGCAAGGTATTTTATAATATATATTATTTTTTTCCCGTGTATATTAAAATACCTAAATTTAATCTGTATCCATTTTAATAATAATAATATTTAATAACGTGGCAGACATAAGATGATTAAAGTCTTATAATTTTTCATTTTAATAAAACGTTTCCCTCAAATCATGACCATTTTTTTTTTTTTTTTTTATGTACGGTACAAGGTTACCATATTATGTTACAAAACAAATCTCTACAATTATTATAGTGAAATCGAGTAAGATGAGAACTTACAATAAAAAAAAAATAAAAATAAAATTTGTAGTAAGTTTTTAAGTGAAAATTTATTCGTAAAGATGTAAAATATTATTGTAAAAGACTATACAATGTTACAAAATTTTATTTTATATTCAGAGAAAGCTTCGTTTATATAACATCTCATCAATTTCGTGTTTACTTTTATACTTATTTAGTATGTTATTCACACTTTAAAGTTTTAAAACATTTTGTTTTAACATTAATTTTACTATACCTTTAAATTTTATGATGTTTAATTTTTAACGAGTTTTACGGAACTTAAAACAAAAAGATCTTTGATAATTAAGTATATTTAAACATTAGTAATTGTTTGAACTCATTTTCGGTATTATTTAAAGAAATATAATATACTTAAAGTAAATAAAAATTTACTGTGTAACAAAATATAATAATTGTAGAAGTTAGAATTAAATATACATCTTCGCCAGTTATTATGTAATGATAATGAAAAGGTGTGAAAACTACTAAAAAACAAATAAACATAACAAAATCAACATTTTTTATCATTACCTGGCTATACATATATGGGCAATTTAAGAGCTATGTTCGACGCGAATATTGTGAAATTGATGTAACTTGTGAATCTTGCATCACATATAAATATTTCAGGTATTATACCTTCACATTTGAAGTATTATATTTCTTTAATCCTTTTTGATAACTTTTGCTTACATTAAGTTAAAAAACTATTTGTAAGCGACTTCTCTTATAAGAAAATCTATTAAAATTTGTTTTCGAATATTTTCTATAAAAATAATGGTTATTAAATTTCTTAACACTTATAAAATAAATTAGTAAATTTCTTGTTTTTGCAAATTTTATATAGAAAATTGTAAAACAAAAAATATAATGTGATGCCGCATGACTTTTAAAAGCTCTTGAAATAATATGTAATCGTTTGTATTTTTTTAGTTTGTGTTTTACAACTAATATACGAAATATTAATTTAAACTTATAAGTAATCCTCTTTAATTGCTAATTTATTAGATTTGTCATAATTTTATATAACATTTCTAAAACATACGGGTATGTAAGTACACAAACCAAGAAATTATGTCAATTATCTCAGCATGACTATTAACTTCCTATATATATATATAATATACATATGGACTCTTATTAAAATTAATATAATGACTATCAAAATAGTTTTTTCATAACACTTTCTATGCGAATACAAATCTCTTGTAAAGCTTCATCAGATCTTTAACAAAAAAATATTAAGGCACTGAGTTTGTATGTACTGACAACGATCTTTTTGATCTCATTGAAAAAATATATATACATCAGCTTAAATTTCACTACACTATTTCTCATGAAATATTAATAAAAAAAAATTGACTAGGAAATGAACAGGATTTCTTTTTTTAGTATTATAAATTATAATGTATATTTTAAAATTATTTTTTAATAATATATTATCATAATTTTCAAGTGGCATTTATTTTATCAAAAGAAAATTAACGAATTTATTAAAGTCTATAGAACTAATTAAATTAATTGGTTCTGCTATTTCATTATAGGTGTTAAAAATTATTGTTATATTTATTAAGTATGAAGGGCAATTAGACACATTGATTTTCACTAACTAATTTTGAAAGATTGTTTAACATGTTGGAACACGAATTTTTTTTTAGAATAATTATAGAAAATTATTAATTGCAATAAAACGAATTTTCAAACGTACAACTTTTACGTAATTAAATTCACGATTACTGCATGTGATTGTTGGCATCTTTCAAATTGTGTTAGCTTTAAATTTTCAACAACAAATTACCATAGTCTTCTTAATTTATGTATAATAATATTTACTATTAAAGTTTTTATTGAACACTCTTACAGTGTACACATCATATATTACATAAACATAAAAATCTTATAATATTTATTATAGATGTGAATTCACACCAGTGATTCACACACTCCCTTTGTTGCCCATAAACAGAAAACTACTACAAAATACCGTTGTTGCCGATCTAGTATTAGGTGCATGTAAAAATATAGCTATATATTTATAATATTTTACAAATTAGTATATATTAACGGTCAATTTTATTTTAACGTGCATATGCATGTATACTGTGTAACACAAATAAAACATATATCTTTTAAAATAAAATTTTAAATTAAAAATATTAAAATTAAATTAAAATGTTTAAAAAAAAAATAATATTACGATAAAAATAATTATATTTTGTTTTACTCTATATGTAGTGAAGAACTGGTAAATTAACACGTCATGCACCTAATTATAACATAATTATGTTTAAAATAATAACGTAATTAAAATCAAGTTGAAACATTATCTACGGTATAGTAAATAAATGAATCGTGCATGACATATCATAAAAATATTTATATATCGTTCATCAAACACATTGGCGATTTCCATATAAGTTATCAATATAATCTAGTACAATGATTTTTAACTTGACCAAGTATATGATGGGAACAATAGAAATACTGTTTTATGTATCATGCCCTACAAAAATTTATATAAACTTTCACATATGATGAGAATGTCAGATATGAATTTCATATTATCAAATATTTTTTGACAACCATTCATAAAAAATTGGTTTTGATTTAAGAAGTATTTTCTATTGATGTATAATGAAGTAAATTTCTAATTGATCTTTTTTTCATTATTATTCTTTATGAATACTACAGTAATAGAAAGTAGATTCAATATAAGAATAGTAATAATAAAAAAAAAACATGACAATATGAAGTATATTTTTTCTCTGTACTGCACGATGTGAAATGTTCATTGCAATTCTATTTGTCGTGTTATGAAAGTGAATCGTAAGAAAAAAAAAAGTACATAAATGTGGAATTTTAAAAAAGATGATGAATCAAGTTATTATTCTGTAATAGTAATAAAATTTATGTGTGGTAATTTTTAAAATACGTGTTAGAAATTTAAAAGTTTACGAGAATAAAATAAATTATCTGCTCCACTTTGCATGTAAATAGAAATTTACTTTGTTATTTCTTAATTAAGGATGATTTACAGGTACAAAAATTTGCAAGTTTAAGTTGATTTGATTTGTTCTGTGAATGAACTGAAACATTTTATTTTACGATAAATTTATATTTGCATATGTAAATCTTATTATAACATTTCAATGATTTTAACAGTAAGCTCTAAGAACAAGACCGTAACTATATTATATAATGTTTGGTTGGTTCTATGAATGTATTATGAATTTATAATTAAATTTAACGATTGACCTAAGTTACTACGCGAGTCATAGGAAAATTCTGTCAGACGGAATCGAATGAAATAAATTTTAAAATTTCGAGAATTCTCTAAAACTTAATCGCTTATGGTTTGAACAGATTCAAGGGGGCGGTTTCCTCACAATAGCTTCATTTCCGGTTTCCGTCCATAAGGCCAATGTTAAACTTCTACCTCAGTTTTCACAAAATTGATAAGACCGATCCTCTTCAAAATTTATATGCCACCTATTGATGGTGAGTTCTAACTGTAAGTTATCTGAAAATCTTGTAGCATTTAAGGGGGCCGATTCCGATATCTCAACCAGCTGAGGTCAATCCTTAAGTAAAATATATAATAATCAATATTATCTGTTACATATCGCCCTTCGTCCGGAAAAGTGAACTTTACCTATAAGTGATAACTATATTATAGTATACTATAGTCCGGAATAATGAGTCATCTGCCTACGATGATTTTGTTGCAATAATGAACTATCTGCTACTTCAGGTGAGAGTAAAAGTGAGCTTTGTTTTATATTTATACTATATAGCTGATCTACAGCTCATAATTGCGCTCACCTGAAAATAGCAGATTAGATAACTCATTATTGCAACGAAATCATGGTAAGCAGATAGCTCATTTTATTCAGGACGATGGATGGTATATTACATTATATAGAATTTAATTATTGTTACAAACAATTATAATATTAGGATATTCACAAAAGACAATGTTGATGATAACAAAAATAGCGTCAACATTTCATTTGAACATCATTATAATACATCGAGTACAAAAAATGTGTGTATTTAAACTGAAATTAATGTCCATTCCTTTGAGAATACAAATATTTATTTACGAATTGAGTTTTGTGAATCAGACACACAAAGCAGTGCAATTTAAGTTCAATTTTACACTTTATTTTAATGATTACACTTGTGATACTGAAAATGATTGAAAAACCATTATACAACATTATTCTACAGTTTTTAAGCGTAATATAATTATCATGAAGTTATACGGTACACAGAATACAATACTTAATCAAAACTTTAATTGTTATATGATAACAACATACCAATTGCGTGTTAAGCTACCATAAACTAAAATATTCAATGTTACTCAAATTTCATCCAGATTAACACGCAACACTGAGAAAAGTTAGTTATTTTTTTTCGTGATGTTTTGTATACACAACACGTAATAATTTTGGAGAAATTTTGAATCATACTTTGCTACCATAACACAAATTATGTATTATGTATTTTCAAAAAGTGAAAGATTTTTAATAAGATTACAACATTCAACGGCAAAATTAGATATTGAAATAAAGGAAATAGCTTATTATTTACGATATTTAGAGTAATTTGTTTAAATAATAATATAGAAAGATGAGTAAGCAAAAAAATAATGGTCATGCCATTTAATTTAATTAATAAGACTTATATATACTGAATTACTGATAACAATATAATATTAATATGAATTCTTATAATTTAAATTAATGATACACACAAATTGTTGAAATTCGCTTTCTGTTTTTATTAATTTATCAATAACTTTTTAGATCCTTTATATATAAGGACCGTTAATATATTAATGAAATATTGATATATAAATTTCTAACTTTGATTCAAGATAGACTATAATACGAATTTTCTTATTAATGTATTTAAAATGGGCGTATCGATGTACAAAAAATTATTATAAAAAAAAATTGATTTTAAAAATCTAATTAAAAGGGTGTTATACCAAAAACGCCTTTATAGATTTCTGTATATATTTTATATAATTCTTAGACGTGAATAATATTGTAGGCTACAATACGCATTGTTTCCTCTGTAACTTCGACTTCATTAGCACCATTCTTGAATAACGTGAAATCTCGTAGTAAACACTGACACCTCTTCATCAACTTGTATATGCAAAACTTTGATAATTTATGAAAGTTTTTTTTTATATTTTTTTTAAATGGAGTTCTTTCATACTGAAAATATTATTTAATTTATGACATAATTTTCTTTGACAACAACAAAACATGATGTCTATTCTACACGAAAATATTTAAAAATGGTGGAAAAGTATAATATATAGAAATCTAACAATTTTAAACTTAGCTATTAAAAAAAAAAAAGACTACAATATTCATATATTATGTAGATATTTGAATATTTAATTCTAAAACTGTGTAAATAAAATATTAGTTTTAATGTTTTCTCCATTCATAAAATGTTTAGAAATTAAAGATCATTACCATAGAGTGATATATTTGGATAGAGGTAGTGCGCCCACGTTAAATTTTCAGACAAAAATTTTAGTCCCCCTCTCGTCACCTTTTTTGCCTTTTTGACAAAATAAACTACCTGCTGCAAAACTTGAGCGGCTCAGCGCGAGAGGGCTCTCATCCAGATTTTCTCAAACTCGCCCTCATCTCTTTTTGTTTTCTCTGTCTTCACTCGTGTCACGTGGTCTAGCCAGCCTGCTGCACATCCTCGGGGGAGAGAGGAGGGATGATGCGTCTGCCCTCAAAGAAACGTGCGAGATCGTTAGGTTACGAGAGTAAATAACAATAAAAAGACAGGGCGGACAGAGCGTACTGCAATAATAGGAATATTTACATACTTACTCGCTTCTGACAATATTTTGAGTTTTTTTATATTTCGGTTGTCTTAGAGATAGTAATATGAATTAATTGAAAGGAAAAATTAAGAATAAGAGTGATAAAAAAAATCTATTAGCTTTAAGAGCTAGTATGTATGCCATATTTTAAAAATATTATATGAAAAGAGAATAATTTAAAATAATTAGCAATATTAAGTGACAAATAGAAAAAAAATAATAATATATGAACTATATTTGGATATATTTGCTAACAACATTTGGTCAGTGTGCACATGTGGTTGCAGTTAGAGTGCAATGTTGCACTTTACGGTAACTTGCTGGTTCATTGACATTTTAGAAACAAATTTGGCTACAGGGTCGCAAACAGTAAGAAAATTTGATGCCTGTATTTTATTATATTATCAACATAGTTATTAAAACCCAGATTTAGAACACTTACAATTAGAGCTGCTATTTATTTATTTATTTGATTTTTTTTTACAAGAATACACCCATAAGAGCTTACAGCCAGCCAGCTCGCAGCGGAGTAATGGGTAGGGATAGGGATATGGTAGGGAACGGATGGTGGCCACGACGGCCTGTTACGCGTCCAAGCATTCACTGAGGTGAGACTGAGGGAACCGTGGAAAACCTCAGCTACAACGGACATCTCTATACTTTTTATCAATGAACCAAAGCGATGTCCAAAGCCTGGGGAACCACACACAAGTGTATTACTGTGGAGAGTATATATATATAGGATATAAATATATACATATATATATTATACTCTATGGTATTACTGCACTGGTTGCATTGCAATGGAAAGCTAGATGAATTGACTCCAGGGAGGGATCTTCGTGATTTCTACTTGAAACGGTCACCCATCCAATTATTAACCACGCTCAACGTAGCCTCTGACTTCGGTGAATTAACGAAAACCGGTCAATATACTGCGCTACGCTCGCTTATCTCCACAAGTACTACATTTAACTTGCATAATTTTTGTACATTTTTAAAAAAAATAATCATCTTTCATTGTCACTGCAAATTTCATTGTTTTTAAGATTTTTTATAATTATTGTTTATAGTAATGCTAATTACTTCAAATTATTCAGTTTCAATACAATAATATATTTTCAAATCCTTTTTTTGTTTTATATAAGCCGTAAACATTTAGCCAACATGTTATCTCAATGACGGAAAAAGCACATTGGAATTAACAATATTGTTTGATTTATTATTTCACTACGTACTGTACAACATTTTATTCCATATTAATGTTAATTGAGCGATGAATAACACATAAAAATATGATTTTGTTACATCACTGTTCATATCTTATATATAATATTTTATATAATTAATATAATATATGATAATAGGAACGTTTAATTGGAAAATTCATTTTCATTTTTATAGTCATAGTGCAATAAAATTACAAATACAAGTTTAATATATATAACAATAATTAAAGATAGTATAAAAAATAAAGTGTAAAATCAGCAGCGTTGGAGTCGATGTTCTCAGCCATGTATTGAGCTCGCTGCTGCATGCGAGTACAACCACGGCCGACCCGTGTAACACATGACATGCAGCAGATATCATGTTACGCTCTTTTGAGGGATACACCGAATCATCCCTCCTCAAAGACCTGCAGGCTCTGCAAGGTGCAGCAGGCTGGCTAGACCACGTGACGCGAGTGAAGACAGAGAAAACAAAAAGAGATGAGGGCGAGTTTGAGAAAATCTGGATGAGAGCCCTCTCGCGCTGAGCCGCTCAAGTTTTGCAGCAGGTAGTTTATTTTGTCAAAAAGGCAAAAAAGGTGACGAGAGGGGGACTAAAATTTTTGTCTGAAAATTTAACGTGGGCGCACTACCTCTATCCAAATATATCACTCTATGTCATTACGTTTATTTACAGAAAAATTATGTTGTGTAAATTTTAACCTGGAAAAATTTTAGCACGAAAGTGAATGTAAAAATACTATGCAAAATTCGTTAGATTTGGTAATATGAAATCAACAAGGGCGTTCTGTTTCTATATTGGTGGCATCCAATTGAGATCTATCAGAATGAAACCGGATATTTAATTTAAGCTTCCTGATAAGACTTACTTTTTTAATCGCATCACATGAAATGTGTATATATCGCAAATTTTGTTTGATTTTGACGTGTTTTTTTATAATACTTTATTCAGTAATTTATTTTTAACTTTTACAGTTATATTTATTTTTCTATAATAGTAATCTTAGAGATAATAACTAGGTCTTTACTACTTAAAATGATTGAGTATTACGATATGCTTCATAGTTTAGCATTTTTTTTTTTTCTTTTCTTAATATCTAAAATAATGAACAGTTTTTGACGTCTTTGTTCATTTCGCTGAATTGGGCAAACTTAATTTGCGTAATAAAGTAACAAGTTGTTTTTTACTATTTAAAAATAAAATGTGAATTAAAAAAAGTAAATTACATAAATATAATTTTATTTAATATGATATAGAAAATCATTTAATAATTATACATATAATTGTACAATATTTAAAAACCATGTTAAAAAAACTATTAAATTATTGCAACAAAAAATGCGAAATCATATTTACATTTCATATACACTACAGAACACTTGTTAGTCTGTGTGAAGAAGACAACTGCATGAACATAAATAATACATAAATTAAATCTGACCAAATCAAGCACATAATACAATAACGCTGACTCATGTGCAAGGTGTCAAATCAAATTAACACTTTATTGTGTTTGCTAACATGTGGCTTTGCTTGAGTTAACCAACATATGAAGAGAGGTAATACTTTCTCAACCCCAACATATAGTATTGTCATTCCAATAAGCAAGTATATGACTTCCGTACTTTATAAATAATTGTAATAATATTTTCAATGTATCAGCTTTCATTTTTAATCAAATGCATGATGATATTCATTTTTTTATCTTGGTAGTGACAGAGTAAAACTTCTCAATTAGAAACTTGTATGTTGGAAATGTAACGTTAATTCTTATGATAACCTTGCTGATCTGACTGACTCTTATCAATGTTATCTTGTTTATTGTTCTGTCCAAAATCTTCTACTCGAAATTATTGTAACAAACCATTATTTATATTGTCTATCCGATGAAGTTTTTTTACTGTCAACAGATTGTTTATTGTTAAGATGCATATGTTTTCGCCCATCAGAGCACATAACGACAGAGCATAATGGCGCTAGTTACCCTTTACACTTTCATAATTAATGATCATTTTCCATACGTTAACATGTAAATTAACAACTGTGTTATTTCTTTTCACCAGAGTCATTATCAACAATTTTGCTTAAAAAAAAAAACGAGCGTAAGACTTTGCTGCTATCAAGCAAGGCTAGTTGTTAACATTGAGCACTGTTTTCAATTTGATTATTCCATAACAAGTTGTGTTTATAGATTGGATATCATATGTTGCACAGTTGGCACAGCTCCAATAATTATGTTAATTACCCTTGCCATATTTGCTGGAACTGCAGAGAAAAAGAAAATGCATATTTGCAATCTTAGGTAAGATCAACAGGTAAGATCTTAGGTAAGCCTATATACTAGTATATAGGCTTTGGGTAAGATTATACAAAAAGTTCGAGCTCAACATGCCTATCTAGACTACATAATCAAGTCCATATTATACTAGAGAGTGTTCAAGAGGGTAACTTTTGTAACATTTGATGCTGCATATATATATCACAGAACAAACCTGAATTGAAATAATTTTCACCTTATATTCGCTATTAAGCTCTCCTCTTGTCTAATTTCCTCTTATTTTGCACCATTTTAGAGAAACAAAGAGGGGAAAAGAGGAGATTACGTCTTCCTTCCTCTTCTGGAGCAAAAAATTTTAGAAATAATGTCTTCATTTCATCCTCACTTTGAGCGAAGAGGAAATAATTAGTGTTTTAGAGATAAAAATATTAGCGTTAGACGTGTAAAGGATGAGTTGAAGACGTAATTTTTCAACTAGGGAATATATACAACAATCATACACAGTTTACTATATTATAACTTTGTTATTGTTTTACTGTTTTTTTTTATAAATTGTGAGATCAAGTTTTCTTAATGCAATTGTTAGTAATGAAACTTGACAATTACTAGGGTTTTATAAAATTTGAAAAATCTTTTTCCAATATAACTACAATGTACTTTAAAATCCCACGATATGCACCATGAACATGAATAGTATCATTGTAATTATGAAATGTTCCAAAGTGTTTAGAAATCTTACATTGAATTTATCGTTACGTAATTAAAGAAATGTCCTTACTCATCGCACCTGTCTACCTGCACGTACCTGCAGGAAAGTATTCGTTATATGATCGAAGAAAGTTGGTGGTACAGTTTTAATGTTGCTACTATGATCCACATAAATACGTAATTAAGTAATCGGAGATACAATTGCATAAAAACATGTTGAAAATTTGAAAAAAAATGTTTGAAATTATTGAAATCTAAATTATCAAATTTAGATTTTTTTTTTTTTTTATTTTACAATAAATAATTTTTTAATAATATGAAATTAAAAATTTGATTCATGCATGCATTTCCTGGTGCTAAAAATTTATAAGTTTTAGAGGTGTGAAATTGCATTGGCATGTTCTTGTCATGCAGATCAGTTTTATCGAGCAAAATGGGAATTATATATTATATTTTTTTAAAAGATATGAGAGAAAAAAGTTTGGTTTTGCATGTCAGATAAATATGAAAAGTTAAAGCAACTACATTTTTTATATTAAAATATTCATAAAAACTGAACATTTTTTTTTCATGCAAAAGTTATTTGCCGACATTCGTAAATGTAAAAAACTATTCAGTCTATGTATTATCTTAATAAGTTCAGTTATAAAATTATTTTATATTCAATGAAAACATAAACATTTTGCATGGCAATTGCAAAAAAAAAAAAAAAAAAAAAAAAAAAAAAAAAAAAAATTCAGAAAGGTCGTTTTCTTTTCAATGAACTCAGTCGTCTATAGAATAGTTATGTTTCATTATATACTCGTAATATTTTAATGCAAAGATTGATGAAGTTACGGCTTCAGTTTTTGAATATTATGCAAGTTTATGTAATAGAATTGTCTAATAACCGCAACCAAATTTAATATAACAACATATTTTTATTTATTTTTAATTGCAAAACTTGTATCTAATACAAATTGAAAGCAAAATGGTATGCATGCAGTTTTCTATGTATGAGGTTTCTTTTTTTTTTTCTTTTTTTTTTTATTGTGCACCGTTTTCACTAACATAATCCAATAATAACATAATTATGTTTATTCATGAGACTGTATAATTTTTTTTTGTGTACTCAATTGTGCCTTGTAAAATGTCAAAATTTCCTGTTAATTTATTTAATTTATTAAGCTTTCAAATTCAAATTTTTATTTCGATCATAGGCTGTACATATTTGCTTTCAAATATGATGGTGACATAAAAAAATAATTAATTTGATGGCAAAAATTTAATGTGAAGGCATATTATCTCTTTATTACACCAAAGAAGGATATCAAAAATATAAGACGCAGTGTTATGAGCATCCGATTCGTAATCGGATGAACGTGAGTTTGATCCCACAGGCTTCACCGAACTTTTCACAAGTAATAATTGTGCATTTTGAAGGTAATTGATGGCATCCTCCAGTCTGAGGTTCCCATGGTTTCCTCAGTTACAATCAGGCGAATGCTGGGATGGATTGCCATAGACCACGTTTAGAAGGACCCGGTTTGGAAGGGAACCACAAGACCCTTAGTAAGTTGATACGTTGAGTCCACGAAGAGCCGGGCAGTTAATTAAATTCACACAATTGTCACTTCAGTTGGAAAAACAAAAAAATCTAAAAGGCGTTGCGGAATTGCTGAAAATTTGATTATATTATCAGTGAAATTTCATTGGTGAATCATTCAGTGAAATTTTATATTGCTGCATATTTTTCAGTCAACGCAACACATGTATACACACGTCGGATTTTCAATTTTGAATTATTTGTAAGTCACGTGCAATTTAAATACATAAATTCCACTATTTTAAAAACGTTTTATAAACATAATTAATTCTGATATATTCTTGGAATTAAAAACCTGTAAATTAACTTAATTTTATAAAAAGAAAATTAAACAAAATTCAAATTTATATTTAATTAAAATTAATTTTTTTTGTAAAAAAATATTTTATTTTGTGAACAAGTTTAATTAAAAGTTTTATTTGCAAATTTACAAGTTTCTGCACGGGAATTCACCAAAGGTGACGACAAATAGCGTATACCACAAATAGTGTATCATAACATAACGGTGATAGCTACTACACTTATATATACCAGGGTATATTATATACTGTACTGCTCTGTACACACTTAAAAACATACATTTAAATAATCCGCAAAAAAAATTTACTTAAAATATTTATTCCTTATCCATTTCAAATAATGACGAAAAATATTACATAAAATATCATTTTTTTTTAAAAGTAAATCATCACTTGAATAATGCAATATGTAGTAGGGATGACTAAGATTATATATTTTTTTTAAAAGATAAAATAGTGGAAGGAGAAAGGCCTACTACTAGCAACAACCTGCTAAGAGCCAATGTTAGTAGCCAGGTGAAGTTTTGAGCGAAACTTTCTCCTCCTGGCTGGATCAGCAAGTTAGTTAGATAATTTTCAGTCGGCACTCGCATGTGAACCACCTAGCATGGTGGCTAATCTCATCTCGTGCAGTTCCATTCGGATAATATTATCTTCTTCACTCGTGACTATAAGGTAAAATATTATTAATTAATATTTTTATGACTTCTTCTTTTATAAAACACCTGTTAGTATTTTTATGCAATTTTGTTGTTGTTTCTTAATTGGGTTTTATATGTATCGTTTAAATAGTTTTGTTTTAAAAATATTACTTAAATTTTTATTTAAAGCTTGTTAACGAATGAGGTATATCTCATAAAATAGTAAAAGATAATTATATTTGAAATATATTATACGATGGGGCATTGACAAAGAATTAAGATTTATACTTCGGGCATCATTATTAAAGACTGCAAAAGGCTTGATTTTTGACAGTAAATAATTTTTCAAGCCTTAAAAAAATTGCCCTATATATAAGTGCAGTCTTAATTGTTTGTAAATACCTGTAATATAACCAAGATATTCATGACACCTAACAAATGCTTCTTTTGAAAAATTAACAATATTTGGAACTAATAAACCACCATGCGTTCAAGTCTCCTATATATAAATATTTATATACAAGTCCTCTGCCTACAAAAACTAGCACTAATAGTCATTTTCTTATGTATTTTTAAAGGAAGTAACAACCTTTAATGGCTTATTTACATGTTTGACCATGCACCAAATCATCATATGTTTTTTTCTTATTAATTATTAATTTTATTTGTTACAATGTACAGACAATAGGTAAATAGGTAAATGCACAATCAGAAAGAATCGATTATTTGTGATGAACCTCCTGTACATGGAACATAAGGTTCATCACAAATAATCGATTCCTTCTGATTGTGTATTTACGAACAGACCTAATGCCTTGGAGATTTTTTTTTTTTCAAACTAACACTGTTCAAACAATAAACTGATGAAATTATTATCTATTGGAAAAGGAGAATTTTTCAAGACAATGCGTGTACACTCCAATTAAATAAAATAATCCAATCCAGACACATTGGACATTTCCATTTGAAGGGGAATTTTCCTTACGAGCTTCAAAATTCGACAAATAGAAACATGATAATTAACAAGCCTATATTTGTTTACAATTATGTATGCGTAAAACAAAGATGCTAGTTTTGACACTAATATTCACACAAGACAATTTCTCCGAAAATGTAATGATTCTGGATGTCCTATTCAAATTTCAGTGCTGGAATACGTAAACCCCTCTGAAAAGTTTCAAAACAAAATTACAAACAAAACTGTCACAAACTTTATAATACTCCCGGAGGGAATATCATATTAATTTGACTATTTTGTTGTATTGTAAATATATTGCATACACGTAAACAAAAAACGTCTCGGGAAGTACAGCAAGTTGAATATCAGAAGAGAAATTTAATTATTACATTTAAACTAATATCCATGATAAATAATAAAAAAAGGATAATATAACTCTATACAAAATATCTTCTTAATATCTAATTATATATAAAAATGGAAATACATTAAACAGGTGAAATGCATTTGAATTTAAATACTGTAATTTTCTCGTGCCGCTTTTAAGTTTAATTGTTTAAAATACTTTCTCAGTAAGAAATTTAGTTGAGAGCTTTTAGACGCATTGCAGTCTTTGTAACAATTTAAATGCTGTCAGATAAAAAAAAAAAAAAAGTATTACTTGTTTCGTGTAGCATAAAATAGAGTAAGAACTTTAAAAAAGTTTTTAAGTACTTTAAATGGATTTTTCATGGTATGATCCAAGTTAATATATTTAAAATATTTTAATAATAACACTTGGAAAAAAAAAAAAAAAAACTTTTTATGTATTACATAAAGAATGATCTTCACTATAAAATTATGTAGTAAATTTTGCAACATTCTTTTTTTCTCATTATATACTTGAACTTGATACAAAAAAAATATAAAATTAAAACATAAATAACACACATGAAACGATGAAACATTATATCCTTTATAAATAACATTAGGACATAATTATGCTTATAATTGCATCAGTTATTTTATAAAATTAATATATTAATTGATGCACGTTTTAAAAATTTCTCGCTAAAAGCTCAAATTTATTAATAATATATATGTTTTAACAAATCGAATTCATATTTTTATTAAAATTTATTAATTAAAGAAATACAGGATGATAAAATTAAAATTTGATGGTGATATTTTGGGACATCTGCTCAATTAATAATGGAAACCTCGTAAGATGTGACATTACCTTGACCATTTTGAATTTTATTGATTAAAATTTAATTATAAAGAAGAAAGTATGAAAAAAATGATCCAATATTGAACTAAAGCAAAGAACATTAAAATCGAAACTTGGACATTAGCCTGAATAGCCAGCCAAGCCTTCATTAATTACACTCGGAAGTAGGAACTTTGTGGTGGCTTTTGTCTGTATCTACTACGACTGTTTGATGATGTATCATTTTTTGTAGAGGCTTCAAGTAAGTATTCCGTCGTAAAAATTTTCTCCATAAGCCACAATGTTAGATTTTTTTTTTTCTTTTATCTCAGTAACTATTAATTAAACATTGATTTGAAACCATCTCCTACTACCCATTTAGTAGTCTTCTGATAATGAATTCAGAGCTTATTTTGTCTAAAAAGCTTCTTTTATGCATAAAAAGCAATTTCCAGTATATATATATTTTTTTAACATAGATTTGGATAAGATGGTGGGAACATGCAAAATCAGCTGAATTGAAGCCTCTATCGACTTAATAGTTAGACTCTCGTACGTAAATTATAATGTATAGATAATGCTTAACACATTTTTTTTTTGTTATGCGACGATATACCTCTAAAGTGTTACTTTTGACATGAATTAATTTACATTTATTTTAAATTACCTAAGATAATTTTTGTAATATCTAATTTTCAAATTGAATTCACGTTATGTTATAAACTGCAACTCAATTTACAAAAAAATATTTTGAATTATTTTTAAATTCATTTGTATATTATTTAATTTTTCTGTATTATGCATCATGATGTATGGATCAGCTCTTCTAAGCAGCTTGTCGTGAAACTATTATGAAATAATAATAAAAGCTTTGGATTAAAGAAAAGATGATCACTAGACCATTCCTAATGATAATTTTATAATAAAAATGAAATGTCACTCTCCATTGTTTTTAATTTTAAACATTAAGAAATTAAAAGTAATATGTAACACATAATGCACTTTATATATGATGTAATAATATGACATAAAATTATGCATATAATAATATGGTTATGCAGGTAAAAAGAGAGAGTATTTAATAACTTACATTACCTATACAATAATGCAGTAATAAAATGTATTGCATATGCACTTCCTTCTTATATAATAATCTTACTGCAATGCATTAGAAAGTGCACGTACGCATTTAATACAGTAGTTCACGTTTCATGAAATACAGGTTTTACTTACAAAAATGCAAGTATTTTTTTAATTAGTAATGACAACTTTCTAAAAAAAGACTATGTAAGTTGTAGTTTTTTGTCATTAATTTAAAGAAATGCAAATTGTAGAACACTTCCTACAGTGATGGGAAAAATTTTGAATATCGTATTATCCATCTAGTATAATAATTTTATTGTAAAACATTGTTTATATTTTTACTGGGAAAATATGCTGTTTTGTTTATTAAAGTATAAGTTACATAAATATTACAGAATTAAGGAAATAACAATGTAATAACTATAGTACTTATTTTGATTTTTGAGTTATTTATTATTAAAATGATTATCGTTGATATTTAGGGGCGATTCATGAGGACTTGGAATATAACCATGCAGGTTTCTTAGCCACGGTTAGCGCCTGATGTCTCATTCAATCCCTACGTTTACATGACGGTGTTTAATACGTATCCGTTGACGACGCATCATAAGAATAACAACATTATCCGTCGTCAACGGATCCGTATTAAACACCGTCATGTAAACGTTATAGTGATTGACACTAAACGTGGATAGTTAGAAACCTCCTTATCTCTTTTTGTAAATCACGTCCTCTATTATCTAAGGGTTAATTTCACTGCGTCAAATAATAGTGACAAGTTTATTAACAGTTAAATAATCTTAATTCTCCTTTAATATATAATTGAAGACACATGAATACATAACGAAAGGTTACATATATATATTAAGCCGGTATTACACGATACAATTTTTTTAACTATTGAATACAATTTTTCCATATTAAAAAATTTGAACTCCATTTGTTTGTATGAAGATGAAATTTTCTTATAAGGAAATATTGTATTCAATAGTTAGACAAATTGTATAGTGTAATATCGGTTTTACAATAAATTTCACTTATTTTATTTTATTATATTTCCCTCATGAGTACATAAATAATAAGTCAGAGGCAGAAAATTCACAAACAGTCCAATAAGAACAAACCACTTCCCGAAGGTTGTGCAATGAATCCCTGTAAACACAAAAATAAGGAAACACTTATGACGTGCTGCAAGAAAATAACAGCAGAACTGTTCTCAATTGTTATAAACTGATAGTTTATTTGAGTACATAAAATTAAAAAGGGCTCTTAATTAATAATAACAAAACAACTATCATTGATAATTGTTTTTCTATTTCATCAAATATTTACAAGTGTTACATTTATGTTATATAATAAAAAATAAAACTATAAAATTTTATCGAAGGTTAAAATACAATATTTTCTAATTGCAAATAATTGAACAATAGTTTGGTTTGATTTTGTTTAATGTCTTATCATAGCAATAACGTTTCTAATGTTTTTCTATTACCCAAGGTGTATTATGAGACACGCGTGTATAACATTCAAAAGATACAAAAGGGAAATGTCAAATAAGCATGACACTTAAATTTCTTATAGGCTAAACTATTGTAGTTATATAAGGCTGGTCAGTGCGTGGCCTTATTTTTTTTATGTCTCATGGAAATAATAGAAACATTGTTTGAATATGTTTAACTTTTCTTATACTAAACTAGAGATCTATGTTACGTGTTAAATAAATATTTTTTGTGTATTCACTTCTATTTCAATGTTATAAGAATGAAATTTTATGAAAGAAATGTTTTATTCAGTAAATTAGCTATGCATATTTCAACAGAAAATTGTAGACATCACATGTGCCATTCATTCCAGTAAATTAAATCAGTTTCGTAAAATTGATTCAAGGATCAAGTTATATTAGATGAATTTTTTGTAAAGGAAAAACTGATTCTTGATTTTCTGATAAATTTACGTAGTTTACAACAAGGGCTTTGAGCTAAAAAAAAATATATTAACTTGTAATCTGCAGTATAATTAATGATTGTTTTAAATATGCTGTGTACTCAATATTATACAATATATGTTTAGAGATAATTATGAATCAGGTTTACCTTATGATGTATTGTGGGACTAATTATTAATTCTGAAACGATTAGGCTCAACATTTACATTGTGCTTAGTAAACAGATATTAAAGAAATTTTAACTGTAGTGCATGATCATGTCATAAGATCTGTGATTATAAAGTGATTAATCATTGAATTTGTGACTTAACAAGAAAATTAGATAGGTAAATTATTTATTTAATTGTTAGGATAAAGTCTTTTGAATTCAATATAGAAAACCTATCTAGTATAATACTTCCGGAAATGGTCTCGACTGTTAAAAAACGATTAAACAAAATTTAAAATAAAGATTTTTATGCTTTCAAATGTAAACAAAAAACTTCTGTCTCGGAAACTCTTTCTTTTTTCTATTCATCATGTTAATGAAAGCTTATATTATAAAATAATATCATTCTTTAAAATGCATTTCTTCCTTACGAAATCTAATATTATTAGTATTTAATATTGCCTAATAAATTTCTAATAATGGTTATGCATTACTGGATCGGTGAATCTATAACATGTTGGGCTTTATATAGGAAATACAAAAATGAAAAAATAACCACACTATGCATTTTATTTGGAAATATTAGTAAAAAAATATAATAAATATTTTTTCAAGATTAAATTTCTAACGTATATTTCAATGTTGATATGGATGATAAACATGCAAATTTACCAATGAAGTTAAATATCTAACTTTTTTATCGTTTATATTATTACATTAGACATGTTTTTCATTCAAAAACTGTAGAAAAAATTGTACGAAATGCAAGGTTAATAATGACATTGTATTTTGCATGGTTAATCGCCCTGAAAGTTTTGATAAGTGCTCTATTAAAGGACATTTACTTTTGATAACAAAAAATAAGTGTGACCATGGCGTATGTCAACAGAGCAAAGCAAGACAATGTGCTTTCTTATAAGAGCTATTTTCCTATCTTTGTATATTGACAGTGACCTTTATTGATAATTTTAGTGGCTGTTTTGCCACGATGATGTAATTGAATTTACGAATTTTTATTTAATATTCAGGGAATCCGTTGGAAACCAATTTAATTAATGTTCATTTCACATTATTGTGTATTAAATTATGATCATAATTTCATAATGATAATATCTCTGTTCCCTGCTATAATTTTTAACGTGGTTCACTAAAAATAAATAAAAAATAATATAGATATCTCAAAAAGATCTTTAAAAATGATACAATCTGTCACATGCAAAAATATATTTTTAATAACCTAATGACTAATGACCTAATATAACAATTTTCAATTTTATAACCACAATATTAAAGCCTGTATTACACGATACAATTTTACGTACAATTTGTCCTTACAATAAAATTTCATCTCCATACAAACAAACGGAGTTGAAGTTATATTGCAAGAAAAAATTGTATGCAAGAACTAAAAAAATTGTATCGTGTAATACCGGCTTAAGAGACCTATGGGCCAAGTTCAAGTTCCTATTAAAATCTGTGACATTTATTCGAAATATATTCTCGCGTGCATACTACGAATAATTTATAAACAAAAACCAAGAAAATATTATTACTTAATTTTACATAAGGGCCAGTGTAAATTAAAAGAGTTGCATGTATTATTATAGGTATGAAAGGATCTTCATGTATTATAATTAAAGTGAGAGTGGACTCGAACCCACGACTTTTGGTCTCAATGGACGACACCCTTTAGGCTTAATTTAACAACACTTTCACCAGCAATGTATATAATCTTTTGTTACTTTTAATTATTATAGTAAATGTCACTAAATTAGAATGTGAAATTAAATACAATTAATTAATAATATACATTGTAGAGGAAAGTGTACTTAGAAATTTAATTACAGAAATATTGCTAATTAATCTTTCTATTTTATGATTGACATGTCCACTAATGGAAACAACACGAACAATTATCAAAATTTATTTTAATTTGTATAATTTAGTCACAAATAATTTTATATTTTACAACGACCTTGCGAACAGGATTTTCTTCTTTTTTTATCATCATATAACATTCTTTACTTTCGCAGAATTAAATGTGTTCAGTAAACTTTCTAAGCAGCTCTATTTGCGACAAGGTAGTTTTGACTATGCACATGGATGTCAATTCACACGAAGAATTAACTTCGTAATACGCAAGGTTGTTGTGAATGAGTGTTTTTCGTGTTAATTAAAACCTTTTAATACATCTTTAGTGATTTATATTATAATATTATCATACAATTTTTGAAATTTAGTGCAGATTTATTTTAATATTTAATTTTGATATATATTTTTTAATATAATTAATCAATTATTATGTTTTCTTTTGCAATTTTTCATTATGTGTTATTTATTTATAATTACAATAAGTATTTAAAATATATTTTTATGTCTTATTTTCTTATTTTTTTGTAATAAAAACAAAGCAAACGAACCAAAGCAATACTGCCAATAATCAGGGCAATTCCCTATGACTGCTGAATTTGTGACGTTTAATAAATTATTATGACTAATATGAGAATTAAAATAATAATTTCGTTTCAAGACCATTAACGAAATAATGTTAGACCTTGCATCTCAATCAAATGTTGTAGCTAAATAGGATCATGCAAGGAGATACGATGACCCAGTTCTCTCCAGGTAATTTTTATACATAATTGGTGTGTGGTTCCCCTTGCGGTTTTAATGGAGATAAAAATCGTCTTGAGTATCTTCACGCCTCTGTGACGTTCACACCATTTTCATGAGTAAAGAATGTTGTTCTTTGTAAAGATAAATTCTAGTGTTACAATGTATGTTTTAAGTTAATATAAACAAGTAGAAAACACGGTATGTATCATATTTATTTATGTATTTATGTATGTATTTTATCCTTTTCACCTCAATTGTTTGTCATATATGTTTTTTTTTTGTATATGTACTTGGGTGAATAAAAAATAAATAAAATAAAAATAAATAAATAAAATAAAAATAAATAAATGTAAACTGGCTATAGACTTATTGTAGTCATTGTACTATGTTTGTTCAAGTTATTTCTGCTCTGAACTCGTCCCTAACAAATTTTTGAAGGTGTTATTTTCAATTGTTATTATTTGTTAACCAATGTTGAATGGTAACTCATACCAGTGAGACATGAGAAGTCATATTTTGTGTCATAATATTCTAAAGTCAAAATATTGAGATTCATGTTTCCATTTTAGTGAATGATAACTTTGTGCAAGTCAGATTTCCATTTTTACCGATTATTTTATACTTTTCAAGCAATTTTGAATTTAATAGCAATGAATAAAAACAATAATTATATATAATATATATTATTAACAAAAATTGTGTATTATATCACACACAAAAAAAATATTTTATTGAAGTATGAAAATGAAACGATATTTTAGTAGATAACCTACAGTTCAACGGTATTATGTCATTAACATGGCTTGTTAATAATTTGATTAATGACTTCTAATTTATAGCCACACACGAACATTACAAAATTCTCATTGTTTAGTTAATACAAAGAAATAGCGAGGAAGATTTTATACTACACATCACATTTCTAGCACTCGATTGTTGAAATATTTATGACATCGTGTTATGTGATTATAATATTTTTTTTTGCACAATAATTCGTAAGATGATAAAAAAAATAGTACAAGAATTATACTGTAAGTTTAATTTAAATTAAAACTGACACAAGTGAATATAATTGTTTAATATTGCAATGACAAAATATGTAGAAATATTTGCTTTACTTTCTTTCCGCGGACGCAATTTTCACGATTCTTTATTTTAATTTTCAGAGGTGTAAAATACTATCTGCGGAATTTGTACACTTATATAGGATTACGCCCTGACATTTTGAAACATTGTCTTCAAACATTAATGTTATCTGCAATTGGAAGAAGTACAATATAGTGCAATGAAAAGGTTAAAATGAACAATATTGAAGCAAGCCGCAAATTTAATATTATTCCGAAAAATTATTTTTTAGTATTATATTTTATGGTCTACCAGAATTAATAATAAAAATCAATAATCTTATCAGTCTTATCACCCATAAAGAGCTGCATATAATTATTTGTTTGGAACTTTACTAGACGTAAGATAATATCTAGTTCTTCTTCATGAAATTGTTATAAAATAACAACAATTTGTATTACTTTTACAGTATGATTTACTTACAATCATAAAAAAAAACTACCAACAAAACTTCACAAAACTTTCCAACGTTATCCTGGACATCTCAGACATTTTAAATAAAATTATCATTACAATTGATTTCCATCCTTACAATTTCACGTTCCATTCAGTTTATTCGGTTTTATAAATGTGTGTGAAAACTGGACTCAATGGTTACACATAAAAAAACAAGCATCTCTAATCGGAACTTTCTCTAGACGGTGGACCGCCAACCCACGTGCAAATCTGCTTGAGGCTTTATATGCACAAAATAACCGCGGGGGGCTCATTGCATTACTTTAAAGATGCCACTGTCGCCTCTGTATTAAGTGTAGGAGTTTATTATAATTGAGCTTTCACTCTCTTTCTCAGACAACGTAAATTGAACTGCAAATGATTCAGCAGTTATATTTATGCAATATTGAGTAAGATTTTATTAGTATTTAACAATTTACTATTAGAAGAACATATATTTATACATTTTATAGAAGCAATGAAGATCCAGAATAATCCAGGTGTGATTTCAGAATACACTATCCTTCCTTTTGTGCTAGAATTGATTATAATAATAATTTATTATTAATAATAATTAGATTAGAGTTTTATTAAGTAAATATAACATAAAACTTGTAATGTTTGAGAGTATTGGAAATTTATCAAACAAATTATAAAAAAATTAAATTTTGAAAAAAATAAATAAAAACTATATTATAATTTATAACATTTAAAATTCACAAAACAAAACAATAATTACATATTTATTTCTTTTTCAACTGATTTCAACTATGCGCGCTCTACCCTTTTAAGCTGCATTAATGAAACCATTATAATACAAAATATTACTCATACAGGATCCTACATAAGTTCCTAGGACTGCCCCATGATTGTTGCAGGTACGTTAGTCACAAGCAGATCCTCTTGTTGCCCCACTTGACTGTCGGGAATATCCGAGCTCCCAGACAGTGCGGTGTATATGCTAATATGTGGTAATGTTGAACAAGGCGAGATCCGGTAAATTGAGTCACATGCATTCATTTATTTCGTAGTGTTACTAGCATGAGTAGCATGTATATTCAGGAATAGTCATAAAAAATTTCAATATTATGAGAGTTCATGTCTCACTCATGTATATAATATATATATATATGCAGTGAAATGTTATACTGTTAAGAACATATTGTGAGAGATAGATACAAAACAATCATTATATGAATTATATTTTCCGAATTCAATTTTTGAGTATTTCGTAAAAGTCAGTTGATTGTATTAAATTTGGAAGTATCAGATATAATTATAATTCAATAAATAATTCCTCTGAATATTGACGTATATGCCTTGACAAATCTGTAATTACGTAAAGGCGTTATTATAAAATTGGCTATCGTTAATTAATATATAATAAAATTAATTAAAATTCACATGACAAGTATATAACAAAGAATTTAAAATATTTACTTAAATATTAATTCTCTTCACTTTTTTCCTCATCTATAACATATAATATTTGTATTATAATAATTATAATATTTCTCAAATCAGCAAAAATTCAAAAACAATTTGCGATGGATTTTATAAATAAAATCATTTACAAAAAATGGACACAAATAAATGTAACTAGGTAGCAAGTATTATAAATTAAAATGATTGAAAGCACAATTGAAAATGAAAGAATTGATTGCATTTCAAGGGTTCAAGACTACTATAGATCGCTTGGCTAATTCAATACTAGTGACGCATGATCGAGACACGGTATTATATAGTGGGCGTGTGTCTCGCTTGACTGCTCACACCCACGCTTCTTTACAGACACGCACCTTCATCTTTTCACTTTCCAATGAGACGTAACCAAACCTTGACTTTCAGCTCTTCCTCTCTCTACGTTAAAACATAGAAAAATGAACCTTATGACTTAGGAATGTTTGAAGATATAATCTTTATCTCATCTTTATCTCGCTTCTCCCACACTGAAAGAATTTCTAATTTAATTGTTATCTAATATTAGGATACTTAATAATTATTTATTATAATTATACCTTGTTGTGATAGTAAAAATCAGGGAGATAAAAGATACCGACTTTAATTTATATTTTGTATCATGACTTGTTAAAAGTGGGCTAAATTGTGATGAATTTTTATCGCGGTAGTTTTGTATCTAAATGTTACTTTGGTTAAATAACGAAGCTCAAATCCATCAATATAATTATCATTAAGTATTATTAAACCCAAGACGGAAAAAAACATCCGATATTCACAATTAAGATTTCTGGCCCTTTTAATCGTAAAATCAGAAATGCAACTTTTTTAATTAATGCATTTTCAGTATTATTTTTTTAAAGAGTTTTAAGATAAAATTTTATGTTTTTTTATGCCCTGGAATATTTAAAAAATGTTCCAATTAAAATAATAATAAAAAACTTTATTAATTTACAACATATTTGGTACAGAATTTTTTTTGTAACAATAATAATTAATCGTCGGAAGCTAATAATAATAACCCGTAAAGAATTGTGAATTTTTGGTACATTTAAAAAAACTTGTAATTTTGTTCCCTTTCCGTTAAATTTAAAAGTAAATAAAAAAAAAAAAAAAAAAAAAAAAAAAAAAAAAAATCGTGCAGAACCAAGCAAAATATCTAATCTAATCTTTTACTTTCATTGGCATGCTTTTACGGTAATTTGAACTACTTAAACAGTAAATAAGTTTCTCTTGAGATTAATGCTGCAACAGGATGCATATATTGGATATAGAATTCTGATAAGAGTTTTTACATGTCATGTGTCATGTTTGGAAATTGCAAAGCCATGTCAACTCTCTTTTCTTCTTTTTTTTTATAAGATAATTTTTACATTGGAAAAGTTGTAACATTGACATTAAACAAATATGTTATTTCATGCAACAGTTATAGAAGTAATATAGCTCTAATGGGAATGCAAAAATTTATAGAGTTATATATAAATTACTCCGTTAAAGTATTTTGCCCTTTAAAAGTAATACGAAACAATTAGCTTTAATTTATACAACATATTATACCATTCAATTTTGCACTACCAGCAACAGCGGATATTTTTTTTTTTATGTCATGTGAAAAAAAAATTTACTACTCTAATTCAAGTTCAAGTCCGCAATGTTAAACGAAGTGTGTTAAAGCATTTAGTGAAAATTAAAATAATTCAATAATTGTTGTTCTTTTATGGTTGTTGGTTTTATAATTAATCAAACATCTTGAATATAACAACCAAATTTAATTATAGAGGTAATTATATGGAACACAGTGTTATGTACTATTTTATCTTTCTTCCCCCCAATTTGATCGTAGTATATTATAGGTAAACAAATTTATGTAATATGAATACATGAGTCTGTTTTACATCCACCTTATTCTTATATAGAAGGAAAGGAAAGGCAGAGTGAAAAAAGGTATTTATTTTTTCTTGGCTATATGCCACCGAGTATTATTACTTTTATTGTACACTTGTTCCAAGGAAAATATTAATATATATGATTATGATTTTCCATAATATTAAAAAATATCTTAAAAATTTAAAGTACAATCGCAATCAAATTTAGTGGAACAGCGTGTACGCTCTCTGTATTCTTAATAACTCTGTACTCTGTGCAAAGGTTCACTTTCTGAATAATTCCTCAATGTAGAAATTGGTGCTTTAAAACAATTTAATAGTGTATTTATTACGCAGCTAGGCTTCCGTATTGCTGCCTGCACGCTCACAAGACAATTGGCAGTCAAGCTAAATGTGTAACACCTCACGTTCAAGCATCGTGACAATCACACCGCGTGTTTCAGAGTACCGACTGTTTGACACGTATAAATAAAAGAAATTGTTTATTTGCAAGAAACGTTTTTTTTAGACTATATTATAAAATTACTAAATAATTATTGTATTGGTTTCATTGGTAAAATAAAAATGAATGAAAATTCATATAATTATTAAATATTTTGTTAATTTTTATTAAATAACTAGTAATAGTTTTTATATTTAAATTGAAGAAATTATACTCCATGGTAAAATAACTTTTATTCTATAATTACATTTTGTATTATTTATAAGTTGTTATAACTGCAATTATTTAATGATAGTATGTGAAATGTTATAGCCAAGGTATATATTATAATTCTGAAAACTCCCTATTTGAAGAATAGTTGTAAACTTCCTTTTTCATATAACTTAATAGATTGAGGGAAAATCAGATGAACACTTATGGTTCATATTAATAAAAAAGTGAGTAATTTAATTTCTAATAATTAATGTTAATTCATAGCATTCATATTTAAGGATGCTCTCCTACACATAAATTGCTATCGTGACTTACAAATAATCCAACAATTTTTTTTTTCTTTAATAAAATAGCTTATCTATAGACAATAGAATTTATCTATTAAACGATTTCCACCTACACTCCATAAATTGATTACATGCCATGTAGGTGCGTGGGGTATATAAAAATCTATAAATTGATACATCGAATGCCTTAAGTATCATAAATCTTCATAGATAGACAACATGAAAAATGTGTGAGTAAAAATAACAATCCATCTTAGCGTTTTTTTATATAAATAAAAGTATATTTTTTGAAATTTTTATCGAATGACAAATTAATGTATTATTTATAACATAACTAATACAAAAAGAAAGTTAATTTTTTTTTTATACGTGAGTAATAAAAATCAATATTATTTAAGATGAGATAGAAATACTATTTGGCAAAGTGTTTTATTTTTAATGTGTGTGTATGGTCACGTAATTCGTGTACAGACATGCACGTGCTGTCCATACTGAGAGAAAGTTTTCACAAGTGGACAATTCAAAATGACATAATGTGCAAATCTGCATGACATTGCATACACTCGTTAATAAAAAAGGTCACCTGTCATTAACAAAGATTCTCTAATAATTTTCTTACAATCATTGTTATGACTTATATCATAATCATAACCATATATACGTAACTCCATTTAATATTAAAAATAATGTTGTGACATATTAACATGATATTTAAATTATTAATAATTGATTGCCATTAAAAAATAATGCATAGAGAATTTTAATGAGTTGACGATATTTAATATATGAATAGGCTATTGATAATTGATATACAATAATAGCATGACTACAAATAACACTAATAGTTAATTTATCCATTAGTATAGACTGAATAATTTAATACTGTAATAAACGCAGAGTACACATTATAATAAATTACCAAAATAGTTTTAAAATTCTTTATTATTATTTATTATTATTCAAGACAATAATATAGAAAAAGTAAATTTATAACAATTAATAATTCCTCAAAATGGATTTTTTTTTTTTTTTTTTTTTTTAAATACTGTGAACTTGTGCCATTTAATAAAATTAATACTACTACATTAATACCTTCTGCTACAACTCCCAATATACAGTTGAATATTCTTAATTGCAATGCAATGAAAAGAATTACATAGATAGAGCTTCCCACATACTGTGTACATGAAGTTTGACAAATTTAATTAAAAGTATTTTTATGACTGGTTTAAAAGGGAAAAACTGAAAGTATTTGCTTAACTTAATTAACTTCTTAAGTAAAACAGGAACTAAATCCGGTTTGTCAAATATTAAGGTTCATAATATTATAATCAATATATCTTATTTCTTATACTTATACAACAAAAATGATAATTTATAAAGTCTACTTTTTTCTTCTGAAACTTGTTGTAGGGTAAACTGGTCACATGTGACTTTTATTTTTACATCCGGTGTCTTTGTGGATTAAAATTTTGTGGGTCCCTTCAAACTGCTTGGCAATGACTTTTTATCAGGGATCGGATGCGGATGCGGATGCAGATGCAAGATGCACACGGATGCGCAAAAATGGGCTTGCATCCGCATCCGTGCATCCCAGATGCACAGGGAAAAATGAATGCATCCGGATGCGCATCCCAGATGCACGGGAAAAAATGAATGCATCCGGATGCGCATCCCAGATGCATGAAAAATAAATTTGCATCCGGATGCGCATCCACGGATGCACGAAAAATAAATTTGCATCCATTTAACACTTTTTTTTTCTCCTTTTTTATCAGGTTTTTTGCTAATGGCCTCTAAATAAATCTTTAACACAAGGCATTTTCTTAACATTTATTTGCCACTTGTCGTTTAAAATTGCAAGAAACAAAGTGTATTATAAAAACCAAAGATCGGATGCGGATGCAGATGCAAGATGCACACGGATGCGCAAAAATTGGCTTGCATCCGCATCCGTGCATCCCAGATGCACGGGAAAAAATTAATGCATCCGGATGCGCATCTCAGATGCATGGAAAATAAATTTGATTCCGGATGCGCATCCCAGATGCATGAAAAATAAATTTGCATCCAGATGCGCATCCATGGATGCACGAAAAATTAATTTGCATCCGGATGCGCATCTCGGATGCACGAAAAAAACGTGTGCATCCGGTCCCTGCTTTTTATATAGAGCAATCTATCCCAGCATTTGCATGAGGGAACCATGAAAACTTAAGTCACGATGGTCGGCAATTGATAGTTACCTCTCGGATGCATGAGTGGATGGATGTTCTTTATCAGCATTGAAAATTTTTATCTATGTTTATAGTATTGAACTCACGACCAACCGATTACAAAATCAGCATGCTACTACTCAAGTGCCCGGCTAATTTTTAATAATTAATTGGTAACGCCATTCATTTTAACTAATTGACTTTAGTTCTCATAAAAGAAATATATTTCTATAAAACTTTTCAAAAGACTCACTAGATACAAAAGATATACTTCCGCCTTGTTAAATATCTTACAAAATTTTCACCATAAAATCTATAATAATTACATTAAGCATAACATTACCATGTGAAAAGATATAAACATCATTAAAATTGTATAATATTCTGAACAGAGATAATATTATAATCATCACTTTCAACACATATGTATAGTATTAAAAAATGCATTAACTTTAATTGCATATATAAAGTGCGTATGGTGTCAACACATTTAACAAAAGAACTGCATTGCTATCTCGAGGCGTGAGTCAACCTACATAACTACTTTCTTCAATGGACGTTCCATCATGTGTCTACCGTCTGCCTTGATGAACTGAATACAAGTATATATAATAAAGAATTTAAAGATACAAGCTTTGTTACTTAGCTCAGATATAACACTTGAGATGAAAGTGATAATATCTCAAAGAGGGAGTTTCTGCAAACTAATCATGAGTCTTATATTATTGTAATCTTCAAGTAGTAAACATAAATAATAATAAACAACATTTTTCTTTTATGCTGATTATTGTATTTTTTTCCGAATATTAGAATTTAGTATTTTTTTATATAAATTAATCATGCATGTACATGATAAAGTATTAAATTTGTTTGAAAATAGTATCTATAAATTTAGATGTTAAAAATTATTTCATTTCAGTATTTAAAATAATTTAATTTTTAATATTAAAGAAAAAAAAAAGTTGTGCAATTTTGGGATGATGAAATAAATACAAAAATACATCTAATTATTCAAATTTTGATAATTTAACAACTACTGCAATAGTGGAGTCATATCAAACTGTATCATTATTATGAGCTGATAGTATTAGTATATGTCAACGTACCATTAAATCATAAAGGAAATTATAATTATAAATATTCCTATATTCGTATTAGTGAACTTGGTGAACTGCGCAAAAAATTTAAAAAATCTAGTACGCTTTCTAAAAGCAAAGTAGCAACTTCTTGCAGAAGAATCTTCATATATAAAAAAATCTTATACAATCGCGTATTTTTTATCCACATATATTATAACGTTGACAATTAATGTGAAAAGTTTAGCATTTTATTAGTGGACACTGAGGCGTAGTTTAACTACACAATGGCCAAATCAAAGTGTTAATTTTTGCACTTCTGTTCGCAAAAAAAGTTTCAGTGATTCTACTTTTTCATCATACAAAACTTCCGTAAAAAGTGAAAACAATGACTTCATCAATGGTAAATTTTATACCACTAACAATATTCTTTGTTATTTTCGTTATATTACATGAAATTTCAATAAAATGCTATTTTTTTTATGAATGAAAAGAAACCGTAACTAAAACTTTTTTTCTATGAATGAAATTCATTTTGACATGCAGCTTAATATTATATTGTCTGCTCAATTAAATGGTTATAAAATTTCACTCCGATGCTCATCTTTATTGAAGGCGTCTATAGTGCTCATCGTTTGCATTCATTTTATAGCATACACACAGAACATTATAATATAAGAGATAATACCTTGGTTAGAGCAAATTATGAAGTAATATTCATATAATAGAACTCTCAATTCTTTTGAAGTGCAGTCTTGTTGATTTCCACGCTTTTAATTTGTATAGGTAAACAAAAAGTTACGAATTGGAAGATTTTATAATTTAATAATACCCACTTACATATATGTACACATGCAGAAATGGTTGCCCTAAAAGGCTGTAGGTGCGGACACTTTTTATACTTTTTAGTGTAGAATATAGTAAGTGAATAGTATAGACAATATGATGATTGTTTATATTTATTAGAAATCTCGTTAACCAGTTTCTTTGATAGTTTATTCACTTTATTCAAATAGAGTTAGATATTATTTTGTAACATTTATTCATAGAGATAATAAATTTTCTGAAAAACGTTTCTTTCTCTCTATAAGTACACTTGGCGTATTTTTTCATCAGTCTAACAGATCCGGAATACAAGCGCGCTCTCTCAGCACGTTTATTTCACGGTCCAACTTTCGGTTTTAGACACCTGCTGAAAACCTACTCATAATTTCAACGACCTTTGACTAGATATAACTGTTAGTATAAACGTCTCTAAGTTTAGTGTATTTATTATATCGTACTCGAGAATACATTAAGATTCGTTCATTTTATATAAGATTTACGATTAACAGTTATTGTAATATAAATAATTAAATTTAAATTATGAACAAATAATACTTGTAAATATTGAATTTTATACATTTACAAACAAAACAGACACTTACGTGCCAGTTAAAGTCTATTTTAAATAATAAATTTTAAGTCCGGAACCTATGAAATGAAAAGTTACCCAAAACGGTAATACTTTCTGTTGGATTAATTTAAATTTTATATTGTTCTAAATTGTAAAACATAATTTTTAAAATTTAAAGTAAATTATAAAATAAGTTACAGGAAATAATAGACACATAAATTTTTTTACTAAAAATACAATACAATTTATTCGACAACTAGCATTTAATTATTATTTGTCACAAAATAATCAGTTACAGGTTTACAATAATTACCTATATTTTTATATTAGCTTCAGTACAGGTTCTAGGTTTAAATAGAATTTCTCAACACGAAATTAAATTTTATGATGAGGTTATTTAGGTTACATTACGGAGCACAATTTTTGCAATTAAATAATTTAGATCATTTTTTTACACGCACGTATAGATGTAAATGCTACAATGTGAATTCAATTTCAATGGCGTGTATAATACGCATGTGAAAGTGTCAAGTAATGTAACGGTCTTGAAACAAATTGCTTCTTTTGTCTATTGACGAAAAAACGTGTATTGTTGTTTCAAGGTAAAGTTAACATTGTAAATATGACTTTATTGTACTTTTATTTTGTTCTGTTCCATTCATAATATAGTAGTGAAAATTTTGTAATTTTCGTTAACAACTTGGGAAAAATAAGTACACAAATTATAATTTTATTTGCAAATAAAATGCAAATATTTCGTCATTTTAAATATGAAATATTTCCTCCAACAGCACGAACTTTACTCCTGCCTCACTTGCTAGAGCTGCAGCTCCAGTAGACAAAGAGACACAGATTTGCAACTTTGGGAGATGCAAGAAGAGCACCCAGTCTACCTTTGTCAAAATAGTTTTGGTTCATCACGTCTCCATAGACTGCGTGGTAACGCCCACAAACAAAGCAGGAGTAAAGTTCGTGGTGTACATACAATTTGTTGTTATTAAATTTATGTGGGACACTGAAATTTAAAAAGAAAATATTTATTTATATTTAATATTCACGCGGTACACCACGACCCCGACGAACTCATGGGCTCTTCTGTATAGGCGTTGTCATCCTGTCTATATGAAGACGTGGTGAAATTAAACTATTTCGGGAAACAAAGAGTCATCTTCTTACCTCTCCCGTGTTGTAATAATTAATCTCAAAGATTGCTCAATTATTTAAATAACTGGCGTGCATCAACATCCGATTTTGAATAGTATCAATGCCCACTGATACAGTGGGCATTGATAGTATACACTAGTGAAAAGTATTATTTGCAGAAAAGAAGATTAATTTCTTTTTACTAATGTATACTATTCAAAATCTGACGGTGATGCACATCAATTATTTAAATAGTTAAGCGATCTTTGATTTTATAATTACACCTCCGTATGTAATGAAGTGCAGTTCCTTCAATGTGTGTTAAATAATCTATTTCTTAGAGCTGCAGTTTCAACAAATCAAACAGAAATATAGCATTCTTGCTGTTTCGAGGTGGAAGAGATTAAAAAAAAAAAAAAAAAAAAAATGAAAACGCCTTATATCCCAAAAAGAATGCGTATTAAAAAACTTAAACAATTAAGACAACTAATTTATGTATGTTCCCACATATATATTCAAATTTCAACACGTTAGAAAATTATTTTTTTTAAAATTGTAGAACGGTAAATATCATTGTTGCTGATATTGATTTACGATAAAAGAAATCACGCGAACTACTTACTAATTTATAAATAGAACCATCATTCTTAGACTAGATATAATAATAAAAGAGTGGGATCCTACATTCCTGTGGGATACGCCTAGACTTAATCCTAATATGTGAGAACTCAAGGAGCAACAAGCTAAATAACAAGAAAAATTACCTAGACAGGTTCATCATATGACAGGTCATTTTGTAGAAAGTGTTTTGTATTATTAAAATTGTTCGTTAAAATTGCTCTAGGGGCACATTATTACAGATCTCTCTCTTTCTGTAAAGAATAATTTTTAGAAATTACATTGCTAAAAAAAAAATAATAAAATACTGAGGGTTTTTATATTTTAATATGAATGGTGGTATTTTCTAATCATATTTTTGATTAAATATTTAATAACAATAATACAAAAAACACAGATATATTCTTCAGGTAACATAAATGAACTGTATACAAAAATATATTTATATTATACAATGAAATTTCAAAAATACGTGTCCGTATATTTATTTCCTAAAGCCTGTGATGAAATAAAATACAGAAAAGAAAAATGAACACTGGAAAAAATGAAAATATAAAAATAAAATATAAATTTCAACAAAGCAATTCAAATTTTTAACAAGTCACAACGAATTAATAAAAATTAACTGCATGAAAGTTAAAATTTAAATTAAAAAAAAAGAGATTCTTTACCATAATAAAAAATAATTGAAAGTGTAAAACGATGATGATGTTAGTAAAAAGTACGCTACATTATTTTTGTTAAAAAAAAAAAAAAATGCTCTCGAGATAGGAATTTCATCTGACATTGAGAAAGTAGATCGTTGTTTATCGATCGTGCGACACCATCATCTTTTTTCTAAACTCTGAAGAAAGTGAGCAAAATCGATCAAAAAGTAAACAATGAATCGAACATGTTCAACAAACGATGTGGAACACAAAATTAATTTAATGGCTCATTAATAACTTACTTGTATTTGAAAAACTTTATATGTAGGAATTACAAAGTTTATATTTTGAACTTCCTATAATATAAGGAGTATAAGAATCTCTATGATGATTGTGTTGTATGTGTTTTGTTAGAAATAATTAACATGAATATAAGAATTTATAAACAAGTTATCATTATTAAATTAATTTAATAAATATTAAATAAAAATTAACATAAAATATATAGTTTGAATATTTTACTGTCCATATTTTGATTTACTAAAATGAGACTATTTATAATATAATTTTATGAAAATGAAATAATATCTTGGGATTTCAAAAATCTCTTATCTTTTTACTCATAATATTATATAAACAAATAAGCATTTTTATATCCGTTTTGCTGTTGCTTTAATGAAAATTACTTTAACGGTTGTTTTGTTATAAACAATTAGGTCACAAGTAGCAATAAAAAGAATACAAAATAAGCCTGCAGGTAATTCGATAATCCCACATATTTATACCAAGTAAAAATCTTGCTACAGGCGATGTATACACTCCTATTCTAACTGAAAATTCTTCGCGGGAAATTTATTATAGAGAATATAACGTAATTTTCTTTACCTGAATAATAATAGACACGCCTTTAATATATTTTGAATATATTATTGACGCATTGCTTAAATTTATTAAATGTCACGATCATTACAATACATAATTTATAGCAAGTTATTAAGGTTTTGCTAAATTTATTTATTCAACAAACAGAACAGTTAATAACGAAATTTGGCAATACATTGCAAAAGTTAAAAAAAAAAAACTGAAATTTTGTGGTTAAAAACTTAAATATTCACAGAAAAAACCTGAAGAGATGCGACTTTCATTAAAGGATTAAAACACACACGTGGATATTTTAGAGCAAGAGAGACAGAGAAATTTCACTTAAGGAAAGAGAAAGGAGAATTTGATTTATTAAAAATCTAGTTACATATTTTTTTACCAATAAAAATTACGTCAAAATGAAGGATAAATTAATTTTTTGAGAGTGACTGTTTCAGTTGTAACAACACTTTTTTTTTTCACATTAGTAATAAAAACCATGTAATGTCGTAACAATGCAATTTATCATGACTTGACACTTTCTTAAATTTTTATATGTAATTAAAGTATTAATAAATGTCATAAACAACATGCGCAATCTTCCTATGTTTGGTACGTGTACATATTTTATATATATTAATTTATAAACGACCTTGCTGTATAATATAATTTAGCCTTACAGCAATAACACCGTTAGAAATTTTCACTTGCTGTAATGAAACATACGTGTCCCATGAATAAGTGACCGAAATATTACAATTTTTAAAAATTTGGGGGGGGGGGGGGTACCATATCATGCAATTAATAAAGAGGGCGAGGGTGGCAGCATAATTTCTTTATACATTATAGACCTTTCATTATAGAGGCTTCAAGTCAGCTGATTTTTCGGTGTTCCCACCATCCTATCTAAACCTATGTAAAAAAAAAAAAAAATGAATTCGATTTTTCACTCATGCAGAATAAGATTTTTTAGGGGACATTCCTCTGCGGAACTTTGGTCCAAACTGAAAAATACAGTAGATAATTCAAGATTTAGATTTTTTACTTGATTTATAACCGAGAAAAGTTAAAAAAAAAAAAACACTTTGCTTCATTTTTAGGTGCAAGATGGACCTTAGCGACAACAGTTGCGCATCGCGGGCGCACTCACTTGCAGTTCTATTCAGGAAATGTGCAAATGTGTATTTAAATATTTTACTGTCTTATTTTATATTTAATGTGACTTTTACATACCTATTACTAACTATAAAGATACTAATGGTATGTCAATAATTATTAATCCATGTAACAATATGTAATAAATGCAATATATTATATAACTATGTACTTATCCGTAATATATATATATATATATATATATATTTATTGATATAATAAATAACTAATTCTATTGGAAATTTCACAATCAATTATATCATGATAAATATATGTCTTAAAAATTCTCTATTTTATAATTTCTGCAGCATTGAAAAAAAAATACCTCTCATCCGCTAAGTTTCTCTATTTTGTATTATTTTATGAGCATTCCGATACAAACGCTTTCAGTAGCACAAGGCTTTAAATTTTATATATTTATTGATAATTTGTTATTTCTATTGACTGCAGCAAGTTACACTAATTGGTCTTGATGTGCAGTGTTAAATATTACGTATAACTCCATACTTACTAATGAAACGTTACTTTATAAGTTACCTCGACATTAATTGAACATTACACAAACAGTGGCCAGTGAGAATTTGACTAATGAAAACGAAAGGTGATGACATAACATTCATTTGCATACATATAGTACTGTACACAAACAAAGAATTTTGTGTGTGAAAGCATTTTACATTTTAAGTTCATAAAAATATTCATCAATTAAAAATAAGTGGTTGGATCTAAAAGTTCTTAACTTCTTTATATGTTTACACAGATTTAATTAAAAATAAAATTTCAGAATTAAATTTATGAAGATTCCAAAGTGTACAGTATTTCAATGAAATAGTATAATATAATTTTTTATCTTACGGTTTTTATCAACTGGTCCAACTGCAAGAGTGTCTTGCAATATATAATAAATTTTATATATATATATATATTCCACAATATTTATTATTTATTTTACAAAATTCTATTGCTGAAGGTATTATTATTATTTCTTATTTTTCATAACGTTATTAAACGTTGTATACTAGTGCTTAACTATATAGGTAATAATTGCTTAAGTTTCTTCTAATAAAGCTGTCAAATTAACAAAATAAAAAGTCGTGTGCGTGATCGGTAGAACGTAATTACTTGGCGATTACGTTGTAGCTGATCTTTAATGTAGTTTTCTAGCTGAAAATCGACTATGTACTTAAGTCTAGCAATATATCGTCGTATTCGTGGTAGATCGAAGTCTTAATTGTTTCAAGTTACATTCTAAACCAAAGCCTATAAGCCATGACGTAACATTTTAATCTGAAGTCTTATGGCTGGCAAATATATGCTAACGTAACAAGATTCTGATGTGACAGACTTTACACGACAAAGTTACCGTAAAGAAGCCATTAAATGATATTGGCTATACCATCATCATGACGTTAATTATCTGATATAACGTGTTTTTTTAGTTTAAGAGAATCTGTGAAATATTTTTTGAAGGGGTAAATTAACATTGTGTGCATTTTTATGTAGTGTTAATACTGCTCAATTTATATATTTATCATTTTTTATGTACATATTTTTATTTTTAAAATACATAATATTATGTACTCTACACTCGTCGCCTTGGAAAATTTCCCACTTGCAGTCTTGTTAATTACCATGCCCGATGTTATTCTTACGGGGCATGGTGATTAACAAGGCTGCAAAGGGGAATTTTCCGAGGCGACGACTGCACTTTGCAACTTATAATTAATTAAATAAAAGAAAACAAAATGTTTTTAAAGATTGTATTCCTGCAGTTCAGAAACTCCTTTTAAAATTAATAATATACCCCAATCTAATGACATGCTATCATTCTTATGTTCCAGATTATGCTATAAATGAAGAACTACTACAACCAGAACTATCATCATATTTATACTTCATGACATTAAATAATACCTAAATTAATTGTAATTAAAAAATTATCAAAATGGTGTTCGCCATGTCAGTAGTTTTGGGTGCCATCAAAACAGCCACTACATTAGTAGGTGGTACATTTTGGTTCATACCAACCTTCATGTTAGCTTTAGCATATTATAATTATGACCTATTTGACCCTGAGAATCGTGTAATTAACGTCCAACACCTGAGGACCGAGTATGACTTCATAGTGATTGGGGGAGGGTCGGCGGGGGCTGTGATGGCGAACCGATTGACCGAGGTACCACACTGGAACGTTTTATTATTGGAGGCTGGCGGAGATGAAACTGAACTATCGGATGTACCCGTCTTATCGCTGTACCTTCATAAGAGCAAGTTTGATTGGAAATACAGAACGCAACCTTCGAATACAGCATGTCAGGTAAGAATATCTTTTATTTTGTTTTATAATTATTATATTATTGTTTTTAAGCCAATCTATTGTGCTGAAGGGATTGAATGTTTTTATTATTTATAACAAAAAAATGGGCTTGATTTACGAAGATAACAAAGTTTATCATTTACCGCGGTTATTGTCAATGTATTTGGCTGGCACTAACAGTGGTTAGTCATGGAAAATCTAATTTGAAATCTCTCTGGTAATTCGCAAATCGCACCATTTATTATCAAAAAATTGCATGTGGATATTTTTATCATGCAGGCGTTTTTATATATACGTATATATACAGTACATTTTTACTAAATTTTCTTTGTTAAAGATTACAAATGTTATTATTTATAATTATGATAAACTTAATTAAAGCTTACAACATTTTTTTATTGTCAAGTACGAAGTACAATTTGATGTAGACAAAAGAATCTAGTAATGATTGACGTAATTGAGACGTTTTATGTGAATATTCACACATGTTTTCATGGCTACCAATGTTATTAAAAATGTTAAATAGGACAAGAATTTTATTTCAAGTTTGTGACACAATTTTTTATTATTCTTTTTACTAAAATTTTAATAAAAAGCAAGTAATAAAACGATGTGAATTTTTATATTTTTAGAGAAATTTTACATCATTATTAATTACTTATTTAGTGAAATAATTATGACACGGATTTCAAAAATATTAGATTTTATGAGAATGCAGTTTATCAAGGTGAAAATAATTGATAATCAATAAATTTCTAACTAAAAAGCAATTTATTGCACCACATGGACACACTAAGAAAGTATAAATAAATAGAAATCTGAAATCAATAAACAACAATAAAAATAAAATTATTTAGGAACATAAAGTGGAGTATAACATAACTAATTTAATACTAAAGTAGAAAAGAAATTATTGCTAATATTTGTTATATAATGACAAAATTAAAATAATTTTTTCACGACAAGCTCCAAGCAAAATTGCGAATTTGTCATAAAATTTACTAAAAATTAACATACTTTGTTAAATTATTTGCTATTATTTTTGCTTAAAGATAAATAAATTATAACGTATCTGTACAGGCTTATATCACAAACTTAAGATGAAGTACTTATGAAGTACCTGTTTTAGTTTTAACTCGGAGAACGCTTACTTCTCGTTTTGTCACGTATACCAAGTAAATTTTTGTACCACAACTTTCATTATACTTTCACAGTAACGAGCATAATATATAATATTTTACAGTTAAATGTTAAACAGTTAAAATGAAATTAGGTGTAACATTATACAAAAATATTACATTTTTTACTTTTAATAATTATGAATTAATTTTTTTTTTAACACCACAATATTTTTTACTCGTGTTTTACGCTTTAAACCAATTAATTTTTACTCATAAATGTAAACATTTCAAAACATTCATTTTGCTTAAAAAACATGAAAAAAGAGCCATAAATTTTATTTACTTCAGTGTGCGCTTGCGTTCTTGAAATAATCTGTGAATTTTATAATCTTACTACATAATTATGTTTTTAACGTTTAAGCCACTAATTAAGATTATAAATATCGAACAAAACTATTACATGCATCTTCTTAAATTATTTTAATTATTTATTTTTAACTCTATTTTACTTTTTTTTCTCAGGCGATGAAGGACAAGCGATGCTGTTGGACTCGCGGTAAAGTCCTCGGAGGTTCTACCGTCCTCAACACCATGCTGTATGTAAGAGGTAACCGAAGGGACTTTGACGCTTGGGAAAGTCTTGGTAACCCTGGTTGGGGTTATGATGACATCTTACCATATTTCCTAAAGTCCATGGATCAACGTAACCCATACCTTGCAAGAACACCTTACCATTCAACTGGAGGATATCTTACCGTTCAAGACTCTCCATATGGTACACCATTAGGAGTAGCATTCATACAAGCTGGACAAGAAATGGGTTATGATCATGTTGATATTAATGGTGCTCAACAAACAGGATTTGCATATTATCAATATAATATGAGAAGAGGATCAAGAGTTTCATCAAGTAAAGCATTTTTACGTCCGATTAGATTACGTAAAAATTTACATGTTGCTTTATGGACTCATGTTACAAAAATATTAATTGATCCAATTTCAAAACGTGCATTTGGTGTTCAATTTATAAGAAATGGACGTATACAAACTGTTTTAGCAAAGAAGGAAGTTATTTCAAGTGCTGGTGCTTTGAATTCTCCACAATTACTTATGTTAAGTGGGATAGGACCAAGAGAACATTTGAATCAAGTTGGTATTCCTGTAATTCATGATTCAAGAGGTGTAGGAAATAACTTACAAGATCATATTGCAGTTGGAGGACTTGCATTCTTAATTGACAAGCCTGTCAGTTTAGTTTTCTCAAGAACAGTCAATCTTAATGCTGCAATGAGATATGCATTCTTAGGTGATGGACCTTTAACATCGAGTGTAGGATTAGAAGTGGTTGCATTCATCAATACGAAATATGCAAATGCAACAGATGATTGGCCTGATATAGAATTTATGTTAACAGCTTCATCAACTCCATCTGACGGTGGAGCTCAAACTAAAATAGCTCACGGTTTAACAGATGAATTCTATCAAGAAGTATTTGGTGAAATAAGTGGTAGAGATGTATTTGGTATATTTCCAATGATATTACGTCCAAAAAGTCGTGGATTTATTAGATTACGTACAAAAAATCCAAAAGATTATCCATTACTTTATCATAATTACCTTACCCATCCTGATGATATTAAAGTATTAGCAGAAGGTGTCAAAACTGCACTTGCAGTTGGAGAAACTGCAAGTATGAGAAGATTTGGATCAAGATTTCATAGAAAATCACCCCCAAATTGTAAACATATCCCACAGTATACAGATCCATACTGGGAATGTGTAGTGAGACAGTATACTATGACAATTTATCACATGTCAGGTACAACCAAGATGGGTCCACCATCTGATCAAGAAGCAGTGGTAGATCCCAGACTCCGAGTGTATGGAATACAAGGACTTCGTGTTATCGATGCTTCAATAATGCCATTGATTACAAGTGGTAATATTAATGCTCCAGTGTATATGATTGCTGAAAAAGGAGCTGATATGGTTAAAGAAGATTGGGGTATTAGAGTTGATAAATTTTATAAAAAATAATTATTTATATTGTAAGATGTTAATCTATATATTTTCCTTGTCTAAAATATTTATAATTAAATGAAAATATTGTAAAACAATTTTAGTTTTTGTAATAAACTAATAAAAGGGATTCATTAATTGTTATGTAAACCTGCAAAAAAACAATAATGGATTTATATGCTTGAAGAATGCATGACAGCCAATAATGGTTGCATTTTTTATTTCATAATTAGAAAATATACCTAAAATTATGCATATCTGATTTTTTTCAGATTTTTTGGAGCACGGGAACTAATTTTAAAAAAATATTTAAAATATCTGAATTAGGGTGGTACACCTGATGGGACGACATTTTCTCGCTCTGTGATTGACTATTGATGACGTCACGGTTGTCCGATCAGGTCATGGTACCAGCCTAATTCAGATATTTTAAATATTTTTTAAAATGAGTTCCCGCACTTCAAAAAATCTGAAACAATTCAAAAAAGCATACTTTTATATATTATATATTTTCTAATTATTAAATTAAAAAAATGCAGCCATTATTGTCTATTGATGTGATACGAACAATATTTATTAAAAATCGTAAATTCATGGCTTCAGTTAAATATCACTACTTTTATTTGACTTGATTCTTTTAATATTAAATGATAACATTGCAACACTGTAACATTTTTTTATTTTAACACACTGAGAGAAAATGCTTCTCATTTTATCGAGGTTTCTTTACGACTGTTAAAATGTGTACTTGAAAGTTAAATCAGATAATCTTTTTTAAATCTTGATGTTGTGTCCATCAAAGCGTATATACAGTATAAGCGCCTTTCTTTAGCGTACAAAGATACGTATTAATAATATTGTAACACTATTTTCATTTATTATATCGTCATATCTAAAATACACAAAAAAATAAACACCATCCACGGGTATTACGTACATGATTTGTTTCTTCTTCTTAATATATTTGGCCTTTTTAATTAATATTATTTGCTCAAATATTTCACCTTCATGTATTTTTTTCAATTATTATTCTCTTTTAGTAAAATATTATATATCTAATCATATTTAAAAGTGATTGTATTATTTGTCTATTATTGTGACAATGATAATAATGGGTGTGATTCACGAAGCAGTTAGCCAGGTTTCTAACCACGTTTAGCTTAACCACGTTTAACTATACCTGTTTTACCTGTTAAATTATTTAGTTTGTGGTTAGAAACTTGGGTAACTTCTTCGTGAATTACACCCAATAGTTATATCTTTATGTTCCTATTCTTGTTAATATACTTGTTTTTTTATTTTCTAAATGCATTAAATATTTAATGCAAACGTCAAAATGGGTATATATATTTTATGTACTTTTTCTTCAATGTCTTATATTGAATGGATATAAACATGGGTGATACAAATTTGGTAAACAATTTTAAAAATAACACGGTTTTGAAATATTTTCAAATATAAATATAATATCGCATATCTTAATATAATTTTATAATACATAAATATATGCCACCAGAGTGTACATCAATGCTAAAAATTCAAAATTTCAATGATTTTCCACGTAGATAATTATAATTTAAAACCAATACTCTGTAATATACAGTACATTGATTTTTATACAGGTGAGGCAAACCATTGTTGAGCAAATACATTTTTCGACAAATTAGACAAACAAACTCATGTGGTAGAATTTGGCTCACACTATACCAAATTAATAATCTTAAACATCATAAATATTCACTTAAAGGTTAGTAGGTGGACATTTTTTTCACTTTTCAGATAAAAAAAAATTAAGAAATTTTTTTATGTAAAAAAGAAATTCGTTATTTTAAGTTACAAAAAAATGTCTCATTTTCTTAATGTCTTAATTTTTATATAATTACATTATGAAGCATACATTCAATTGTTTAACTACCTCACTTATATTATATATGTGTGAAGTATACATGCAGGAAGGTGCACTATATGTTCTATTAAAACATTAATATAAATGTAAAAATTTCACTAGTGAAAACCGGTTGTTTGTTGTAAATAGTCGGCACTTGACTTGACTTGAATGAAATTTTTAGGTAGGCTGACCATTTTAATAAATTAACCTGAGAAAGTTTTAAACATTAAAACACGGATGTTAAAAATTGCAACTTTTGCTCTAATCTAAATAACAAAGACAAAGTATTGATTTATTACGTTAATTATAATAATTCATATCAAAGACAATAAAATAAGATGCCATCCATTATTTCGTAATAAATAAAGTGAAATTAAGTTTTATTGATAGTAAAAAATTATTTAATACCATAAGTTGTCTATGTACGGGTGCTTGTATAACAGGTATAATGTTATAATATTCGTAATACCTGATGTACGGGTAGTTATTGCAAAATTATTTAAACTCTTACTTAATTATAAAATATTAATTTACGCAATTGAAAGTACAGTATTTTTTTATATGCCCTTAAATTTACTTATTTTAATTACCGTTTTCTTATTAATTAAAATTATTGATTCTTTCTGATTGTGTATTTACGAACGGACCTATTATATTTTTATAAAAGCTATTATGAAGTGTCAAAAAAAAAATTAGCTACTAGGCTTCACACCATTTTCACGCAATATCACCACTTTATATACACGTTGGTATAATTAATTTACCTCCCTTATTTTTTTCAATTGTTTAATCTGTCTTTGATTAACTTTGTAGACTCTGAAATGAAATTAGGGTCTACAAACAATTGAGGCATGGGTACAGAGAACGTTTCAAACAAAACCAACACTCGAACTTAACCATATTTTTTAACTCTTTTATAATATATTTTCATATCATTAGTATTATATTATACTCATGAAAGCTGACTACCATCAATGAATAGTAATAGAAATCCTATTTGAACAATTACGTCTTCAACTCATCCTTTATACGTCTAAACCATATCTTTTTACCTCTAAAATACATCTTATTTCCTCCTCGCTCACAAAGTGAGGATGAAATAGACAATATTTCTAACATTATGTATTCAAGAGGAAAAAAGACGTAATTTCGTATTTTTCCCTTGATGTTTATTTCAATTCGGGACTATCTGGATTTATAATTTTATATTATAATAATAATTAACGTGTTGTTTTAATATAGTTTACTGTTTTGTGCTGTGTTTATATAAAATTATGTCTTCTTGCATGATGTGGCTGTCTATGTCACACAATAAAATTATTATGCATGTTCAATACAATTTTTTTAATATGTGAAAATAAGAAAATATGCTCACAATTATTTATAATATTTTGAAAATGTATATCGATTTCTGATACTATATTTTTTATAAATTACGATAAATTTATTTTGCTTATTGTGAAAATGTACATTTTTAGTTGCCAAATATTTCATATTATGAATTTTTATTTTAATTTTATGCAGAAAAAGGTTCTTGTATTAAATAAAATGTATATATATTACCTTAAAAGAAATATTGACAATATTGGTTAATATTACAATGTGAGTCAAGGACATTATCTTTTTACGTGTATGTTTGTAGTTTTGATTAACAACTATTGACATAAAATAATGTGGAAGCCTCGGATCGCATAAAATATTAAGTAAACATTACTGGCCTTGTCTTCTCAACATGAATGAATGTGAAGTGTTAGCAAAAAGTTACTGCTATTACGGAAAATGTATGAAAATTAAATTAATAATTATTATTTAATTTAATTACTATTTATTTTCCACTTTTCTTACACATTATCTAATTCTTTGAATTTGTACAGCTCATATATGTATACTCTGCATGCATTTTTGATTTGTATACATACAATTTAATAATACAGATTATTCAAATGTCATCCATTATTTTAAGACCCATTAGAAGAATAAAATACAATATAGAACATAATTATGAAATAATAATAAATAAAATTGTATAGTATCAATAAAATTTTATTCCTATAAAACTATTATAAACCATTTCCTGTAAAACTAATACAACATTATAACAATAAGACAGAATTTCTTTATTTCACTGCAATGTCCGAAATATTACGTAACTATAATATTAAAATAATATATTACCAACATTACAACATTTCTATTTTCCACTCTAGTTTGAAATTATTGTCACCACTATAATTACGAACACGACAATTGTGTAACACCGTAATCTAAATTGTAACATTACAACGTAATAATAAATGTAATTGATTCAATTTTGTCGTCGTGATCTAGAGAAAGAAGATGAAAGTTGTTTTTATTTACGTTCACGATGTGAACATCCTTTTTAGTTAGTTGAGGCATTACTGTTAACACTTCCAGCTTGTTGGTACCTCCCACCTTCTTCCTTTCACTTGATTTCAACGGCGTGATGTACTTGATGTCAACATGTAAATCACGTTGTGATGGGAAAATTGTAACTAGTGCAGTTTTTAAGAGTGAAACTTATGGGAGCGATTTACAAAGAAGTTATCCAGGCAGGTTTCTACTTGACCGCGGTTAGTGTCATTGATTTCAGCTGAAGTGAGAGAAACCTATGTGATTCGTGCACAAGATTGACTATAATACCTTTTATATGTGAATTATAATTTATATAAATCGATTTTTTGGGGGAATAATCTATTACATGGTCACTTTGGGTGATAAATTTTATATATAATATACTGTATTGTTTATTAGTAAAGTTAGACCTTCTGCACTTCTTATATTTTCTTTTGGAAAAACTTAAACTCGTTTAATAAGAAGTTAACAATATTATTAATTAATAAAAAAAATCATTTACGGTTCTAACACCGTTGCATGACATTTTTATCAACTCGTAAATTTGTTTTGATGTTATACAGTATATATTTTTTTTAATAAACAAACATTTCAATATCAATAAAGTAAACAAAACTGATACAACTGCATGATAACTTGAGCTAATTATTTTAAATTATTTCAGTGCAAGTACATAATCACAAGAGTAATTTTTATAGACCTACGTATGTTTTTTTTAAAGTACGATTTCACTTATTCATTGTAAAGAGTAACAGAGCAGAACGATTGGGATGAAACGTTTTCTGTTCCTTTCCAACCAGTTCAATGTAACCTCAAATATTCACTGTCAAACGTGAAAAAAAAATTCTTAACACAGAAATAAAAATCAATTAAACCAAAATAATTAATTTTTTTAGATCATGTCTTGTTGAAAACGTAAAATTGCAAGCTTATTTTGAAATTACAAACTACATGGATTCGAGCATTGTTCTAAAAAATGATCGATACAAAATTAACAAGTTGAATTAATCCTTCTGTCACGACTAACAAGCTATCTTGTTGATAAAACTGTGTGAGTTTCATTTTAAAAAAATTAAGCTAGAAATCCACAAAAAAAGTGTTAAAAATATGCAGACATTTTCTAACATTTCAAAACAAGAGCAAAGTAACTAATCATGTAAAATAAATTGCATTTGGTGAATTTCTTGTATTTCTTCTCTCTTTTCCCCGTGCTATTGTTTATTAAATGTTAATCCATTTTGTATAATTGTTAAGTGTTTATTGAAATATGTATGTAAATAGCTTAAATATTATTATGTAAATGTGGCCACAATTATAAAAATAATAATTTTTGTAACGTATTATTATCCTACTACTGTGCCACGAATAGAGTAAAAAAAAAAAACGCTTTGTAATATTTGATTTTACACTATATTCATATATTGTAGTATATATATCATTGTGTAGGCCTATATTTGGCCAAAATTTAATATTGTATAAATAATAAAATTGTAATAAATATATTTAAATAAAAAAAAATTACTGAAGTCATTGGATACCAAAACGGAACCAAAAGTAATTGTTAATAAAGGTCAGTTTTGCATCTCACTGACATGCAGGTGCTCCCTTTTGACCTCCAATGACTCGCTTCTATTTTATTATACTATACCTCATAATAATTATTTAATATATATCCATAATTAAAATATAAAAAGTAATAAATTTGATTTATACCTTCATTAACAAAAAAGAGGGATTCACATTGTATTAAATTGTATATTTTTTTTACAATAATTTCATTGATTTATGAAATTTAAATACATCACTAAAAATCTGTATTATCGAAATCATAACTGACCTATACCTAATGTATTCATATCATTCCAAGGTATATAGCTGTGGGAGTCTTGGTCAATATTTCTGCTTGTTTTAGTTAGTCACGTATACATTTATGATGCAGAAGAAAGTTTGATCGTCCGCACCTTCCCAAAAGTGGGCCAGACGGAGGCAAGTGGCCAAAAAGACTAAGATTCCCGCACACGCGCGGTATCTTGTCTCGGCCACAGGCATTTTAACAGGTCCTTCTTGTGTACAGCAGTCTTCATAATTTTGTGTCAGTTTTGTAAAAAATTAATATCATAATTAGATTTATAATTATAGCAAGTATAATAATTGATGTATTGGTTTAGTTCAGAATTATATAGATGTAGAATATATATTTAATTTAGAATTAAAATTTAGAGAATTAAATTAGTTAATGCATAAAAAAATCTAATAGTTCATTGATGTGAATAAATAATTTGAAGAACTAATTACCTTGTACATAGATTTATGTTTCTTTTTACAAATTGCAGTATTGTTAAGACAAAATAGCAAATAAAAAATAAATAAATAAAATAAACAACCGCAAAATCTAAAACTAAACTAAACTAAAATGATAAAGAAAATTATAATCTTCTATATTAGAGAATCAACTGAATTTCTGAGCACAACATCTCGACAAGAGGTATGATTAATTAAGTGAACGTTTGTCGAATAAATCAGCAAAAAAAAAAAAAAAAATCAATAAAATAAAAAATAAAAAAATAAAAGTAGAGAAAAAAGTTTAAATAATAGGCATGTGAAACCCACAAACTGATCTATTTCGTATATATAAATAAAGAGGGGTTGAAAAATTGGCCCAGTGTTGTGTCCATGATATACAGTCACAGGGGGAGTAATGGTAAGGGCTGGAGAAATGGTAAACTGAGTTTTCTTTGGCTCACAATTAATTTAATTTGTCTATCACCATGCAAGTAAATGTGCCAAAAGCATTCTAAACATCCATGTCCACGATTCTAATGGTGTATATATGTGCTAAAAAATTAATTGCTACCTGTTTAAACCTCAGTTAACCATTACTGGATCCAGTTTTTAGCCTTACCATTACCCCCCTGTGACTGTAGAGACTATATTTATATATTTATGAAGGACTTAGCATAGATTTTAGTTCAATAAGTTTTTAGTACCTTTAGTACCGTATTTTAGTACTGAATATTAATATATATCAAATTTTATTGCTAAAATTTTAGCTTAAAATTTATGGGGGTAATGAATGGAATCAGAAACTCTGTACTGGGTCAGCCTTAGCAAATTTCATGTATAGTAAAATTCTTACTTAAACAGCTGTTTAAAAAAAAAAAAACGTTAACATTTCGCGTGCTGCTACCGATAACATCTCTGTCATGAATGCACTCAAGCACCGTTTCAACAACCTCTACTTTATCCAAGGTTATTTTCATTCATTCACGTTCGTAGTATATAAACACAAGAGACACGCCCACTACTCATGCAGTTGCTATACAAGGAAGGTGGGGTCAAGTGACTTATGATATATAGGTTCGAATTCAAGTCCACAGAAGTCAAGTTCGAGGGTCCTGTTTATAATAGTTTTCAACATCTCTTAAAGATCAATGTCAATGGCCATTGTTCAATATTTTCAATAGTAAACTGAAAATATTTTGAATCCATAAAATAAAGGACAAAATAACTTGTTTGCTGATGTTAAAAAAAAAAAAAAAAAAAAAAAAAAAAAAAAAAAAAATCGGTGTATATTTTGAGAAATTAATTTTTTTGTGTGAAAAAAACAACAACAGATCTTACTAACATTCAACAGTTTAAATGCTGAGTATCTCAAAAATGTCATCGAATTCGGTCAATTTTTTTTTTTTTTTTTTTATGAAAAATTATAAATTTACTGAAATTTTCTGGTTCACCTCTATATACTAAATCTATTTTTCACACCACTGACAATTATCTAATGAAACTGTGAGAAAAAAAAATGGTAAAATTTTAATAGAGGTAAGAAAGTGGCATTAAGATATAATTTGCAATTTATTTGTGTGAATTAATATTTAAAATACGTTATATTTGGATTAGGAGTAAAAATAACCAAATATGTTGTCGATAAAAAATAGAATTGTTTTACCACAAATATGCCTGTTTTATGGAGAAAACATTTCATTTTTACGTAAAATTACACCCAAGAATGTAATAGTAATAACATAAACGGAAATCATAGTTACAAACAATTGCCTTAGAAAATTCCACAGACGCTTAGTTCTATATAACTTTCTATTTGATTGAGATCCCTACTCGAGGAGACCCCAGCAGCAAATTCCAACAAAAAAGGTCACCACTAATTTTTATTTGTTCTTATAAACGTTCTTAGAATGGAAATCATAAATGCAGCGTTTCAGTCTATTTGTCAATGTCTACGTTTTTATTATGAAAATGTCATTCCTACTGTAGATTAGAGAATCCCTTGTCCTGGAACACGCAAATATTGATATTAAGTTTGACAAGTGAGATGAGCTATTTAAAGCTATTTAACTTGATATATTATTTTATTTACATGTATTCAACAATAAAAATTAATAATTACAAAATTTATTTTTGATAAATAACAAGGTCCTGGAAGAAAGGAATCTTGGCAGCATAGAATTATAATAAAATATATTTTACAAAATGGTAAACTGCAAAGCTATTATACTTTAAATTGTGCTCAGAACACATCCTGTCAAATTATCGCTCATGTTGAATCTTGAAATTTGAAAGCATCAATGATAAAAAAAACTTTAATAGGTAGTTCAACAAAATTTTCAAAATTTGATTTTAAAAAAAGCTCCAAGAACATAACGTTCATTAAAAAGTTCGTGTTTTTTATTGTGAAATATTTTCGAACGCTGCACCTCATTTTAGCAAGTTGCTCACAATTCAGCAATACTAAGAAACTCTCTCCGGAAGATATAATATAATCAGTATTTGATATGTGATATCGTACTCTCTCCATCATTATTATAACAGAGGCTACTGTAACTTTAGTGAGGAAAGTATTTTCTCACTAAATATTTGTGACTTCACAACACACCTTCAAAATTTGAACAACCTCCTGTTTATGCAAATTTTTATTAAGCATCTATTTTACTAAACGGGTGTATCACGTTTTGTTAATACAATATTGTTTGGGAACGGTCTACGCATAATTTTTATTTCTACATAACATCAGACGGACATGATGGTATCTCCTTCTTAAGCAAACAAAGTACAGACCCCCACAACATAAAATAATGTAGGTGAGGAACAGATCGACTGACAACTTTGTTCAAAAAGGGGTCTGTTTAGTAATATTTACAACTGGCAATTAGCATCAATATAATATTGATGTACCAATTTTTTTTTTGTCAAAACAATATTGAAATCTGTGAGAAACAAACATGTACAAATAATTTATTCAAAATTTACTGGAAAGTTTTATGAATATACTAATTTAATTATCTGTAAAAATTCAAATTCTAAATTAAATATGTACACCACAGCTAATTTCATACTAAACTAATACTTAATTATTATACGTACTTGCATTTGACAATGATAATGAATTAATTTTTTACAAAATTATTTATCTGTGTTTAACTTGCCAACTCAATGAGTGGCAGGGGCAGACAGGAAAGGCTAAGGATAACTCCATACCCCGTAGTGTCTTGACAACCCGGATGAGAGCAGGAGAAAGGTTACGAGATTGCTAGGATAGGAAAGGAGAGAGCATTTATCGGTATCCATAACTTTACTCTAGGTAAATAATTATTTTTGCTTCCCCTCGCATTGATATAGCATTGATAGCTCCATCTCGTTATACATTATTGAAACTGTATATTTTAATTTAAACTGCAACCGATTACAACCAGCACGTCTTGCACAGGCAGAGATAGCTAAGCAAATGCGTCTTATTTTCTGTAAAAAATTAATTGTCTTCATCGAAATAATACTTTTATATTTATATTTTTTAATAATTATTAAATAATTAACAATATTAAATTTAAAAAACGATTTTATTCTGTTATCGAAAATTTTAAAATATTTTGCAAGATAACTAATAAAAATATAATTATAAATTTATGTTTATTATATTTATCATAATAAATGATTTATCATTAATTTTCAAACGAAATTCAAAAATAAAATATTTTATATTTTTAACTAAAACGACATCGAAAAATTGCAATGTAATTAATAAATTAATATGAATCCATATTATTTGTTACGAAACTTAATCAGAACAATAAATTAGCGTATGTATTTAAAATTGCTTATAATAAAAATAATGTTTACATAAAGAGTGAGAGTCAACCGTGACCATCATGTTCCACATAATATCGTATGCTAAATGTTTGAGAAATTGCAAGCCTCGGGTGTATAGCATGTGAGGTGAGATTTTAGAGGCCAAGGGGAAATTCATATAAGAGAGAAATTCGTGAGTTTCATTAACGTAACTTTCTTCAACATGTGGGATACAATTTCATGTTAAATCATCATAATATGAGCTTTATGAACATACTTAAATATTTAAAACACTAAATTTAATAAACTAAATTGCTGGCCAGTGATTTTAGAGAGGTAGCTACATAAAAGGAGGGTCAAGTTTAAAATACCAACATCTATATGTTGGTTAATCATATAGAGGGGGATTCAAAAAGACTTATCCGCGAGACTTGGCCGGCGGATAACTTGTCCACGTTCTAGTCTGGAAAGCCTAAATACTTAGCCGCGCGGACAAGTATAAGGCTGGACAAGGGTTTGGATATGTCGGTCTGGACAAAAGTCATTTGGCCAAGCCTGTTGGCTGAAGTCCCGCGGACAACTAACCGCACGGCTAAGTCTCGTGGACAAATCTCCCACCTGGATAAGGTTTTTAATTACGCCGCCATCTTGGATTACGTGTTAAATACGGTGATAATTAGACCGCCATATATCGTGATTTTATATTATATTACGTAATTATTGTGTTTAAAATTAATGTCATTTCAATCTTATTATTATTGGGGTGACATGGTTTAAAATTTTTGGCGCTTTTAACATTTTTTGTTATATTTCTCTAATTTCCCGTTCTGTGCGAGGCGCTGGTGGCATAATAATAAATTCATCGAGCCTCGCTGAATAACCCACGTTTTTTTTTCAATAAATTTATACCTTATACCCAATATTTGGATTAAATAATGGGTTTTTATTATCATATGATAATACTCTATTACAATTAATGACGGTACGTGAAATATCCATTAGAAAATTGCTTATTTTGACGACATTTGAGGGCTTGATTTCAACCTCCTTGATTTTAGTTCATTTTCTGTTTGCCTCATTTACTTATTTTTAACATACAGGAGTTCATACTCCTTAATTAAATGCTTCCAGACTAATTATTAACTTAAAAAGAGCTTTATTTTTAATAACTGTTCGTGTTTAAATATGTAATAAAAGTATCAAAAATTCGCAGATGAAGTATCAGAAAATTACAGATGAATGGTATCATATCATAGAGCTATCATAACTCGTCAAATTAAGCAATTTAACGTTAGATATTTCACTTACCTTTATGAAATGTCATAGAGTAGTGTATTCTTGGGCTGGCCTTGAGCAATTATAGACAAAAATATCAGGTATTAATCGTCTAATTATTGAAAAATGAGCATAACAAAATGTGTGCCAACAAAGAGGGCGAGGCTTGCTGATGATCATGATGATGTCGATGATGTAGAAAAGGGGGAGCGGGGCGAGCGGGGGGAGGTAAACATTGAATATAAGCGCTAAATGTTTAAAACTAATTTTCCTATGTCTTATGCAAACTACACAAATTGATATTTAATCAAATTTGAACACAGTTGTTTAATAAATTAGCAATGAATCATCATATATGTAGATCCAATTACCTCCATATTTAACACGTAATCCAAGATGGCGGCGTAATTAAAAACCTTATCCAGGTGGGAGATTTGTCCACGAGACATAGCCGCGCGGTTAGTTGTCCGCGGGACTTTAGCCAACAGGCTTGGCCAAATGACTTTTGTCCAGACCGACATATCCAAACCCTTGTCCAGCCTTATACTTGTCCGCGCGGCCAAGTATTTAGGTTATCCAGACTAGAACGTGGACAAGTTATCCGCCGGCCAAGTCTCGCGGATAAGTCTTTTTGAATCCCCCTCATAAATTCTTGAGTATGATGAGAACATTATGTTCATAAAATGAAAACACAATTTTAAAAATGCTCAGTTTGTTTGAAACATTTACGTTAATGGATCTACATTTTTTTAACATTTTTTTTAAGGTGCAAGCGCAAGCAGGCTGTGATCATCGAATGCACGGATATCAGAAGTCGAGAAAATTACTAATTCAGTGATCGGAAGAAATAACTGACCTTTGACTGTTATAATAGAGACTAGAAAAATATTCCAATTTTTTTTTTGTACAATTTATCATGCAAAAGTTCTACAAAATTAGTGAGCATATTTTGCAGTCATAGAAGTCTCCATCAGGATATTTTCAGAAATCAAAATTTGGAAACAGTTGTTATTACATCAGGTGACGATAAATATGCAATTTTACTCATTTTTTAAAAATTTTGATAATAAAGCACGGAAATAAATTGTATGCTTTTGAGTCTTATAAAATTATATTGAATTCAGAAGCAAGATAGGTTGCCTATTTTACAGGCATTAAAACTACTAATTTATTCAAAATCCTTATTCCCCGGTTATCAATTGTTATATTAAAGCTTATGAGATTCAAAAGCTTATCCGATCATAATCATGCAAGATTATTTTGTATGGGGCTATGGGAAATTCATAGAAAGAAAACGAGAGTGTATAATGTAGTTTGCAATGTTTACAATTTAAATAACGATTCAATTCGTAATATTCATAGTGGGTATATAAATAATTTTAAAACGTAGATTTACTGACGATAGTTTATTATGCTAGCTAGACAAAATGATATCGTTAATAATTATATTGTAAAAGTTATTTTCTACACCACAGTGATTTTTTTTTTTTTTTTTTGCCATAATTTGTTGTAAATAAATGTTTAGTAAAAAAACAGTCGATCATTTTGAATCATAAAGAAACAAACTGTGGACAGAAATGATTTTATAATTATATATTAGAACACGATGCAATTATTTATATGCTAGTCTAAAAAAAAAAAAAAAAAAGGTGAGAAAAAAAAGTTCGGTCAAGGCAAATAAAAAGAAACTGTAATGTAATTAACATTAGGAAGATAAAACTACATGTTTTGTTTCTAAGGTCGACGTAATGAAGCTCCACCTACATAATCTTATGTTGTGACATACGATATTGAGCCTTATGTACAGGATACTGTAAGCGGGAAGGAAAGTAGAGCAGATGACCCCCGGCCTAGCGCGACGACAAGTCACGTGACCAAACAGCTGATGCTAAGGTATGCATGAATATGTGGGTATTATCTGATACAGTGATCGAGTGATTTAATAGTGCGCATTTTTTACTGAAACATACACGGTTTTACGCATAATTGAAACAATTTTTTCGCCGGTTACCGTTTTTAATTTAAATAATTTTAAATAAAATTTTAGGAATTATTAATAATATTATTTTAAAATGCCTGTTTTATAGGTAAATAATTATACTTTGATAATACTTCCGTAATATTTATTAATTAATGGATGTTAATCTGTTTTCAAGAATTGTATCCGTTACCTCTTCGGTGTGTTTAAAGGTTATGTATTACGTTTAATGGTAATGTCCTGGCAATTAAAACATGAATTTTAATGTTTTGAGCAAAAGCAATCTGTTGCATGTCCGCCTGATTTGTTGCAAAGACCACGTACTTCAAAATAAAATATTTTATTCATGATTTGCATCTATTAAAAAAAAAAATGTATGCTACGCGTATTATACAGTATAGTTATTTTTATGTACTGTACTATTTAAAATGCAGTAAATTAATATTGTATATATAAAATAGAAGCTACAATTTCCCCAATATGTTGTAAAAAAAAGGCCTGGTAAAAGTAACCTGATACGACGTAAACAACACAAGTAAGTTTCACATTTCAAGCCGTAAAGCATTCAAGTGAAGATAGACCCTCAATAAAGTTACAGCACGTAATCATGATGGTGTTTTATAGCCGTTAAATCAGGATATGAAATGGAGCAGGCGGTGGGTCATGGTCAGGATGAGAAGAAGTTTGTTGCTCTGGGAGTGGGGTAGCTACCACCATGATCTTAATCTAGAATCATAAAATTGTTTATCGACAGTTAGGAATGAGTTCGTATTACGTAGTAAAAGCAGAAAATATGGGGAACATTTAATGATAGTCCTCAATATTGACTAAAATATTTAATTAGTTTTGATGTATTAATAAAAAATATTGAACTTCAATTATTAAAATGTTTACAATAAAATACATTTTTCAGTAAAAGACGTATTTTTTATTGTTATAGCTTACGCTTCAATTTAATTTTATTCAAACGGTAGGTTTGTTCTTAAATGCATGCTTATAATAGTCGATTCATGAATCAGTTGTACACTCATCGCCTTGGAAAATTATTAATATTTGACTGTGCAAATTTACGAATAGAGCTAATTTAATGCATCACTCAGTAAAAAATAAATAAACATAAAATATAACATTCTGGCCGTAAGTTGCAGCCAACCTATTATATCCTAGAAAAATCGGGAGAATTATCCGAAAATTTTAATGTTAAATAAATATTATCCTTAAATAAATAACTATTTAATAAATAATCCACAGATAATCCTCGGATTATTCTCGGATAGGTGGCTGCAACTTACGACCATTAATAGTGTTAAATGAGCAAACAATGCACAAAGTTGAAGCATGAATTAGTTACAGCTGCATTGTATATTGTATAGAAACGTATACATAAACTACAAGGTTATATTACGATTGTGTCTGAAAGAGAAGAACTGCATATTACATATTACATGCATTTGATTGTACAATTTTCAATAGCGTAGTAAATTAAGAATGCAAGTAATGAAAACCCTTTTTGTTTTTTCAGGTTGGATGTCTGAACAAGTACGCCATAGACTGCGGTGGCAAAATTTTGAACTTCAATGAACAAGCTAAGCGCCTGTAACTTAGGCATCCCTTCGAGCAACTCCATGTTATACTATTATAGTCATATTTAATTTGGTTTTCGTCGGAAACGCTCGAATGTCCTTCGGTTCGGCTCGGCCAGTGAAATTCTTCGTTACAAACAATACATCAATGAATAAAGATTTACAAATACGACAAAAACCAAGTTAAATGTGAACCAGAGTATGGTTATTGCATGCATCGAAGTACCAACAAAAGAGATTTACAAAATTTCTCAAACTATCTCTTTTTATTAGATTATTTAGAGTATTAAATTTACAGTATAACAGATCTTACAAGTTAGTTTACCTCTCGACAGTTCAGTAGACTAGACGTTGCCAGCTATATAAGCCAATGAAAAGGCTAGAATGACTGCTGGCCGCCGTTTCATTGGCTGATATAGCTGGCGCCGTCTAGTCTACTGAACTGTCTAGAGGTAAACTAAGATCTGTTATACTGTACATGCAAGTATCCAATCAATTTAATAATATTATTTTTTTTTATTTCATTTATTCTATTTTAAATTTTTTGGATAAGTCCATATTATATAGACAAACGTTGATCAAGTCAAAAATATTATTCTATAACCAATCAATTTAACAAAATTAATGAACAAGGAAAAAACCAAACCTACATAACAAAATTATTCATCAATTAAAATTAAAATGGGCAAATAAACTTACTTAATACAATATTTATGTTCTGGCAATTTCCTACTAAAAAATGTTTTAAGGCATAATAATCCTTATTAACTACAATTTTCTTTAACATATTTTTAAAAGAATTGTGATTGACATTTGAAGACTATTTTTGGTAGAAAATCATAAATCTTGGCAGTTTGACATATTGACTGCTGATTGGCATACATATAAGATTATTGTGAATACATTTTGCATATTAAGATATAAAAGCATATTTAACAGATGTTCTAACAATAAGTTCATAATCGTTCATGCTTAGTGACAGCGAGTTATTTGTTAATGATTTATTATTGTGATAAGTTGTCAACCAAAGTTTCTAAAAATAAGTGACTGCGTAGTATATAGTCATGTCAGCGGATAGCAAAAAAATTTTTTTTTTAATTTATTTCACTCAAAGTATACAGTAATGGGACTAATGGGGTCGGGGGTATTAGCCTAATGCTTAAAGGGATATACAGACCTCAAATTATGTGAATGTTGATTACATACTCTAACAACACTTGGTGCCTGTCTAATTTTTAATTTGAGGCCTGTATCACTTTAAGGAACTGATCCAAATAACAAGTTGACGGAAGGAATAAAAAATTAAACAACAGCGTCAATCTCATTACATATAGCGCTCTCCACATTTGACCTCCAACCGCCATCGAGGTGTTATGCATTCGAACTCTCAGTCCCTAATGTCACGGCATTCAAAGATTCCTCTTTAAGTTCCCATAATTTTAGCAAGCAAGGTGAATCCTACACTCGCAAGTTTACACTGAAGCTACCACCCTCCAGCATTCACTAATATGTATGTGTTCGGGACTGCCAACCCCCGAACCTTGATCAAACTCTATGGGCCTAATGTGATGACCAGTTTCCTTGGAAACTATAAACTCCCCTCCATTTCACTGCAAAGTACGAGATACTCAACTAATTTTCCGTATTTTACACGATCGACGCAGCATCTCCAGCTGGTAAACGGTGGCAATAAGTAGCGCGTCATATGTTAAGAGATTGAAGCGGTTAATAAACCATGCAGCAAGACACAGTCAGAATTTAATTTATAAAGAAACACTATAATATATTTTTCCTGTTTTAGCTGCAGGCTGTGTGGGAGTTCCTTAAAGCCAATATAATTTAAATTCAATTCAGACATCACTAGTCTCAACGGTAAGATAAACTCTATATATAAGTAGAGTACTTGAGGTACTGTCAACCAGGGTTTTAAGCCTGAGTTCTGAGGGTCCTCTTTGAGTTAACGTAACTTTAGCAAGTAAGGCGAATCCCAAAGACCCTACAGAGACCTCCGTGTCTTATGGCCAGGGATTTGATCAGAGTTTCGCTGTTTCTGAGAGTGGCGGCGCTGCTAAATGTTCAGCAAGGTCCGGTTCTTGCTGGTTGAACTTGCCCCTGCAGCCAGCGAGAACCGGGCCGTGTCGCTGCGATTTAGTAGCGCCGCTACTCTCAGTTACAGTGAAGCTAGGCCAAGCTGGTCAAATTTCTGGCCATAAGACACGCAGGTCTCTGTAGGGTCTTTGGGCGAATCCTTATACACTCGCAACTTATTAACATCTTTGAAAATCATAATGATTCATGATCGTTCATTGCTTCGTGTCAGCGAGTTTCTCGTCAATGATTTATTAAATTGTTTAAATATGTTGTCGATAAAAGTTTCTGAAAATAAGTGAATATTATTTTATTAATATTTTAATTTAGAAATTTTTGAAAAATATAGGCTTGCCTGCATTCTTAAAATATGGGTTATAAATTTTATTGAAAGCAACATAAAAATCCTCTTCTGATGCATTAATCTGTCATGAATTTATTGAGCACCATACTTAACTATGAGGTCCATGACTAATCATTGCAATTTGCAGTAACATCAATTATCTGCTAAGAACGCAGCTTATAGAGCCGAGCACAAACGTTCTAATTTCAAGTAATTTTCGTTTAAATAAAAGTAATCTTAAGTCATCTTGTCGACCATGTAATTACACCAATTACCCACTGCCAACAAAATTCGGATTTTTAATAATTTAATCTTTTGATCATTAACGGCACTGAATGAGTTTGGTGTATATAAATAAATATTGCCATAACATAAATGTAATAATATATTATCGATATTGATAAACTTAATTAATTGTATATAAAATTTAAAATTAAAACTATTGTTACTAATATTTTAAATATAATTTAAAGATAATAAGAGGCATTCACAAAGCCTTAAGGCCACATATAGGGCTCGATAATTTAAGACCAGAAATTTTGGGTCTAAAAAGCATGCCTAAAATCAGGCTTTAAATTATCGAGCCCTAAATGTGGCCTTAGGGCTTTGTGAATGCCCCTTAATATAAACATATTATGTTGCTTTTATATACAATTACTATTAAAATTGCAACTTTTTAAGTTATTTTAATTACTTTTTAACATTAATAAAAAATTCAGCAAGGTATTGTAATGTCATAACTATGTCAGTATTTCAGTAATAAATATGGTAAATAAATTATCTGATGCATTATCATTATAATTTACGACGTAAACAAGCAATTGCATAAGGAAGAATTTCTACCCAATGTCAAATGCTAATCTTTATGTTTTGATTGTTTTGTCATTTCATGACGAATGAATGTCGTCGGTACGGTTTGCCGCTAAAATGTCCAGTTAGCAGCCTACCCACGTGACTTTTGGGGGCGTGTCTTCACTGCTCCACATTTCCACGTGGTCTTTGTGACCGCCTGCACGTAAGCTGCAGAATGAGCACCGAGTGAGCACCAACAAGACAGTAGTGACACCTGTCGAGAAACACCTCAACTATTTTGATTCAACAACTTTTCTTGTTAACCGATAGGTGTAGTAAGTTTGTATTCACATTGTAATTTTTATTATCAAACATTGGTTCAAACGTTTACAACAATTCTGTTCTCTTTTCAGCAATAAATAAAACAATTAAAAACATACCTTGCTTTAATTTCTTACCTTCCTTTCATTCCAAAATATTATATTACTTAACTCAATAAACAAGTAATATAAATTGTTATTATTTAATCACAAAAAAATAATAACTTACATATATATTTAAAATTTGAAATTCCTAGTACTATGGATTTTATGATTTTATTTTATTCATATACAAAATTTATTATTTACTATTATTGGGCTGCTCGAGAATTCATAATCACAGCTTATTGCATCGTTATAATATGTCGATATTGTAAATTGTTTCCAGGAAATTAATTTTAAATACAACAAAATATAATTAAATGATTTTGATATGAGATTTAATTAAATAGCAGTAAAAAAAAACTTATAAGTAAAAATGTAATTCTTTAACAAATTGTAATAATAAAATGAATTAAAAATAAATGCATTAAAAATTTTAAGTAACAAATTTTATTATAGTAAATGTACCTTTAAACAATTTTGTTCTCTATTCTTTTTTTTTTCATTTCATGTTGCCATCAACAATAACCTACAACCAGAGACGCTTTCGTAAGTCTCTGCCTATATACAACTAATTTGTAATCTAATACAACAAAAACTTACTCAATGTTTTCTGTCACAAGGCAGGAAATTCAGTCAGCTTACCTGGAAACAAAGAAATCAAAGTTAACACACACACCTTAGCTTGTATGCCACCTCGTAATCAAATGTATATTAATTTTATAGGAAAAGGCTTAAAACTACAGCTCATAAATCCATATTAAATTTGGAGCCTAAAACTAGAAGTACATTATTTGGGGTCCTAGCATATATATTTAACGAAATAGTTTTACTCTTTTTATTAAAAAAAAAAAAAAATAAAGTACAATTTTTATTATTTTAAAAGAAGACGTCAGAAATGCCCACTACACAAAATTACAGTGCTCGTTGATTACACAAGTACTGATTTAAATTAGGGAAAGTTTCTGTAAAAATATTTAAATGCGTGAGCATTCTGACTTAATTAAAAATTACTTTTTACATACTCTTAATATGTTTACATTCTCAGTGAACTTTTTAATGCATACGAGTAACCCGGTTCTCATAAATTATTTTTACATTTTTTTTAAAACATGAATTGTGTACCAGTGAGAGATAATGTTTAATCTTTCTTTAGCATCTCTCTTTTGTAAAACCAGGAGTTTTACATCACCTACATGACAAGATTACCATGCATGCTTTAGTATATTATGCAATTGGTTTTGTATGGACCTCTCTTATAATTTCAGTTTGCAGTTCTATACTTCATATAATTCTTATAAGATAGAGCGCAAAACTTGAACCACTTCTTTCGAGAATTTAATGTAAAGATTTAATACAAAAATATGGCAATCGACCTCAAGTAATTGTTTTCGATTTTTATGGTGTCTATTTTAATCCTCACGAAACACGCTGAAACATAGGTTGTTCAGGAATTCATAAGGCAATTTTGTATACACATAATGCATGAATCTGACGTCAGAGGATGTTTCAGCTCATTTTTGAATTCATTAGAGATTTAACAAAATTATAAAAAAAATAGGGTCTCTCTTTATATTTATAATACAAAATTACACTTTGCTTATTATATAGACAATGCTGTCAATATATGAGAATATGGAATATGGGGTTTTAGTGATCCAAGTTGTTTGTTTTATGTGTTGACGATTGACATAATATCTTGATTATTAACTATTTGACCTGCTTATCTTGTGAAATCAATTGAAAAGCAGACAAAAGATATTATGGGTTCAAATAATTTTGGCAATCAATGCCTAGTGCTTCCTTTAAAAACAAAAAGGATGGGGGTGTTTCTCAATCGCATGAAGCATTTATTTTGCCGCCAGCTGACGAATGACTGAATGTTTAATTAACAGGTAAGAGAAAGAACTAGGTAAGATAAATAAAAGTGTTTTCTTCGTGCTCAATATGTATTGGTCTCTTCCATACATCGCAGGAAATGAGCGGCCTACATTTAATATACCTGATATCACGTGGCAAAGATCACGTAAGATGTAGAGATCTCCTTAATGGCAAGTCATGTAGTCCTAAAAATGTTTGAAAATCCACTATCCATCGCCACAACGAAGCTTTTCCAAATTAATATTAATTTAAATAATTTGATCAGTGGCAACGCCATCGGCAAGATGTTGTACTTATTTTTCAATATTAAAATTGACACATGCATGGTAGTCTAATATCCGGTCTTTGTATCATTATATAATAAAAAGTTCTTAACAATTTTCAAACTATAATTAACGAGTCAATAAAGTATATTTGCAATATTATGAAATACGATATCGATAGTTTGGAAATTAAGTAACAGTTTAAATCTAATTTGAAAATGAAAAAAGCTCAGGATGTAATAAAATTAAAAGGAACAATAACAAAAATCAGCACATGGTTACAAAATTTTGCATTGCATCGTCTTTTTTATGTCTCAGGTGGTTCAATCAGTTTTCATAAGTAATCGTAAAGACTAAAGATACGACCGTTATAATATTTAAAACTAACGCACAAAACTGAAATTTAATACATGAGACGTGACATTTTGCTACAAAATTCTTATCACCGGCGTTGAATTTTTAATGTTAAAAATTCAAGAAAATATCCAATTTCAAATGATCATTTATTAATTAATCTCCATATAAGTATTTTTAAATATCCAACGTTCTATGAAGAAACAATAGAGGGTATAGAAGAAATTTATGATGTATCACATCCATTTTTCAGACGTATTATTATAATATATAAATTAGTTTGCAAATTTATCTACAACAAAAGTTATAAATCATAATATTAATAACAATAACATATAAAAATAGTTCATTTTTGAACCATAAAACATGTTGCAATGTGAAAAATAAAATAAAATAATAATTAATTATTTTTAAATAATATAATTGATATTAGTTTTATAATTTAAACAATAAAATTTGTATAAGTTAAAGTTTGAATTTTGATTTACGTAAACAGTACTCCCAGTTTTAATTACTTCAAGGGTCCCACAAATCTAAATTAATTAACTATAATTATATCAATATTGAAAATAAAAACAAAAATATGAAATCTTTAAAAATTAAAACTACAATCCCAACATAACTTAAGTAACCATAAGTACATAAAAATATATTTTTTAAAAAATATATTTTTAATTATAAATGACATGCACTGTATTGTGTTCTATAAGCTGCTTCTGTTATTCTGTATTTTTTTATGCATGTGTTATCTATGCCTATGTCTAATTTTATATGTACACTACTTGTGTTTAATAAAATATATATTTTTATAATAAAAGTTACAAGGAAATTGAAGAAGATATTTTGTTGTATTAAAAAACCAGTTCTTACTGTCTACTTTCACTGAGCATGTGCTGAGCATGGTAACCTGGGGAGAAAGGAGCAGAGAAGCGAAGAAAGGGGAGCTAACCATCAAGAGAGAGAGGGGGGCAGCATGCTGGAGGATTCCTCAACACCTCAGAGAAATTATTCTCAATACCTCAAGCTTAGTAGCCAGTCGATAATCAAACTGTGTTATACAACATTATTTTGGATAAACGACGGATAAAAGGTAAGATAACTTTATATTAAAATCTATGTCTACCTCAGAATATATCCCAAAAGGTGTTATTTCAATTAGAGACCTTATGTTTCATATACATTAAGTCTATAAAATTCATTAAAATTCATAGTGTTTTAAAACGTATTCTGAGAGGATTATAGATCAAATTATGTTAGAATTTAACTTAATACTCAATTATGTTTATTGTATTATTAAATTTAAAGATTATATACTTAAGATATTCTAAAAGATTATAGAAATAATAGAAATGTCTCTAAAATTATCTATTCTAACTTAAATAGGCTCTTAAAATTATAAATAAAAGGTTTGTAAACAATAATTTCTATTTAAGAATCTCTTTATCTCTTGCATTAGTATCTTAAATGATGGCAAATATTCATATTTTATAGTCTCTATGCTTTCACTTTAAACAGCTTACTAAAAGGGCGTCACGTAGAAAGGATTAGGATGAGGCTCGACTTAATTTAGGCTTACGTGCCTATCTAAGTCTGATCTAGCAATAAAATAGAAATACAATGGTATATTCATATATATTATGATGGGTTGTTACAAAGGTGTTAGGAATTAGGAAAATTGAACGTTAATGATAAGTTAAATAGGGTTTTAACATATTTTCAATGTAACGTGTCAATATACAGTACTATATGAGTAAATATTTTATATATTTTAGATTTTAATGCCGACGAAGGTTATAACATACAGTGTTTTCAGACCGCTCTGGTTATAATAATATTAGGTTCTCTTTTTTTTTAAATTGTTGTATAATTTAACTGTTCTATTATGAACGAGTACAAGAAACAGATTTTCTTTTAGAGAATTGCTTTAACAGCGTTGTTTACTTTAAATATATTTATTCAAATTGTAATAACTGTTATGAATAAAATAATTCGCAATATTAAATTGTTTAGAATATTTATTTATAGATGTATTTTAATAATATTATAATACGTTTTCAAAAGAAATATAATAAATATTAATTCATATATAAATTAATATTATTTTAATTTTAAAGAATAATTTTTAATAAACATCTATTAATAAGACAAATATTTTATATTAGATATAAACGCTTTTTTTTTAACAATTCAAATTCACGTATGGCATGGCATATATAGTAGAGAATCCATAAAATATGTAAAATCAATGTTATTGTTATTACAGTTGGGATATCCTAACACCTGCATTACCTCTTGAATTTAATTCGTAATCTTTATGACGATCTTGACTTCAACTTTTATGCCAATTATTCATGCAAGTATACTATCTGTTACAACTTTCACTGTTTTTGCACTAGCAGTCTATTGCTATTTTTTCATGCTATTTTTATATAAATTGTAGTCTTTGGCTTCGTTTGTTGTATGGCTTTGTTCGTATACGCAATATCTCAAAACTAACGCAATGAAAATGCAGCATAAATTTACTTCAAAGTTTATGCAAATAGTAGCGTCTAAAAAAATACAATTGAGATAAGAAAAGAGGACCAAATATAAATATTTTAAGAATTACAGGTGTAATAACTAATTGACAGCTTGTTCAACTGATTAGAGATGATACAAAAGAATACAGTGAAGAGAGAGACGATGGAGAGATAGACCGTAATATTTATAAAAATTAGAACAAATTTAAAAGTCCGTTTAAATTTCTTTACAAATACTTATTAGAACTCTCATAATTCCAATAAAAAATCTCATAGCGATGATTTTCATTATATGAAATATAGAGCGATATAGACCATCTTTTATAACAACTAGAACAAAATTCAAAGTTATTCTATATTGGAATTTAAATATCTTACAAAAACTCTCATAATTCCTATCAAAAACCTCATGGCGATGCGTTTCATTAATATATGAAATGAAATCATTTATCGCCTGACCCACATTATAACATTAAAAACTCCAGCATGCAGCATGAGTCTCTCTGGCTTCGGTCACTTCACAAGTTTCACGGTCAAGGAAGTCAGGATTCTTATAGTAGTATCTATTTAACACGATCAAATTGTTTTTTTGTATCAAGCCGGTCTTACATTTTTTTTTTCGAACTATTACTAATATATATATATATATATATATATATATATATATATATATATATATATATATATATATATATATATATTATACTTTCACGTTCTTTCAAGGAATTATTTTATTATTAATTAAAAATATATACATTCATAGACTGGCATAGAAAGTGGTTTAAAGACAAAAGAGACGATCACTTTAAAAATTTAAATCAAAGAATTTTATTCAAAGGTTTGTAATGTTTACTGTCCTAAATAACTGAATATCATTTTCACTTTATTAATTATTTCATTTTTTTAAGTACTGTAAATGCTCAATAGTATATTTCATTTTTTAAGTATGCATATATAATATCGTAAAGTCTATAATAAAATTCACACAAAAATTAATAATTGTTGATAATATTTGTATGTACTATATGAAATTAAAATAAATTGTCTACCTTCCACCATGCAGTTTTATATATTTGAAACAATTTTTTGAAACAATTTTTTTTATTAAATACAGACAATTTATAATAATGCAAAGTGTACAAATAGAAAAGTATCACCTATTTATACAAAATCAGGAAATGCTTTTTATACTGTATATAAAATATTAGAAATGCAGAAAGAAGTTTAATTAGTTCAATATTTGAAATGCGGAAATAAAAAATTGCAAATTGATAAAAGTAAAATGTTATGCTAGTCTTGCCTAGAGGTGAATTTACTAGGAACGATTTTATAATACTTAATTTATTTATTAATCGATCGTTCAACATCCTGTCACCTCTATAATTTTGATCTAGCGATACCTTCTTGTGTAACTATTTTTTATTTATTTATTCATTTTATTTTTTTCAACCTCTCAGATGTTTTGATCACTAAAATTCGAACTCGGCTTTAAATAAACAATGACTACGTTTGCATGACGGTGTTTAATACGGATTCGTTGACGACGTCTCATAAGAATAACATTATCCGTCGTCAACGGATCCGTATTAATCACAATCATGTGTATGTATATACTATATAGTGAACGTTGTTTTGCTTATGATTTTGTTTTTTCCTGACTAACACTTTCCTAGTTTTGACTAAGAAAACCGTGAAAATTTAAGTTGGGATGGTCGGTAATTGATGGAGGATATGATAAATATTTCCCACATGCACCGAAATGTGACTGGGATAGAACTCCTGACTATCCGAATTAGAGTTGCCAACCATATCAGCACCAATTGTTCGGTTAAAGACCTAATTTTGCAATTACGTAAGTCAAATTTTGTGTCAAAATCTCTGTCGGGCATATAAATTCTAAAGTTACGTTATATTCAACAAATCACAATTATACTTGGTAAAGTAATTAATTGCTAATAAATAATCATATACGTAAAGAAGTAGTCAACATTTTAAAGGAAGAACGTTCCTCTCACTTAACATAACGAGCAGATAACAAAGAAAGAACGATAAAACGTGACAACACTCAAGTTCCTTTGTCTACCTTGCAATGTGTTATATTGTTTTTTAAATGGGGAATAAACTTGAGAACTTGAATGCTTAATGTTTACATAATATTGCATGTCTACTGTTTGACAGCTCTATTAAAGCTTAATGTCTTTTAATTTCAGTACAGGTCGCTTTGATTAAAGTATTCAATGTTATATTCAAAGATTTTATGTAGATTTTATGTTATGTTTTTTTTTTTTTTTTGTTTTTTGTTTTTTGTTTTTTTTTTTTTTTTGTGAAAATACAGTATAATTTATAAATTATACATCTTACATAATTATTTTTAATGAAAATGTTATAACAACTATTAAGAATAACATTATTCTATTATTATTTGCAATTTATTTGTATCCAAAAGTTCATCAGCTTATTGAATTAACTTTAAATTTGTATGGTAAAATTAAAATTAGCTTCGTTTTCAAAACACTTTACATACAAGTCCTTGTTTTGTTTTTTTCCAGTACCTAACTGCACTTTCTGTCCTAATATTCCTAATATTTAAGTACCTAACATTCACTTTTAACACTTGTAAAAAAAACCACACACTCATGACTTTGTAACATTGTTAAAAATATGAATGAGTAGACAATTTTCATTCATAATACATAAGTAATTTCAAAGTCATGACCAAATAATTACAACAACTATAATCATATGAAATAAAAAACACTTGTTGTGTTGATTATTGTAGGGGAAGGAAAACCCAACAAGTCTACAGCAGCGAGTGTTTGTGGCCTATTTTCTTAACATGCCGGCTTTTCTTTCTGTCTAGAAAGCGATGAGGATTTTAGACTCGATCCTTGTTTGTTTCATGATGACGCTTGCTTGGTTAACTTTTGCTGCTGCCGGCTATTCTTTTAAATTTAATGACAAGGTCATTAAAAAATTATAACAAAAAATGATGACGAGATTATCTTCATTATTTTTATATACAATCATAAAAGAAATTGGTGTATTGTTTTAAGTCATTCACTTATAATCAAACTCAAAGAATTTATGCATAAGATAAATATTGCATGCATTGCAGGGTTGTATAGTTATGGAATTTTCTGAGAATACGCCTCTATTATGAGAGTTCCATGATCAAATACGAATATAAATCCACTTTTATACCAATCATCGACAGAAAACGTATAATGGCTTGTATTTGTAATTGGTCACAATGATCAGCAATCCTTTACACCTGTATTACACGATACAATTTTGCAAACAATTTTTTCCTTGCAAGAACATTTCATCCTCATAAAAAAAAATGCATAAAATGCATTTGCAGTTCTATTTGTAAGAAAAAATTGTAACAATAATTAGAAATTTTGCATCGCGTAATACTATTTTTAATATAATAATCATGAGTTAATTTAGGCCACACTAGAACAAACTTCATAATATTACACGTAATGCATACAGTCCAATCGGTCAGTGTAGCATATTCACACTACACATGTCTAAAACGTAATGGAAAGTTGCTAGCAAAGGTCAGCGCATTCCAATGTTGCCAGCCATTACATTAATGACGTTCTCAAATTAAAATTAACTTACACGCTTCTTTGTAATTACAACGATAAAAAAAAATACCAGGAAATTTTCCAATAACAGCAATTTTCTCATGTTATTGATTACAATAGATTTGAATTTTTTTTATAGTGAATGATACGTAAAAATTATCAAGAACAGTCTTTCTCAGTTACAGAAGCTGGATTTGATAAAATTTTGTTCTTTCCAATGTATAATATGTCTAAATATTCAAATAAATTATAAATTTTGCTATACATATGACTATACAGTTATATAGAGAAAGAGTACAAAATATAACAGATGAAACAAATGTATGTTCTCTATAAGCTTACAATTGTAATTTCAATGTAGACTTAAAGTAACAAAAAGTACTTAATCCCCGAACACTTAAATTTATTTGTGAGATTTTAATAAATTTAAAGTTTTTTTAATGATGCGTGAAAAATTGATTCCTTTCGGTTTCTATAAAATATGAATATTAGAAACGCACGAATTATTTTTAACTATGATACAGCCTATAACCATAATTGAAATCAGATCGTGGTTCATTATAATAGTATCATTCAAAAAACTTGATATCTAAAAAAAATAGAGAAGAATATTTTAAATGTTTCTAATAATATGTGGGTGTATTCTTGTGAAACGAAAATATGAGAAATCCTTTAAAATTCCTCTCTGTAGCTGCTTGCTTGATTATAAAACTATAAAATATTCTCTAGAAAATACAAAAGAGAAAAATATTTGATTTTTATGCTAAATGGTTGAAGAGCAATAAAAATTTACTAGAAATTTGTGAAAGTTCTTTTTATGGATTCTATAACAGATAATCATTTATCAATATCATTACTCATCATACAGTAGGTGTTTTTTATGAAGATTTTTCACTGTTATTCTGGTGTACTTATGATTTAACTGTGATAAATTAATTATACTGTGTTATAATATAATAAAGTAGGATTCAAGCCTTGTGTTGTGAATAAGCTTATACACTTAGCAAAAAATATTAATTTTCTTCAATATTACTTACTGGAAATGCAATTTCATATAAAAAATTATCTTATGACTTTGAAAGAATTTATTTATTTTATATAAAAAAATTTGATGTTCAGATGTTTATGAAAAATTAAAATATGTTCTTCGGTATATTACAAATGAATTTAATACTTTACATTATTTGAAATTGTGTATATTATATATGCATATATAATTACATATAATGTGAAAATATTTTTACACACGACAAACAAAAAATACTGCATACGTTCACTTTATATTATTGCATTAAAATGAATGAAGAAACTATATTGTATTTTTAAAGTAATATATAATTACATTATTCACTGAATTTAAAATTTTATTATTATTAATGAATAATGACATACTATAATACAGTATATCCTACATTATCTCTGATCACTCACCTACATTACCCTGACATTGAAACTCCGATACCAACTCCTATTTTTCCTCCTTACCTACTACCTGATTATCTTTATTTGTCCAATGTGTAATTGTCATATAATTGTGATATTAATGTGTTAAAAGTCATTCATGTTTCTATATTTTAATTTTTTTTTGTGTGTATTGTGTAAAACCATATAATATAACTAGTCAATTTTTTATATACAGTATTAATCTCTACATAGTTGCCATATAATTGTGATATTAATGTGTTAAAAGTCATCCATGTTTCTATATTTTAAATTTTTCTTGTATTGTGTAAAACCGTATAATATAACTAGTCAATATTTTATATACAGTATTAATCTCTACATAGTAAATATAAACCTTACATCTCAATATAAGCAAATACAATAAATAATAATTTAATTAAATGCCAACTTTTATTTAAAAAAAATTTACTTTGCTTATAATTACTTTTCTAGTCAAAATAAAGTTCAAATTTTATCTCGCATTATCTGTGATCATGCACGTCAACAAAAATTCTAAAGTCCCTCTGTTTCATATAACGTAAATCACGTGCCACTACATTTTGTGTGCCACCTGTTTTTGTTCTACAGCATTATATATATTGTATACCATATTGTATTAGAATCTTAGGGTAAACTATTTTTTTCTATGTATTTTTTTTTTTCTATGTAATTATATATATCTCATGTTCTATTCTTCTAAAAATCTCAACAAAAATTTATGTATATACTACGGCTAAAGAGGGATTGAATTCCCTGAATAGCCTCAGCCCTTGTGGCTGAATGTACAATGAATAAATAAATAAATACAGTATATCTTAGTCAACAATAAGGAAGCTAGGTCATTAAATAATTAGAGCAATAAACTCTGGCGAAATTTAGAATAACATTTTCTTAAATTTAGTCATAAATTACAAATGGAAACTAATTGAAACGGAATGTCATTTGATTGATTGACATTAAAAAATATCTGGTGGACAGAATTTCTACAGCAACAAATTATTTCATTCAATGCTTGATTATCAATGAATTTAATACTCCTTAATAGTAATTTGCTTAAAAATAATTATAATAGTGTGTTTTATTTTAATTATTAAAGCTTTTTCAAGATTATATTTTAATCTATTGTACAATGAAGCATTATAATGAATACTTAAATCATTTTAATATAAAGTTAAACAAATGTAAGGAAAGTAGCCAAAAGTATAATTTTGACTGAACTATGAATATGAAAAATCTATGACTTTGCAGATTGGTTGCAAAGTTTCAGGTTAAATACTGAACTAGGATGTTCAGAAAACTTGCATTTTTGGTGGTAATCTTAAATTTATTGAGCTGTATTTTATTATATTTTACTTCATTGGAGAGTATTATAATTAATTCAGTTAATATATTCAACGTATTTTCTTCAGGTTACACTTTCAAGCTCAATTGTAGCTTTACGTAGTATAAAACAAAATAATATTTACTTACAATGGACAACATACATGAAACCCGGAACTATTTTTAAATAATTATTGAAAGTCCTGTGATTTCAGTTGGCACCCCTGCAGCCTTAATAAAAAGGATATATAGAGACCGGACGCCTATTGACGCCTCCAGGGGGCGTGGCCGCACTTTCAATAATTACTTAAAAATAGTTCTGGGTCTCAAAAAAATATGAAAGAATTCAGAGTAGCATAATTTGGTACCCTCTATTCATTTCTGCAATAAAAATTTTCATGTATGTTGTCCATTTGACTAAAAGTTCAAATATATTCTTAAAGCATGATAGTTAATTGGCAGTGCATTTATTTGCAATATATAAATAAAAAAAACGGATTGCCTTGAATTTCTGTAGTATAAATTGAAAATAAATCTTCACTTAATTACGAATGAACTCAATACATTACATCTGCATCACCTTATCCTGTTATTTATATATTTTATGCAGAGGTTCAATTTCAAATCCCTCAAAATGTATTATAAGTTTCTTACAGTCGTCTGTTTACAGACTTCGCTCCTTGCTTGGGATGTTCACTCGTCCATCCTGTGTTCTACACACGAGAAGAGGTCCTCTCAGCTGATAGTAACACAAGGTACCTGTCTATTATCTCAAGGGCAAGTGTTTGATCTTGAGAAACAGATGTGTGTGTAGTACAGTAGGATAAATAGAAGAATGTAGAGATATATATGGGCGCGATTCACGAAGCAGTTAGCCAGGTTTCTAACCACGTTTAGCTTAACCGTGTTTAACTAGGTGCCATGGTTTAACACGTAAAACAGGTATAGTTAAACGTGGTTAGAAACGTGGCTAACTGCTTCGTGAATAGCACCCATAATAAATAATAATAATGTATATTACTACTTTTATGTAATTAGGCCTGTTCGTAAACCTTGCTCCGAGTACTCTAAACAGGGTCTTCTTGGGTTTACGAACAAAAACTGTGACGTCATACACTGCCTACCCCACCCTCTGAGCTGGCGTAGACAAGGTGTACTGCAGAGTTTATATATACGAACAGACCTATCGTTTTAATATTTCAATATACAATAATAGGTTTCTTTAATTAAAATTTTTTTTATACCAAATTGAAATCATGCAACATAATACGATACTAACAAAAATGCATTAATATTATTATTGTGGCATTTACGTGAAAAGTTGCACTGTTCAAGCATTTGAGTCATCTGCTGCAGGACGATTTGAACAGTACCTTCTGTGACACTATTACGCAAAATATAATTATTTATAAATATTAATTAAATATTAAAGTAATGTTATATTATAGTTTCATTTGTTATTAAAATTGGCCTTATGAAATAAAATAAAATTTGTATATATAGATAGAATATAAAATATAAATATTTATTTTTAATTTTATTACATACATTAAGTTTTTAAATAAAAAAATCTTTACTTTATTATAATTCATTTGTTTAAATAGTGATTTAATTGTGAAATAGTTTTCAAACTAACTACCGACTTATCACGACATTCCGATATTACACTCTGCTTTTCTGTATACATATCAGTGTTCTAAAGTCTAATCGTATTTCTAGTAATGCAAGATGCCGCTGCTAGCGCTGGGAGCAGGGATGACAACTGCAGTGGCGGGGTTCTGGGTTCTTCCCCTGCTGTTGACCGGACTGGCCTACCACCGTTACGACACCATGGACCCCGAGTCCAGAATCCTGGACGCGTCCACCAAACTCAAGGACGAGTATGACTTCATCGTAGTGGGTGGAGGGTCGGCGGGGGCCGTCGTCGCAAACAGGTGAGGAGACAGGGTCAGATTGGGTCGTCTCCACTTACCGTTGATTTGACGTCCTTTGTCCTCCAATATAATACTAATGGAAGGGTCGCGTGACGTTAAAATGGTAAGTGGAAATGACTTTAGGGGCCGCTCAGGGACATATAGGCATCACAGGCCTCATATATACTGTTGAAGGGGCCCGGGCCTTAGTCCAATTTTTATATACTCTATGGGGGGGGGGGCATTCACAAAGCACTTTAACCCCCACTTTAGCCTCTATTTTTATTCCTGGTACTAAACATGGTGCTAAACTAGAAGCTTAACATGGGGCGTATTCGAGAAGTCGCTCCGATATGTCGGAGAAGCTTATCCGTGTTTTTAAAGAAAATCTGCGAGTCCAGATCTGGCGGAAGTCGTCACGCCCGTCTTTCTACCACCAGAGCGCGCCATCAGCAAGAGTCCTCCCGCTTCTCGCTGCGGCGGCAGCGATAAACGAGAAGAGTGGAAATAGCGCCACGACGAGGAAATATACAACTAATTGTGAGAGTCGAAAAGCGTAATCGCGGGAGTTTGGGAGCTGATTATTTTCTTCTTCACACAAATAATGAGCACAGAAACTGTCGTAAGCAATTAAAACCGCTGCAGCAACAATAATTTAATTAATCCATCCATTTTTATGGTACTAAACAAAATAACTCGCCAAACATCTGTGGGGGCGGAGCCAACTATCATGGGCGTGTCTATCGGTTTAGAAAAAGTGTTTTTTAAAATATCTGACGGACTGAGTGTGTGACGTCACTTCCTTTATCTGTGACTTATCTGTCGGAGAAGACAGATTTATTCTCGAATACGCCCATGGTTAGCCTCTGGTTTAGCACCATGTTTAGCACTAAGGATAAAAATCGAGGCTAAAGTGGGGGGTTAAAGTGCTTTGTGAAAACCCCCCTATGTGGCCAGTCAGGGATATATCGAACCTAGCCTTATGGCCAGTCCGAGCCTGTGAGGTATAGATAAAAAAATTTGAAAATACTGACAAAACACAATCTGAGGACATTGATGGCGAAAATTAAATTAATTGAGTCGTGTGTTATATTATGATGATATTCCAGCGAATTATTTTTCATAATATTAATATTGATTATATCAATTAAATTTAAGTTCTGGTTGTAAATAATACGATAATTAATGATAATCACTACTATACAGATAAATCAATTAATGGAAAAAAATATGCTGATTTTGGATTAAATATTATTATTATAGAATGATTATTGAATGAATGCTATCACAGAATTTACTAAAATTAGGCTCCTTGAAATTTTCATTGTACACTCGTTTCCTTGGAAATTTTCTCACTTGCAATGCCCTGTACGGTACATGGTGATTAAAAAGGTCGCAAATGGAAATTTTCTGAGGCGACAATAGAACATTATAACATCTTACAAAACATTTTTTCATGCCAAAGCCTTTTTACATAAATATACTATATAATTTTTTAAACAAATGATTGTTTTACATCTTAAAATCAAATCTCATGTATCATTCACCTCTCGTCTCACGCTTATAATAGTGAAAGTTTTCACCAGGCCGAGGTTCGACTCCCGGCTTGCTCGACAAGGTTTCTCCTTCACTTAAGGCCTTGCTCGTGAACTTGTGGGACGAGACTTGCCTACTGTGTAGTTGTTAAACAGCTTTTACTTTTAATTATGGCCACGTATCTAATATACAGTATAATATAAATTTATACACCTACACATATAATGCATTACAGTTATTAATGCATTTAAAAGGTACTTGCAAATTTTCTCATTTGCAGTCTTGTTAATTGTGTTATTCTTAATACGAGGCATGGTGATTAACAAGGCTGCAAAGTGAAATTTTCCAAACCAACGACTGTACAGTACATTACATTAACTGCATTGCTGTAATGAATATGTAGAGCACGTCCGCTTTAATGTAATAAATTGCTTATAAATTACAGTTATATCTACTGTATATTAATGCTACAGTTATTTGAGTCGTCTATTAATAAAATAAATTGACACCACTTTAAATTATTGCTCTGATCGTGTTTTTTTCCTGCACATTATATGGAAAAGTGCATGGTGAAATTTTTACGATGACTAAATTTGCATATCTTAGTCTAGCTGCAACACCAGTCAATGAGGCAAGAATTACGTTTGTGTTGTCTCATAGTGTACCTAGAACTACCGAATGGATAACCTGCATAATTTTTTTATTATTATTGCAGAAATGAATAGTGAGTTCAAAGTTGTGCTAAAATTCTGATTTTTTAGAGCCCACGAACTTTTTTTTTTTAAATATTGAAAGTGCGGCCATGTTCCCTGGAAGTGTTTAGGCCCTATCCTTTTCATTAAGGATCCAGGTGCCAAACAGAACTTCACTATTTAAAAAAGAAAAAAAAAAAAAAAAAGGTCCAGTACCAAAAAAAAAAAAAAAAAAAAAAAAATTGAAAAAATTATAATAGCATAATTTGGTACCCTCTTTTTATTTCTGCAGTAAAAATTTTCAAGAAGGTTGTCAGAATAATTTGATTCTACAATTCCTCGGTGTACCTAAGATTTGTGACAGTATACTAACTGGTATCTATTGAGCGAGGAAAGTTTTTCTACTGGCCACACGCATCACTCGTTCCATCGTGCGATTCTCACGCTATATTGACTTTTCGTTCACCGATGTCGTATTTTTAACTAAAACCCACGCCAAATTATATTTGGAGGCTGGCTCACGCGACCATCGCAAATTCTTATTATTATGTGTCTTCTCCACAACTTTCACACCATGCTAAGAACTTTATCAGCTTCCTCAAATTAAAAAATGTGTCAAGTTTTATCAGTAAATGAAATTCTTAGAATATATGTTAATTTTTAACCTATAATTAGTATGAAATTAAAATAGTTTAAGTAATTCTTACACTTATATATAAGATTAATTCATAATAAGAATTAATAAGTAAAGGAAACAAAGAAACTATTACTGATGAAGTTATACGAACTTGTAAATATTAGTATATACATTTAAAAAGTTAACAAATTTGCTAGTAAAACTATTACACTATCTGGAAGTAAAATTGTATATTGGTATTTAGGCAAACAGTTCTATTTTACTCTGTATAATTTAAAAATATATCGAAAATAATTAATATACATACTTATCCATTTGCAGATAATTTAGCAAGGATACTTAATTACTTGTGTTTTCCTTTCCTTTCCTTTCCTTTTTTTTTTTTTTTTTTTTTCTTTTTTCTCCAATATTTTTATATCAAATATTTATTTTTCATTGTGTTATAATGCTAAAAAATAATTTATAGTTAGTCACAAACTAAATTGTTGTATCTTAGCATTGAGTGCAGTGTTCCACTTTTCTAAAACTGTACATTATTATATTAACCGTAAAAAGACCAAAATTATTGTGTTAAAATAAGATGGTTGTTAATGTTAACAGGTTTGTTTTTGTAAATGTTAAATTAGCACTCAAAAGGTTTAACTTTCATTTACGTGTATCACTCTATAATATAAAAATATTTAACCAAGCACTTCACGTGTTTACACTTTCTCTATACAAAGCGCCGTGAATGTAGACAACCAGCCATACATTTGAAGCTGAAAGGGTGGCCTAAGTTACAGGCGATCTTTGACGTTAAAATTTATTCGCATTTTTGGTCTCTTGAGTATTACCAGGGAACCTATTCCCTGGTATTACGTTAATTTTGAATTACATTTTTTTTTTTTTTTAGATTTCTAATCTCACAATAAAAGTTTACATAGATTTTTTCTCACATAAAATTTTCAACCAAAATATTTTCGGACTCGATGGTGCATATCTATTTGGATTCATCCAGTAGCACTATTTCACGACTGATTTATGTATATACACATTACAATTAAATATTTATTAAAAAATAATTTTATTTAATTATTAACTAAAAATAATAATTTTTTTTTATTTTAAAAATTTAATAAAAAAATATATATTATTTTCTTATGTATTTAAATTTTTAACTAAACATATGATCTAACTAAACATTTATTTCTCCAGGTTATCCGAGATCCCCGAATGGCGGGTGCTCCTGATCGAAGCTGGTGGTGATGAGACCGAGATATCTGATGTGCCATCCCTCGCTGGCTACCTTCAACTGAGTGAACTCGACTGGCAGTACCAAACCTCACCATCAGAAAATGCTTGTCTCGCCATGCATAACAAGCGGTGTAACTGGCCACGAGGCAAAGTGTTGGGCGGCTCTAGTGTCTTGAACGCTATGATATACGTCCGTGGTAATAGACATGATTATGACAATTGGGAAAATTTAGGTAACCCAGGTTGGAAATACGAAGATGTTTTACCTTATTTCATGAAATCTGAAGATAATCGTAATCCTTATTTATCAAAAACCGCTTATCATTCTACAGGTGGTTATTTAACAGTACAAGAATCACCATGGCATACACCATTAGCACCAACTTTTATAAAAGCTGGTCAAGAATTAGGTTATGAAAATAGAGATATAAATGGTGAATTTCAAACTGGATTTATGATGGCACAAGGTACAATTAGAAGAGGTTCAAGATGTTCAACTGCAAAAGCATTTTTAAGACCAGTTGCAATACGTAAAAATTTAGATATATCATTAAAAACACATGTATCTAGAATTGTAATAGATCCAGATACAAAACAAACATTAGGAGTTGAAGTTTTACAACGTGGTAAAAGAAAACTTAGAATTAATGCACGTAAAGAAGTTATTTTAAGTGCTGGTGCAATCGGTTCTCCACAGTTACTAATGTTATCAGGTGTGGGACCTCCCGATCATTTATCAAGAATGAAGATTCCATTGGTACAACCGTTACCAGGAGTAGGAGAAAATCTACAAGATCATATTGGTTTAGGTGGACTTACTTTTATAATTGATAAACCTGTTACATTTAAAAAAGACCGTTTCCAAACATTATCAGTTTTAATGGATTATTTATTAAATGAAAGAGGACCATTAACTTCACTAGGAGGTGTAGAAGCAGTTGCATTTGTAAACTCAAAATATGCAAATCATTCAATTGATTTTCCAGATATTCAATTCCATTTTGCACCAAGTTCTGTTAATTCAGATGGTGGTGAACAAATACGTAAAATTTTAGGTATTAAAGATATTGTATTTAATACAATGTATAAACCTTTAATAGAAGCTGAAACTTGGACTATATTACCATTATTATTAAGACCAAAAAGTGCTGGTACAATAAGATTAAGAAGTAGAAATCCATTACATCATCCAAATATAAGACCAAATTATTTATCACATCCTGAAGATGTATTTACATTAATTGAAGGTATTCGTATTGCAATGCAGATATCAAATACAACAGCATTTAGAAAATTTGGTTCTAGACCACATACAATATCTATGCCTGGATGTAAGAAGTATCCATTTGATACAGACCCATATTGGGAGTGTGCTTTAAGACATTTTACGTTCACCATATACCACCCAACAGGAACTTGTAAAATGGGACCAGCGTACGATGGTCTTGCAGTTGTGGACCATGAGTTAAAGGTGCATGGAGTGAATGGACTGAGAGTTATTGATGGCTCCATAATGCCTCAGATTGTGAGTGGTAATCCTAATGCACCAATTATAATGATTGGAGAAAAAGGAGCAGATATGATTAAAAATAATTGGTTAAATGAAGTTTAATGATTTTATATTAATGAGATTGTAATTTATTTTTATTAATAGTATATAGTAATGAATGTAAATAGGTAATGACAAAATGAGCTACCTTATTTTGTATTGGTTGTATTTTAAAATTGTTATATTTTTATATATATTAAGGAAATTGACTTGAAAATTGTTAATTAATATACATTTTTAAAATCAATTAGTTGAATTCCAAGTGTATATAAATTATTATTCATTAAATAATAAATATATATTTCTAATGAAATAATTACCATATAATAAAGAGTAATTACTATAATTAATAAGGCATATCAAAAATACTCGAAATGTTTGTACATGATGCATGGAAATATATTATACTGTAGTCTATTATATAATATAAATTTGTAGCTTTAAGTTTCGATTTTGTTGATACTGTAATATTTGTTAAGTTTCATTTTAATTATTTAAAATAAATGGCATGAATCCTATTTATTTGTTTGTATCATAAACATTAATTATATATAAATTTGATTTAACACTCCAATCGTGTTTTGATTTTATGCTACACTCAACTTTTTTTTTTCATAACTTTTAAGTTTTCATTGAATATAAAAAATTGTACGAAATTCTATTTGAAATGAAGCCGTATTATATTTCGCATCGAGGTATTGTTCTAATTTACGAAATGATGCTTTTTGAATTCACAGTTTTAAAAAGATTTTGATTATCTAATTCCAACTAAAATTACAAATTTACTTCTCTCTGCGTATTAGAGCTGATGCAGCTCTAACAAATCATAATTTTCAATCTTTTTTGGGATGTACTGTACTGTCCTTGATTTCAATGACCTTTTCAGTACAGGTAATTGAATTTATTGATTTCATATTTAAAAAAAAAAAAATTAAAATACAAACAAATAAATATATATTTTTAAAAAAAATTGAATGAATTTAGAACAATACTTTTTAATCTCATTTTTCGTCAAATTGAAAAGTATTCAAATTGAGAAACCAATTTTGGATAAATACAACAATGAGGCCTCTTGGGGTATGCAAAGTTATTGTTGTAAAACATTGTATGAATATGTGAACTGTTTAAAAAATTGTATTGTGTTCCATTGATGAGTTGATTAAAATATAAAATTCATCAATATTTCAAGCTCACATGTAAAAAAAAATATTACTATAGATACTAAAGTTTTTTTAATTTCCTCTAAGAGGGAGTATATTAAGTTTTGGAATTAAGTGACCATTGTATGTATGTATGCTTATTAGAATTTTCTACATTATAAAGTAAAATTTAAGTTATTATAATAGAAAATATTTATTTTAAGTATATTCTTGTATATATTTGAATACAATGGAGCATTGTATTTTTTGCTCAATCCTGCATGTAATACTTTTATTGTAATTAATTTTGATTACAGTATATTAATTTTCATACTTAACGTGCATGTATTATAAGTGTATCAACTAATAAAAATACATGTGTGGTTTATTATTTTTTTCGTTTCAATTATGTTCTTTATTTTCCCTCGTCAAAAAAATTTAATTAAAAAAAATATAAAGATATATTCAATATGCAGTCGTTATAATTATATAGGTACAGTTGAGGTACTGCAGTCATTTCTTCTTTTTATTTTTTTAAAAAAAAAGGTGGGGAGCACATTTAACTCTTTAAAATTGAAATTAATTACTGTAAAATTAAATTAATATAAAATCATTGCTATATTTCAGTGATAGAATTTTATTTCTTAACTTACTCTCACACTTTGTGTACTGTATTATTAGGTGTGTTCGTAAACCTTGCGCAGGTACACTTTCTGACTCTTATTATATAAATCAATCCGATAGCAACAATTATTATAGTCTATTTTAATTTACATTTTTTCAATTAAAAAAAATAAAATTAGTGCTTATTTTTCATTAACATTACATTAAAAAAACTGAATTTAGAACTTAACTGTTACAAAATTAAATAATTAATATAAAACATTATTAAATAATATATTTATGTAACAATTTTAAGCACGAAAAGTAGTAATAGTGCTTCTAATTTGTCATCTATTCTAACAAAATTGTGTTCTTTATGTATTATTTTCTTATTATTTATATTTATGGTTTTTTAATTCATAACATGCACTTAATACAAAGTTACACCAAAAGATGGCGTGAAGGTAAAACTGTATTGCAAGTTGCTAGAAAATTAAAATATTTGTATGTGAATTTGAATAAAACCTAATCTGAATCTGTTATGTAAAAAAATAAATGTATTCCTAGAAATCGTACAAAATTTTATAAAGTTCAATCATATAACACACACGAAACTTTTTTTTTAATGCATTACAGATTTCATTATAATACAAATCATAATAAATACTGCAATAAGTTGTTTATGTTGACCTTTATGCGAGCTTTAAAATTTAACTATAATGTAATAATGATATTATATACATTATAGTATATAATATAGTATATAGTATACTTTCAGAAAGCAAGCGAAACATAGTTTATTTTTAAGGATCGCGAGCATAAATTTAGTAACAAAATTAAAAATACATAATTTAGATGAATGAACACATACAAAATTTTCATTTGCCCACGGGCTTCTATTTTAGAATTTTGACAATAAGTAATATTATATAATATCATTGGTACATTGCACATGAATGATATAATAAAATGAAATAAAATTGCTATCATAAATGCACCGATCGTAAAATGTGCGATTTATGAATAATCAGATGAACCATCTGTACAAGAAGCATATAAGAAACTCTGATTATTGATTCCCATCAGATTGCGCCATGTATTTATTTACAAACATAATTATTGAAAAGGAATATAAAGATAATTTTTTCATAATTTGGCACTGAAGGAGGTAGTGAGAGTTTTGTTTTGCAGAAAACAAGTGCATCATGTAATTTACTTTAACTGAAATAATTTTTATTCATTTGTCATCCAAAATAATAATCTTATACTGTAATGCAGCTAAATTTTCATCTGTCATAACACTCATAACCCCTCATAATGTATAGGTATATTACCACGAGGTTTTGATACGATAAAGACTCTTTATGGTTATTTACACCTCGGGGAATCACGAATTTTACTTCATCTGCTGTTTTTTTGGGGTCTTTGAAGGCTTGGAAATTTTGAAAAAATTGAGAATTGACTTTTTTTTTTGTCACTTCCCACAAATAAAAAATCATCACCTTTTGGAGCTGCAACTCCAATTAATTAAGCAGAGATAAAATTTGTGCTTCTCATAAAGATAACTAACAATTTCGAATAAAAAAACTCGTGATGTGTAGGAAATTTAAATTCCAAGAATGTATTAATGTGGGCTATAAATAAAGTTTTTTTTATTAAATAATACTCTCATGCTCACAGGTGTTTCTTTATAAGTTAAATTTATAAATTATTGATAATTATTATGGAGAAAAGTAAAAGTTTTTACGATCTGATGAAGGAACAAAAACGCATTTTGGAATTCCTTTGAAAAAGTTTATATAATAAAAAGAAAAACTATGATGCAAGGTGATAAATTGTAATTAAGGAGAGGAAGATATTGCAAGAGAGAGAGAGAGAGAGAGTGAGAGAGAGAGAGAGAAGAGAGTACAGAAAAAAACAGCTGGACAAAGAAATGCTTTAGGACTTCCGATTAATGATATAAGTAGTAGTCCAAGACAAAGCGAGGCCGACCTCGCGAGTCTTAAAATATAATGTTTGGAGAAAGTAAGAGTGCTGGCACCATACGATGCTGCATAGTATGGCGTCACCGGTGAAAGTGCTTTCTTGCTACGGTATGGGCGCCTCACTAATATCAATATGACGCGACCTTTAACAACACCGTGACAATAAGCTATAGAGTTCTTCTTGTTGCATCTCTCCCACTACTCTCTCCTTACTATACGGCCTTGGTAGACGTGACGCCTGCCAGGTATACAAGATAATAACAGCTGATGATTAATTTAAGAAAATCAATTTTTATGTTATAACATTGATAATACATTAAATTTTTATTTAATCAATAAACATAAAATGATTTAAAAACCTATTATAATTTACATAAAAGTATTTAATTAGTTCCATATTATATGTAGAATAGCTAGAATACGTAACAAATAATAAATATATGATGTACGCGTATTTGTAGCAATGGCCTTAATATACAGTATGAAAATGGTTAGCAATGTAAAATAGACAGAATATTATTTCAATAATATGTATCATGCTATAATTATAATGCGGGAAAGAAGTTCATTGCAAAACAGTGCACAATATAATATATAGTTATAGAAGTACCAAATATCCAAATATAAGATATGGTGACCAAACATCCCATAATAAATTCTCCAAACTGTGCAGTTATTGCCTGGTTTGGGTACATGAAGATGAAACAAAATTTGTTGTATTTTATAATTTGTTATATTAAGTTTTAACAAATTACCGAAAAACAATCTTTTAATTTTGAAATTACTGAAATTTATTATGGAAGCTTATGAAATCATTTGTAAAATGTTGTTTAAACTAAATCAACTATATAGTTAACTTTAAAATCATATTTATAACATTTCATCAGCTCAAATTACAAATTAAAATGTTATGTCACTACCCCTCAATCACGTGTTTATTATGTTGAAATCACTGCCCCCAGTCCCATGTGTTATGATGACGTCATTGCCCCTCAGTCACGTGACCTAACAACAATGTGATGTGAGCTAACGTTACGCTCTCATTAAAATCACAAGTGACGTGATGACATATCTTCTGATGACAGAAATAATTAGTGTAATACGGAAATATAACAAACATGGCTTGTAATTATCATGTTGAGAAAAGTCTATGTGAAATGCTAATTAAGAAGTTAATGTTTGGGAACAATGAAGTAATATTTTATTTGAACCAGAGAAGTAGTTCTTGTTTATAAATTAATCCTCAAGTAAAGGAATATTCTTCATCTCAATTTCACACAATTTATTAAATGAATCCCTAGAATATAATGATTCCTTAATTTACCCAATACCTATAACGTAAGAATTTAATACCTAAATTTTAAGTTATAAAATACTTTATAAAATTACAACATTTGGTTGTAATATATTACTTCTAGGTATGATTAAAAAATAAAATCTTATTAATTTTACAATCTTACTTTTTTTCTCAAATATTAAATAACTTTAACCTTATAGGTACTAAAAATTCATGAGAATATGTTATGACATAGACAATTCATAGAGTTTTACTATTATTGCTTAGAGTCAAGGTTTATAGTAAATATAATAGAAAAAAATCGTGACACAAACATCATTGGAACATAATAAAACTATAAATTAGCTTGCGGGAACATTCTCATCTATAAGAATTGGCGCGCGACTATTTTAAGTGACGCATTGTAGTGGCTATAGGCGCGGGACGTTGCATTCTCTCACACTCTCTCTATAAGGTGGGAAATTAAAATGTAGGATCACATATATTATTATACATTATATATGATGTATGTTATAATTATTATATGATTACTTTAGTGACAAATTACTATAAAGTATAATTAAGAAATAAAATAACTATTGTAATAAAAAATACTTAATATTTAATTTAAACTGAGACAGTACGATTACTCCGTACCATTCCATTAATGAATTGCTACTTTTAGCTACGGCCTAGCGATTAAACGGGTTTAAAAGCCATATTCACCACCCAGGTCATTATCAGTGAAATGAGATAAAAAAACAATCCTTTATTTCATGCAATGGTTTGACCTCACCCGTTTGATCACCGTCACTGAAATCATAAATTTTATATATATAATTATTTCAGCTTTTAATTTTCTATATAACTGAAACTAACAAATAATTTTAATAAAAAAAAAATGATGGAACCATCATAAATGTTCATGTAATTTTGCAAAATATTTTTTTAAGGATTTCCTTTTTTTGCACGGTGAGCACATACAAAACCAAGACTTCTACCTGATAGTAATATTTCTAGGAATCAAACTGGTTTTAATGAATTAATTCATTGTGTCTAGTCTAGACTTATACTGTATAATACAGGGATAGGATATAATACAAATTTCACCATGCAATAATGAAAGTTATAACTTAAATTTTTGTTTTAAAATATTTCCTGACCTCATTTTTAAACTAATAATCAGTATACCTAGGTAATAAGAATTATAAACTAGTTTGTACATAACGTTGAAAATCTGTATAAAACAGCTACATATTGAACCTTATGTTGATAAAATCTAATCGTAAAATAATGAATCTCGAACGACAAACAAAGTGGTGCTAATTGCTTTTTGTCCACTTTTAATTAGAGAGGTGCGAATTTTACAGAAAGTTTTGGCATGTGCAATTCTTTACATAAACAAAATTGTCAACATATGTTTAAAAAATATATATTATGTAAGAAAAATTTTATTACTAAATTTGGCCAATAATACATTTAAATATTACATAATTTGCTTTTAGAGAGAGGATGTTAAGTTTCTGCTATACGTTTACATGACGGTGTTTAATGCGTATTCGTTGACGACGCCTCATAAGAATAACATTATCCGTCGTCAACGAATGCGTGCACGTTAAACACCGTCATGTAAACGTAGTGTATGTCTCAGATTGTACTTCTATAAAAAATTTAAAAGTGCAACGTATAGTAAATTAATATCGACATTGGCCTTACATTCTAAATACGAAGAACATTCTTCACTTTTTTTACCTAAGGAACGTGTCGTTTTATTTAAATCTATTCTATTATAATGTAAACTAAATTTTATCAAGCAAAAAATATGTGGTCTTATTTTCTATAAAGTCATTCATATTATTCAATGTAAATTTATTTTAATAAAAAAAGTTAAAACAATCTAAATTTTAAACCATTTTTATGGAAATTTTACATCCAAACATATTTTATAATTAAACCAACACTATAATATTATTTTAAATTTATACAATGCATGTCAATAACTAATTCGGATTAATTAATGCATATTACTGTATATTTTTTTATCACATGAGATGGTGTTACATTGTATGGGAAATGCATGTACTGTTAATTAAATATAAAATTATCGCCGATTATAAGGACTTTTACTAAACTATAAACATGAAAATTCTAAAGACTTTGCAGAAAGATTAAATCCCTAACATAAATATATTTGCAAAGTTTTCAGGTTCAAAGTTTAACTAGAAAGTCCAAAAACCTCGCACTTCCGGCTACTTCCGGTGGTGTAATCTCAAATTTGATAAATTATACTTTCTAGTGTAAGTTAATATTAAGAAGTAACCAGTAATTGAAATTGCTTCATCAGGATTACATCTTTGAAGTATTACGGACAACTTTATTATTCAAAATTTGACCTTTGATATTTTACAATTGAAATTCAATGAGGAAATTTGGAAATTGCATACTTTCCTGAGTATAAATTTACAAATTTCTAAAAAAAAAAAAAAAAATAAAAAGAAATGTACGTATACAAAGTTGACCTTAAAATATTGAAGTATATTTTTAATTGGACGCATTTGATTGAACACTTTTGTCACAGTCTATGATTACCAGTTTAAAAAAAATAACAATAAAATTGTGATATAGTAACATTTTAATTACGCTAAAGAATGTAGATGTAGAAGCTAGTTTTTTTCGATACTTAATTGTACATAATATAAAAGAAAAAAATAACATTCAGTTGATTAATTAAATGTTGAAAAAATATAATAGACACGTGCCTATCTACAATACGACTTTTTTTTTTTTTTCATTTTAATCATATACATTATTGTCCAGCCAAAGCTTTATATTTTTAAAGCTTGCCGGCTGGTGCAAATTATACATACAGAATAATATTTTTAATCAAGCTCATAGCAAATAGAAATGAAAACAATTGTATTATCTTATAATACTATGACACAAAAAAAGACAAAAATAAATTCATGAAAAATTCTTTCAACCTGCGCAGCGTTGAAAGAGTACATCTTTGTTATTTATTTCATTTTTCATTTCATTTTATAGATATACAGTATAGTTCCCATGCTCTATAGTCAGTGCATACACACATGTATTATAGATAAGGAGGCCCTTACCAGCACTCATTTTATATAAAATTAATTAATATTATAACATCTAAAAATATATAAAAAAAAAGGGGGAGAAAATATTTATTGATGACAAAAATCAATAAAATATTCTTCTGTCCCTTTAAGGCTGGTCGCAGACAGAATCACATGATTTCGCAGCGTATGATAAAAAAAAAAGTAAGAACCTATGTGATCAGTTGTGCGCGCGCACACAGCTTCGTATCGTATGCTGTCGTATGATAAGAAATTTAGAACCGGTTCTAAATGAGAAACGTACGATCGTAAGCCTACGATTGTAGAAATAAAAGTCTGTGTGCGACCCTCCTAAATCTTACCAATAGACTTACGCCCTTTTTATATAAATTTTATAATTATGCCTGTTCTTGCTGTCACACAAATTTCTCTTAGCAGGGGACTTACAGCACGTGACAATTCATTATTATAAGCTACGAAGAAAGTGCTGGGCGGCTCATATGGCAGCCTAGCAGTGGCGTTTCCGGACTTTTAAATTAAAGTATACGTGTTATGCACGTATGTCTGCGTATGTGAGTCCAAAATTTTTACATATGATATGCCAACTACATTGAGAAGCTAAGTAATGTTTTGTAATACACCAAAATTTCACTTTCACACGCTCATATAATAATGAAAGTACACATTACTGTAATTACATTAAACAATGAGTTGCGTAATTGTTTTTAATGTAAACTTAGCAATTAAAATTGAATAAAGACATAATTTAGTTTCCAATTAAATTAAATGAACTGAAATCGAACGAATTTAAATTAAATGTACTTGTGTGTATTATAGAAAAATTCTAGACCAGAACGAATAAAGTCTCTTAAAATCTGGGCTATAATTCTTTTTGTTTATCTTTCTGTGAGGTTAATGGCAAACTTTTTTTATTAATTATTTCTTTTTTCAATTATTTCACTATCCTAATTAAATACATGGAACTAAATATTTGTTTTTATCTGTAATTAAAGTAAACATATGACCGCATATTTCAAGCGATAAATTAAAGTAATCAAACAATTAAAAGAAAAAATTCCACATAGTTAATAATTAAAACTTTAATTTAAAAAAAAAAAAAACAAGTAAAGTATGCCAAATTTCACGCCAATATTATTGTAACACTTAAATAAAAATCACAATTTTCAAGTTTCAATAACCTATGACACTCAAACTAAAAAAAAAAAAAAAATAAGTACAAGTCGTGCGCGACATTGACCGGAGCATTGTTGTACATTTCTGACAAGGAAATAGAACATTTTTATGACATCTAAATCACGACAATATAAACTTGACATTCATCGATATAAAAAAAAAAGTTACAAATTTCTATTTTAATTGGTTAGAAGGTCAAATTATAAGAAAACACCTGTAATTTATAGATTAAAAAACATATAGAGAAATGTTTTAAATAAAAGGTAAAATCTTTTACGTTGCTGCACTTGTTGGGCAATATTTTGCTGGAGGGCCCGAGTTAATAAAAAGAGCAAGCAGCTTTCACGTTTAGTTCGGAGGAGGAGGGACTTCCTTGGACCACGTGAGATGTGGAGAGCATCAATCAACGTTGTGTAACCACACGTACGCATGTTTTGGCAAATACACGTAACGTTAAGGGATATATAGAAGTTTTCACTTGTTTTTTAGTGACCCATCTCTCTCTAAAGGAAGCATTTTTTTTTGTAGTTTTGTTAGCAGAAAGAAGATTCAAGATTGATTTTGATTAACGTATTTGTTAAAGTTATTTGCACTATTTAAATTACTACAAGGGGCATTCACAAAGCCCTAAGGCCACATTTAGGGCTCGATAATTTAAGACCAGAAATTTTGAGTCTAAAAAGCATGCCTAAAATCGGGCTTTAAATTATCGAGCCCTAAATGTGGCCTTAGGGCTTTGTGAATGCCCCTTGATACATGAATTAACATTAAGTCTTAATACTGTATTTCGCTACAGGATCAACACTGGATTTGAAAGACTTCTTTAAATAAAAACATGAACAAAATCCTAATGTATTAATACAGAAATTTTAAAATAAAAAAGTTGTGGTTATTTTTTTTAGGGAGGTTACATTAATTTATTAAAATCTAGATTAAAAAATTAAAATGTAAAAAATATAAATAAAATAATATTTATATAATATTAAAGAAATTAATTGCGAGTTAAACTAATTTTTAAGTAAATATTATTTATAACTATATTTTTTGTCATTTCTTTTCATATTGAAGTAATACTTATGAGAAAAAATACAAATTATTACACTCTGTTACTATTAACTGTAATACGACGGAACCAAGTTATTATTTGCTGATTTTAAGTATCCATATTTTAAAAATAAAATTATTAATTATTTATTAAAATAATGATAATTTTTCAAAATGTCTTTATTATATGTATAAATATTTAAATAATAATAGTTTAATAAAATCACTATTAACTTTAAATAGTGCAATTTTCATCAATTAAAACAATTTTCCCTTTTAAATTAGCAATAGAATATTTAACACACGTAGCATAATTAACTTTATTAAGATAGGAAGGTATAGATCATGACTCCCATCTCAAGATAGTGACCTACTGAATAAAACATCACCTTTTAGAATCTTCACTTTCATCCTCAAAGCGAGCAAGTACCATCCGGGCGAGAAGAAAGCTTAAAGGTGGTAATATTCTATCAATAGTAATGAGATAATCATGTAAAGAAAGTGCATGAAAGGTCAAAAGGTCATATGTATATATGAGTAATGCACAAAATGGGTACTTTAAGGTATATAACATTATAACCTTGAACGCTTTATAGCTTTCTGATTAATTTAGGATACATGGGAAGATCTGATAAAAAGGTTATAAATAATTACAACGTTTGTTGATAGTATAGAACAACAAACAATCAACATAAGACTTTCGCTTTATATTTTTAACTAACTTGTATCTTTTGTTAACTGTTTTAATGTTGTGATTTCATTTCGCATACAGCTCGATTTTTAAAGACTTAACTTTAGTTATATTATAAGGCTATATTAATTAACATAAAACAAAGAGTCTGGTTTAAATTAGTAAAACGGTATCGGAAGGAAAATAAGTAAAATATGGAAATAATAAATGGTTAAAATTGATTTAAAAATATGGAAAACTATAAAGGAAGACCCTGCACTCAAATTAATCGCTCCTCAATAACAAATAATAAGTGGCATTCACAAAGCCTTAAGGCCACAATTAAGGCTCAATAATTTAAGACCAGAAATTTTGGGTCTAAAAAACACATCTAAAATCAAGCTTTAAATTATCGAACCTTAAATGTGGCCTTAAGACTTTGTGAGTGCCTTTTAATATGTCTAAATATATGATAAATTTATAAATGAAAATTGATTAAATATTACTTAAAATATAATAAATATTATATATTTTAGACCATATACTTTCATACTGGCTTGCTAGAAGTAAAATGGCTAAAACGCCAACACGTTTAAAAAAGAAGAATAAGATACTTTCAAAATAAGAAATAAAGAAAATTAATACGGTTATCATGTCCCCGATTCAAAAAGTCGTACTAACAAATCATATATTAAATGTAGGCCTCAAAGAAAACCTACTTCTTATAATAAATAATAAACAAATTGTTTATTCCACATACTACAATAAAAATACATACGATGAATGTTAAAAAAAACTATGAATTTTTAATATACATTGTAGAAACTTGATATATAAAACAAAAAAGGAATTCTATCTTTGATGATTTCACTCTTCAGGTGAATAAATTTATAATTCAGTTCAAGTACAATTTCTTCTTCCACGTCCCACGCAAATAACTTAGTCATCGTATATAGAGAGTACAATACGTGGCATAATGAATCATGTCATTTAAATATTGTACCGTAATATGTTATACCATTTCTAGTATCTTAACCATAAAATTGATGTTTTAAAATCGCAGCTAATTTATTTGTAAAGTTACATTAATTAAACATCACGACATAAAAAAATTATAAATTAAAAAAACAATATTGTACTTTACCATGTATTTTCAAACATGTTAGAACTTCTGAACATATTTTAATTGAAACTCATACAATTAAACATCAATTAATTTAATTTTTCATCTAATTATGTCCAAATAAAATTATTTCAACAAAATTTACCTTGCTAGACATTCAGCATACAGAATTTAAACTATTCAACTTTATTCATTACCCTTTTTTATTAACGATCTTTTAATTAAAAATTAAATAGAACGTATACAAAAATATATAATTTGTTAATTTATTTTTAATGTATTTGCATTAATTATTATCAACTATATATATTATAGGGGGGCATTCACAAAGCACTGTAACCCCCAATTTAGCCTCAATTTTTATCTCTGGTGCCGAACCATGGGCTAACCTTGTTAAGCTCCTAGTTTAGCACCATGTTTAGCACCGGGGATAAAAATTGAGGCTAAAGTGGGGGTTAAAGTGCTTTGTGAATGTCCCCCTGTTATATGAATAACAAAATTTAAATTTGGGATGACTGGACATTTTTGTGAATGTGATTTTTCTTTTCACTGTCACACATTGAGTTTGTTTTTTTATGAGGATTTTTTTCAGTAAAAAACGACATTTGGTCTTTCTTTGTCATTCAATTAAATTTAAAATTAATTCTGCGCATGACGGTACGTGTAGGTGCTTACGTTGAATGTGTACTTGATGAATACTTAGTACATTAAAGCAATGAATGTGGGACAAGTAGAAGATAGCACGAGCTACTCACGTAAAAAACATTACTCTCTACTGCATCATCTCTAACCGGAAACACTTATCACTAAGGTTATAATACATTTTATATCATTAGTATATGTTTTTTTATAACACTAGAACTCAGTGGGGTACTGGGAAGTTAAATATATTGAATATCATTGTTTGTTAATTTATATATAATTAACTGTTTATGAAAGTGTATCATAGTTATTGTTTTGTTAATGTCTATTATAGGAAGTTAGGGTAATGTTAATAAATGATTTAAGGTAGAGATAACGTCGAACAGCTGTTCGACGTAATCCCCTTTGATTAACATGTAAACCTTGGCAAATTGACAAAAATTCTGAAATTTTTTTGAGAGGCAGATATTAGTGCCTAAAAGCCATAGCAAAAGTTTCAAAAACATTTAACGAGCCGATTTTTTTAAATTAATTTTTTAGTTTGGCTCTCCATGGGAAAGCCTTATGCTGAAAATAAAAAAAAATAATTAAAAAAAATCGGCTCGTTAAATTGTTTTGAAATTTTTTCTATGGCTCTTAGGCACTAATATCTGCCTCTCAAAAAAATTTCAGAATTTTTGTCAATTTGCTAAGGTTTACATGTTAATCAAAGGGCATTACGTCGATCAGCTGTTCGGCGTTATCTCTACCTTAATTGCTCGCAATCACACGTAGTTAAATAAAAACACGGTCAATATTTTGATATCGTGGGGATAATTTTGTTTATAGATGAATTCAAATTGTAAACTGAATTATAATTATTTTATTTGTAGTGGTTTATATTAGTGTTTGTACTATGGCTTATAAAAATATAAATAATACTCTACATATATATCATACAGTATTACATGTACTTGTTATTTATTTATTTATTTTTTTTTTTTTCACTTTTCAATTGACTGAAGTGTATACTAGGGACTATAGGGTATTGGTCGCAAGTGACTGAATTTAACTTCCCGGCTCTTCGTGAATCCGACCTAACATAATTATATGGTAGGTCGAATTTTGTGGGTCCCTTGGTGTATGCCATGTAAGCACACACATATTATATAGTGTGCTGAGGATTTACAAATTACAGTAAATGTATGCAAAGAAATTGTGAAATATAATTATGAAGCAAAAATAGTTTGCATTTTCTCCATAATTTTAGGCTTTTGCATACGTCGTAAACTAAACGTCTCTCATGATAATTGTTAAAAATTTGGATATTTAAGTTTTCCCAAATTAAGATGTTAAAAAGAAAGAAAAAACTGGCAAATTATAAAATTACTGTAATTTAGAATTATTAAATTAAATATGAGGGAAAGAACGTTTCCATTAGCAATTATTTATTTAAGACATCTCTAATTTGTTAATGTTATTTTAAGTATTAATTATTTTTTATCTGGAATGCAAAACGTAAAAGTAATTGAAAAAAAAAAATCCAACATTTTTTCCCATGGAATTATTTTTTTATTTTGTAATTAAAATATTGCATGCAAGTTAATTTTCAAATCTTATAAAATATCTTGCTGCTTTTTAACCAAAGAGCTAGTAATGCTACTAATGCTAAATTTATCATTTTTTTCAATAGAAACTGAATTATCAATAACATAAGCATATATTGCACAAGTAACTTTTAGAATACATGAATTAACAATTAAGAAATTTAATATGAAATCAAGCACAGGCTATATGACATACTGATTTTAATAAAAATTACATAGTACGTGTATAATTATGATATATTATAGAAAAATGTTCATAATTTTGAGTATAACTTCTATACTTTCTTTCCACTATGTTTATTTACATTGGCAATCAATATGTTGCAAAATTTTAACCATTTAAACGGAGGATGACACACCCTAATTTTTTTACTATTTCCTGACTAACATTACGATGTTATGGAAATAATTAACCATAGATTACGAACAAGGTCTGTGGTGTTACGTCATGAGAGGTGTGTTCCTTTCCTCTCCTTTCTTTTGGTTTTACGACGACTTTTGATAGCCACTACGGACCCCTAAGGCGAAGAATAGCGAGAGCGGTTTCTTATACATGGTAACAGGTGCTACTATGAGGGGAGCTGGTACCAACAAGTATTATTTTTAATACATATGCTACTAGTTTCATGTATGTATACTGCTCCACGTACTAACTTATTTAAATAAATTATTTGTTATAATGTCCATTTTTCACCAACATACTATTTTTTATCTTTGTTTTTAAATTTGTAAAACTTCAAAAAATGTACACACACATTCTTAATTGACATGTTATTAATGTTATCTGTTTTACACTTCAGAATATGTTGTAATGATTTAATGCAGTACATGGTCAAATTTCATGCAAGAAATAATAATTATTAATTAATAATAATTAGTCTGTTAATTGGCCTTGGATTTTTTTTTTTGCTTTAATTTGCAAATAAATTAATTATAGATAATAAAACTCAGAAAATTAATCTTCAGTGTATTTCAATGACGCGCGATACTGTTATTCTCTTGCCTCATTTGCCTTAACATTCGGCTTGGGAGCCAGTGCGATTATAATTGAATAATTAAAAACAGCTATCACTAATATATAACAATTTGTATTTTTTTCCAAAAGTTTCTGGTAAAAAATAAAATAATAAAAATCACGTAACAATATATTTCAAATCTTTTAACTGTTCTGTGAAATAAATTTCAATAATTCCAACATAACTAATACAAATTCAATCGTTATAACATTACCTCATTCAATATAGAGTATCATTAAAAAATATATAATATTGGTATGCGGAAGCTGAAATTTATATATCAGATTGAGTTACAAACAATGGGGGATCAATTATAATGTTATATATAGATATCTAAATCATTATTGTGCAAGAATAAACTCATTAAAATTTTAATATTGCATATTAGAAATAGACTACATAATTTCAAAAAAATAAATTTATAAGTAAATAAATAAATAAATAAATAAATAAATAAATAAATAAATAAATAAATAAATAAATAAATAAATAAATAAATTTATAAATAAATAAATAAATAAATAAATAAATAAATAAATAAATAAATAAATAAATAAATAAATAAATAAATAAATAAATAAATAAATAAATAAATAAATAAATAAATATTAAAAAAATTTAATTTAATTTTAAAAATACAAAATTTAAATACAGGCTATAAATTTATTTATAAAACTGATAATACTTGTCAGGGAGTTTTAATATGATAAAAAAAAATTAAAACTACAGGTAAGTTAGTATAAGCTGTTAGTGTAGCCTACTTTTCATCAAGTTGTTACGGGAGGGAGTTGCTATAGGATAAAAAAAATTAAAGGAGAGAGTGGTGCTAAGGTGGGTATCTGCCGGCTGCTTGACTGGCGAGGCGGCCTGCTGAAACAGTACCGTGCCACTGCTCTGAGCTAACTCTTCGGTGTCTCCACTACCGCAGGGTCAAGTGTTAATTCTTACTGTGTTATTTCTAACTCAAGAATGGGATTTATAATTGTTAGAGGTATGTATAAGTGTATAAGTTTTTTATTTTAATATATATATATACTTTTTTTAATTATACAGTACAAAGACCTAATACAAGGTTAGTATGACTAATGAAGACTTGTAATATATGAGCAGTAGTGTTGTCATTCAGAGATATTTTATATTATACCGAGGCAATGAATTTATATTAATGTCATGTATTTAAATAATTCTCAATTATTATTATTATTAATTATGCACGTAATGCATCTCGTGAATTTGATAGAGTTATGAATATTAATATTATAATTACTCAGATATTCAAACACTTTTTTTTTTATAATTAATACATTTTTTTTATATAATTATACTTATTGCAGTTTTAAAAATAACATTGCATTTAGGGCCCCCAAATTTTGTTATAGAATTGTGTAAAGGAAGCAATGACATTAAATAGTGAAATACAATGAGTACATTAATAAAACAGTGCACTATAATAGATCCCATTTTAATTTATGTTGCTATAGTAAAAATTTGCTCTAATAATATGTTATAATTTATATCAACATTATCAACTCGTATTGTGTAACTAAAAATTTGCTTGGATAACACTAAAACCAGGAATGTACTCTACACTAAATTAAAATAGGTTTTATATAAGTATACGAGCCGAATCGTATATTTTTCTTTGATTGCATTGTACAACCATCCAGATCACAAATAATAATAATAATATATTTACGATGCGCTCTACCAGATCCACCTTGTAACTTTGTTAACATGACTTTTTCGTTTCGAATCATCGATTGACAGACGTACATGCTTACTGAACTGTAAATATTATTTTCTTTTTCACCGAGGACATAATATATTTAGGATGGAGACCTGCATGATGTAAGTCACTATGATCCAAATTGCTTCAAATGCACCACAATCATTATAATTTTATATCATGATTTTCATATATCGAAGAGAAAAAGACAAGCAATTCATTTCACGCAGATGTTAAATAATAGACAGGACTCTTAATTTTTATTTAATAATTCATTAAAATTTTACGTAAAAAAATTTCACAACGATATAATATTACATTTTATGAAATTTAAAATGGAATTTTCTTTGCAAAAAATAAAAACTACACAACTAAAATAATTAAAAATCAATAAAATATTAATTTTTTAATTAATAATTACTTAAAAAAATCTGATATTTTATTTTATTACAGTAGCCAACGACATTTCATAAATTTAAATGTGGAAAAATTGAAATTAAATATAACGAACAGAATGATTACAAATTAAATTATATATACCCAAGTCTCTTAATATTTTACAATGTATTTTAATATTTAATCAACATAATATAACTATGCGAAATTATTATATAAAAATCATATGCAAGAAATATTATTCCTTTATAAATATATTGCACAAATAAACTACGAAGTACTATACCTAAAATGCATAATACACATATTTGACCTCAAATATTCAATTCATATAATTAAATTTAAAATTGTATCCTACAGAAAGAAAAAAATTATACATAATTTAAAATAATTATTTAATAAAAATATGTGGAATATCCTATTTTGTATTTTTGAATGAATATATAAAATCATGTCAAGTAAAATTGTCATATAACAGTATAATTACATTTAATATTTAAATTAGTTGGTCAGTAAATATATATAATAAGAAAAAGTAGGCCTAGCTTATTTATTGACCGTAATAATATGTACTTATATATTGCAATGTTCGGTGCTCTACTTGTTTATCTTATATATATATAAAAGGTATATCGTCTAGGAGGTCTAGGCTAGCAACTATCTGATAGTTATACAGAAGTAAATAGGAGGTATCACACATGAGAGATCACGTAAAGGCACACGCCGTCACAACACGGCGATCATATGATTATTACCTAACACGCCAATCATGCAAAACTAATGTAAATTAAGTCGTATAGTTTGCGAAAGTGTTTGGCCTTGTATCTATTGATTTTTATTATGTTTTCCATATTTTATGAAATTCCATAAAAATATGTTCTCAATAAAAATATAAACGTTTCATTATATTTGCAATATAGATTTTTAAAACATGTTGATATAACATTTAAAATTTATTGTATGTTCTGATAATCATATGTATAAAAAAAAATAATTGAGTTCTAGTTTTGAAACAAATAATCTTAAATTTGATGTATTATTATATAAAAAATTGATTGGTTGATATTTTGGGGCAATTGACGTTTTTATCTAAAAGAGGTCTATTGTCATTCAAAAATTGGAGGATTGTATTTAGAACGAAACCACAAACTGTTCTAAAATAAGATTACATCAAACGTATTGTTTAAAATTTTAAATCATAATCGATTACAAAAATAAATCATATTACAATGTTGTCGAAAGAATTTTTTGTTGGAACTATATTTAATATAAAATTATTTTTTATTATCTTTCATTCCAATTATTACATAAAATAAACCAAAATAAATCAACAGGATACATTTTTTTTTTTCAATGCCAAGAAAATTTTCTGTTTGAATTTTAAATCAAATTTCTTTCAACAAGTATTTTAAATCACGTACTTTCTTATGTCTTTTTATCATATTTTTTAAAATTGCATTAAAATATGCTGCTTTTGCAGAATTTTCAAAAGCTTCAAAAATAATATTTTTCTTAAAAATATATATATAACAAAAGCAAATTCTGAGGATATGAAAGTCATTTTATTTTATCCTTCAAAGTCACACACAATATCAAGAAAATACAATGAGAAAATTTTCTAAAAAAACAGAAATGTAGCTATTATTAAAAGAAAATAATTATGTGAATTCAAAATTTACTCATAGATTTCCATCAAATATACTTTCGTTAAAATTTGCTTTGTAACATAATATATATTCTACCTTAAAAGGTGTCAATTAATGATATAAAATAATCAAGATCTGCCGAAGGAATAAATTTTTAATACGAATTTATATACTTAATTTTAATATTATTATATTTGTAATAATAATTCAATCGAATCGTATAACTATTACCATGTATTTGTTATTTCCAATTTTTATAAGCCCTGAAGAGTGTAAGTTTTTCTGCACCATTTCCTTCTATATTATACACTTGATTGGACATATAAGGTCGATCGAGTGCAGAAAGTGCAATGTACACAAGACAGTTAAGGTTTGTAATACAAAGAAACCTATAGTATATACAGTACAATATAATTTCAAGTGTAGATAAAATTTACTATTAATGTACAGTTCGGTACATAACATTAAATTATACATTGTTTGGAATTTAAAAAACGTGTTACCACAAAATAATAAATCAAAACCTAAATTTTAAGCTAAAGGCGGATTCACATGGTGATTTTTATCATGCGACACGACACGAATAATGCGCACTTGCTGTAACATCCATTGTCGGCCATATTTGGCGATTAAAAAAAAAGAGCATCGCAATTAATGCAATTTCGCTGCCGCAACCTGGCGAATTTGCTCGCCGCATATAGGATTTCACAGCTTATATGACAAAATCGCGTCGCATCGCCGTTGTCGCCATCTGAGCTTTATTTTTAAATTCTAGTAGTTGTTCCATTGATTCAATAATTTATGACTATGCATGACTATATGACATTTCCTATTCCTCACAAAGTTCACAGATCATCTCCTCAAACGCTTCCTAGTACTGTAGTAACGATTTTCACTCGAAGGTAATAATTACATAATAATACTACATACAAAAAATACAACTTTCTTTTTAGTATAAACATACTCATCAAACTTGCAAATTTCAAGAAATTTCTCTACATAATCTATATTAGTTAATAACTAAGGAAATAATCTATTAATTAATGTTAACCTTAAAGGCTTCATAATATTTTAATAAATTAAAATACATTTTGATATAGTGAAAGTGCTTTAAGCAATAATTTTTATTATTATTTATTGAATGAGTTTTATTGATCATGTGCGTTATAGGTAGGTATTATAATAATAAAAAATAAAATAAAATTTTAGCTTTAGGATTTATAATAAAAATTGTTACTTAATAAGATGTTGTTAAAAAAATTGACATATATTCAAAATAAAAATTTGCATCATATATTGAGGTCACGCGTGGTTAAATGTTAAATGAGGCTAGGGAAAATAATACTTGTCTATTAGGATAGGTAAAGATTATAGATACGTAACCTCAACATTTTGGTTATATAATGAGATGCTGTACGGCAATTTAATAAATGGCTACACAATAACCCAGGTGGAATGATGTCAGAATATACTCTTCCTTTCTCTCTGAATTTAGGCATATAGTGCCATACATGGTGTTATATTGAAAAAGTTTACATATTATCTTCTGCAAAACGAAATTCATTGTTATAAACAGTACAATACATTTGATAATATCATGATATAACTTACACGTGAATTGTAGTTATATATTTAAATTATTTTTCATTTAAATTAAATCACATATATTATAGATTTTTAGTTTAAAAAAGTTTAAATAATATATGTAATATGTAATAGTAAATTCCAAAAATAATGATTTTGAAAATAAATATTTAAACAAAGTATATTTTATTAAATAAAATATAAATTGGAACGTAACCTACTCAAATATTTTAACTTCAAATCATATAATAATTTAAAAATTAACATTCTTAAATCTTCGTGTATAATTGAGTAATATATTCTATGGTAATAAAAATTTAATACATGTTCAATATGTTGCAATGTAAAACAATTTAAGGGAAAGTTATTTAAGAATGAGGAACACACACACACAGATTTAAATGTATTGCTGCAATGAACAGGTGCATGTCCTTCGTGTGCACGTAGTATCTTATGTAAGTCACAGGGGCATAATGATCGAAAGGAAACTGGATTGCATGTAAACTGCCGCCGCATTCTTTCCTCTTGTTGGCACGTATACACTGGATGAGGTTCATTACACGGTTCACTGATTATATGAAACGTATGCTGATGATAGAGCCTTCAAGTGTTCCTCAGCGGCAAGAAAATTTTCTCCATAAGCCTTCATGGTAGAAAATTTGAATTTTTTCTCAATAACTATTAAAGCTATTAATATGAAACCATCTCCTACTCCCCCCCCCCATTTAGAGGTCTTCTGATAGTGAATCAAGAACTTGTACTTTCATCGGAAAAAAAATATTTAATGCCCCCCCCCCCAAAAAAAAAAGCAATTTAGTTCTTTTTACATAGGTTTGGATAGGACGGTAGGAACACCGCAAAATCAGCTGACTTGAAGCCTCTATATATTATTATATAATGGTGTTTTTAAAATAGTGAAGTCTTTGCTAAAATGGAGATATTTCAGGAGCTCATGATACTCTTGTAATAAAGTCATCAATTTCTTTATTGTAATTTTAATTATTATAATTTTTAATGATTTTCATATCTGTTTTAAAAGTATTAAACCAATTTTTAATAAATAAAATCCAGTAAAAAAAGAAAAGAAAGTAATATATGCTATTACATAAAATGTTTTAAATAAATTTATATTACATGATTAAGTTAACATTTTTTAGTTTCTTTTTCTATTTTTAAAAAATAATTATAGCGTAACTAAAAGCATTGAAGTAAAAAATTATGAAATAATACGTTCACTCCACTCCCTAACATGGCACGTGCTTATAGTTTATCTGATAATAATTTTATATACATTTTCATTATGTTAGATAGGTGACAGGTGTTGATGCATGCATGACCTTTGCCTGTCAACTTGATTATGTATCCTTCCTTCATGCAGCAGGTCTTTATGGAAAGTGAAATCTCTTTTATTTCAAGACAAAGTGTTTTCCGGCGATAAAATTTTCTCAATAAGGCATCATGTTAGAAAATTTGATTTTTTTTCTCATTATGAACTATTAAAACTATTTGAAACCATCCCATTCAGAGGTCTTTTGATGATGAATTAAGAGCTTATTTTCCTCTAAAAATTTCATTAATAATTAACAAATAAGAAATTTCGAATATACATAGGTTTAGACAGGACAGTGGGGACACCGCAAAATCAGCTGACTTGAAGCATCTATTAATTATGATGACTTAATTAACTGGGAAATATTTATAAGAAATTAAATAAGCATGAACATTATACTGTATATATATATATATAGCTTTCTTATATTTAATATACCTTACTAATTAATATTCATTATAGAATCAGAAATAAAAATTAAAAGGTTTACAACAATAATTGTTTAAAAAAATTCATAATGCACAAAATATTAAAAAATGTACCAATTAATGTTAACAATAATATATTGATATATTATACACTTTAATAAAATGAAAACAAGTTTGACTACTTTATCAAAACAGTTACGACATTAAAATATTTATTAAAATTTAGCTTGTAGATCGACAGGTAGTAGAGGAAGAAAGAAGTTGTGATAATACTTTCACTGGCCAAGACCCAACTGCTGTCCAAAGCTTCTTTTTTGGTCTAGCACTCTTTCAACAGTTAAACCAGGCCTATCTACTACTGTAGAGAAAGGCTGTTTCTTTTTTAAACACCCAAGATGAGAAAGTGTAAAAAATAATGACCACATTATAATATATATCACTCATCTATAAAAATGCATTTAATATTATACAAACTTCTTGATTCTTCCTGATTTATATACCTTTTTTTTTTAATTATGATGACAAGCGATTTTATTAATCTTACATGTAATAAACAAGATACAATAATACTTTAATATGAATTTTTGATTCGGACAACTGAATGCTGCTTATAAATTGTAGTGACTTCATTTCATAAATAAAAATTATAAATTAAATCAACTCAATTTTGATTTTATATTATGCGTGCATGATAATATATAATTTTAATATACACGAATTTTTAAAGGCATTAGAAATAATGTTCTAAATCGCCTAATTTACGCGTTTGAATATGTATAGTATTACATTTTTATTTAATTATACCTCGTCTTTATGACTACAATCGTTTATTCTAATATGGCTTCGTACACTTTATATTTTCACTGAACGATAATGTTAGAATTATGTTAGGATGTTAGGAAACCTGACAAATCACTTTTGCATTGTCTATATTGTTTTTTTACATCATATGATAAATGGGGAAACTCGTTTCATCCTCAAATATATAAAATCATAAATAGCATTATATTATTATATTGTAAATAGATTCAATGTGTAAAAACGCGAATAATATGTAACATTGTATGCATAAAAAAGTGTCTGTTTTGTTTGTAATTATATTGCCTATAAGGTGTAAATTAAAATAAATATCAAAATATTTTTCATGTATGTAAAAATTTTCACTGCATTAATAAAATATATTTAAAAAAATATATTATAGAAACTCAAATCACAAAACAATTCATCAAGATTGCTTTAAAATCTCTCAAAAGAGTATTAATTAAAAATTACAAATTAAATCAACTCAATAATGATCTGTCCATTATAATATAATTTCAATTTTAATTAATATAATGTGTTACTTTTTTAATTGCCTATATTATTATCATCTACTCAGCATGAACGGTAGTGTTACTATAATAAATCAAAAGAACTATAGCAATACAAAATTTAGAATAAGAAAAATTCATACTACCGATTTTTCAATCAGATTTCACGTGTCAATAAAATTAGTGTCCCTACCTTAACAAATCATGTGACCTAGAAGATGAGATCGGTCGTGTTTTGCTGACGGCTTATGCACGACTTTAACATAAATCAATGCTTAATTGTTGAACAAACATAACGAAGAAACGATTAACAATAAAACTATAAGTTTCAAATTTTGAAGTCCCTACAGATATATTAATTAAAAATCAATTTATTCTTCGCTATATTTGGTATTGACTAACGCTATTCAAAATGTTTCATCAATTAATCAACAAAAGGTATGGTAAAAGGATTTCCATGTTAAATTTAATTGTATTACGTCAAAAAGATATATATTTTTATTATTATAATTAAATATAATTCTATCAATCAGGAAACAATTAAATTATATGTCAAATTTAATTACAAAAATTATGTAATTTTAATGGTGTCATATTTTATTTGGAATATTTTTATGTTACAAAAACCTCTTAACATAATTATTATTTCATAATTTATATTATTTTATTTGTTGATGTTATTTGTTTCCTATTTGCCTAAAATTATTTTTTTAATTAATTTAAAAATGTTTGAAATAAATCATATGCATCCGTATGCATGGGGTTAATTTTCATGGACTAAACATTTTAAATTCTAAGACTAAGATAATCAAAATTAACAATATCGAAAAAAATACTAAATTGGTGTACATTATATTCAACACTTTCAATTAAAATGTATTAAACTTCTATAAAACATCCTCTACATTTATCTGATAGTATATACAGAGAGCTTTGATTAAAATCAAAGCTCTCTGGTATATATATTCCAAGATTAACTATCATTCTTTTAAATAGTAATTACTTCTAAATAGCTAGTTCCATTATTTTTTCAGTATATATATTTAACCAGAAAACATCGTGCATTTAGTAAATAATCTTATTAAAAAAAAAACACGGATCATAATCTCTTATAAACTAAATATATTATTATAAGTTTCTCTCTAAACGGTTGATTGCACCACAACATTCCTAATATGATATAATCCACAATAGTATCGAAGCTGCTGGTATTATCACATAATAGCGCTAAGCCACAGAAGCTAGCTACTTAATAAGCTTACGAAAGGTTTAACTACTACTTTTATAAAACGGTAACGGACCATAGGAAGAAAGTTTTTTTGTTCTGACTCGGTTTAATGGTTTACCGGAAAAAGTTTTCAATTTTTGCCTACGTGACAAGAACATATTGAGGTAATATTTTATTAAAAGTCATGAAAACAGCTGATATAATATTAATGATTTTGCATAATATTACAATTACAATAATAAAAATATTCATCATGATAACTATGTAAATTGAAGAAAAACACTTTCTGTTTTCGCACATTGTTATAGATTTTTTTTTTAATCTAATTTAAAGTGAAATTTAACAAAAAAAAAAATTATATGCATAGATCTATATCTATATTTTAAGCTTGCAAGAAATACTAGTTTGAATTAGTAAATAAAATATTGCAGTTTGTTTTGACAGAATCTTTTCAAGTTAATAAGACAGTTTAGGGTTTTTAATAATCAAATCAACATGAGATATTATAAAGAATAGAAGTTGGCATAAAAGGCTCACGCTAAATAGATTGGCATTTAATTTTTTAAACTCTATAATAATAGAAGTTAATATAACTGGCCATAAATATACAAGTGAGTTGAAATAATATTTTTCTAAGTTTCCTGTACAGATGATTCGTCGACTATGCAGTTATGAAAATAACTATTGTATGATAAAGCTCAATCAATAATCTTTATTTAAAAAAAAATAACTTTTCTAATTGATTTTACTGATTTTGAGTTTCAAATATAATATATACTCTAATTAAAGCCCAAAGCCTTACTTAAAACCAGAGAATATTATATTTAAACATATCAATTATAATCTATTTTTAGACACATATTATCTAGTAATTAATGTTTGTAAAATTTTTAATTAAAAAAAAGTAAACAATTTTTCATTTTAATTCAGTTTTATAATACATGATGAGATTAAATTAAGAAAGAATTTTCTTAGGATTGACTCATCTCATTCATAAAATATACCATAAAATTGCGTAATAATTTTAAGAATTAAGCTCTTAAAAGAAATATTTTAATTGAATAAGGAAATCAGAAGCTTACCATTTAAATATAATAGAACTCCAGCTTGTGTATGTGTGCCATAACTTGACCCAAATATCTTGGAAGACAAACCGCTTACCTGAAAACAAATAGAAAAGCATGATTGTTAAATATTAAAAGTAAAACAAACATCTTCGTTATAACAAAAAAAGGCACGTAACACGTGGAAGAAAATCGTTGTTATAATATACATAGCCCTCTGGTGTCCAGAGGGCTATGTAATATACTGTATACTTTTTACGTTGTTTCACTGAATTAAAGGCATACAGGCCTCAAATTAAAAATCAGGCAGTCACAGAGAGTTGCTTGAGTTGACAATCAACATTTGGATTATTTTTCCGTGCGTGATGCAGCTGCATGAGCGGGGGCTGCAAAGTAAGGATACAGGTCCTTGATGACGTCAAAATGACGTCAAAACGCACAACCATACATACTCCGCCATGTTTTTGACGTCATTTTGACGTCATCAAGGATCTGCATCCTTACTTTGCAACCCCCGCTCATGCAGCTGCATCGCGCACGGAAAAAATGATCCAAATGTTGATTGTCAACTCAAGCAACTCTCTGTGACACTCAAATTTTTAATTTGAGGCCTGTATGCCTTTAATAGTTAAAAAAATATTTATTTTTGTATCGAAAGTAACTAAAAGTGCTGTTTCATTGTATCCCCTTCTTTGTAAATTTAACATAAAAATATTAAATAATAGGCTCGAAATATTTAAATTATACAATAAATACACACATCAGGTAAAAAGCATTATTATAACCGCGCGGAAGAAATATTTGATTAATTTAACTACACATATTATAAATTTCTAACAGGTTAATTATAAACATAAATCACGTTGTAACAATAAAATTAATAATAATTTCAAATCAATGATGCAAAGTATGTAAGAAACATGACCGCAATAAAAAAAAAAATGCATTTTCTCTTATTATAAAAGACATAATCATATTGTACAGACAGTAAAATACATTTAATAACCCGTAGAAAATATTTTATAATAAACTTTCTCATATCTATATAATAATAAATTATCATTTATATGGTGAAATATTTAATAAATATCGTGACTTATATTGAATGCTAAATAATCGATTTTCCAGCACAAGATGGGACTGATAAGAGGACAAAAATTGATAAAACTCATCATGTGAAAGAAGTGAAAGGTATGGTAGGTCATGGTTTCATGTAATAAAAATTAAGTACTTGCTACATAAATTACTTCTTTTTTGTTTCATATAAAAGTTGTAAAGAGTGAAAGGCAAAATGAGAAAAAAACAACAATTTTATATGAATATATACGATTTTGTGCAATGGTAATTAAGTTTATGATATTAAAAAATTACTTCATTTAATTCCCACAGTATATAAAAATATTTACTGTATAATATAAGAGGCTATAAGTATAATAAACATTCAATTATAATATTGATTATAAAGTATAAAAGGACGTTCAAAATACATTAAAAATGCAATTTTCATATAGAATATAATTAATGACGATCTCGTAAAAAAATTAATTAAAAATGAATGCTTTAGTGCTGCTGTGTTCCAGGATGCAGAAATTATATTTTGATGACTTTTTGGAGACAGCAATTTTCTCGTCTAAAAGTTAATATTGGATTTAACTAGAAAGTTCAAAATCAGTTCCATCTAAAGTATACCTTTTCCCATTAAATTGAAAAATGTTGCAGTTTTCCAAATTAAATTCTATAAATTTAGCGCGATTGTTAAAAGATCATAGGTCTGTTCGTGAATACACAATCATGCAGAAATAATCGATTATTGTTGATAATCGTTACGTTCCATGTAAGGTTCATCAATAATAATCGATTATTTCTGAAGATTGTATTTAGAACAAAACTCATGTGATGCGGGCCCCAATGGAGTATCGACCTAAATTTTTTATTGCAGAAATAAATAATAGAGGGTGCAAAGTTACGCTACCCTGATTTTTTTCAGATTTTTTTTACAGCTCTGGAAGTATTTTTAAAATTTTATTGAAAGTCCTTTTTGTGACGTCACGCGGCGTCAAGTACTATCTTTTTATTAAGGAGAAGCGCCTCGTGACGTCACAAAAATGACTTTCAATATATTTTTAAAAATAGTTCCAGAGCTGTAAAACATTTGAAAAAAAATCAGGGTAGCATAACTTTGCACCCTCTATCCATTTCTGCAATAAAAAAAATTTGAGGTCGATACTCCATCCACGAAAGAGATAATCAGGATATCAGGAAGGCAACCAAACTAATTTCTCACTAACCACAGCTATAGTTAATGTAATTGAGTTAGACTGTCATTGCACTAATCGTGGATAAAAGAAAAACCTCTCCATATTCCTTCGTGAATCTTTTTAATCCCATCAAAATACTTTGACGTTAATTAAGCAAATTCTATTATTTTATACAAATGCGTACCTTTATCTATATAATATAACTTAAAATTGTGTAATTTTTTGACTAAAATCTGACAAACGAAACTTGAAAAAATGAAGAATAATTCACACGGAAAACCTCAAAATATAAACTATTTTCACATTTTTACCGTTGTACGTATAACTAATTAAAAGTTCATGGTCGTCCAATTAAACTTCCTATTATTTGTACTTATAAGGATAACAGAGAAAATTATTATAAACAACATTTTTAATTGTTCCTATAAATTTTTTTGACCTACATATTTGTTAACATAAGCCATGTATGTGGTATGTGTGTATTTTTTTTTTTCATACAACTTTCAACTTTAAGAATTGCGATAAGATTAAAATTGTTCTTAACCTCTAAATTTACGGAAGCACGGTGTGGTTGCTTCTTGTGATCGTACGTCATAATAATTCTCGTACTTAAAACGTACAAGGGCTAGTTAATTGTTTGTTATATACCGCAATGCAATACAAATTTAATAATAATTAGTAAAAAAATTAAAAAAGATACGTGATTTTAGGAAAAATAATATTATATTTTTTCATTTTTTTTTTTCCAGTCTTTTAAATATGCTTTTTTTTTCTATTTGATTCTGTACCATTGCATGACTGCGCACAATTAATAAGAAATTCATATAATGTAAATAAAAAAAGTTTTGGTAAAAAAAGTTTAATATATCGCACGAGTATATACTACGTGCATGTCAGCTTTCATTTGTCATCTAGTCGATCAGGCGAAACTGATATTTTCCAAAACTATTAATTTAATTTTCACAATAACATTTACGATAATAGGATCAAGAAATTAACTTTATGGATTATAACAATAAAAGTTTTTTTTTTAACGAGCACACCTCAGGACAGCATGAAATTTACAACTGCTCTGATGGCTGTGAACATTGTCAAGAGTCTGAAGACGTGGTAAATAAACACACTTTTGGGATAGCTAGACTGGGTGTCTTTTTTAACTGATGAAAGTTGCAAATCTACATCTCATTGGGGGGCATTCACAAAGCACTTTAATCCTACTTTAGCCTCGATTTTTATCCCCCGGGTTAAAACGAGAGCTAAACATGGTACTAAACCAGGGGCTAAAAATGTGGGCTAACTTGAGGTTAAGCAATGTCAAACAGATACGTTAAACTCAATTTAACCCACATTTTTAGCGCCATGTTTAGCCCTTGGTTTAGTACCATGTTTAGCACTCGCTTTAACCCGGGGAATAAAATTCAAGACTATAGTAGGGTTAAAGTGCTTTGTGAATGCCCCTCCTTGTTTCTTAATTTTGGAACTGCAGCGCCCGCAAGAACAACATTCGTGGTATCACGAAGTGTACTGTACACCACGTGACAGCACGAATGTTATTTTCCTTTCTCATTTGCTGGCGCTGCTGCTCCAAAAGCAAAATATATGTGGATTTGAAATTTTGGAGGGGATAAGAAGAGTACCTAATATATAGCCATCCGAAAAAATTCAAGTTCAGCACGCCTACGTGGCAACGCCTAAAAACATGCAGAGAGCAGTGGACGTGGGTACATTGCTTCGGGAAAAAGAGATTGTATTTTTTTTAAAGCATACCGTACAAGAAAATTTTAATACAAGTCAAGGGTACTTTCACCCTGTAGTTACCGTATCAAAGGTTAATGACATTTAGTTCTTACTACTATAGCAATGAACTGCAATGGACCAAAGCCGGAATTTAAAAAAAATATCATACAACTGCTATGTTATAGAGAGTGAGACTAATGTACCCTTCCAACTTACTACTATTTTTTTTTTAATTGGCCGTCATTCAGTCAAATAACAAGCACGTTTATTACAACTTGACTCACTTGATTATTTAAAGAGACGACGTGCTCTGCTCTGTAAAAATTTCAATTGATAAATAATTTTAACGTATAAATAAAAAATGGAAAGAGCGTTCAAAATCAATAAAATATTGGAATATTATTTATTATGATACAATTAAAAAAAATGCACAAAAATCAACCTGGGAAGTAGAGTTGAAATATAAAAAAATAAAAACGTTGTCTGCAACTAAACGCCATTCAGTTATTAACAATGCTATAATTATATTACATGCGAGTACAATATAAGACACTGGATTCTAGATGGCTCTATTTAAGCCCATATGATATACCCATGCATTTATTCAATTTTATTTGCAAAATTATTAAAGCATAAATTGAGTCAAGAAAACTTTACTTGATGATTGGTACATTCTGGGAGTGTTTTTTTTTTAACTAGATCACATAAAAAAAAGAGTAAGGTCAATTCATGTGTTTTGATAAACTGTCCTATCTATATATTTATGTGGAAACTATCCAAATGTGATTCCATTAAAAAACTAGAATAGAAGACAGCGTATTCATGCAGACAAATCCTTGCATTATTTTTTCAAAAATTATAAGTTAACAAATTGACAGCTAACTATTAAAGTGTCAAAAATTGTTACAAATTTTTAACTAATGTTTATACAATTTAGTAGTTTACTTGTCATTCAAAATTTCTAATATTTCTATTTATAAACAGTATAATTTAATTTCTTTTAACAAAATGAATGAACTAGAAATAAAAAAGTGGTTTTAACAAAGAAAGGGAGTTGTAAATAAAAACAAGATCAATTGTTAAAAGTTGGCACTCTTTCAAATCTCTTGCTGGACCAATAGGTCATCAAAAAGCAGCATCTCAGTTTTTTACAACCTTCTCAGACAAAGACTTATTAAATTAATGTACAAAACCCCTTAAGCTTTTTATCCACTCTCTTTGAATACTAATGGACGAGGAAATGTATTGAAAATTTTTCACTGCATAATTTCTTAAGTTTCTTTATAATTATTCCCTTCACTTGAAATTTCTACAAGAAAACATTTAATGTTTCATCACTTTAAAAGTAAATACAAAATTATATGATGAATCTTTAAAATTTTAGCTGTATATTTTATTCACAGGATATACTTTTCTGATTTAACAAGAAAATTAAATTGGTCATTATTATAATAGTTAATGTTTGAGATTTTCGAATTTTTTACTGTACTCATTTTATTGGAAATTATGTTTAAGTAATCTTAAATTCTACTTGTTTTGTGATACATTTATGGAACAATTTACTATTTGTTATTATATTTTCACTGATGAACGCTGAGTGTATTTATATTTAAGTAATATATATACAATACATACTGAATGTTATTTATTTTACGCCGGAGACAAAACTCCCCAACTTGATGGGATTATAGCTCTGTCATTTATTGAGCAAATCTATAATATAGTTATAAAACGTACGTTACTTCACAGTATAAGTAAAACTGAAAGTAAAATTTTGCTTCACAAAATATGTAAGAGTGAAATAACTTCTCATTGTTTCTGAATTCACGCTCATGCTTTTACCTTAGAGTGACTCGATATAACCAAAAATGCCTCTCACTTTCTTTCATCTCCACGTCATTACGCTTCATTTTTTCTTTACTAAATTAACAAAAAAACAGGAGTTTTTAAATGATATTGACTTTGTTTTCTGTTTAATTGTCCGTAAGCAATTGTTATAAACCTTTCATTTTGTGTGTGAATTTTAAAATCAATACATGGGAAGTTGAGCAGAGAAATTCCATCATGTTTTTTTTATTTCGTATATTTTCTTAAAAAGAAGCGTATATAATATTGCCTATGAAATTATTTTAAAAGATAGAACTATTATAATATATATAATATGCTTTTAAGGCTGAAATTTTTGCTATAATATTGAAGCCTAAAATCGAGCATTAAAGAAAACTGTGCCCTAAAAAGCCTTCATTCTTTGTGAATGCTCTCTGAACTCATGTATTGTGATATAAAAAAAAGCTCGATAATGCAGCTTAATAAATCGGAATGATAAGATCTGCCATGACCTCGTTGCTTCAATAAAAGTACAATTACAAAAAGTTACAATAACATTTTTATTGACCTATAGATTGACACTAAAAAGCATCATCTGTAGTTAAAACACTTCTCCACAAACAATAGAAAAACATGAGTTTGACGATACTATTAAACTGATAGTAAACAATAGAGGGGGAAATGGACGAGACACGATTGTCCCCCCGTGTTCGACAGGCTGAATTAACGTGACATCAACTCGAGCGTGAGATATCGCGTGACGTCAGTCAACCGTGTACACAATATACTAGAATTGTTAAGAGTACCTCGTGACGTCATTGAGGAGGTACACTGGGGTTGTAAGAAATACCACGTAACGTCATTGATGATTGGCGTCAAAATTGTGACTATTGAAATTGATGATTTCTTACCATAAAATATTTATAGGGTATTTATTATTATAGGAAGTATTGAGGTAAAAATAATATATTATTTTGTATTGGTTTTGTTTAAAACAACGAAAATATAATAAATATCTGAATAAATTTCATAAAAATGTCATAGATTTATCAACAATATTTAATTTGTGGATACCACACGTGGTTAAAACAGCTATAAATTAATATTAATGCAATGGACAACATACATGAAAATTTTTTATTGCAGAAATGAATAGAGGGTACCAAATTATGCTACTCTGAATTCTTTCAGATTTTTTTGAGACCCAGAACTATTTTTAAATAATTATTGAAAGTGCGGCCACGCCCCCTGGAGGCGTCAATAGGCGTCCAGTCTCTATCCTTTTTATTAAGGCTGCAGGGGTGCCAACTGAAATCACAGGACTTTCAATAATTATTTAAAAATTCGGGTTTGAAAAAAATCTGAAGAAATTCAAAGTATCATAATTTGGTACCATCTATTCATTTCTGCAATAAAATTTTTTCATACATATGTTGTCCATTGGTTGATAAAGAATTCGGAATTCGGCGTGTGCTCAAAATAATAATTTATTTTGAGCACACGCCGAATTCCTCTCCATGGGGTATCCTGAAGAAGCTTGTAATATAAACAACGTACATGCATGCATATATCTTATTGAAATAATGAATGCATAAAATATACAATACAAAATTAAACAAATTTCGATTAAATATCGTATTGTAATATTATTTCTAGTCTAATAAATATACATAATACTAAATAAAAAATTCAATTTGTTTACTATAAAATTATTTTTATTATATATGAAGAGCTACTGAAGAATTTAATTGAATAATTTACTACATTGTAAAGTAGTAAAAGGAAACTGCGAATCACGGTGATGTATTCATGAAATGAACTGTAGATTAAGTTCAAACGACCAATGGTAACAATGAAGAAAAAGTGAGTTCGAAGCGCACATCAGGGAGAAAGTAACAAAACATAAAAGGCCTTCGAGCTCACCCAAGTGCAATGTCATACGATAAATATGCAACCATGAGTGTACTTGCATTACCGGATCTTAACATTATAATGTAAATTTTTAATACTGATTAAAATAAATGGTATGGAAAAAAAGGTTGGAAGACTTTCTTTCAATTAACAATTCGTACTACACACTTATTCCCGTATAATGGTACTCACCCTATTTAAATAACATGATTTAATAAACAACCTGTGTATTTGCATATTTACCGGATCTTAACATTATAATTTTTTTTTATGCTGAAGAGACTTGCGTTTTTAAAATAAAAAAATTGAGTACATAATTCCCAAATAATGGCACTCACCCACATTTAAAAAAATGTAAGTGAAGTGCCATTATGGGAGATAATATTGTACTGGAGTTTCTTTCTTTCTGTACGTTTTATAAAAGCTGAGTTTCTCGAACATGCGTTAACACGAACTTATTATACAGTTTAGAATTTTTTAATATACAAATTTAACAATATCTACTACTAAATTTGATGCAAAAAATTGTCAGGCTATAAATAAGTTCCATGTGATAACTGCACTTCTATATAAAGTGACTTCAAATATTTTATGTGCATTTGTCAACTGCTATATCTCGTTGAATGGTTCCTTTTACTTCAAATTCACATCTGTTTATTATAAGTATACACGTATATAATATTTAATTTATTTCAATTTATCATGTATTATCTTGATTATAATTTAAAATTAATTTTTATTTATTTACTTATATCACATTCTATAAACTTGATTAGAAGACTACTACTGTCCTATTAAATAAAAATTATTATGTTCGATAAAGATATTAAACCCCCCTAATATTTCATACACATAGATAACAAAACACTAGCGGTAATAATAGATGGCAGTGGTAATCAATTGGATTCGAAATTGCCTGAGGATTGTGCTGTCATTGTTGCCTGGAGGCCGCGGGAAGGCCACAGCTGCTTTCTCCAGAGTAATTACTGGACGATTTAGTTCCGTACTGAGGACGTAACATGTGTTGTCACATTTTTTACGTTCTTTTTTGTTGATGTTTTGCGTAATCATTTCCCTTCGAGTCATGACTTCATCACCTTCTTATAATGCACTAATTATTCACGTCTGGAAATTAAATTGATTTTTAATTCAATTTATTACAATATTTCAAAATGATCATTCTCTTTAATATTATTATTGATATATTTTCATTAAAGTACCAAAGTATTATATTGTGATACAATGATAATTACTATACTGTAATAACTTTAAAACAGAAACGAAAATGTGAATTTTGACTTTTTTTTTTCTTCATAGTTCATATAACGATTTAACTTATTTAATTATTATTTATATTTGATAACAATAATTTGCTTCCGATCACTGCAAAGGGACAATTCATTGCGGTCTAGCACTTAACAGAAACATTATTCTTTTCATTTTATAAATTTTTAGACACAAATATAATTAATATTACAATATTATAATTATTAATGTCTTCTAAATGTAATTTAAAAAGGAAAAAAAGATTTCTTAGAAATTAAAAAGAATTAAAAAATATATATTATTTAATAATGTTTAAATTATAAACGTATTAAAATAATATTTTTATTTTTTTCTTAAAACTTGCTAAAATATGTTGTTGTTTTTTTGTAATTACAAGTACTAATATTTCTCAATGTTTACAGATCACCTGATAAACACCTGAGTCGCAGCTTAAAGAATGAATTTCGACCTAGAAGAAGCTCCGAGCTAAGAGAACACACCCACAACAATGATCATCCCCAGCATTGTTGCCGCTGCCGCTCTCAAGGTTGGATTTTCCATCCTTGGGACCGGATTATGGACCTTACCACTTCTCATCGTCGGTCTTGCTTACTACCGATATGACGTCATGGACCCTGAAGGACGACCCTTTGACCGTCCTAACATTCTTCCAGAGTACGACTTTGTGGTGATTGGTGCCGGTTCAGCTGGTGCCGTAGTCGCCAGTAGACTCAGTGAAGTGCCCGAGTGGAAAACTTTATTGTTAGAAGCAGGAGGACAAGAAAATGAAGTTTCTGACGTGCCTTCGTTAGCTGCGTATTTACAATTAAGTACGTTAGATTGGAAATATAAAACAGAACCAAATGGTCAAGCATGTTTAGCAATGAATAATGGACGTTGTAATTGGCCACGTGGTAAAGTTTTAGGTGGTTCAAGTGTACTTAATTATATGTTATATGTACGTGGTAATAAACGTGATTATGATCATTGGGAAGAATTAGGTAATCCAGGTTGGGGTTATGATAATGCATTATATTATTTTAAAAAATCAGAAGATAATCGTAATCCATATTTAGCAAGAACACCATATCATTCAACCGGTGGTTATTTAACAATACAAGAAGCACCATTTAGAACTCCATTGGTTATTGCTTTTGTTAAAGCAGGTACAGAAATGGGTTATGACGAAAGAGATATAAATGGTGCTCAACAAACTGGATTTATGGTAGCACAAGGAACATTAAGAAGAGGTTCTAGATGCTCAAGTTCAAAAGCATTTTTACATCCAGTAAGAACACGTAAAAATTTACATGTTGGTATGTTTGCACAAGTTACAAAAATATTAATAGATCCAATAACAACACGAGCATATGGTGTTGAATTTGTTAGAAATGGTAAAAGACAAATTGTGAAAGCAAGAAAAGAAGTTATATTAAGTGCTGGTGCTGTAACATCGCCACATTTATTAATGTTATCCGGTATAGGACCAAAAGAACATTTACATTCACATGGAATAAGAACTATTGTAGATTCCCCAGGAGTTGGTTCAAATTTACAAGATCATGTTGGAATGGGTGGTTTAACATTTCTTATTGATAAACCATTAGCAATAGTACAAGATAGATTAAATGCAATACCAATTACAATGAATTATGTATTAAATGAAAGAGGTCCAATGACATTATTAGGTGGTGTAGAAGGTTTAGGATTTATAAGAACACCATTAGCACAAAATTTAAGTTATGATCATCCAGATATACAATTTCATTTTGCACCAGCTTCAGTTAATTCAGATAATGGTGCTAGAGTTAGAAAAATATTAGGATTAACAGATACAGTATACCGTACTGTTTATAAACCTATTGCAAATAAAGATGCATTTACAATTATACCATTATTATTAAGACCTAGATCTAGAGGTGTTATTAGATTAAAAAGTTCTAATCCATTTAAATATCCATATATTGATCCTAATTATTTTGATGAACCATTTGATTTAGCAACATTACGAGAAGGTGTTAAAATTGCAGTACAATTAGGTTTATCAAGAGCTTTCAAACAATTTGGTACCAGATTACATAATATTCCTATGCCTGGATGTGAGCAACTTGACTTTGGATCAGATGAATACTGGGAATGTTGTATTAGACATTTTTCAATGACAATTTATCATCCTGTGGGGACAGCAAAAATGGGACCGCCTTCAGACGGTATGGCAGTGGTAGATCCTAGGCTAAGAGTGTATGGAGTACAAGGGTTGAGGGTTATTGATGCTTCAGTCATGCCAACTATTGCAAGTGGTAACACAAATGCACCTGTGATTATGATAGGTGAGAAGGGTTCTGATTTAATTAAGGAAGATTGGGGAGTAGGCTTAAAATCTGGTGAAAGATATAACTAATTTTAAGGTGAATTAAAATTACAATATAAATCTGGCCAAAATATCATAATTACCCTTTTATTGTTCGTTCTCAATTATAACAGTACACTGTATAACAAATTCACCCATTTGCAGGTTTATGGCATATTGAACTATTTTAAATAATGTTGGTTTTGAGAAAACAATGGGGGACATTCACAAAGCACTATAACCCCCACTGTAACCTCAATTTTTATCCCTGGTGCTAAACCAGGGGCCAAACATGGTTTAGCACCAGGGATAAAAATCGAGGCTAAAGTGGGGGTTAAAGTGCTTCGGTAATGTCCCCCAATGTGTCCAAGAGTATTTTCTTCTTTAGAAACAATTTTATTCGAGCAATAATTTTATTAATTTATTACTTTATTTTGATTATATTATTGAAAAAAATGCTAAGCATCTACAAAACAAAATTTTGAAATTCCCACAGTAAATTTTTTAAACAAAATTTAACAAATGTGAAATAAGTTAAAAATTGTACATAATTCAAATAATAAAATATATATTATAAATATTTAAATAATTCTTTCAAAACAATGAAATTTTTCTATAATTTTGTTCTATTTTTCTACAGTAAAAATTATGAAAATTAAATTCATAATTAATGTACCAAAAGTATAACGATTAATAATTTGATAATCGATATAAAATGCTAAAAAAAAAGTTGAAATGAGCAATAAAAATAAACGTACTGTGTTTGTGATATTGTTACTTTAAAAAAAAATGTAATACAAAATCAGAAGAAAATTGTTGACCAAAACTGTGGCCAAAATATTATACATAAATTTTAACGAATTTTTATGTAATCAGGCCATAACAATTGAACTCAAATACTGTAATTGTTCATGCCTTAATATACTGTATATATTTATATATTTGGCTATATAAAACATACAGTAAACATACCCACCTTTAATACTAAAATGTTAGTGATAAATTAATACTGTATTTTTTTAAACAATATTCACCTCAATATTTGAAATTTATTTTTTATTCTGAAATTATTTGTTACCGAACAGCCTGCATGACATTTCTTCATTGAATTTTCATTACAAGTATTTTAATTTTGTATTTTTTCTCAATATTATTTAGAAGAAAGACAAACGTCATGGCCATGCAACGTCTTTCCCCACGCTTGCGTGTTAAGTATTTGCATGACTATGACGTCACAGCATTTTGCAGCCGGATTTTAAGGGTGTTAGAAAGTTTTAAAAATATGCAAAACATCAAAGAAAAAATCGAGGTCCTTTATTCAAATATGAAAAAAAAAAATAATAATAATAATAATAAAAAAAAGCCACACAGGTTGTTCAGTTTCAAATTAGTTGTTAACTAGCATGATAATCTGCATGATATTGATGCAGGATTTAAGTTAATTGTACATTATAGCTCCTATTATTATGAAAAAATATTGGTGTCAATTTAAAGCAGTAAATTCTGCTTATTATGCCATGATATGCATGTATGACTTACATAAAAAGTTACCATTAGTTTTAAGAACATTATACATATATGCAGCATCATAAAATGTACATTGCTTATGGTAAGATTTGATAGCATTATATTGATTATATTGTCACTTATATTCTTATGTGTGTGGATGAAAATTTGCTTCCGGTTTAGTTTAATATAATCAATCTAGTCTTGTCTTTAGATTTAATAACAACAGTTTCATCCGATTATTAAACAGTTAAATATCAAATTAATTTAATATTAATAGTTGAATACAATGCATTGATAATCGAAAGTCTATCTGTTTTAGCGTTAAAATAGGGTTGTTTACCCTTTCTAGAACCGATTCTGTTTAGCAATTGAATTAAATATTTTGATAGTATTTCTCAAATTATGGAATAACAATGAAATAGTCTGTTTAAAGATACCTCTTAACTTATACCTAATAAGATTTATATAAATTTTATCAATTATAAAAATATTAAATATGATTATTAATTTTAGATTTACAGGAAAACTCCCTAACATGCATGCCATCAAATAAATTAAACTTTATGTAATCGTTTCATAATTAAATTTTGATAAATGAACTTCATCAATGTATTTTTTTAATATTTTTAATAAATAGAAATTTATAACAAGATTTAATTTTAATTTTCCATGTTCTATCAATAATTGAATAATATATATATAGCAGATAAAAAATAAATCATAACTAAAAAAAATCCTGTACATATTATATTAGTGGCAACAATAAAAAAACGGTTGTAATATATATTAGCAAAAAAATAATTAACAATTAATATGTTTAATAATTATACTTTCATAAAATGTTTTGTTGATTCATAATAATGTTAATTAAGATCAAAGACTTTTCAAGACTTATGACTTAAATGGAGCTTTTGTTGAAACGACAAAATTTATTTTAACAACTCAATCAATGATGTCGCCACCATATTATGTATTTTAAAGTAGAGATAACATGTTAATGTTAATAAAAATCCCAATTCATAAAAGTTATGAACAAAATTTAAAATGTTCTCCTTTACATACCTTATCAGTACGTAAAATATCAGGTATACAAAAACGAGCTAGTTTTCGAGTTGTTAATTTTTAAAGTTGACTAATTTAACATGGAGAAATAGAACTTCCATGTTAAATTAGTCAACTTTAGAAATTAATAATGGAGAAATGGAACTTCCATGTTAAATTAGTCAACTTTAAATATTAATAACTCGAAAACTTGCTCGTTTTTGAGTACCTGATATTTTACCTGCTGAGAAGGTATGAGAACATTTTAAATTTTTTTCATAATTTTCATGAATGGGAGTTTTATTAACATTGGGCGTGTTATCTCTACCTTATTAATGTGGTGAATAATGTAGACACTCTAAACAAATTATTTGAAACGTTCATATCTACAATATAAACAAGTTTATTGTATAGTCATGATTCTAGTCTAGTATGATCTTTGGTTGATACCTTCATTTTATATATCTACATTTTGACATTACTATGATATTATACATTGTGGAATTTCATCAAACCCATGGAAAATTAATTATTAACAACAAAAAACAAATGCTTATTGCCAATTAATGTATCTCATACATATGTTAATAAATGTATTAAATTGCTCTGTATAATATTTTTGCCAAATTAAATTTTAAGTTCCTTATTTTCTATTATAAATATTATATGTAAATAATTATATAGTCATTATTATTCTATTATTTTTGTTATGCTCAATCATGTTTATTTGTGTATAACATGTTAATATTGTAAATAATTATTTGTAATTTTTAATAAAATCCAGGTAAAATAATTATTTTGTAAGTATATCGTATTTTTCCTACAGTCTATAACAATACCTTATAAATTTATATAAATGTACAAATTTCAAAATCAGAATTTAGACAAAAGAAACTGAACAAAAAAACGCTTTGACGACATGCAAATGTATAATGATGTCACATTATTGAAAATTAAGTTGTCTTGGCTTGTAATTTTAAAGAAGCTCTAATGTTTGTTCGTGAACCCCTGCTCAGACTGCAGTTTCTGCACTCGATCGACCTTATTATATGTCCAGTATACGTAAAGAAGATGTGCATGGACAGTAATCCTACACAGTACAACTTGTACTGTGTAGGATTACAGTACAACCATAGAGCATTTCCAATAAAGGCTCTATGGTACAAGGGTTTAAGAACAGAGCTATACATCAGTCTCATTAGTTTTATGTTTTGTGGCCATGTATTCTCCATACGGATGGACAAACGTTAGTATATTTTACAATTTATGCATTTTTTTTTATTATATTTTAACATCAATAACATCAGTCCATAATAAGTTTATTGATACCAGCGTCCGATGCGCATTTGTTAAACAAGTTTTTTTTTTTGAGGTTAATTTAATATGCAAGAAGTGAGATTTCAAAGCCGAAATTCGGCATTTTAAGGTATTTTTTTCAAGGGCATAATATGCATAATAGTAAAATTGAAACCACGCTTTTAATAGCCATATACATAATCACCAAGGACTGGATTTTTAAGCTGTAACGATTTTTAGAAATTAATAGCACATCAAAACTAATGAAAGATGTCCACGAATCATTCATTTTTATGGCCAAAAATAGCATCTTTTTTACAGCTTAAAAAAGCTTAATTTAGGGTTTACGGCTTAAAACAACAAAATGTGTTTTTTAAGACTTAAAACGCACTCTTTTCGGCTTAACATGCACTTTTTTCACAAAATGCAGGAAAAGTCAATCAATTTTGATATAGTGTGAGGTATTTGGTAAAAAAAAAGTTGTATAATGCCCCGACTTTTCTCCTCATGGTGGCTCTAGTTACTATGGTGCACTTACGATCGCCAATTTTCAACTTTCGCGCGTAAATTTGTCCAATTTTTATCCAATCATCGTGCGTAATTGCTTTCACGTGACAATAATTTAGGTATTTACAAATGTAAATTCTATCGTAAATAATATTTTAAACATATTTTATGGTATTTTCTTTGCAAATATGCAATAACAACCAAAAAGCCGTATCAGGCTTAATTAAGCGCTTAAATTAAGAGGTTTTTACAGCTTAAAAATCCAGTCCCTAATAATCACCTATTTGGCACTTTAGTAACTAGGGCATAGAGCTTAATAATAAACTTTATTTTAATGCTAATTATATACAACAAATATAATTAAAAAAAGTATAATTAAAAAGAGTATATATTTAAAAAATTTAATTTAAAAAAATAATAAACTTTAATTTTATTTATAAGTTTATATTATAAAGTAATATTCTTTTGTCAGTAACATCAATATAATACAAAGCTAAGCACACGTCATAGTTATATATAATTGCTAAATTACGTATTCCAAGCGCGTTCAAACTGCACAACTGATCTACAACTTACGTCACTGGGAAACACGATTCCACGTAATCTGCACGACGCAAAGATTGCTCTGAACACGACGATACACTCTCCTTTTAAATAAAAATATACGATCCGGCTATACATGGACGGATCGGAAATTTATTTTTTTAATGGAATGTACAGTGCTGTCAACTGCTATGTAGCAGCCGGAAGATGTTTGTATATTTAATTATTTACAGTAAAATTGTTATGGTTAATGGGTTGAATGAATTAAAAAAAATCAATACGTTTCTCCAAGACAGACATGCAGAAATGCAAAGACGATTTTGATACTAATTATTTTCTCATCTTTAAATTTGAAAAGTTTTGTTACAGCACAGTTCAGAATGTTGTACTTTTAGCTTCTATATTTACCTATTAATTCTATACACAGATATTTCATTATATAGCTTGGATGATATTTGAACTTGAGCTAGCAAAACTACAAGGCACCTTCTATGCATAATATTATATAACAATTTTCAATATAAAGTGCTAAGCCCATGACTATAAAATTGTCTAAGATCTAAGCTAAAGTAAAATCAAAGTAATTTTTTTTTTATTAATTTGTTATTTACAGTACACTCCAATAAGAGTAAGGAAGGAAAATTTTGCACTTCCGGCTACGACAGTTAAGTATGTTGTTGAGATGTAACATCGTAGTACTTGACCGCTGTAGAGGTTTGCAAATTATATAAACACGTGGGGATATTCCATAAACTGGGAGGATCGTATGCATCCTTGAACTTGCTGCATGAGGGTCATTGAGTGAATAATGTTACTGCATTTAACTAAATTGCAATATTCAAGGTTGAGGTGTAACAACACATCGTGGTAAACAGGTGATTAATCACTTTAACTCTGTGTCAATAGACAATGAATATTAATTAGCCTTAACACTTACATTACCAGGGGGGAAGGGCATTCCGACCCGTAAATATCTTAAAGCGTGAGATTCGACACGACACCCCCCCTCCCCTCCTTTTGTAGAGCGTGTGACAAAAAAGTACCTTGGTAATTGCTATGATTAATGCTATATTTTTTATAGGAAGTGTGAATGGTATTTACATTAAATTCGTAATGTACTCAATATTTACATACATGTCCAACTTATGTCTAACAACTCCTGGCATACCCCAACCTTGGAATACCATACATATTTGTGATCGACCACTTCAGATATCAAAGGCCATTCTGATTTATTCATTGAATTAATTAATATAAAACTATAAAACATAATATTTTAAATAATTTAATCTAAAAATTAAATTATAATATGAAAAAATAAGTTCAAATCAAAATTATAATTTTAATATAAAATTAAATATAAAACTATTAAATTAATATTTACTGTATTTTTTTTTTTTTGCAAAATTACCATAAATTAAGCATTTTATTATAGTTGACTAATGAGTTTTTTATATTTATTACTAATTTAACTAAACTTTCACTTAAAAGCGTCCTTTGATCATCATCTTCATTGAACATCAATAAAATATTCTCACGACTCTTCATATTTTTTTTCAACAATTTACCAAATTATATGCACACCGATTTACTCTCACCGCGTTAGCATGTCACCGAGAGAAAGGAGGAAATTCACGAAGAACTCTTACGGCTAATGTATACAACGTTGTTTTGTGATGGTAAAATTATTAAACATTGTAATTGTTTTCTCCCTTAGGTGTTAAATTAGATAGCAAACTTAAAACGTAGCACATTGTATTTCCGTTTATAAAAGTATTAATAATATGGTAATATTATACTTGAAATTATTTACAATTGTAGTAATTATAATAACTTATTTCCTGTTTGAAGATAATAATATAGATTTTTAGTAAAAGATATTTACTTTTTATAAATTATTAATTATTATATTTTATAAATATAATTATACAGGAAAAATTTGAACATTTTTTTTATTAGCATGCAGCGACCTCGAATTCACATGATGTCAATGGTTAGAATGCAGTTGTCAAGTAAAATATATTTAATGAAATGTAAATAAAACATATTGAAACTAAATTTCATTTATTTTATGAAACGAAACAAAAAATTTACCAATTATAAACATTAAATTTATGAGATGGAAATAAAAATATAATAACTGAAATCTCATAAATATGAATTAAAATTACGTTCTAGCGATATTTTTAGTCCTGAACGAGCAGATCGAGTAAATTAAAAAAATGTCAATTACAAAATCCGTGGTGAAATGAAGGACTCGAAGTGGAAAATGTTAATTATAGCGAGAAATTCAATTACAAATGGTTGGGAACTATATAAATTTTACTTCATTCAACCATTAGTGGTTTCGTTATGGAATCATCGAATTAATTCAATCAATATTCAATTATACGCGATGTTTGCGTTTCGCATCACTTTCGTTTCGCATCGTTTTGATTTGCTCACTTGGGTCTCTATAATTGCAGCAAGTCAATACCCATTTACAGACGTTTAAATCAATTACAATTAGATTTATAATTTAATTAATTTTACATCGATGGCACACCGTTGTCCTAGAATGATGTGACATTAAAATTTGAGGAGATTTCATTATACATTCCGTAATTAATTTATTTCCCCTAAGTTACAAAAAAGAAATGTAATACCATAAAAAGGGTGCCGATATTAGGAAAATACAAAATCACAATTCTGCCGTTTTGGTACCCTCAGTAATAATATTACATATCGTCGCCTCAGAATAGAAGTGCCCTAAGCACCACGAGGTTTTGATGCTTAGGGTACCTATATTCTGATACCTTATATCTTAAAAAATACAGTTGCAAAAAGAGTGACAAAAAATTCATAAATAGATAAAAATCCTACCAAATTTATTGGAGTTTTTACGTACATTCAACGTTCTAATAATAATCCTGTAATCCTGGTGCAAAAATCAATCTGGTTTTGCATAATCGTTTCATGCAAAGAGCAAGTACCTTAATATATACTGACGTTACTGACGAATAAATTTTGTTGCAATTACATAACTTATGCTACATATTTACTGAGCACATTTATACTAAATGTATTTTAATTTATTTTATTTATTTATTTTTATTTTTCACCCAAGTTACAAAAAAGAAATATACATTGTAAAAAGGATTTGGATATCAGCAAAGCACTATAAGCACTATTTCACATATGTGGCTGCTACTTACAATTAAAAATACAGCAATAAGCTAATGTCATGTACTAATGCTAAATGCTCTTGATCAATTCTGAAGTGACGACATATTATATCTTACGTAAAGTACAAAAAATATACTATTTTTTTTCAATTATCAAACCTGTTATATTTTTCTAAATTAATAAAATTCATAAACACGATAATAAAACTCATATATAAGTGGTAATAATAATAAGAAATTATACTAATCATTGGGAAAAACAAGTGTATATAGTTACATAAAGGTGACCTGTTTATAATGACCAATACGTCTTGAGGATATAAATGCAGGTAAAAAGGAAGAAGTGCATAAATTATTAGTGTTAACAGTAGGCGGAGGAGACAACTTGGCAAAGTCAAGGTAAAGAGTAAGGTCGACCAGTGATATCATGCGTCTTTAACAATTCCTGCAGGCTGCGGGAAAAGTACTAGCACAATTACGACATTAATCGGATATCATGTACGTAAAATAATTATATCATATATCAATTAAATATTCTTGTTTTGTAAGTTTTTTATGTAATTTTGTTAAGTTTCATCATGAAAAAATCTGTTATTTCTATAACTTATTGGAAAAAAATTATTACCACATAGATATTTACAGTACTTACGCATTATATTGTTTAGGGAGGAAACGAGCAGACATAAAATAATACCTGAAGTTATTGCATTCGTTCGTTTTAGTTTCGCATAAAAAAAAAATCTGTTAATAACAATAAGTTAAATTTATCATGCTTCTCTAAATTCATTTTGAAATTACTAACAAAATAATTATGGTTTCACATATTTTTTGTTATTTAATTAAAAATGGGTTTTAAATATTTCCTTATATGGGAGTTCCAAATAATCTACAGGGACAGACAACGAATTGGTTTTGAACTTGAGCCTAGCATAACTACTGTACTTATTTTTATTTATTTATTTATTTATTTATTTATTTATTTATTTATTTATTTATTTATTTATTTATTTATTTATCTATTTATTTTCTTTAATAATTTTGTGCAATTTCATTAAATAATTTCAGGGTTTATGGTAAATTTTATGGAGAATGTAAAAAATAATAACAGGCAAATTTTAATTTATTAAAAAAATATTAAAATTATATTGCAAATAATATTTATATTTAAAAAACAATTTAAAATTAATACATTATTAAAGTAATTAAAAATAAAACTGTATATTTTTTTAATAACCATACATTCTACCACAGTATTTCCTATAGTAATTTCCCATATTTAACAGTACATTGAACGTATCTCACGAGTTTTCCTGACGATCGGTACAAAAGTTCAATGGAATTTTCCAAGGATCTGCAGTAAAAAGTTATTAACTTCAATGCACCTGGCAGTGCGATAAATGTAACCTCAATCATGGCAGATATTTTTTTTTTACTGATGGATGCATCACGATGCTGCCACGAGGATATACATACTTTGTTATTTATGGTCGGGATGGAGTGATTCAGTCAGCTTACCTGAAATCATAAGAAATAAGAAATGGTTAGTAAAATATAGTTATAATGCAAATATAAACAATTGAATATTAAATTATTGAATAACTTTGAAGTTGTATGAAAATTGCTATATATTACTTTTAACGGTTTACACCATAATTACTGATTGTGTTTTTGTTTTTATTCAGTAGAAATTGTAAAGCAATACGTGGATAAGAAAATATTAATAATACTATGATGTAACCTATTTAGAACACGATTTAATCCCCAATTTTGGTAGTAAATTTAAAAACCATGCACAATTTTACTTAGTCCTTCGTGAATACACTCTTGAGAATTTTAATTTATAGTCACTATAGTATATATTATATGCTTTCTTCAATTGACTGTCAAGCATGCTGGAATTTAATTAATTTATTTTAGATGAAACAAATCACTATACTAAATTCATATTTATGATCGGGCGCGTTACACGACTTCAGGAAGTTATCCAGATTTCTCACTAACCAATGTTTAATGTCATTGTATTAGACTGGCACTAACCGCGGTTAGTGAGAAACCTGGATAACTTTCTGAATATCTCTTTACTCTTTAGTGAATCGCTCCCGATACTTCTATTTTTTATTTTCATTATCATGTATCATTTCACAATTTGTAATTTTAATATCTAAATCTTTTTTTTTTCTTTTCAAACGGTTTGATCTTATTATTTTTATTTTAAAATATAATGTTCTACATGCACTCATAAAATACTACTACAGTATAGTATTCTGCGAATAACAGTTAACAGCATCAATATTTAATATTGAATAATAATTCATATATATTCTATAGTTGCTATTGAAAAACAAAATTTAAAAAATAGGCTATGGTGTAATTTAATTACATGCACGCTGCAGTCAGTCGACTTGTTGTAACTAGTTGTAAATGTATACATTGATATTTAACCAGGACAAGGTCTGATATTTCTGTGTTAAAAGAATGCACTCACAATGCAAATGCATTAGAAACGAGCAGTAAGTTTCTTACAAAACAAGAACTTTAAGTGGAGACATTATTGATAATGAGTACTTTCCTTTTCTCTTCGTTTTAAATTTGAATTTAAAACAATTGATGATGGTGTTAACTTTTCAATTCAACTGTTTGCATAGTATTGTCATTATAATAAAAAATACCGGTGTTGTATTGGGATCAATGTACTCGCCGATCTCCTTTCCAATAATTCAGTCAGAATTAATATTTTAATATCATAATATTCATTTTTTTATATTATTGTTACAAATTATAGTCAAAATGTTTAAAAATTGTGCATATAATATTCAGACTATCAAACTGTTGTGATAAGGAATACACTGTATAAAGCTCATGTCAAAAATGTAAATATCTGGTTTTGAAAGTGACGGTTTCAATTATTAATCAGGATATTATTAAAAAAAAAACACAATTTTAATTCTAAAATAGGATTAAAAAGCAGTACAAAGAAAGTAATAATTGACAGTAAGTGTCTCAGGTACTTGTTGTAAGGAGAGCACGTCTGTGTCACTCGTAATAAAGTCAAGAAGGAAGAAGGGTCCTTATGTTAACCCAGGTCCTAGCTAAGTCAAGTCGTCATTAAAATGTGCTCTCCTCGCGGAGGTAAATGAAAGTGTTGAGAAGTATTCGTAATGTTTTTCTTTTTATCAAGGGGATGATACAGCAATAAAAGTGAATTTTATTATCAAAAGAAATAGTTGACAGTCGAATAGAAAGCTGTCATATTGTTTTAAGGGCATTAGGTGTAGCACCGGTAGTTGGCAACACTGACGAATCTTCACCATGTTAATTTTTTATCCTTGCTCCTCGGAGTAATTTTTATGCTAGAGCTAAGCTGATTGCTGTAGTATCAAGATAATTAGTAGCCCAAGTGCACAATTTGGCTAAATAAAGCCTGATTTAAAGAAAAGTATTTGTTAGTAATTTTTTAAATTTACATGCATTTTTCTAAAATATAAAAAAAAAATTCTTTAAATCAGGCTTTATTTAGCCAAATTGTGCACTTGGGCTACTAATTATCTTGATACTACAGCAATCAGCTTATATAGCTCTAGCATAAAAATTACTCCGAGGAGCAAGGATAAAAAATTAACATGGTGAAGATACGTCAGTGTTGTTAACTACCGGTGCTACACCTAATGCCCTTAAACGGTACTTTTTTTTTTCAATGTATAAAATAGATTTACAATGTATGACCGAGTCTTTTTTTACATACACAATAAAAAAATAAGCAAGAATTAGACTTTTATTTCTATATATTGAATCACGCTGACAGTTTAGTAAAGAAATTATACCTATTTTATTTTAAATTTTTTAAGATTTTACACTTCTTTTTTCAATTTTTTAGTTTGTGATGAATCAAAATTAATATTTTCCTTATTTAATAATGTCACCTGTATATACTGCATGAATCGATTGTATATGAAAAGAGATCTATTTTTTTAATAAAGGGAGTACCATAAATTTTTATACATTTTCAATATTACACGTTACAATTCACAAAAAAAAAAATAATTTTTTAATTCAGTAAATATTTTATAAATGTACTAATTTGATAAATTGCTCCTGGAAGTATTTAAATATTCAACTAAAATGACATGTTACACACACACGGAAATAAACCAGAGACAAAAAGAGGGTGTAACTTTTAAACAAAGTACTTAGGTACTTCATCACGGAAACTTTGATCATAGTGGGCTCAACGAGATTTGAAGACAATTGAAGGTGTGTTACTACCTTGAATTACTAATCTTTAATACATTCTTATATTTAAACTTCCTACTACAAAGCGACCTTGTCAAATTTATTACCCTATGAAGTTCGGCAAACCTGCCAAACTTTAAAGCATAAAAAGTTGCCTATATTTAAGGGGTTAAATTTTTTTTTTTATTATGTCATTTAGGTTAATAAAAAATTAAGTAACAATTTATCAGTCATCAAGTATTACTTGAGCAGGGTCAGATGTATAAGATATTGTGACCACATTCCTATTTTATACAATTTATAAGGTCAAAAATAAAACATGAACCTTCAAATTAAATTGTAATTGAAGTACTTGAAATTTATATTGTAATAAAAATGTAATAGTTATTATATCAATTCACTAATTTATATTAAATAATTGACCTTGCATAAACAGTTTCAAAGTAATGTAAGTTGTATTGATTGATTGACAATATTGAAATGTATGATATCATCAAATTGTAATTGATTAAGCAGTTAAAATAGAAATAAAAGTAGCCATTAAATTAAACAATAAAGAGATCCATCATCACAACACTAACAGAATATTGCACATTACTCAATGAATTATTGTTTTATTAAATACATTATTATATTGTGTTGTAATTTTTTTAGAACTGTAATGATAATTCAAAACCTTTAAAGAAAAATCAATAAATTAACTACTAAAGAAAAATTATAAGGTTTGTTAAAGTAAAGGGTCTATCAGCTGTTGGCAAAAAAAAAAAAAAAAAAAAAATTAGTTATTATTTTCTAAAAATTATAAATAGATCAAAAGTGGTTCTCCATACGGAACCGAAATCCAAAATACTCCATCTCACATAGGTTCTCCAGAAGAAAATTCCAAAGTCAGAGAGAACACGTCATTTAACATGGGCCTTTACGTGAAAATGACACTCGAATATCTCGAAAAAATACACCGTTACTTTAAATAAGAAATATATTTTTAAAAAAAATAAGACCAAGTACCAACATTAAAAACAAATTACCAATTACGTACAAATTAACTTTATAAAAATTACATCTTTTTATTTAATTAAATTTCTGTTTCAAGTGTCGCATGAAAGTGACACATCTCGATAGCGCATTATCTCCATCTGTCACAAAAGGTGTTGATATGACCTCGAAACGAGGCGATGCGCTCACTAATTTTTGGTCAAGAATTTTGACAACGCAATCAAAATGAAACTCTGATCCCAATCATAAAACGCCACTTGACTCCATTCATTTATGTAAATGTGAAAATATTTCGCAATAAAAATGCAGTTTCGCATTGACTACCGTAATAATTTCCGTTTACATTTCAATTAAATACTGTTTGTTACTTTAATTTAATCATACTTTTAACTGTACATAATTTTTTGCTATAAAATGTATACGTTTTAAATTGTTCATTACAATGTATGAAAGTATACATGGTATGTATTTTTTTTTTTCACAAATCACTATCTGTTTTCTTTTTTATTACTAATTTAATTTTTACGCAAGATCTACCTTGAAAAAAAAATGTAAATCATGTTTTTATTTTTATAATTAATGCTTAAATTACTTTGTGATTATATTTATTTACGATATATTTGATATGAAGGTTTTCAAGGAACTTTCTACCTGAACAAATTCTACTAGAAGTATAAACATATAATATCTGTGTCAAATTACAATAAATAAACTTTTGTGCAATTACCAGACTTCAATTCTGATACAACGTAAACAATAATACTTTTAAATTTTTGCTTCTATGTGCAGAAACACTACCTATACCTTCAATTATTGTTACCTATGTTTACAAATTATATAGCTATTATAACATCTCTAACAATAGAGGCTTCAAGTCAGCTGATTTTGCGGTGTTCCCACCGTTCTATCTAAACCTATAATGTAAAAAAAAAAAATCGAAATTGCTTTTCTGGCGTTAAAGAAATTTTCAGATGAAAATAAGCCCTTTATTCATTATCAGAAGACCCCTAAATAGGGAGATAGGAGATGGTTTCAAATTAATAGTTACTGAGAAAAAATTATTTTTTTTTTTTAACATGGTGGCTTATGGAGAAAATTTTCCCACCGGGGAACACTTGAAGCCTCTATTAGGACGAGAGCTTTCCTATGTGTATTGCACATTTATTAAGCAAATGAAAGAATGTTTTAGGAAAAGCATTACCTTTCATTTGTTTCTCACGGATAACCACCATTTAGTTGTCATATCTGATATTTTATTGACGCAAAAAAATTATAAAACAGTGCATAGGTGAGAGATAAGACCATTCGCTTACTGCCAAGGTTAATATCTTAATACGTCAAATACGTAAAGAATATTATAAATTTAAAGTCATAACTTCATAAAACATTCACAAAAATGTAATTTTTACTGCAATCAAGGTTAATAAGTATAATAACCAAACAAATTTGTTTTATAATTATCATAATACTTTAAAGATTAATGTCTTATTTTTTATATATTAAACTTATATAATATTACGTGAATTATATCACACTAAGGTTATTTAACCTCCAATACTTCGTGCGGTAATATAAGCTGGCTTTAATTTAACCTTTAAATTAACCGGTCTTTAAATATTTCTTCCTTTACGTCAATTTCTAATATTTAAAAAAAAAATACTCTAGGTAAGCAGGTTGTTGACTATGTTATATTGTTTGAATTTTAATGAATATCAAAGCACATTTTTATGATGAATGGATATAATGTCAAGAGGTCATTGCTAGACGTGTTTTAACCTGCGTAAATTTGTTTTTTGATTGTGTAATTGATAACAAGAATTAGTTACGTATACAAAAAAAAAATGCTCTCATATTTATGTAATTACTGAGTACGAGTACATGCTTTACTAAACGTAATGAGCGCTCTATATTATATTTTTTGTCCATTTGGATCGAGGACACCTTTATTTAAGATTTTTTTTATTTATATATTTTTGAACCCTCCAATACCCTTAAAATTGTGCTGCAAAAACAGTGTTTTTCAAATATGCTTGTGTGTTAAATATTTACATGACCATTTTGATGCCACTATATGATCACATGATGGTATTTAATACGGATCCGTTGATGACGGATAATGTTATTCTTATGAGGCGTCGTCAACAGATACGTATTAAAACAGTCATGTGAACGTATGCTTTGCAGCATCATTTAAATGTTTTTATTTTTAGCTTCTCAACTGAACCCTAGTATAGGGTACTGGCCACAATTAAGTGACTGAATTTAACTTCCCGGCTCTTCGTAGACCCTACTATTGTGGGTCCCTTCCAAACCGGGGCGGTCATGGCCTAAGCAATCCATCCCAGCATTCGCCTGGTTATGACTGAGGAAACCATGGAAAGCTTAGTCAGGATGGTCGGCAATTGATGGAGGATGCCATCAATCACCTCCCGGATGCACGAGTGGGTGTTCTTTAGCAACCGCCACTTGTGAAAAGTTTGGCGGTGCATGGCTGGGATCGAACTCACGACCATCCGATTACGAATCAGAGGCGTATACCACTGCGTCAAGTGCCCGGTTTTTAAATGTTTTTATAGAGGGTATAAAAAAAATCAGGAGGAATTGAAAGTACATTAATTATTATATTATAGGTGATCAAAGTATGCAATGAAAAAAATCATGCAGGTTGTCCATTGCCGAAAAAATTTACTCTAAATTTTATTATATAATAAAATTATTATTAATTAATTTTATTGTATATTAAACATTCAATTAATAATGTTCAACAAATTCTTATGTATTTCAGCTAAATATATAAATTTATATGTTTAACATATAATTATATAAAATATGCATTATACTGTATGCATTATTTAACCTAAAATTTGAAAATCTGACCATATTTTTATTCAAAGTACGACAATTAGCATAATTCATGTACATTTTTTTTATTATTTATTTATTTTAACATTGCAAATTAGAGAAACTATATAAATTTCAAGTTTTTACTATGAATTTCATGAATCATATATAAATAAAATATAGCCTTGAACTTTGAATATGAATAACGCGTATTAGTAAAGAAATATTGTCAAATCTACTACTAAGGTACAAACTTTCTCTTTAAACGCACATAGTATGACGGCACATGCAGTACGTTACAAAAGTTAGAAGAACTCAATAAGAACATTTTAAATATATACTGTGAAATAAGACCACAAAAAAAATTTGATATATTATTCCATGGCATAAACGCTCTGTTGATTCACATCGAGCAATAAATTTATGAGTAACATTACACCAGTTGTCATGCAATAATAGTGTTAATTTTAAATAGTTATTACTTCATTCTTAATGAAAAAATTTTGACTCTGAAATTATATGATGGAGTTCCTAAGAATTAGTTATGAAAATTATGTGTGGTGTAAAACAATTTTAACACCTCAGAAAATAACAATTAGCGTTTTACTATTATATACCTATGACCAACACAATATACATAACGTACTGTTTTTTTATATATAGTATTATTTTTTTTCTTTTTATTTATGTTTAATTATTATTTAATCTGTTTCAATGTATTTGGTTGGAGGTTGGATGGAAGAATGGGTCATTTTGGCTTCAATTTCGCCTCCATATTAAAGACGATTTTATTTTATTATTTATTATTATTCAATATTTATAATAAGACATATAATTAATTATAACTAAAAAAATTAATGAATATATATATAAATATTGATTTTAAAAATAAAAATAATACATTTATCCCATTTGCACAAAAAATAAGTTAATAAATAATGCCATAAATAATTTTTGTTAATGTTAATGTTATTTTATTACAACAAATATTGTGTACAATAATTAAAACTAAAAAAAAAAAAAAAAAAGAAAAATTGAAGGGTGCACGTACAATATATTATACATAATATGTATACATTTAGATAATACCAAACATTATTTTAGTGCCTTACAGTAACCATTTATTATTAAAAGGAGAAGTTGAATAATGATGTAAAAAAATACCACTTGCATAATAGTGAACATTGTTTTCTTTTGTAATTCAAACAATTTATGTCAGAAACAAGTAATTTGACACAAATAGTTCATACAAATAACAAAAACATGTCTGGAAAAAGTCTCGTAATAAAACGTGTGTGGTATCATGTAATGTCCACTAAGTTACCTTATTTTATATACAACTTTGATAATACTTGGGGAGTTTAATTTGGGTCAAGTTGGACTAGTCAGGATCTTCATATAGTCTGGGTATACCTCTGAAAATAAATCTGACCATTACAGTTGGCCTTGTCTCAATACATACATCCACACACTACAAAAACCTGATCTTTTTTTCTCCTTCCCGCACTTTCATCTTCACTTTACAAGAATTTTCCGGTCCTTTTTTTTTCTCGTTATATAAGACAGTCAAAAGGTTATCTATATATTCAATATCAATTGAAGGAATACAACATAATTTTTTATAGCTTTCATTTCAGGGTTAATATCCTTGTAATAGTGAATGTGAATTTTAATATTAAATAATATTTTAATTTCCGTGTTATATCAGAGCAGAGGAACAGTTATAAAACGAACGAACGTGAGGAGCAAAGAAAGTGATTTTATTTTAAGATTTTTTTTTTTTTTTTTTTTCTAGATTATAATAAATGAGACTTTATTAATAACCAAATTTATTTTTTAAGTATGCATATTGCAAGGCTGAAAAATGAACAAATTATTTAATGGTAAGTGAAGGGCTTGAAAATATTAAATCAATAAATTTATTTGCATATTAAAACTATCAGAGCTATTAAAATTTACAATTGCAAAAAAAAAAAAAAAAAAAAAAAAAAAAAAAAAAAAAAAAAAAATGCATATATTTTAAGCTGCAAACTCCGATTTCAAAAAGTAACAGTTTTATTTGAAATAAATTCAGTGTTTAAAAAAAAATAATAATAATTTGAGACTTAGAATTGAAATTCATTAATTAAAATGCGTATTTTATGTAAAAAAATATTTATTTTTATGAACCCATTGTTAAATAATGTTTCGTTTATTTATAAGAAATTAATGTAATTTAATATTTCAATTTGTATTGAAATATATTTCCGTCAACATGTCTACTTTGAGTTTCATGACTTGTAAATTTTTATGAACCGATTTTTAAAATTATTTACAAATTTTTCATGGTTAAAAATAAGTATCAGCAAAAGTTTTAAAAATATTCCAAATATCATCTAAGCCTACCAAGTACATACACACATAGGGGCAGTTAGAACTTATTTACATTGTAATTTGCAAGCAAGTGGATACAAATAGCACAATTTTGGCTGCGTTCCATCCTCCCTCCCAATAAGAAAAAAAAATCATGCATAAATCTGCTTCATTCCCTTTTGACAAAAACTCTTGTATAAAAAAAAAACGACCCTTCAATTAAAAAAAAATGTAAAAAAATACAGTAGTTTTTGTAAAATATATATATAAAAAAAACAATTAAAAAAAATGAATTTAATGAAAGAAGTGAGTGACAGATATGATATTATTAATTAAACGATGATAACTTACTGCTTACTAAGGGCTACATGATTTATGTGATTATTAATATGAGTGTTATTATAATTAACAGTAATGTACCGTATATACACTTAACATAAATAATACAAACTCATTGTATTTTTTTATTACATCAAAACAATAATAAATCATATTTATACTCTAATGATCAATAAATGATATATATAAAATATATAATCATATATTCAAACTCCAGTCAACAACCTTACAATTAAATTGCATGATTTTTTAAATATAAAACAATATACTAAATAATATTAAAAAAACACGTACATCACGAAAAGACCTTGTGTTAATAAAAATTGACCACCACCTGGGTGAATTATATGCAAGGTTATTATGGATCTACCACGGTCAACCATAAAACTTGTTCAGTTGTTTTGAGCCACGAACGTTAAATTTGAGAGTACGTATTGATTTGAAGAGTTCAAATTTAACAACCTGCGACCACCGCAAAGAGCAATAATATACGTGAGTATTTACACGACATACAAAAGCCTTCAAAAATAGTTCCTTCCTGTGTATATATGGTCTAAAATAACATTGACAGTACTGATTCCTTATTGTATAGGAAATAAGTGAGTAATAAATAAGTGTATTGTCCGGAAGGAAGAGTTTTTGGTAAACTATAATATAATTATTGTACATTAATATATATATATATATATATATATATATATATATATATATATATATATATATATATATATATATATATATATATAATAATTATAGTTTTTGAAGACAGGAAGTATAAATATTAAAAGAATATATATTATATTTATAGATGAAAAGGCAGCTCTTTATGGAAGAGGTAACAAACAAGGGGGGACATTCACAAAGCACTTTAACCCCCAATTTAGCCCCGATTTTTAACCCTGGTGCTAAACATGGTGCTAAGCTATGAGCTTAACATGGTTAGCCCCTGGTTTAGTACCATGTTTAGCACCAGGGTTAAAAATCGGGGCTAAAGTGGGGGTTAAAGTGCTTTGTGAATGTCCCCCATTGTTTGTTGTTTCTGCCTTCTTTTGCAAGTTCAGAGTCTCTTTTTACATTAGGATTCGTCATTTGTGAAACAATTTACCACTAAATCTTAGATCTCTAAATGGTTCCTTGTTTTATTCCAAGTTAAATGCTTATTTGGTTAGTCAAGTATTGTAAATGTATAAAATTTTGACTGAACTATTTTACAAGTGATATTTTATTTACATTTTTTGTTATACTAGAATCATTGTTATGTTTTTATTCTTTATTATTAATTGTTCAAAGGGATGATATGCGTAACTCCACGTTGCGTTTTGTTCTGTACATAGGACTGTGTTAATATCACCTGCCAACTGTTATATTATGTAACATGAGGAAAATATAATAAGTAATTAAAAATATTATACAGAATTTTAAATGTTAAATTATTATTATTATTATATATCATACATGTAATGTGGTAACATGTGAATTTCTATCAAAATTCTTGTTTTCAATCAAGTATCTAAATGTTTATTAAAATATAATATAATGTGTTAAAGTCAATGCGGGAGTATCAACCTCAATTTTTTTTTATTGCAGAAATGGATAGAGGGGTGCAAAAATTTTGCTACTCTGATTTTTTTTATATTTTTCATCACAGGAACTATTTTTAAAAAATATTGAAAGTACGTGGGTTCAAACCTAAAATTTGAATAATTTTTAGAAGTACTTCCTGACCTTAATTTTGAAAAAAAAAAAAAAATCATTGAAAAAATGTTGAATGTTGTTCATCTCTGCAATAAAAAATAGGTCAATTAATATATGTGCATTGTAATAAAGTAATATTTTTTTTAATAATTCACTTATGCCATGTTAATTTTATAGTGTATTTTTAATCAAATTTTTGAAATTATAAATTATAATTTTACTAAATTTTTACGTAGTTTAATTCTTTTAAAACATTGTTAATTGTTATATATTAAAAAGGATTACATCATTTCATAATTATTATACGAGCCATCTACAGTTTCACCATATAATAATGGTGTCGGTATGTTTGTACTTTTGAAAAAAATATAATGCTGTTTGTGTCAGAATTCATGCAACTAATAGTGGAATGACTTGAATACCATCTTATTTTATATACTTGGAAATGATGAAATTTGTTAACTCCAATTAAGTCCTCTTATTTAGTTAAGTCCATATATAAGAGTAAAATTATAATAAAAAAAAACTAGGTGGTATATATTAAAGTGTATATATTTATAAAACACTGCATCATACCTTAAATGTCACCAGAATAATATACCAGTACTTACTAGTAAAAAAAGTTGCTATTATACGTCTTAAAAAAATGCATATTATTAAATTTCAGGTTTCATCTTGAATTAAGATAGAGATAACGCCGAAAAGCTGTTCGACGTACTCCCCTTTGATTAACATGGCTTTTAAGCACCAATATCTGTCTCTAAAAAAAAATTCAGAATTTTTGTGAATTTGCTAAGGTTTGCATGTTAATTAAAGGGAAGTATGTCGAAAAGCTGTTCGGCGTTATCTCTACCAAAGAATTAATATCTATTAATATTAATTCTGTGTCTCTACCTTAAATTTATTTTAATTATATAACAGATTTGAAAAGATTGCACCATCAACGCCATCAATAAGTTCATTGAGTGTACTGTAATTTCCTATGACATTATAGAAAAACAATGTATTGATTACCATAATTATCCATACAAGTGGAAAAAAATTGTAATATAAGAGTACTAATTATATCATAAATATTGGAATTTCCTTATATATACCTTATAGTATATAATATAAAAATAACGGAAGTATAGTATAACAAAAAAAAAAAAAAAAAAAAGTAAGGGATTCTCCCTTAGATAATTACAAGGTCATGAAATAACCAATGGGAGATATGAAGATGTGTCACGTAGCCAATAGAAAGCCGGTAGCAGTGGTGGAAATTGACAAGGTCAGTAAAGTCCACAGAAGGCGTGGTGGCACGCTGCAACTTTATATCAGCCCCGACACTTCCACTTTTACGTTGAGTCCAAGTCGATACGTGAATCGTGATAGTTCTCTTCTCAAAGTGTGTGAAACAATAGAGTTAGTTCATCTTAAAGTATAATAAGTAAGTAAAAGTGTTCATTTATTACTTTTTTTTTTGTATTGGATTTGTTCGTTTTATATTTTTCTTAAATTTATTTGGATTTTGGTTTTATTTTTATAACAAAATATTTAGTATTTCAGTATTTTAAAAAGAAAACTTGCGTGGTATATTCTTTAAATAGTTATGAATTAAATTATTTTAATTTTAAGAGTGCATGGTTTAATTTTATAAAAGAAAATTATTTGATTTTATTTATTTATTGGATCCAATAGAGAAATGCCAGTTTATGGATATATTTTTTCAATCATACTTGATACTTGAAGATATTCTATAACTAAATCAATACTATTGAAGTAAATTTATTTTAAATTATGCCATTGTCAGTCAATAATAAATTCATTCCTTAATTAAAACATACCAATAAAAATTTGGCAATCAAATTAAGATTTTACTATAAAAATTATTAATGTAGTCATTTATATAATTGATGTTATATCGTAATTCTATGAACGATTAAATCTTAATTCTTGATTCATTTAATTTATATAGATAGTGATCATTACTTATAAACAATATTGCCATGCATGCACCAAGACCGGTTATAGTTTAATGCTCGGGGGATACTTACTGGTTAGCTTTATACATATATGCAGTAGGTCACTTGATATTTTTATTTGCCCTCATAGGTGACGAAATATTACGAGACAACATCGGAATTGAAAATTAAATGAATTCATTTATTTATTTATTTTTTTTAATTTTTTTAAATAAAGCTCTGACTGTGAGTGGGAAAAGTAGCAAAACTAAGTGCATTTCAAAATTGTATCTGTGACATCATGCTAAATTTGTCAATAAGAAATAGAATTTGCATATTACGTTTATTTTTTAAATATTTCAATATATGGGTTACTTGAAAATGTCCATGGTCGAATTAAATGTATTCATTAGTATATTGTCACATATATTTTTTGAACACACCCATTTCGCTAATTTAGAAAATTTAATAGAATAAATATTACATAAGTATTTAAGTTTATTAGAGTAGAATTGAATTAACGGAGGGTGACATTCATTTGTTTTATTAACAAAATTTTGTAACTTTTGATAAATATACACCATTGTTATAAAAAAAAAATACTATTTGTCAACGATATAATTATAACTATTATTATTTGACCTTTACTTCAAAATATAATTATCTTACGAAATATCAACTACTGCACATTAAAATATTGTAAAGCACGTGAAATTAGCACCAAATTTGTTAAGACATGAATACGTGTACGTGATTTATCTGAAGGTTATTTTGTTATGTCACCGTTAGAGGGCCAAGTTCATACCCTTTCCCTACAATTATCATAAATAAAATCAGAATAAAAAAAGTATATATACGTGATCTTACGTTGATATAGCAAGAGAAAGCGTGAACTCTCTTCCTTTCGTATTATTATAACTAACTAAACTCATACAATAAGGTTGAAAGTTTCAGTTTATAACATTCAATTTTCAACCTTTTTGTATATATCAAGTTAGAACTATTGTATTCTCATAATATATGAAGGTGAATTTAGTGGCATTCAAATATTATTATTAATTTTTTTTATATGTTCAATTTTTTATTACCTTAATTTAATAAACATGTAACAAAAAATTGAATAAAATCGCACGTATGATATAAAAATGCATTCTGAAAAATGAATATAAATTTATTGTCAAATAGTTGAAGGTTTTATTTCTAAATAAATGTAAAAATATCATCATATTATTTTTATCATAAAAAAATCACAAAACTTATCATTTTTTTATATATATTTTTTTTTCCAACATTATATTACGTGTATAATAATTAGACAAAAAGTGAAAACTGCAGAGGTAGGGCATATGAAAAAATGTTTTAACCTAGTTTCCAAAAAAATTAATAGACGGACTATATTTGTTTTTTCTCGATTTTTTTATATACAAATATAGCAATTAAGGTTAAACATAGTATTTTTTACTAACAAAATTTTGCACATTTAATTTATATATATTTCACACTTGTTGGGACATTTTTGATAGAAATTTGTGAATAAACTTTTAATAAATTCATTCAAAAAAATTAATAAAATATAAAACCGCGAGCTTTTGGGGCAATAAAACTATTTAATTCATTGAAGTAGCTTGTTATAAATGACCTGCATATCGTCGCTTCAGAATACAAGTGTCGTATAAACCACCAAGTTTACATGCAATTTTAAACACTATGTACACTCCTCGCCTCCTGAAAAGTTCCCTTCTGCAGTCTTGTTAACCACCATGTCCCATAAGAATAACACAGAGCATGGTGATTAACAAGGATGAAGAAGGTAACTTTTTAGAGGCGAGGATATGGCGTCATAAAGTTAGTGCAAACCTAGTGGTAACTGCTGGAACTACGTGCGTCTGGCGAGGATTGCTGTATATGATTAACATTGTAAAATCATGTAAATGCTCCGTCAGCAGCCACAGCATAATTTTACAGAAATGACAACACCATAATTAGTTGTCAAATACTTTTGGACAAATATAAAAAAATATTTCAACTTCGTAAGTGATTTCTTTCCCAAAAATTTGATAATTTTTGTGATTATCCCCATGCTATAGGTATTGCCGTATCCTCGATGCAAAGAGCAAAATTTTCAGACGTCAGCACCATCTCTTGGTCCTTTATTTCAAGGCAGTTGAAATTTTTTGTTGCACAAATATTCCAAAAGATGTTGAAGTCCATCCATGCTGGAATTGCGTGACAACGCTCACAGCAGTGGTATACAAATTTCATTTATGTACACCGAAGTCATAAAATAATAAAGAATTATTGATGTATTGGTGTACAGTTCATGCAAGCCCTGCAGTAGATTTTTAATCTTCACTTTCAAAATATAAAGTTGTATAAAACACGAGGTTTCAAAAGGAATAACATACAGACCATACTTATATCTTTAATTGATTTAATAAAAAAATAATCAAACAAGCAGACTAGACTATTAAAAAAATAGTCCTAAAATAGCATTTTATTTTCTTGTCTAAAATTTATAGTCAAAAGATGCAGCCAACTTTAAAAAAGGGGCAAATACTCGACAGAACCGAATTATCTATAAATATAGTGATTTCCTATATAATATGGAACAGAAATTGCACAATATTAAGGTTAACCGGAATAACCTTCACCAAAACTGCACAAAAATATATCACCTTTTTAATTGTATACACAATTTTCTATTAAAATTACTTGCAATTATTATAATTACTAATGTTTTATGATCTCAGGTAAATTATAATCAGTGGTGAAAGTAGTTACAATCTCTTACCAGTGCGCCTCAGATAGAGGCCTGAAGGGCCAAAACCCCCGCCGGAGGCGCGATTTTTTGGGAAAAAGGGGCGTGGCTTTATTTTTTTATATTAAAAAGTGGTTTAAAATTCATTTATAACATTTGAATGCATATCTTCATTTTGAGTAAAATTAAATAATATTATCCAAACTTTGAAAAAAAAAAAAAAAAAAAATGCAATGAGTGATTGATTTTCGATCACATTAAAACATTAAATTCATAAAAAAAAATTTTTTAAAAATATTATAGCTTTTAAAAAAATTAATACGAAAGGAAATCCCTATATAGTGATTTAAATTGAAAGCACTTCGATCTTCATTGATCATATAACAGTAGTATTTAATATAATAAAAATACTTTAGTTAACTCTTACGATTTGGGATGCTTTATAATTTAATCAACTACGTCAATTATTTAAAATTTAAATTAATATTTTGAATATGTCTCAAAAAAATTATTTGAACAAGAATTAAAAAAAAAAAAAAACGCGAGAGAATTCTTTTTTTTAATTATAAATTGTAATGTTTATATTTGTTTCGGTAATTAATTTTTATTTACTCTAGATCTTGTAGCAATTATTGTTCCCCTTTGTCATCGATAGAAATTAAAATCTAGCCATATTAAATATGCTCCAAACGTGCAGCCATCTCGGCCCTAATAGCGGCTGCATTTATCTATCTACTCTCTTCTAGCAATGCTTGCATGAGTCGCATTTTATGCATGTGACTAAATTTTTGTTACACTTATTCTTTACAAACTCATTTAAAAAAAAAAAAAAAATGAGAATAAAATTTTTTGTTTGCTTTTCTAAAAAATTCATTACTATAATGAAGAATTTTTTGAGACGAAGACTTAATTTTACTAACCTAGCACTGACTGCGATTGATCTTCTATACGATCCCAAATCCTTTGCCCTAATTTTTTTAAACTCCTTGCGTAAATGAACCCTCTAAACCTTGGTGGGTATGTGGGCCAGAAGAGGCACTCCCCCTTTGCCTCTTGACTTAATTGTAATTAAAAATTAATTTGAATAAAAATGTGTTAATTTTGTGCAATAAATGAGACAAAAAAAAAATGTAATAAAATTCGTGGTGTAGTATATGTAACGCATCATCAGCAAAAGATGTTTTGAATCTATTTTAATTAATTTTATTAGTCATTCAAGAATTAAAAAATACAATAAATACATATTGAAAGAAATTTAATACTATAGTAAATATCTATCTCTTCATAAAAATCGAAGATAAAATAGTCAACCCAGTAGGCCTACAGAAATTTAAATAAATTTAGAAAAACATTAAAAACTATTTCTATAAAAAAAAAATCGTCAGCTTGACATAGCTAATAAATAGTTGATAGTATGTAAATAGTTGATTTTATTTTTTTTTTTTTTTCCTTTTAGGAGCTTTTTAAGGTAGAGATAATACAGATCAGCTGGCCCAATGCTAAAAAAATCCCATTCATAAAAATTATGAAAAAAATTTAAAATGTTCTCCTCTACATCCCCTATCAGTAGGTAAAATATCAGGTATACAAAAACGAGCTAGTTTTCGAGTTATTAATTTTTAAAGTTGACCAATTTAACATGGAAGTTCCATTTCTCCATGTTAAATTAGTCAACTTTAAAAATTAATAACTCGAAAACTATAGCTCGTTTTTGTATACCTGATACTTTACCTGCTGATAGGGGATGTAGAGGAGAACATTTTAAATTTTTTTCATAATTTTTATGAATGGGATTTTTTTAGCATTGGGCCAGCTGATCTGTATTATCTCTACCTTAACTCGAAAGAATTAAAGAGTAAATTAAATTTCGTGAGACAAAAGTACGAAGTATAAGAAAATTGTCATTCCTTATTTGAGCATGATTAATGTTTTACAAAGTAACTTAATCTCTGATTTTGAAAATTTTATTAAAAATTATTGATTATTTTTAATAAATTTCGATCAGTGTCTTACCAGTGCGCCGCACTGGCGTCAAATGTCTTACCAGTGCGGCGCACTGGCGCGCACCGGCTTACTTTCACCACTGATTATAATATACGTTTAAACTCGATAGTAATAAATTCTAAAATTTTCTTAAATTTAATGCAGTTTATATCTAGAAGGTCAATAGCCAAACGTTTCTCTGTAAGTCACGTGACCTCCAGCCTATGTCAATAAATTTACTAAGACTTCCGCTTTAATTATCACGCAATGTGTTCCGAAAGTGAAATGGTTTAAAAAAACACGTACACCAAAGTAACGATAGAGTCATGCCCTGAAGACGCATCTATTATTGATATATATTATGTTATTCATTTGTGAAAAATACCTTCACTATATGCATATATGCTCATGATTTTAGTAAAAGTGAATGTTATAAAATATATATGAACTATACTCGTTATATTAATTTGTTTATTAATTAATTATAATTATATTAATTGATGATTTTATGTATTTTTTCATTTCATAAATTTAAAAAAAAAATGTCCAAAAAGAGATTAATTAATAAAATAGCTGAAGATCTGAATTTTTAAATAAAATTTTGATTGAATTTCTCCTAATTAAAGTTAGAAAAAAAAAATAAAGTAATTTTCAATCAATTAATTGGGGATATTATTGTTATTACTATAAATACTATTACTAATAATAAGCATTATGAAAATAATCATTGTTTTGAAACATATTGCATACTTTTTTTTAATTCATGTTGCGTGAATAAATACAACCTATAAAGTTAACATTTTATAATTAAATTTTAAGATGAAAACATTAAATAGTAAAAAATAGCATGGCATGATACTCATCAATTACGAAAGAATTGTTTTGGACCTGATGACAAAATAATTAACAGTAAATTCTGCAATATTAAATTATTAAGCCATGCAAGCGGGAATATTTTCAATGTGCAACTTAAAAATAGATTACATTATGCAATATAAAGAAAATAAGCAAGGTCGAATATTTCAGTTAATTTCACAACATGTACGTATAAAATTAATGATTAATATCAAGTTATTAATTTTGTTTATGTCACGTTTAATTGGACCTACAATAAATTTTAATTGAGATATAAATAATTAACGTTTATATAAGAAAATTGTCCACTAAAACTATTACCCTATATATAAATAATAGATAATGATTTATTGATAAATATCATAAACTGCAATTAATTATAATTAAAGTATTCCTTGTATGCATTTTGTTTTGCTTGCCTAGCATGACGCAGTAATTATATTGAGATTACTGCATATGTGACCTTGATAGAAAATTACCTTGCTCTTGAACGGGACTATGTACTATAGGTTGCTAGTTCTGCAGTATGCATGTGCAGAGGTGAATAGCACATTGCAGAAAATGCATCATCACTGCAAAGCTCACGGTTGACTACCTTTACTATAATACAGTCATTGAACTTATTGTAAATTACTGTTTTATGATGCAGGAACAAAGTATTTTACAAAAATCCTTGTTTAAAATTGTGTTTTTTTATTACTAATATATTTGTGAAATTTTATACACTTTAATTTTAATGACGTAATTATCACACATTTGCTATACATAATACTTCCTTTCTAAAAAAATACAAAAGATTTTGGCTGGAGTTGCATGTGTATTTCCACTGTTTATTAATAGTGCATAGATACGCAAATTTTATTTATTAAATAAATAGAAATACTGGGCGCGATTCACGAAGCAGTTAACCAGGTTTCTAACCACGTTTAGCTTAACCACGTTTAACTATACCTGTTTTACGTGCTAAACCACCCTAGTTAAACGTGGTTAAGCTAAACGTGGTTAGAAATCTGGCTAACTTCTTCGTGAATCGCACCCAATTATATTATCATTACGTGTAAAAAATATTTTTAATGTTTCATGTCATCTTTCAATTTAAAAAAAAAAAAAAAATGAAAAAAATACTGACTTAAATTTATTAAAATTATTTAGTTTTAAATTTTAAATCATAATTTTTGTCACTTAAAAGTTCCTTTCTTTTTTCTTTATTGAATTATAGTATTATTTTGTATGTGAATTTAATATCATGACAATTTATAATATAGAAATTTTTTTACTTTAAAATCATCCAATACACTAAACTTTTAGGTGCTCAATGGGCTTCAAGTTACTTGAAGTCAGTTATAATTTCATCTTATTTCCAGTACTTTTGCCTCATAAACAACTTAATCTAAGCAAAAATTTGGTACTGAAAAAAGAGAGCCTATTTTTTGTACGTACTTTAATTAACTAGATACTAATACGATCTTATTGTTATAGGTCATCAAGATGGCACGCCCCCCGACGTTACAACAATGGCTAACAATAAGTGTGACCCTCCTGACAGTCTACTCAACAATGGTGGAAGCCCAGTATGGAGTATTCGATGCTTTCTTCAGGGCAGTACAAGAAGGAACTCGCTTCATGAACTCAGGGGTGAAAGACGCTCGAATGTTAACAGAATATGACTACATCATCATAGGAGGAGGCACCGCCGGTTGTGTGTTAGCCAACCGACTAAGTGAGAATCCAGCACATACAGTACTCTTACTTGAAGCTGGAAGAGACGAAAGTTATATAATGGATGTTCCAATCTTAGCTAATTTCTTTCAATTAACAGAAACTAATTGGGGATATCGTACTATGTCTCAAGGAAGTGCATGTTTAGGTTTAAAAAATAATCAATGTAAATTTCCACGTGGAAAAGTATTAGGTGGATCAAGTGTAATTAATTATATGATTTATACACGTGGTAATAAAAAAGATTATGATGGATGGAGAGATTTAGGTAACCCAGGTTGGGGTTTTGATGATGTATTACCATATTTTAAGAAACTTGAAGATACAAATATTCCAGAACATAGAAATTCTCCTATTCGTGGTAGAGGTGGTCCTGTTACAATTTCATATCCTCCATTTCATACACCATTAGCTGAAAGTTTTTTAAAAGCTGGTGAAGAATATGGTTATCCTATATTAGATTATAATGGTGAAATACAAACAGGATTTTCATATATTCAAACTACAATGCGTAATGGTACTAGATTAAGTTCAAATAGAGCTTATATAATGCCTATAATTGGTAGAAAAAATTTACATGTTACAAAATTTGCAACTGTTACTAAAATTTTAATTGATCCTAATACAAAACAAGCATATGGAGTACAATTTATGAAAGATGGTCGTAGAATGCAAATGAAAGCTAAACGTGAAGTTATTTTATCAGCAGGAGCATTAGCATCACCTCAACTTCTTATGTTAAGTGGGATAGGTCCAGCAGAACACTTAAAATCACTGGGAATTCCTGTAATTCAAGATCTTAAAGTAGGATACAATCTTCAGGATCATATTGCTTTAGGAGGACTTACATTTTTAATAAACAAAGAAGTGTCTTTAGTAAATGATCGTATTCTTGATGATAGACAATGTTTAATTGATTTTTTGGCATATCATCGTGGTCCTGTAAGTGTACCAGGGGGTGTAGAAGCATTAGCATTTATCAATACAAAATTAAATAATTACACTGATGATTATCCTGATGTGGAATTATTAATGATTGGAGGATCTGTAGTGAGTGATGTTACATTACATAAATGTGTTGGAATGAAGGATGATATTTATAACGAAGTTTATAAACCAATGGAAAAGAAAGATGCATTTACTATCTTCCCTATGTTAATGAGACCTAATAGTAAAGGAAGAATTATGTTAAAAACTAAAAATCCATTAAAATATCCATTAATTCAACATAATTATTTAACACAAGGTAATGATTTAGAAGTATTACTTGAAGGTACTAAAGCTGCCATTGAAATTACACAAAAAGAAACTTTTAAACAATTTGGTACAAAATTACATGATATTCCTTTACCAGCTTGTAAGAAATTTGCCTTTAATTCTGATGATTATTGGAGGTGTGCTATTCGTCAATTAACATTTACAATTTATCATCAATGTGGTACAGCAAAAATGGGTCCTGCAGATGACCCTGAGGCAGTAGTAGACCCTGAGTTAAAGGTATACGGAATTAAGGGATTGAGAGTTATTGATGCGTCTATAATGCCTTTTGTTCCAACTGCCCATACAAATGGTCCTGTGTTTATGATTGCTGAGAAAGGAGCTGATTTAATTAAAAATACTTGGAGAAATCAATAATTATGATCAAATGTTTGTTTTGTTTTTTATTTAATTATTAAGTTTATTAAGTTACTTTTTTTTAGTATTGATACAACTGTTATAATATAAGACTTAAATAATGACCCGTAAATATATTTTAATTATATTTAATTTAGAAATATTAATTAATTATGGATTTCTTCGTATTTTATATAATCTTAGCAATACTCTAATTACGCTATATGACTGTCACATTATTAATAATTTTTAGAATATGAAGGGTCATCCCGATAAAATATTGTTTTGATTAAATGAAGCGTCTCGTTCGTGTGAGATAATAAGACGCACATGTATAAAATTGTTAATCATGTTTCCATATATTTTAACATTACTTTAGATTCTAGAGATAACCTTAAAATTACAATAATGTTAAAATAAGAATGTATGAGACATTTTGTTTAAAAAATATTTGAACAAGAATAATTTTGTTTTTTTCTTGAATTATTTGTTAATATTTAAATTGGCTTCTTTTTGGCTGCACATCATTAATAAATTTTTATCAATATTTTATAATCATTTTTGAAATATTTTATTATTGATGATAATTAAATTAAATCTAAATGATGCTTTTAATAAAACCTTGAAACACTTTAATATCCTTTGTTAATATTAGAAAATTAATTTTATTGCTATTTTTATATCAGTAGTTAAAAAATTCTATTGTTGTAATTTTATAACAACATTATTCAATCCTTGACATATTTGCTTGTTAAATAGAATTTATATATTTGATGTACTAGATGTAATACAGTATATATACGCATGGGAAATCTATTTGAATAAGCAGACTGTTAATATTATTTGCAAGATTCCAAGTTATCTGACTTTCTCGAGTGAATACATTATATGCGACTACTATAAATGTTGTGCAATAACTTGATACTGTTTGTTATTCAATTACATTATAAAGTAATTTAAATAATGAGAAATTGTGTAACTGTATGCATTATATATAAGAAAGCACATGATAGTTACAGGTGGAAAATTTTTAATGAATATGTAGTGAACCGATTTCAATAATGGACATCCAGGATAAAATATTTTTAATGCAGAAATTAACTGTTTCAATGATTTTTAAAATTACTTCCGGGACTAAAAAAAAAAAAACTGAAAAAAACAAAGTAACATAATTTGGTACTCTCTATTCGTATTTTGCAACAAAAATGTCGTACAGGTTGTCCATTATTAAAATAATTGTTAAATGAATTATTATTATCTTAAATATAAACATGATTTTGCATTAAATCTTAATTTATTTTAAAAATTTTGATATATTATTATACCAATGTACGCCATATATATGCATTTTTATAATTATACATGTTTATTGTTACTATATTCATATAAAAAAGTAAGTGCAAAATGTTTCTTATTTTCAAATGAAATTAAGATTGTATTTGATAAATTACCAATTTCTTGTGAGTGAATAGAGACATTCTTATAATTTTTGTAATATTGAATCGATATATTGTGATACATGTATTGTAGAGCTATATATATTTACTGTTAATTTAATTATATTTTTCATAACAGACTGATAATTCTATTATTGTCCGTTTGCTTGTTTACTTTCGGATTGCAGGCAAGTCTTGCACACCAAAAAATAAAAAAATACTAAGTTTTTATTGGTTTTATTTATTTTAACCCATGTGATAGACTTAATGAACTTAAATTTAAGTGAATAAAACAAATATTGCTTTAAAATTGATTTCAACAATTTATAACAAATGACTCTCTTAGCACTAACCTATAAACATAAATATCATTAATATATTGTTGTTGTCATTACTTCTCATTATTGGGTAAATAATTGTTATCCACATTCAATTAATTATTCATTAGTATTTATTTATATAATTAAAGCTTATATTATGGTTAACTTTTTTATGTTTAGTCATATATTATTTACATAAAAAGTTGATTAGTTTTTATTTCTCAACTCTACTTTTAATGTCTTCACATTTCATTGCATCAATAATTAATTATCTCTTAACGATCAATATTATAAGAGAGTCTAAGAGCACTTTGCTGTGACGTCAGCACGGTCTTTATGAAAACAACAGTAATAAGTAAATAAAGCCAAATTTATGTGATATTCCCTCCGAGAGTGTAGAGTTTATAGTCTTGTTATTCGTATTCCAGCGTTACAATTTCATATAAAAGAACAGTATATAATACTTTTACTGCAAAAAAACTCATAAAATATGTCATAAACGAATCAAAATAGCAACACACTTCACACTTAATTCCGGCTACTTCCAAAAGAGGATATTAAAATAATTTGACTGTATGATGATATAGTCAATTTAATTTAACATTCCCGCCGGAAGTGACCTAAAAAGTTTTCCGTCTCTCTATTCGTAGTTGAAATCTGAAAAAAAGGTTTGTTGTAATAGGTAATACGAGTACGAAATTGTTTACAAAATTAAAAACTCAGATATTAACAGGAAGGCCAGACAAACTTTTGGTTGTACTAATACAGTTCAATTAATTTGAAATTCCCTCCGGAAGTAACCGGAAGTGTTATAATTATGGCTATATGCTCTTTGTAATTTAGTTTTGAAACTTTACAGAAGATTTTGCAGTAAAATTACTGCCATATGTGTGAAATTGCATTGATGAAATACGAATAGGAAGATCAGAAACCTTACACTTCCGGCTACTTCCGGAGGGAATTTCAAATTAATTGAACTGTAAATAAATACGACACTGTGTAATTATATATTATTATTTCTGCCTGTACAGCTAATTTTTTAATTTGATATTTTTACCGGAAGTATCTGGAAGTGTGAGGTTTCTTGTTTGTATTTCAAGTCTGAAATTTTTAAAATTAATTGTTATTAGCAAAAAATTTAAATAGCAACTTTAAGGTCAATAACCTATCAATTCTCAATCACCTTCGTCTGCTTGAAAAATTATTATTCTCTATTGAACTTCTACTAGCGTATATCAAGTTGCATAAATTACAGGCGAATGAGCAGAACGCATTAATGTTGATACCCCTTAAATATAGGCAACTTTTTCAGCACCAACATTTTAGCTTCTTTTACATCATCTGCTACCATTGTTTCAATTAACCACGTTAGTATGTCCTATAAACCATTATATTACGAAAATAATATTAGATGAAGTTGTAATTTTTAAACAACTACAAAGTACTTTCATACTCAATATACAGTACATGATAATTAGAGGTGTCATAAACTCCATGAATGACAATATTAGCTCCCAACCATGTCATAACTGATTACTTTAAATGCGGTGATTACAACCGAGAGCATTTTAGATTTGACCAAAGATATAACAAGATATAAAACTACCTTATAAAATTTTAAGGATGTATTTGCAATGACGCTAATAGTATAGCACTATCAAGTATTTATAATGTATCCACATGTATGAAAGAAGTCTGTTCTGCTGTACTATACTATTATTTACTTTAGTTCCTTGCAGATGATACTTTTCTGATTAGCTTTCAGGATAGTTCAAACATAACATTACTAGAGTCAAATTTAATTTTATAATTCCTTCGGAAGTAACCGGAAGTGTAAGGTTTCTGGTCATCCTAATCATATTTCAGCGTTGCAATTTCACATACAGGTCAGTACTTCTAATGCAGAACCCTCTGCAAAGTTTAAAAACACGAAATGGAGTATCGACCTCATTTTTTTTTTATTGCAGAAATGGATAGAGGGTGCAAAGTTTGCTACTCTGATTTTTTCCGATTTTTTTAGACCGGGAACTATTTTTAAAAAAATTATTGAAAGTCCTTTTCGTGACGTCACGAGACGCCGCTCCTTAAGAAAAATGGTAAACGGAGAAAATACCCTTTGATAAAATACCCTCAGATATAATACCCAGACAAAATACCCTAGGACAAAATACCCTCAGACAATTTACCCTAGGACAAAATACCCTTGGATAATTTACCCTAGGACAAAATACCCTTGGACAATTAACCCTAGGACAAAATACCCTTGGACAAAATACCCTGGGATAAAATACCCTTGGACAAAATACCCTAGGACAAAATACCCTTGGATAATTTACCCTAGGACAAAATACCCTAGGACAAAATACTCTTGGACAAAATACCCTTGGACAAAATACCCTAGGACAAAATACCCTTGGACAAAATACCCTCAGATAAAATACCCTCAGACAAAATACCCATGGACAAAATAACCTTGGACGAAATACCCTCGGACAAAATACCCTTAGACGAAACACTCTTTGACAGAATACCCTCAGACAATTTACCATATATATTATAATATATAACAGCATCTTAGGTATTTCGTAGAATGATAAAAATTATACCTACATCATGCAAACATTTTGCACACATGTATTGTATATACACTGTACAGTACAGTATTATATAATATTATTATTATTAAAGGGACAGGGTACAATAATTTTCATGTTGCATAAAAAGTTTCCTATTGATGTAATAAAATTAAAAATGTGTCAATTGCCCCAAAATACCAACCAACCAACCAAAATTAAAAATATATGATATTTCGGATTTCAACAGTACCAATAATTATAATCATAAATTTATGATTAAAATTTCTATAATTTATAATATGTTATTGCGAATTGCCCATGAAAAAGGTAAAAAAAATTCACTGAATCCTGCGCATGATACTTTCACAGCATAATTTATTTTTTTATACGTTTAGTTGTAGAGTATAATAATTAAATATTTAGCACCTTTTAATTATTTTATTATTTATCATGTTATTTTTTTAAGGGTAAGATAACACGAAGAATCGATTGTTGTAGTCCCATTTGATTAACATGTAAATCTTAGCAACCTCATAATAATTCTGATTTTTTTTTGAGAGACAGTTTTTGGCACCAAAAAAATATGGAAAAAATTTCAAAACAATCGGACGATCCAATTTTTTTAAACGAATTTTTTAAATTTTTAGTATAGGGCTTTCCCATGGAGACCTAAACTAAGAAAATAATTTAAAAAAATTGGATCGTCTGATTGTTTTGAAATATTTTCCATATTTTTTTGGTGCCAAGAACTGTCTCTCAAAAAACATTCAGAATCATTATGAGGTTGCTAAGGTTTACATGTTAATCAAATGGGACTACAACAATCGATTGTTCGTGTTATCTTACCCTTAATGTAGGTTAATTTGGGTGCAATAAATTTGAGCCAACCCAGGCAAAAAGGACTTTGGGGGGGGGGGGGAAATAAGTAAATGTAAATGAACAGGGGAGACTAAATAAAACATCGCATAATAATTATGGTATAATTATTTTACAATGAATGTATGAATGCATTTTTTTCATTATTTTTTAATAAAGAGCAAAAACAAAACAAAAAGTAAGAATAAAAAATCGTCACCTCATGAATAGAAGAAAACATTGCTTCCCCACCCAATTTTTTACGTATTAACATAATGTTACATTGTAAGGTCGACAAGAGATACATTGCTTTTTGCAGTAGAATGTTCTATAAACTTACTCATGGAAACCAGCTATAAAATTAAATGTTCATAATGGTTTTAAAATTTATGTTGTCACGGGTAACAACCAGCACAAAGCATGATAGTAAAATACGTATTGCTATTTCAGTTATTTATTTGTTATTTTATTGTACAAAATCATTATTTACCAGAAAAAATTATATTTAATTCACATTTTTAATGATGAGAAGAAATTTTATATTTTTGAAGATATAGAATTACATGTACACATGGTACATAATAAAATTATCTTTAAAAGTATTTAGTTGTGTTAAAAAGCCTTTATAACTTCTTAATGCATATTAGTGACTTAAAAATATTGAGACACCGGGGAAAAAAATCATATACTTCTTTCCGAAGTATATGATTTCCGATTTATGATTTTATGATTTCTTACCGAGCTTTTAGTTATATAATTTTGACAAAAAGACCAGACTACGGAGCCGGCCCCGTTAGGAAAAAACGAGCATTGATGTGTATAGTATATTAAAAGATATTTGAGTGAGACGACTATATATGAACGAACTGAACACGAGTGGGGACGTGCATTTTTACCCAAGCGTTTTGGAATTGAGATTCATATATCTATTATATATTATTCAAAACGATGATTATTCTTTGAATGAGCTAGTTTATGAATGTATTGCAAATGAAATATTCCAGTATTTTCAAAAATGTGAATTTCTCGCCCTGAATTGAAACTGAAATTTTTCCCAACCTCAAAGTGATGGGTATTTTATCCGAGGGTATTTTGTCCAAGGGTATTTCGTCTAAGGGTATTTTGTCCAAGGGTATTTTGTCTGAGGGTATTTTGTCTGAGGGTATTTTGTCTGAGGGTATTTTGTCCAAGGGTATTTTGTCTAAGGGTATTTTGTCCAAGGGTATTTTATCTGTGGGTAAATTGTCCAAGGGTATTTTATCCCAGGGTATTTTGTCCGAGGGTATTTTGTCCGAGGGTATTTTGTCCAAGGGTTAATTGTCTAAGGGTATTTTGTCCAAGGGTTAATTGTCTGAGGGTATTTTGTCCAAGGGTTAATTGTCCGAGGGTATTTTGTCCAAGGGTATTTTGTCCTAGGGTATTTTGTCTGGGTATTATATCCGAGGGTATTTTATCAAAGGGTATTTTATCCGTGATTCAAGAAAAATATAGGACTTGCCGCCTCATGACGTCACAAAAAGGACTTTCAATATTTTTAAAAAAATAGTTCCCGGTCTCAAAAAAAAAAAAAAAAAACTGAAAAAAAAACAGGGTATAAGCATAACTTTGCACTCTCTATTCAGAGATGCAAATCTTCGCGCGAAACCTGGTGCGCGAAACTTTCGCGAAACTTTCGCGCGAATATTCGCGAAACTTCGCGAAAATTTCGCGAAATTTAAAAAATGACTGTCGCAATGCGATTTTTCATATATTCATCAAAAAATTAAGAAAACAAGATAAAATGGCCCCTTTCATGACCTGTCTATCCTCGAATGTGTTAAATGATTTTAAAAATAATTAAAAGTAATTTTTAAAATTAATAAAAAAGAAATAAATTTTTTTATATCTAATAATTTAAATTGAACTCTTTTTAAATTCATTTATGCAATTAAACCTGTCATTAAAGCAATATTAGGAAGAAAACTGCGTATTCATTAAATACGATTCGAAAAAGTAGAGCAGGAAATTCAAATATGTCAATTTCGCGAAGTTTCGCGCGAAACTTTCGCGAAACTTGGCTTGCGAAACTTCGCGAATATTCGCGAAACTAGCGAAATTTCGCGCGAAGCTTCGCGAAGCGTTGCATCACTGCCTGAGTCTCTATTCATTTATGCAATAAAAAAATTGAGGTCAATACTCCATTACAAACAGAATATAGCCACAAAATTCAAACTTCTGGGTAATTCGAAGGTAATATAAAATTAAAATGACTGCATTAACTGATTTATGAAGTTTCATAATTATTTTGGGATGATTTCAGGCACCCCTAAAAAGTTAGTCAATTACACCTCTTTAGCTTTTTTAGATATCGTTTAAAAAAAGAGCGAAGCAAGGGATATATTCTCTAAGACTGGGATATTTTATATTGTCTGTGAATGCAAGGTGTTTCAAAAATTTAGTGCCATTCTATAACAACAAACAAGTTACCTAAGTTGACGCTTGGTGACGCTGCATTACAAACAACTTTCTACTAACCAAAAATATATTTATTGACAACATTTTATAAAATTTTATTGATATGAAATCCATAAAAGGTTAACTATAATAATAATATCTCTTAACCTAACTTAGTTGACCGTCCACTCTGTCAATAATAATATGGTGAAGTCGGTGAACAATGTAACCATAATTATATACTATGCTGTCATCACATTCAGACTGAATGTGATGACAGCATAGTATATAACATTCAGAGAACAATAATAAATTTATTATAGGATGGAATGGAATGAGAACTTATTGCATGGCATTCTTTAACTGAACATTGTATACAGGATAATTTTGATATAGTAAAATAACATTTTATATCGTACGATTTTAAACAATAAAATAAACAAATGCATGCACAATAATAATAAAAAAGAAACACATTTCAAATCTAACTAATTTAATAATAAAATATAATATATATATCTAATATCAAATATAAAAATATTTATAATTATATACATTTCTTTAAATATGTAAAATAATAAATTACAAATAATTAAAAAAATATAAAATAATTTTACGAAGTAAATTCTTTCAATAACGTTGATAATGTCGTCTGCATTTATTACTGACTAGATTGACAACATATTTTTCAATATAATATATTAGTTGCATAAACAGTTTCAGAGTTCGCAATTAGATCAGGTGTTCTTACTGTTGCAGGTTGCTAGGCGACGGAGCAGGTGGCAAGTCAACAAACCTGTTGGACGCCACGCGCTACGTTATCTCATATATAGAGTGGATTGCCTGCAGCAAACTACCACGCATTTATAAGATAGAAAATAAATAATCTGCTTTTACGTTACGTATATCAAACTGCAATGGATGCAGTAGCATAATATGTCATTGTAACGTAATAAAAATTACTTCAAATTTGGTGAAACAGAATATTAACTTCATGTGAATACAAACATTATAAGTATTTTAAATTTTAAAACAAGATAAAATGAGATAATAGAATGTAAAAATTTTAGTGGCTTAATCGAAAGAAGGGGTAAAAATATGGTATACTGTGAATTTTTTCAGATTTTTTTGAGACCACGAACTATTTTTAAAATATTATTGAAAGTCTATTTTGATGACGTCACGGGCGGCACTCCTTAAGAAAAAGTATAGGGCAGTGCCGCCCGTGACGTCATAAAATAGACTTTCAATAATTTTTTAAAAATAGTTCATGGTCTCAGAAAAATCTGAAAAAATTCACAGTACCATATTTTTACCCCTTCTTCCGATTAAGCTACTAAAATTTTCACATTCCAATATCTCATTAACAATAAATACTATTAAATTAATACTTTCTGTTTTTTTATATATTTTGTTGCACACCACGGAACAGCAGGGACTTTACATAACCCTTTGTATCACTAGCTGGATCTGCACCTCCATACAATGGACAATAACATATCGACGTGCATATAGTAGCGGAAAAATATCCTAACTTCATTAGTAAGCTGGAGAAAAAAATCCTAACTCCATTGATAAGCAAAATGGAGTTAGGATATTTTTTCCAGCTTGCCAATGGAGTTATTCCCAGCTTGCCAATGGAGTTGGCCAAGTTAGGATATTTTTCGGCTAACACGTCGATATGCTGTTTAAAATTTGGGTGAGATTTAAGGCAAGCACCTTGCCTGCTAGCCATACTAAAAAGAATTATGTTCACCAAGTAGAATTAACTTAATTGACAATGCGGCCCAATGCATAAATATATTCAGCTGTACAATAAATATATAATTTAAAAATGTACACAAAAATATCAAGATTTTAGACGATAGGTTAAAGTATTTCTCCTCTGATACTTGTTACTACTCTATCAAAACTGCAGTGAAATTTAGAAAATTGTTTGTATTATGTATTATACTGGACGTGTCTGACCCATGACCCATGCATACCTGTTATTGTTATTAATATATGCATAAATGTACTTGGAATTGGACGAATAGAAAATAATTTAAAATTACTCCATATACAGCGAGGTAATACAAATAAACAGAGCGAAGGGAGGGGGGGAAAGGGAGTACCGTTCTTTGTGTCCAGAGGTGTACATTTTAATTAAATATGAATATATGTACGGATGTTTCATTTTTTTTCCACTATTCACTTTGTTCCAAAGGGTATTATATATATATAAAAAATATACAATCTGTATGTCGTATCATTATTATTACCATTATACAGTATATTATATGTTATTACTATAGGTATAATCAATTTTATATTCACTACTTTGTTTTATTTTTATCGGGAACATACTTTTGATACGTTGCAGTACGTCCTGTACCAACAAAATACTTATGATACTGCTGCGCGCACGATGATATTATTGAAAATAAATATTGTAATATTATAATGGGCATTCACAAAGCCTTAAGGCCACATTTAAGGCTCAATAATTTAAGACCAGAAATTTTGGGTCTAAAAAACACTTCTAAAATCAAGCTTTAATTTATCGAGCCTTAAATGTGGCCTTAAGACTTTGTGAATGACCCTTAATATGTTTATTATTTGGTATATTGGGGGCATGATCAAGGAGTAATGGGATATTTTCAAATACCTGCTGTTTTAATTTACCGTGGTCTGTGCTGGTCAAACAAGATATATCACCGGTTCCATAGATATCATGCATGTTTTAACCTTCAAGAATAGATATATATAACCTTTGAAAACAAAAATAAACCTTACGTTAATATGCTGCATATAATTAATTATACGCGTTCTGCGAAAAATATGATCAAAATATTTTGGAAATGTAGAAAAAATTTAGATGCTGGATCATAATAATTCATACGAACAGAACTATAAAATAATTTTCTTTTTGAAATAATTATACTGTGTATATGGTGCAAAAAATAATGCAACTCGAGCAAAGCTATATATCTGAGCTATACTGTGTAATTATGCATATTGATAAGGCAGAATATATTATGTAAAAAAAATCAAGTACACTTTTTGTGAAGCTCTGCTTACGTTTTCTGTACTCGATTACAGACCCCGATGTAAATACAGTTCAGGTCAATCGTAGTCACTTTTTTTCTTGCTGATTAAATAACCCTGTATTTATAAATACTGCCAGATGAAAAAAAAAAAAAAAAAAAAACACTATTGCTTATTGTTTTGGGGTATCCACGTTAAATATTTTATTTGACTCAGAACTCATAATCCTAGTTGGATTATGCCGTATTTCCCACCTTTGTAAAATATTTTGTATCATAATTTTTCAAAAGAAAATATAAAAATATAAAAAACAAACAATAAAATTAAAAAAAAAAAATGAAAATAAAATTTCCATGTAAAGCTAATGTAAGAAAAACATAAAAATAGTATTAATCCAAGCAAATTTCTTAATAAAACTAATTTGCCAATTTCAGAAAGTGCTGTCAACAAAAAAGCACAACATTCTTTCTTGTTTATTAATCTAATCTTACGTAACCCTTTCATTTTTATTTTTAGTTTTTCATAAACACAGAAAACGTTTAAAAAACATGTAGGAAAAAAATAGCAAGTTTTTATTCTCTCTAGAAATTAATTTTTACTGTTAAAAACCATAAAATATGATAGAAAAAATTAGTCTCAATATGTAATTATAATCCTAGAACCACTCTATGCGGAAGGTTTAACAACCTCGAGCTTTTCAGGGTCAGGGAGAACCTTGACTGCGACGACCTGAGCGCTTGGCCAATCAGAGAGATGATATATAGGAGAGACTGCTAAAGTAAGGGAATCCTCGCGCGTGCTTGCTTATTAAGCTTAGGACCTAATCGGAGACGGTCGTACACCGGGAGCTTCAATACAGATCAAAGGTGCGTTTTATTTACATTCGACTCTTATAATGAACTCTATTATAGCATTGTGTTGATAGAAACAAATCGGTAGCGTTATAGAATAAGGTGCTATATATCTGCATTCTGCTCGTTTTATTATAGGAGGGTCAGTACTTATGTTATGTCTTATGTCATAATAATACGTCAACTTACCACGGGCATGCAGATGGTACCTTTTGTCTTACGAGTAACTTACTATTTTGTAATCTGCTTTTTAACTGCATACATGATGCTAATAGTATTTATTCATTTTGCAACTTTAAATTTTAATACAGATTACTGCAGGTTAATTTATATATATATATATATATATATATATATATATATATATATATATATACATATATATATACAGTATATATATATATACTTTTTACACGTTTTAAGGGTTTCATTGTATTTGTATAAAAAGGATAATATTCATTTCTAGTAAAAAAAAAAAGCAAGAGTATAAAATTAGTAAAATTATATACTGTACTGTAATACGGAGCTTGATTTCTTATACTATATAATTATTATAGCCTCTATACAGAGATTCTCAACTGAATTAATGACATTTTTAATTGGAAGATACTGTGAAGGAATTTCATAAAATACGCGACATGTGTGTAATACCTGTAATATATAACTGTTCTATAATATGTACCTGAGAAATATATAATTATGTACTTGCTGAAAGAATTTTATTGATGAATTACTATATAAAACTTACAAATTGCTATAAGTATAATTTCTGTGCATTTTTTATGTGATATAATTATAATTTTATAGAAATAAGAAAACTATAATATAAAAACGATAAACTTACAATATAATATATTATCGTCATGGTATCGTGAGATTGGCCTGTTGTAAGGAAGTCATAAAAGGGCTCATGTCCAGTATTAGGAGACCTCCAGAAGTAGCATGCTCCGGCCTTTCCTGTCCGCCCTGTCTATAGGTTCTAATCTTCCAAACTTTGGAACTGACCTCTGTTGCAAAGGATCCTTTACGCAGGATAGAACACGCATGAATTTCATACACTTTTTTTTTTGCCCTATTGCATCGTGAAATTTAAAAAAAAATAACATTGCATAATGGGTGCATTGAAAGTATCGCGGTGGTGCGTACATAAATGGGGCCACCGCCCACTCCATCTGTAGAGGGAGCGTTGATGGGGCCTACAATAATTGAATATTATTAGCTTAGATCTTCAACATGGGTCAAATCGGTGTCTTAATCTGTATTAAGGAAAGTAATAAAAAAAAATGGAACCTTCAACCTTACCAACATGAATCAAGGTTGATATTTGGTTTTTCTCATATGTGCGATTTTATAACTTCTTTCAAATACATACACCCACTTTATATACGTATACGGTACATACACTTGAAGCAAAAAAACAAAACCATTACAAGAATGCTACATACCTAAAACCAGTTTTACCTTAAGTTCTTAGTGCAGATTTAGCAAGGTCTAGGTAATTTATAAAATATATTTGCTGTGTTGCCATGCGGTTATATTTGCAAAACGTTTATTTAGCTTGTTTCTTCTTAAATGCTATACTTATATACCGAGTGATTCACAATTATTCGTGTTTAATTTTCAGTCACGGATTCTACAATGAAGCTTTTAGTGGAGCTTTAAAATTTTGTACCTAAATTGATAGTTGTAATAATAACCCTGGTAGTTACTTTTCGATAAAAAAAAAAAAACTCCTTCTGGAGGTCTCAAAACAAAAAATTTCATTTCTTTGATGAGATTTCCATGTTAAATTAAAGTGATAAAAAAAATTATTCGATGTGAACCAATTTTTTAGGGGTAAATTGACATGCCCTTCCGAATCTATTGATGCTATTTAAAAATTAACTAAGACAACCCTTCATTAAAAAATATACTCCAGCATATCAAATAATAACTTTAGCTTCTTTTTTTTTAAACATTTTCCATTCAATCATGCTTAATTTTTATTTTCAACAACTTCTGATTTATTTATTTATTTTTTAAATCGATTCACATTTAAAATTATAAAATCAAGGGTGGAAAAATTACATCCTTAAAATCAAAATTCATGATCAAAAATGAAACACAAACTGTGACTCAATATATATTCTTTTACCATCTCAGTTAAAATTTTCAAAAATTGAGTATATTGATATTACTTTAGTCTTTAGTGTGTCATAGAATATTTATATTTATACATCAACCAGAATTAGGAATTAGACAGTGAGGGGGGGAGGGGGGGGCAAATATATGCCAATTTTTTCACATGCAGGAAGGGAATTATCAAAGTAGAAATTTTTGCCTGCATGCCATGGCAGTCTATTGAAACCAGCTCCGCGTTGATAGCACATAGTTGATCTGGCTACTGACCCTTATAAGTTCTTGCCTGAATTATAATAAGGTTAAATACCCTAAAATCACCTCACTTAACGCCAATAATCTCAATATTGTAGACCACAATGTACGAAGAATAGTTATATTTTTTATTTTTATAGCTGCGATGCGACGCAATTTTGTCACACAAGCTGTTAAATCCTATGCGGCGAGCGAATTCGCCAGGTTGCGGCAGCGAAATCGTGTTACTCTTTTTTTTAATCCCCAAATATGGCCGCCAATGGGTGTCACAGCAAGTGCGCATTATTCGTGTCGCGTCGCATGATAAAAATCGACATGTGAATCCGCCTTAATGCAGTTCAATGAACTTATATAAAAATTGTTTGATGATATTGATACATTTGGTTATGTCATGTGTCTCGTAAATAAGACTTCCGTATAACTGTTGTGGCATGTAGGCATAAGAGATGTCATTTATTATAAGAAGATTATTTGCAAAACTGGTTTTCAGTCAGGGAGTAACTTCACATAATTATAAAATTCTGCAACGTACAGATACAAAAAGGGGCGTGGCTCAGTTTAACAGGACTGTCACGTCCACGTTTTTTTTAATTATTCAAAACACCAAACATACTTAGAGCTCCTGATTTAGAATATATATATTACAAGGTCTAAGTACTTTTATGGACCTAAGTACAGTACTTTTAAATCTTCTGTTAGAATTAAATATATAATTAAGAGATCTCTGCATGGCATGAAGATTGTAAAGTTTTAAAAATGCTTTAGTACAATTTTTTTAAATAATCAATCGTACTAAATACATTTTTTATATATTGAAGACTTGATTATTTTTCAATTACAGTTTTGTGTATACGACACTATTTTTGTGATGATAAACAAAAACCGCGCATAAATTGAAAATTCTCTTTAAAAATAACGAAAACAAAATAAAGTTTTTGAAACTGTGTATAATTTTATTCTCATTCTCAGAAACAGTTATTTTTCAAATTAATTACTTTCATTTATTGCTCTCTTTTACGGTATTTTTTTAAATTAAATTTTAATTTGCTAAAATATAATTGATTTAATTTACGTAATACAGTTGAATAAAAGAATTGCATTGATTATTGAATCATCGTTAAAACGAGAAATATTTAAATTGCTTTTAAAAACAGACTTCAGTACACTGTAACATTAAAAAAAAAGAGAATAAAGAGAGAAATAATGCAGCAAAAATAATAAAAAAACAACTTTATTTTGAATCATGTATGATAGTCAAGATTTCTAACAGTATTTAAATCATTCACGGTAGACAATTTTAAAATATGCGTTTAATTAATATATACTTTTATATACTTAAAAATAAGGTCATCATGAACGCAAGGTTGTGTGAAGGTCGACTACATTAAGTCACGCACTTTTTGATCTATTTTCAATTCTTGTTCAAGAAACCTCGTTAGTACTACGTTTATCGATAGTCAACATTAATCCAGTTTTAAATATCATCCGAAAAAATATATCATTGTTTTTTTATACTTTCCCTGAACTACCTTGTATATTTAGAATTAATTGCACTTAAACTATTATAAATTATGTAAGCTTTTTAAAGGAAATAATGTGAAATATAGTGCTATTAAACGTTACAAATTTAAAAAGCAATATAATTAATAAAATTGTTCCCATTGTCTTTGGGATGTAGCTAATATATCCTAGAATGGGGAATTCTCTTACAACTCAAATTTTAATTTAACTACTATATTATGATAGGGTACATATTAACAATAAGTTTGACTTAAGTTTCAACTTTTTTAACTCAAATTTGGGGACTCTGAAGGGATTATTAGAGTAGGGGCAAAGTATGCAACCCGCGCGCAAACCTGAAAATTGTGACGTAGAAACTCCCTAGTTAACACACAACAACTGACTGATATCATAGTTTGAGCGTCAAGGAGTCATTGGCTATAAATTTTAGTAACACGATCGAAATCAGCAGGTTTTTATACCCTAGTATCAATAGTTTTTTCTCTAATATCAGTTTACTTTAAGAGTGATAATCGAAAATATAAATTTATTGTCGGAAAATTTCGCCTGCTAGGCATTTTCTACGTCACGTTTTGTCGCTAAATTCAAAAGGAGGAAGATTTTTAAAAAATCCCCATGCCTCCAATTTTGAAAATTGAAACTTTTTTGTTTTAGGACATTTAGTTTCAAGGCATAGAGCATCTGAAAAAAAATTAAAATAAATGTAGGAGAATTCCCCATTTAATAATTTATAATATATATATTGGGGGACATTCACAAAGCACTTTAACCCCCACTTTAGCCCCGATTTTTAACCCTGGTGCTAAACATGGTACTAAACCAGGGGCTAACCATGTTAAGCTCATAGTAGCACCATATGTTTAGCACCAGGGTTAAAAATCGGGGCTAAATTGGGGGTTAAAGTGCTTTGTGAATGTCCCCCATTATATTTAATGCATTGAGGTATTTTATTTTCCCCTAAAGTTTGAATTTCATTATACTCATTGTTGGAACCAAGTGTGAAATTATATATACTATATATTTAAAATTTAAAGACAGCACATAAAAAATACGTGCCTCAGGGCTATTAAGAGGCAACATGATTTGAGTTAGTCAATGGCATAATTGAAAAGCTAAAAATGCTAAAATTATTAACTTCTATTTTTTTTTATATCGTCAGTTGCAAACAAAACAGAGGTCATATTAAAATTTTAAATCACAAACCGACAATTTTGGTTACGATTGAGCTGTAAGTATAAATAAGCAACCTTGTAATTAAATTATTAAAAAAAGTGTTATTTATAGCTGAAGTGCCTAGCTCTTAAACTATAATGATAATAAGTGAAAATAGTTTTAAATATTAACAAATACAGACAAATTGAACAATCACTGAATGTGCGAGACATGCTACTCAAATGTTAACTGTTTAGTTGAAGCACTGACCGCAAAATAGCAGTTAATGACGATTAAAAAGTTGCTGATGACACAATAATAACTTTAATACTCGTAAAGTTACAAGTTAATTGACAATCGTTAATATTTTATCAATATTCAATATATTAATTATAAGACATGTAGTCCGCATACTGTTATGAAAGAATTTGTCACCACAATTATTTGTTAATTATTAATTAAATATTTAATTTAACTCCATTTGATGGAGATTAATATGCACTGATTTTTTTTTTAAACTTTTTATTTATTTATTTATTTTTGTTTTCAATGTTAGCATACTAAAAGCACATTCTGCTATTTGACAAAAGCATTCAAAATTAATAACAGTAAATTGCCATTATAACAAACTCGTATGAATACAAGCCAATTTAACTTCAACGGTCATAATTTTGAGGTAGATACTACATTATAATTATACATTACTAATATTACTATAATATATATTTATTTGTAATACGTGACTTTATTTTATTATTTTTAAATTATGACTTATGTAATAGATATAGTACATTTGTATTATAATAACTAAAAAATACATAATTTTTAAAAATAAAACAAATAATTAAAAAAATTATTTAATAAAAAAATAATAAGTTATATTTCATGAAACAAATCAAAATCAGTACAAAACAGTAAATCATTTCTTTTTTTTCAGATGGGAGGCAAAATGGTACTGACAATACTGGCAGTCTCATCTCTCCTGATCTCGCTCAGCACGGCCTTCTTAATAACTGGGACTCAACTGGAATCCTCTCTCCTGAATTACCGACAGCTCATGCAAAACCCCGAGGGCCTCCCATACGACGTACCGACCCGAAAACTTCGAGCCGAGTACGACTTCATCGTTGTTGGTGCCGGTCCTGGTGGTGCCACTGTAGCAAACCGTCTCACAGAAGTTCCCAATTGGAACGTACTGTTGTTGGAAGCCGGTAGAGAAGAAGTTATAATTTCTGATATACCCATATTTACAGCTCATTTCCAGCATACTGATTATAATTGGATGTATAGAGCACAGCAACAAGAAGGAGCATGTTTAGGATTTAAAGATAAGAGATGTTCATGGCCTCGAGGTAAAGGAATGGGAGGGACAAGTATAATAAATTATATGATTTATACACGAGGTCATCCTAAAGATTTTGATGGATGGAGGGATATGGGTAATCCAGGTTGGGGATGGGAAGATGTTTATCGATATTTTTTGAAATCTGAAAATGCAAAGGGTGAATTAGCAAATTCACCATATCATTCTTCCGGTGGTTATTTAGATATTGAAAATTTACCTTATAATACAAAATTATCAAAATGTTTTATAGATGCTGGTATTGAAAAAGGTAATTCAGTAATTGATTACAACTCAGGTGAATTATTAGGATTTTCATTATTACAAGCAACTATGAGAAGGGGTTCTAGATGTAGTGCTAGTAAAGCATTTTTACGTCCAGTTAGAAATAGGTCAAATTTACATATTGCCAAAAATGCTCAAGTAACAAAAATATTAGTTAATCCTGAAACTCGAAAAGTTTACGGTGTTGAATTCCATAGAAATGGTAAAAGATGGTCAGTGCGAGCTAGAAAGGAGGTAATCTTATCTGCTGGTGCAATTAATACACCTCAGCTATTAATGTTATCAGGAATTGGTCCTAAGGAACATTTAGACTCGCATAACATACCTATTGTACAAGATTTACCAGGAGTAGGAAGTAATTTGCAAGAGCACGTAGCCATGTGTGGGTTAACATTCTTAGTTAACGATACAGTAGGTATAGTAGAGACACGTTTGATTGATAATCTAAAGCCCATTTCTGATTACGTTAATAATGGGACTGGTCTATTAACTATTGCAGGTGGAGTAGAAGGTTTAGGATATATTCGTACAAGTATTGCAAAGACCCCTAAAGATTATCCCGATATGGAATTAATTTTCGCAGCAGGACATTTAGGTTCTGATGACGGTAGATCCGTCAGAACAAGTATAGGTGTAACAGATGAGATTTATAATGAAGTATTTGCACCTACTAATAGCAAAGATGCGTGGACAATTTGGCCTATGTTATTACAACCAGAGAGTAGAGGTTCCATTAGACTTAAAAATAAAAACCCATTAAGCTTTCCAATTATGTATGGAAATTATTTTGATGATGAACATGATTTAAATGTTGTAGTAGAAGGTATTAAATACGCAGTAGAATTAAGTAAAACTGAAGCTTTTCAGAGATATAACAGTACTTTACATACGATTCCTCTACCTGCATGTAAGGAGCTTGATTTCGGTTCAGATGAGTACTGGAAATGTACAGTCAGACAGCTGACTACTACACTACACCATCAATGTGGTACAGCCAAGATGGGGCCTGGTAATGACCCTATGGCAGTAGTGGACCATGAATTAAGGGTGTATGGGGTAAAAGGGTTGAGGGTAGCGGATGCAAGTATAATACCTCGCATACCAGCGGCACATACAATGGGAACGTCTTATATGATAGGAGAAAAAGCTTCTGATATGATTAAACAAACCCATGGAAAATTTAAATAGAATTAATTCAAAACAATTTTATTGGATTTATTTGAAACTTAGGCTATCTCATTATCAAGGGTTCTTAAAAAATATTGATTAAAATTTTAAAACATTTTAACATTAATTTTTTTATCTGTTTATAAGGTAATTTAATGTAACATTAACGCAGGGATATTTTTATTAAAAATTTCAAAGTTCAAGTGCAAAATAGTCAATAATCTTGTGTTGATTGAAAGAATGAATTAATAAAAAAATTGTTTTGTATGTCTTTTGTGAAAATATTATATCCTCATTAAAATAAAAGTTAATATCTAGTGCCAATTACTATTTTAGGTGTATCGATAATTTATGTATGTTTATATTTATTTACAAGCTCATATTGTAATTGTAATTTCTTGTGTGGCGAAATCTCAAATATATTTAAATGATAGTGTTAACTTATGTATATGGAGACTATTTAAAGTATTTAATGAGCAGCTATAGTGACGAGAATGTATAATAAATATCGAGTCTCCTAATACATCCAATAATTTTTTATTGTCTGTACATACATTTTATAATGAATCTTTATCCAAATAAATCTTTTTTAATAAAAACATTTTTGTAAAATATTGCTATTTAGCAGTTTATGAAATATTTAGACTAGGAGCAGAAAAATTCATTATAATAATAAGAATGAGCACTTTTACGTAGGAATCCATCATGATTGAGGAAAAATTTATGATGCATTTTAATTTTTCGTTTGAAATACTAATTTTTTTTATTGTTAAATTTACGTATTTATTTATACGAGTCCATGCATTAAAATCGAACTAGCTTATAATTATATCCAAGCCCAACTGGAATTGAATTTTTGAACCTGGATTTGGGACAATTAACTTTCAAAAATCTAAGTTCGAATGTGATCTGAAAACATTATTGTTGATGTAGCTGAGGCTCAAAAATAATTCAATTCCAGTTGGGCATGGATATAAGCTAGTTTGATCGTAACAGCCTCATATACAATATATTACAAAGTTTGGTCTAAATTTGTGTGACATTAAATTTTTTGACTGTTTCATTACCATAAAATGAAAAACACACGTGATTTATGTTATTAAAAAATAGTAATTCTTGATGAAGAATTCAAAATAATTATCAAATTAAAGTTAAAGCTCAATCATCTGTAACTATAATACATGTGCGATGCTTCGCACATCGGTTTTATATATTTTAAATAGACACCATCGTTTAGTCATCATGTAGGTGATATTATTATATGTTATACGCGTATATTATAAACATATATTTTTTTTAATTTTAAAAGTTACAGCAAAGATATTTATAATTACAAAAGAGAGCAATAAAAATACAATATCTTCAAAATCATAATATTAAATTTATTTATTATTAAATATTACATTCCACTCAAATTATTTAAAATTGTTCAAATATAGGAACATAAAAAATATATTAATAAAGTAAGTCCAAATAACTGTCAAATATCGAAACAAGGACACATTTCAAAAACGAGTTTGCAAGTACAAGCAATTTTATTGCATTTTCCTCATTGAATTTAGATGTATATATAGCGGTAAATGATAATAAATCTTCAGTTAATTTTAAACAAGAGGGTACTGTAGTCAGGTGATCAGGTAACATATAAAGCTCGGTACGCAAAGAGCCACTCTGCAAACACACAGGTCATACACGCGAGGAGAGTACCGTTTCTCTTATTTGTGGCAAGCCTTACGTAATATGTAATGCATATGTAAATAATATTAGATATGTTGTAATATTAATAATAAAATGTTTTTAAGATATAATCGTGAGTAAAAATGCATGTTTATTTAAATGAATTAGTTTTTTTCTTTATTTTATAGCGGCTTGGGGAAAACAATAATTTAATTTGAAATATATTTATAACTGTTTACAACAGAGCTAGATTGCATTTAACTATGAACCTATAAAAATTTACTGCAGGAATAAACACAAATGGCATAACATTGATTCCTCTATTAATTTTTGCCAAAATAAAAAAAGAAAAAGACTGAGGTCGATGCTCAATTCTAAACCAAATTAAATTGTCTTTATTCATCCACTTTTTCTATTTTAAGGTAGTTATAATACGAATCAGCTGTTCGATATAGTCCCCTTTGTAAACGTAAACACATGTAAACGTTGGTAAATTCATAACAATTTTTTTTATAGGCAGCCATACATAAAATTGCACAGTAATTTAACGACCCGATTTTTTTTATCGAGTTTTTACTTTTCCTCTTCCTGGAAAAGCCTTGTACTGGAAATTAAAAAAACAAGTAAAAAAAGTCTCGTTAAATTGTTTTGGAATATTTTGTATGGCTTCTATGCACTAAAATATATCTCTAAAAAAATTTTCACAATTTTTCTGTATTTGCCAAGGTTTACATGCACATCAAAGAAAAATACGTCGAACTGCTTATTCGTATTATTTGTACCTTAACAAGGCTTAGAGGTTTCATATTACTTTCTCTACATAAACATACATTTATTAATATAATTTTTAATGCAATAAATTAGGTTTCAAATCCGTTTTTAACTTTGGTAATAAATTTGAATTAGGTTGCTACATACCATTTTTTTAGTAGCTCAATTGAAAGAGGTTGAAAAATACACCTGTGAATTTCATGCGATTTTTTTTCTCGTACTGCATCATACCTAAAATAGGGATGAAAAGAGGTCACGTGACCTGGAGGCTTTGTCCACAACGCCTATGACGTCATTAAATTCTTTGGTTCAACTATATAATGCTTGTAAATAAACACGTTGCTATATGGAAACAAATACTAATTTTTAATAAACAAGCAACAATGCAATAATTGATGTTTACATGTGTTATAAAGATAAACCAAGGAATGTAATGACGTCATAGGCGTTGCGGCAGGCGCCTCCAGGTCACGTGACCTCTTATCATCTCCATATATAATGCAGTACTAAAAAATCGCATAAAAATCATAGGTGCATTTCTCAACCTCCTCTTATGATTGAGCTACAAAAATAATGGCATACAGCAACCAAATTCAAATTAAAATAAAATCCGGTTGGTGTCATATATATTAAGTATGTTCGTAAATGCACAATCAGAATTAGAAGCAATTATTTGTAATGAACCCTATGTTCAATGTACAGAAGGTTCATCACAAATAATCGATTCTTTTTTATTGTGTATTTAGTATTTAAGAACAGACCTATCAGCACCAAAAAGGTGTGCACCTGAACAGCACATAACTCTCATAAGGAGAGGGGCACACCTTTTTGATTCCGATAGTAATGTGTTCGAAATTTTCTCATTTTTTCATTATTACCATGTTCATTAAAGTTATGGAAAAGAATAACAATAGTGAGTCCTTTTTAGAATGATTTTTAGAAAGTGATAAATTTATAAATTTGTTTAACGATGAATCTCACTTCAGTTACTGCTGGAGTCAAAGAATATTTCCCTGCAAACGAATCGAATGAAATAAATTTTAAAAAATCGAGAATGTTCTAAAACTTAATTGCTTATGGTTTGAGCAAATTCAGTCTTGCAGTTTTCTTACAACAGCTTCGTTTCCGGTTTTCGTCCATAAGGCCTATGTTAAACTTGTACCTCAGTTTTCACAAAACTGATAAGACAGATTCGCTTCAAAATTTGTACACTACCTAGTGATGGTGAGTTCGAAGTCCCCTGCAAGTCTTGTTATATTCAGGCGGTACGATTGCAAGATCTCAACCTACTGAGATTCATCCTTAATATTGTTTCAGATGGCAATCCCAGATCGATGGAAAATTACAGCATATTTTTTATTGTTACTCATACCTAATATCCGTACAATAGTGTCAGAGCATCATTCTAGTTTTTTAAAATACACCGTAGAACATTATCAACAGCTGTCACTGGACCCCGAAGGCTTGCCGTACAACATTCCAAACAATGAACTATACGCGGAATATGACTTCATTGTTGTCGGTGCCGGACCTGGTGGAGCTACCGTCACCAATCGGCTGACTGAAGTACCAAATTGGAAGGTTTTGCTTCTTGAAGCTGGAAGAGAAGAAGTGTTGGTAGCTGACATCCCATTACTGACTCAACATTTACAGCATACTGATTTTAACTGGGGATACAGGGCCCAGCCACAGTCTAATGCTTATTGCTTAGGTCTGAATAATAATAGATGTCAATGGCCTAGGGGTAAAGGTATGGGGGGTACTAGTGCAATTAACTATATGATTTATACAAGAGGTCACCCTAAAGATTATGATGGATGGAGAGATATGGGTAATCCAGGTTGGGGTTGGAATGATATATTTAATTATTTCTTAAAATCTGAAAATGCAAAGGGTGATTTTGAAAATACAGCTTTTCACTCAACAGGAGGTTACTTAAGTGTAGAAAGAGTCCCTTACAATACACCATTACTAAAGTCATTTCTTGATAGTGCTCCTGAAACAGGTAACCCTTTACTTGATGATTATAATTCTGGGGAACTATTAGGTTTCACGCCCCTAAAAGTAACCATGCGTAATGGTTCAAGATGCAGTGCAAGTAAGGCTTTCTTAAGACCAATTAGAAACCGTCCTAACATGCACATAGCAAAATCAGCTCAGGTAACGAAAATATTAATAAATCCAACAACTAGAGGGGCATATGGGGTTGAGTTCCAGCGATTTGGGAAGCGGTGGTCTGTTCGAGCTAGAAAATAAGTTATACTATCTGCAGGTGCAATTAACTCACCTCAGTTATTAATGTTATCAGGTATTGGTCCTAAAGAACATCTAGAATCACATAATATACCTGTTTTTCAAAATTTACCTGGGGTAGGTAAAAACTTACAAGACCACATTACAATGAGTGGGTTAATATTTTTAGTTAACGATACAGTAGGTATCGTAGAGGAACGTGTTCTTGCTGATTTAAAACATTTTTCTGATTATGTAAACTATGGAAAAGGAATATATACGATTCCTGGGGCAGTAGAAGGATTGGGATATATACGTACCAAAATTGCAACTACTCCGAAAGATTACCCAGATATTGAATTTATTTTTGCTTCGGGACATTTAGGAGTTGATGATGGAAGAGTTGTTAGTAAAGGAATAGGTGTTACGGATGAACTTTACCGTCAAACTTTTTCTTCTGCTAATAGTAAAGATGGTTGGACTATTTGGCCAATGATTTTAAAACCACAAAGTCACGGATGGGTAAAATTAAAAAATAAAAATCCTTTAAGTTGGCCTTTAATGTATGCTAATTATTTTGAAAATGAACACGACTTGAATGTCATTGTTGAGGGCATTAAATATGCAGTTGAATTAAGTAAAACAAGAGCATTCCAACGGTACAATAGCACACTGCATACTGTTGCAATACCTGCATGTAAACATTTGCAATTTGGTTCTGATGAGTACTGGAAATGTACAATCAGACAGCTGACTACGTCACTAAATCATCAGTGTGGTACAGCCAAGATGGGGCCTGGTAATGACCCTATGGCAGTAGTAGACCATGAGCTAAGGGTGTATGGTTTGCAAGGGTTAAGGGTGGTAGATGCCAGTATAATGCCTCGCGTACAAGCGGCACATATAATGGCTGCTTGTTATATGATTGGGGAAAAAGCTTCAGATATGATTAAAAAAGCTTATGGAAAAAATATTTATTAACAATGATCGATGTACAGTAAAGTAAGTTATATAATCTTGTCATGCACTTAGATTAATAATTTCTTTTTATTTTTAAAAAAAAAAATCTTATAATATTTTAGCTATATTTGTGTACATATTATGTATTATTATAGTTAAAAGATATAAAATGATATAAATCTTTTTGTTTTAAATTGTATATTTAATTATGATCATTTTAGGCATTTTCGTTTTTCGTGAAATAATTACATTTTTATAATAATAATAATAATAATAATAATGTAATACTAGCGATAAAAAGTGCATTAATGTATAAAGAAATATGAATAATTGACAATAAAGGTGGTATATGAACATAAATGTTTTCCTCGTATTTCCGCTCGGAGTACTCTAAACAGGACCTTCTTCAGTTTACGAAGACACGATCAAAACCTATGACGTAATCTGCACTGTCTACTCCACTCTTTATGCTGCATCTTGTGGTCAAGGTGTAATCCGAACATGATTTACGATCATATCTAATATAGTGGCCGTCACATTTAAAAGCCTCATGGTCATGTTTGTAACGCTCTCAGTCATTGGTAGCCGGTTTGTAACGAAGGAAACCACTAGCCGAGCCGAGCCGAATGACTCTCGAGCGCTTCCGACCATGAGGCTTCTAAATGTGACGGCCACTGTAGCTATTTTTTTCTGTATTTGAATATGTTTCAAATATTTATTTACAATACATTTATACATTAAAGGAACACAAATACTGAAATAATAGACAATTTACATTATTTTTATTCAAGAAATAAATACCAAGTAGAATGCACCAAAATATGCTACTTCGATTTTTTTATATATATATAGAACCCAGCTTATTGAAAGTACAGGCGTCAATGAGCTTTACTTTTGAATTAAAGTATAGGAAAGTATAATGAAAAAAGGGGTGTGGGTTCAAATCCAGAACTTGCTCAACTCTTTAGCAAAACTTCCCGGGCTCTTAAAGGTCTGAAAAAAATTAGAGCAGGATAACTTAGTACCCTCTATTCATTTCTGCAATACAAAATTTTCATATATTAATAATCTATTTACATAATAGGTGTTATGCGTATATTCGATCTACAGTATGAGGAAAATACAATTATTAATTAATTAAATTATATTTATTTAGTTAATTTTTTCCGGAAGTAGCTTAAGTTGGATTCTTTGTGATCTTCCTATTCGTATTTCAACCTCTTAATGTTAAGGAAATAAAATTTTATTGTTTGATTGCATGAATTAATGTTTGCAGAGGGGAGTGAGAGGGTACCATACGCATCAATGGCTGCATGACAGCAACTTTTAATCTATTTTGACTTTTGAACCTCTAAAAAGTCTGCAACAGATATAGGCAGAAACAGTAGTATATATAAAAAAAAAAGCTTTCCTAAAAAGTCCTACATGTGGTAATTTTTCTCTGTAGTGTACTGTAGTCTGTAGAGTACACAGTAGTATAAAGATCTTAATATTAAACAATATTTCAATCGAACATTAAACATTGAAATGCTAGAGTGGGAAAAAAATAATAAATATATTAAATATAATATTGTAGTTTATTTTTCCTGACACCTATAGACCCTCAATATTTGTAACATTTCATCAAAAACAACGTTCTTCATTGATTTGATAAGTAATATAAGGTGAAGTTATTAGTCAAGTTTTTACTGAATTGCGTATACAAATATTATATCGTACTGACAGTTGTAAGTCTTGTACACTCGTAACCTTGGAAAGTTTCCCATGCACTTGCAAGCTTTATTATTAATCACTATGTCCTGTGTTATAATATTAAAAATATTTGAAAGTACTGTCATATAATAAAGAATATAACCGTTTTTCATTATTTCAAAAAGTATAATTAATTTAAGTTTTTAACTGTATTTCTATTTTTTTGGTAACTTCCAAGACGTATATAAAATATTGAAAGTGCACATTAGCATGCAACTCAAGCAAGTTTTAAATCATATAGCCCCTGTAATCTTTGCAACCTCTTCTGCTTGCAAGTGCAAGGGGAAGAATAACTCATAGGCGCTAGAATTCCGTTATGTATAAGCATTATTTCATGATTTTCAATGATCATAACATGACAGTATAATATATTTTATTATATCTTGAGCGATGGTGATGGTTCTAACGATTTTGTGAAGACACAATTCAATTGAAAATTTAAATGTCAAAAATTAAAAAATAATAATAATAATTTAATACTCGTATGCTTCCGATTTGGGGGGGGGGGGCATTAGGTATGTGCGTAAATACACAATCAGATGTTAATCAAATTATAAGATTTTACATAAATATTTTACCTACGAGGGGTATGCAGATGGTTTATCTGATTATTGATTTATGAATCGATTTACGAACAGACTTTTTGATTATCAATTGATAATTGCAGAGTATGAAAAATAATTCACAAAATATATTGTTCCCTGGAATTGGTTTTGAAGATTTTTAATAGTTAAAAATAATAAATAAAAAAAAAGGATTGCAAACTTTTTCAGGCGTCACTTTTGTTAATTAATTTCTCTTTATATTATGAGCACACGATTAATCATATTTTTTTAAATAAAACTCGAACTCCATTTTTTTTTTTTTAATTTTCTCTAAAATAATACAGTTAATTTTTAAACTCAATTGTGCAATTTTCAATCCATATATATTATTGTACATTATACTGGGTTGCTACATAATTTTGCCTCCTAATGTGCAAGTGTATTTAATCAAACACGAAAAACAGGAAAGTTGTGTCCAACAACCTAATTGTGTTTCTTGACCTTTTTTTTTTATCTAAATGCATACCAAGCATGACATCAGGTAGTTATTATTGGTACTTGCCAGTACTGACTTACGAATAAAAGTGAAAGTTTAAATGAAATTACCATATGTGCGTTAACATATTGCTTGCCATTTAATGGTTTGTTATGAAAAGTTTTTGCATTTTATGTGCAATATAATGTTTATTTTTCATTATATACTCGAGGCAATTTTTTTTTTTTATTATTACAAAAGTTTTTATAAGGGACTATTAACATTTATTGAATTAACTGTAACTAAAAAAATATATAATATTTACTATTTTTACCACATGCATATTATAAACACAACGAATTATTAAGATACATGGTTCTCCAAAAGGAGGACGAAAATCAAAAAAAAATTATTTTTTTTTTTCCCACATGGGAGGCAGCAGTCTTGTACCATTGTCATTGCAATGGCACGTATACTGGTCTTTGCTGGACTGAACTGCCTCAATCTGTAGCCTAATAGAGCCAGATGTCTTGGAAAGTGGTTTAAGTTGCAATGCAAATTGCAAAACAAACAATTCCCTGGCCAACAGATGGCGGTAGTGACTATGTATTATTGTCAACTTATTATTATTTTTTTGTGATTTCTTTAACTCATTTTGATTTTTAGAGAATTTTAAAATCAACCAATATTTATAGTCTTTTACTAGTAACAATTTTAAAACAAATTTGCGATTATAATACTATATCAATGTTAAAAATATTGACATAGGTTTTGAAAAAAAAATGAAATTAATTTTCAGAAATTAAGTTTCCTATTAAAAAGGAACTATAATCATTGAACTAAAACTTGTATGTAAGCAATATTTTTTTCATAATTATACAATTTATTGAAAATATATAAAATTATAAATGTAAAAAAAAAAAAAAACAAAAAAAAACAGAGGCATTAATTGAAATACTATATCACTTTTAATATATTTTCCAAAGGTCAATGCTATATATATTATACTAATAGTACAGTATACTATAAACCAGCTGAAACCAATTATTTTATTATATTTGACATTCAATTTTTACTTTCTTTCACATATTTAAAGATTTTTGTATAAAAAAATAAATATTAAGAATTAATAAATAGGGTTATTAAATTTATGGTCGACTTTTGAAACTGTATAATAATATGCAATATGAAACTGGTTTTATTTTAGGGCTACAGGTCAGTTATTAGAATAAATGTTTCTGTGTTTAAAACGTAAATATAACCAGTCTATTCGATGACATAACAAGGAAAGGAGTTTTTTTTTTAACCAATCAGAGAAAGGCATTCTCTCTAATCGGAATGCAATTCTGAATATGAGCTCGCAAGTTGAAACTTGACAAGCGTGTGTGTGTACGTGCGACGAGTTGCTCCTTCGATTAAAAGGGTAAGTAAGGTATTTTTATAATGGTGTAGTGATAAAAAATTGATGAACTTGTTGTTAAGGGTAAGATAACACCACCAATGTTAAAAAAAGTCCCTCACACAAAAATTCTGAAAAAAAATTAAAATGTTCTCCTCTACACCCCCTATCATCAGTAGCTAAAATATCAGGTATACAAATTCGATCTAGTTTTTGAGTTATGAATTTTTAAAGTTGACTAATTTAACATGGGAGTTCCATTTCTCCATGTTAGAGTAGTCAACTTTAAAAATTCATAACTCAAAAACTAGATCGAATTTGTACACCTGCATGCTATTTTAGCTACTGATAGGGGGTGTAGAGGAGAACATTTTAAATTTTTTTCAGAATTTTTGTGTGGGGGATTTTTTTAACATTGGTGGCGTTACCTTACCCTTAACGATTTTTTCAAGATGCAAGGTCTAACTAAAATTATGATTTTATTTAAAACTGTTATAATTTTTTAATACATTTATATTTTTTTAGATCAAATAGATTAATGTGCTGCATGAGTGATGAATCAATATTTTTGAAATATATTAAAATTAAAAATTATTTGCAATTAATAATTATTAATTAATAATTTTTAAGAGTATTATTGTAAACGATATAAAAAAATATAAATAAAATGTACCAAAAATATATGAAACTCCCTAAAATGGATTATTTTTTAATTTCAAAATTTTAACAGCTAGTACAAAGCTGCAATGTATACTGTTCGTAATGTTGTTTTATTGTCAATTGTTTTTCATGCAATGGCAGATGCTCAAATAAAATCTATATAAAATTCAGTCTGTTATATACTTCAAATTGACGTAATCCATGCCTGCTGTATCGTTAGCGCATATAGAATCCCAATATTCAATACCTACAATCAAAATAAAATTTGAATTAAAAATTATTTTGAAAATTTTACTGAATTAATATTTTTTGGGTTACATCAATATCAATTTATCAATTTGCTCCTTCAATGCATAAAACGCACCATACATACTAGTGAATATTTTTTTATCGTTACGTATATTTTATTTATTTTTTTTTTTACTACAATATTTTTGCATAATGAGATTTTAATATAATGATTGATTATTTTTTATTGAATTTAAAAGTTAAAATGTCAACATTTTCTCAATTTAATTGCTAATTACAGGTGAATTTTTGGTAATTGTTGATTTATGTCAGTATATGAACGCAGTAACCTACTAAATACCCTCCATTATAACATACTGGCTCATTTAACTTTCTATTCATTACATTAAGATGAATCATCATTACATTAAAAATATTAGCAAAGATGATTTCGAGATAACATCTACTTGTATATACTAGTGTTGCTCAATATTGAATTGTTATAATAAAAATAGAATTAAATTACTAATTAGTTACACTATTACACTGCATTGCCAATTATTATCTAACGCTAACTATTTTTTACCATGCTATAATCAATGTCACGCTAACTCAAACTCGCCAAAACTCGCGCAAATATTTTTCACATAAGGGGGCGTGGTTAATCACGTGATATTATTGACCGTTTTTTGCGCATGTCCAAATTATCGCGCGGCCTTGGTAAGACATAAAAAGCCCTCGGCGGGGCATGCACGACCGCCTGTAATGTTTATTTTTGGTGCTAACACGCTATATAGGTACACTTTGTTGAAAATTATTGACGTATATATATAAAATAACCATCCTAAAAAGAATTTAACATTTGCTCATGCCTATTTCCTTATAATATGTTCTTTTAGATGCTCTTCATGGCCGCACAACAATTATTATTATTATTTTCTTTACAATAGAGTAAACTATAACTTTGACAACTAATTTTCTTTGTTTATCTCAGAAAACTTTTCTTCGTCTTCTTTATCCATTAAAATATTTTTGGCTATACATTTTCACAAAGGAGTACAGTGTATAGCATATTGTAAATTTATTTATTTATTTACTTTTTTTTTTATCCTTTCATACACCCTCAAAATCGTGTTGCAATATATGATTTGACATACTCATGAAAAAGCTTTTCTGTGATAAATATTTGATTTTGCATGACAATGACACGAAAGCATTTTGTAGCATGCAGGATTTGGAGGGTACTATACGTGTTAGAAGGTTTATAAAATTCTGAAAAAAAAAAGAAGAAAACTGAAAATACATAACTCAAGGTCCTCTATCCAAATTATAATAAAATATTCCATTCAGGATGTACATTCAAATAATTAACTTTAATATAATGAAATAGTCTCTGTAAATCAAGATGTATCAGTATAGTATATTGTGACTGTAATCATCTTTAACCGGAATTGATCTTGAAAACAAAATTTAGGAAATTAAAGATAGCAGCTGACTCACAGGCCAATTAATACAGAAACTTTATTATATGTCACCACATTTTTACTGTTACGATGTTATGGTGGTGAGGTCAGTAAATAATGAAAAAAAAGTAAAAACAAACTTTCTCTTTAATTTGAAACACGCCAAAAAAATTATCACAAAGCTAGTCAATGCATCACTTTTTTTTCTTCTAATTTCACTTTCCTACAACATAACACTTCATTATTTTCTTTTGTTTTAAAACAAAAGGACGCGTGTCTCAATGTGTTCTCATCAATATATATGACTTGTGTATAAAATTTATTTAAAAAATATTTTTTTCTAACAAAAAATTCAATATCAAGGCCATACAACACAGACTTCATGTTTTAGGAATGAATTGCATTTTCTGAAAGGACGAAGTTCCTGTGTATTATTTTTCGATGTGCGTCAGTGTTGGATTATTTGTGGTTATACGTTGAAGTGATAAGTTTCGTGTTCCTTATTTATAAGCATACCTGTTTTATAAACTCAACATTAAAATATCATCTATAATGTAAGTATATTTATTTTTTATATAAAGATTTTGATACAATGCATTTTAATAATTTAATTGCATAAATTACAATTCCATGAAGCATCATTCCTATATTTTTTAAATTTTTATGTAAAAATTTCATTAATTCTTAATACACATTTTAAAGTTAATTTAATTGTATAATAATTGCATTTAATTAATTAATTTGATTGGTATTTATATCTAATAATATAATTATGTAATTATTTCATTATTTTTTTTTTTTTTTTTTTTTACAAGGATACACCCCTAAGAGCTTACAGCTCGCGGCGGGGTACTGGGTAGGGATAAGGTAGGGAACGGATAGTGGCCACGGCCTGCATGCTTACGCGTCCCAGCATTCGCTGAGGTGAGACTGAGGGAACCGTGTAAAACCTCAGTCAGGACGGACACCTCTACTTTTTCTCAGTGGACCGAAGCAATGTCCAAAGCCTGGGGAACCACACACAAGTGCATCACTGCACTGGGTGGAAAGCGAGATGAATTTACCCCAGGGAGGGAGCAGCGTATTTTTTACTTGAAACGGTCACCCATCCCCAAGTACTAACCACGCTCGACGTAGCAAATAATAGGATGTTATAATAAAATTGCAATGTACAAAATTTGTGAGGGAAAGAGAGGAGTTAATTATATTAATTTAATTTTTAACACATGATTGTAAAGCCGGTATTACACGATACAATTTTCCTAACAATTGCATACAATTTTAAAACTTGAACTCCATTTGTTTGTGTGGAGATGAAATTTTCTTATTTTCTTGCAAGGAAAAATTGTATGGTGTAAAGCCTATATTACACGATACAATTTTTCTGATTATTGTATACAATTTTTTCTTGCAAGAAAATTTCATCTCCATACAAACAAATGGAAATCAAATTTTCTTGTAAGGAAAAATTGTTTACAATAATCAGAAAAATTGTATGGTGTAATACCGGCTTAATACAGGCCTAAGACAGAAAAATTGTATAAAATAAAATTTCTGAAAGGACAAGCAAAGCAAATTTACATTTCATAGTTTTAATACACAATCTTGTTTTTGCTTATAACTGGTACGTGTCTTAATTATATAGAAAAATACAAATTTATGGTGATCAGAAACATTGAATGATAAATTCGTTAAGAGACAATTATTTCAACATACAATAAAACGTCACATCAACTAAACGATTTTTTTTTTTTTCGCAATTTAAATATACTGTATATAGCTAAGAAAGTTTTCTGACATGATTTACTACAAAGTATAACAAAATTTAGAGTATATTAATATACTAATTTCGATTTCATATTTCTCTTTTATAATATACATATAATAATACACATGATAGAAAATGATTAATTGTAAAAATTCACTAGCGATTCTCTAATTATATACGAAATAAAATTACACGCGTTGTAGTCAAACTTTGTGTCGAAAATAGTTAAATTAAACCAAGATTAAAATCTGTTGCAGAGATGAGCGCCGGTGTTTAAGGTAATAAAATTATCACATCTTCTAACGGGAAATAACGCAACTTGCAAGTTCAGTTTGGTAATTGACTCTAAAATGAGAAGCGCTTAGTAGAACAATTTTGATTTATTACCTCGAATTCTTGAGTCATAATCAAATTAATTTTATATTCACACCATCTGAAGTGGCCGGAAGTATTAAGAAATTTGTTTGAAATTTAAAACTTTGCACCAATATGTGAAATTTCAACACTGAAATACGAATACAATTCTGGCTCCTTCCAGAAGAAGTATGATATAAATTTACTATAGCTCGTATTTGTATTATAATACCTATATTTAATTACATTAGAAAAGGTACTCTGGTAGAATTATAAATAGAATATATCATGCAGAATTATAGATACGTAATACTCCCTTACAATTGTAACTAGGGGAGCGAGGGCGACCGGAGGTAGAAGCACTGAATATTACATAGATTTAATAAAGTATTGGCCTCAAAAAATTGTAAAGCAAAAAGTCAAAGTCAGAGTGCAAAGTCATACAACTTTAATTTTTTTTTTTTTTTTAAGATTTTTTAAAGACTGGGAAGTATTACTAAAAAGTTTTGGCGAGGTTAGGTTGAACCCACGCCCTTTTTAGGTCCTATCTTTTTAAAAAAAAATAGTTCCCGGACTAAAAAATCTGAAAAAAAAAAATCAGAGTAGCATAACTTTGCACCCTCTATCCATTTCTGAAATAAAATTTTTAATTCGATGCTCTATTTTCAACCGCAATAAAAGTTTGTCTTATTTTAGTAATTTTACAAGAAAACAAAAGTGACTGGCACATAAGAAGAAATTTTGTAAAAATAAATTAAAGTATAAAATGTGTTAGAAGGGCGCGCATGGCTGAAGAAATATAATGATTTTTTTATATTTTAAATAAGTGAAATTGAACGTAAAATTTTACGATAATTATATGAGCTTGCATGGTCTATAATTACATTGACCAGTGATTTTTATTACATTATTATATTTGCGCACAGCAGTCACAGCACTTTCTTTATTCTTGTACCAAGAAATCATGCACTTATATTTAAGATTACGTACAACAACAACAACAACAACAACACGTGTTTTAGTTTCATTACATAAGAAAAAAATTGAGAGCAAACCGCATATGCAAAAGTAGATGCAAATAAAAATATAACGACATATTTCATATTACATTGAGGAAAAAATTGTCAAAATATTAAATATAAACAAACACATTTTTTTGCCTTGTAGTTTTTTACTTAACAGTAAATTTATAGTGATATTACTAACTTTTATAACAATGAAAGATATAATAGATTATCTGTAAAATATTTAACTGCGCGCATCGGCCATCTTGTAGATTCTATAAAGACAGAGATAGGAGGCGCCAGTCTGTCTGGACTCTGGCGCCATAGATTCGGGCGTAAACTGAGATTTGTTATATTGTAGCTAGTCTAACTAGTTATCTCACCAACAAATTTAAATATTTTCTTGGAATGTGGATGTGCAGAACAACGTTTATAATAAAATAAAAGTAAATTAATTAATTTTCAGTACTTATAGATAGTTTAGTTAATTTACGAACTTTTTTTACTTAATTAAAATTTTGGTGATTTTAAATTATAATATTTGCACTATACTGTACTGTACTGTATAGTAATTAACCGCATTTTATATGATATTCGGTAATCATCTGACAGAACAGCATAACTGCAATGCATGACTGCATGAAAAATCACAATATATTATATATTATGCATTTATTAATTAATTGTGCTCAATTATATAAGGATATACTGGGACAGTGAACTTTAAAACAATTAATATTAATATAATAAATAATGAATGATTATTTGTATTCTTGGCAATGGGACCACCTATAGCCAGTAGACTGTTTTAAATAAAGAAATAAATGAATAAATAATAAATATTTCTTTCTCAAAAATGCATAATTAATATGCAATGAGTAATAGTGTTACAGAATAAAATATAAAAGAGCCTAAGATATATTTAAAGTGCACTTTAAATAAAAGGCACTTTAAATAAAAGTGTAAAATCATATTGTAATAAAGATATTTTTTCACACCTTTCTTATAACCCCCCGTACAAGGAACTAATATAGTGACCATTTTTATTAATGACCAACTAAGTAAAACTTTTAATAACCTTATTTTTTTTTAAATTGTAATTTCTCATATTTAAAAATTCATTAAGATTTTTTACATAACATATATTATCAAAGCATCGTTAAATGTGAATACTAATGTATAACATATGCAGATATTTTCTTCATGTGCTGACGTTTATAAAGGTTAATAGCTACGTCATTTATATGGAGATAGATTTTTTTTAAGGATTAGTCGGTAGCAATGACGTGGTTACATAAAAAATGTGTCCTTGCAACACTGCAACATATGTCGTGACATATTTAGGACGTTTAAATGCATGGTGAGTTTTGTAATTGCACTTAACTTGTTGGTATTTCATGTAACCGATTTCTACTTTGTACTGTAGGGGTTAACATTTTATAATAGAATAAGGTATTATCTTCCAACACATGTGTATTTCAGAAATGAGGTGGCATATTTATAAATATTATTAATTTTAATACTAAATTATTTAATTAAATTTCTGCTCAGGAAAATATTTATTCTAAAAATTATTATTGTTATTATAGAAAAATTTCAATTTTTATAGGAAACTTCTGATTTCCCTGTTACCTGTCCATATAACATTAAAAAATATATATATTGAAAAATTCTGTATTAATTATAAATCAGGCCTGGGACTTTAAATTTATGATAGCTGACGAATTTCTCGTAATTATGTTTCAGATGGCGAGGACCTTACAAATGCGAACTCTACTGACAACATTTTTACTGCTATCCAATACAATTTCTCTCTCACTTACTCAACCTGCACTGAACTTCTTCGGCTCCACCCTTTTCCGGTACCAACGGATGCTCCAAAACCCTGAAGGACTAACCTACGACGTCCCTACCCTGAGTCTAAGGGCAGAGTACGACTTCATCGTGATAGGCGCCGGGCCAGGAGGCGCCACAGTGACTAACCGTCTGACTGAAGTACCCAAGTGGAACGTTTTATTATTAGAAGCTGGTGGAGACGAGTTTATGTTAACTGATATCCCATTATTCAGTTCTTTATTGACACAAACTCATTATAATTGGGGATACCGAGCAGAACCACAAAAAGGAGCGTGTTTAGGATATAAAGATCAAAGATGTTCATGGCCAAAGGGCAAAGGGATGGGTGGATCGTCCATTATTAATTATTTAGTATACTCTAGAGGTCACCCAAAAGACTATGATGGCTGGAGAGACATGGGTAACCCAGGATGGGGTTGGAAAGATATTTTTAAATATTATTTAAAATCTGAAAATGCAGAAGGAACTTTTGAAAATTCACCTTATCATTCAAAAGGTGGATATTTAGATATTCAACAAGTACCTTTTAGTACACCATTATCTAAATCTTTTATAGATAGTGCTTCTGAGACTGGATATCCAATAATTGATTATAATTCTGGTGTAAATTTAATTGGATTTTCATTATTACAAACAACAATGCGTAAAGGTTGTAGAGTAAGTTCAAGTAAGGCATTTTTAAGACCAATTAGAAATAGACCAAATTTACATGTTGCAAAATATGCACATGTAACAAAAATATTAATAGATCCACAAACAAAAAAAGCTTATGGTGTATTATTTAATAGAGATGGTAAAATATGGTCTGTAAAAGCTAAAAAAGAAGTAATTTTATCAGCTGGTGTTGTTAATACTCCTCAATTACTAATGTTATCAGGTGTTGGGCCAAGAGAACATTTAGAATCTCATAAAATAAAGGTAATTCAAAATTTACCAGGTGTAGGACAAAATGTACAGGATCACGTTGCTGTAACCGGTTTAACATTTTTAGTCAATGATTCTGTCGGTGTAACAGAAAAACGATTAATAAGTAATTTTAAATATGTTACAGATTATTTTAGATATGGAAAAGGTCCATTAACTTTATCAGGAGGTGCTGAAGGTTTAGCAAATATTCGTACAAAAATTGCAAGAACACCTAAAGATTATCCTGATTTAGAATTAGTATTTGCACCTGGTCATTTAGGTGCTGATAATGGTAGAGCATTAAAAACTAGTGCAGGTATATCTGACACATTATTTAATGAAGTATATGCATCAACAAATAATAAACATGGTTGGACAATTCTTCCTATTGCATTGCAACCAGAAAGTCGTGGTTGGATAAAATTAAGAAATAAAAATCCATATAATGCACCTATAATGCATGGTAATTATTTTGCTGATGAACATGATTTAGATGTACTTATAGAAGGGATTAAATTTATTATAAAATTAAGTAAAACTAAAGCATTTCAGAGATATAATAGTACTTTACATAGCACCCCTATACCAGCATGTAAAATATTTATATTTGGATCTGACGATTATTGGAGATGTCTAGCAAGGCAGTTAACTACAGTACTACAACACCAATGTGGATCTGCTAAAATGGGACCAAAAGATGATCCTTTGGCAGTAGTGGACCATGAATTAAAGGTACATGGAATACAAGGGTTGAGGGTGGTTGATGTTAGTATAATACCTCGTATTCCAGCTGCTCATACAGTAGCTCCGGCTTATATGATAGGAGAGAAGGCTGCTGATATGATTAAGAAAACTTATGGTAAATCATGATTTTTTTTAAAAAAATTATATTGATGACAATGATGCTTATACTATAACAACGCAATATCGTTTATAAATTTGCATTGGAAGGTGTCAAATGAAAGAAGCTATAATAAATTATACTCGCACTTTGTGTTAAGTAGACTCTAAGTTGATAGTGTCATGGCTCAAGCTGAAGAGAAAAATTAATTTGAATTTTCTGTGTCCTGGAAGTGCATAGTTGGGTTTAGTTTGTGACTGAAGGAACCATGGAAACCAGTTAGTAATTGATTATTAATTTTGCACTTTTCGTAGAAGTATTAAAAAAAAATTTGTTATTAATGCATCACTGTCATCAATGTAATTATTTTATGAAAAATTCATACTTCGCTAAAACTGAATCTTACTCGATGTAGACTCTTCATGTACTGAGAACTATATACCTTTCCTATTATCTGTGATTTCCACTAGTTATTTTTGAGCACTTATATGCTTGGTTTTCTTTTATTAATGTTAATTGGTAACCTTTGTGCACCTTTAATTACTGGCTTCTTGTTTTGAAAACACGCTGTGAAAGCTTCTATATTATACCATCAAAATATTAGAGAATACATTTTGATTGAAACTAAACTATGTACTGTAATATTAACAATATATTTATGCGGCTACCATTATGAAAGAAATAATATAATTATATGTACTTTGATACATTGAAGCAAGATAAAAATTATTATTCCTTCCTCTTTGCCATGGTTATCAATCAATTTATTATAAATATTGATTAATCATAGTAATTAAATATGTTTCAATAATTATACAGTATATTATATACAAACTCTTTAAAATATTGTTCAGTTTGTTAATTTTTATTGGTATTATAAAAAAATATTTCAATGTGAAATATAAAAAAATAAAAGAACAATAAATAATAGTTACCATTTTATGTATTATATTGACGTATTTTTATTGAATCCTTTAACCCTTTTATATTGCGGCTATAGAAATAATTAAATATTTACCAGAATATTTCAAGAAACGTCACGTAGGCCAAACTATATGTGGTCATGGACAGGTGACATCAGAACTTTTTATAGCTATCGAAGTCTGAAATTGTTTTCTTCTTTACTGATGTGTAAAGTCTTATATAAATGGAAACTTTTTAGAATTATATTTTATAAATTTATATAATTAGGTCACTTTCATTTTTATCGAAGACGATCAAATATCAAATTTAACATAATACGTAACTTAATCCATCGTAATATAATTAACACATTAATATCGATAAAATATTTAACTTTCAGCAGCTAAAACACATGTGAATGTTTTATTTTATTGGAGACTAATATAATATGATTAAAATAAATTATTAGAAAAAAAAGTATTTTTATACTGTAGCACAAATTCCTTTTAAAATAAGTTCAAATTTACTGCATTAGTAAATAATTTGATAGCGTAATAAAAGCAATAAAATTTCTCATTAATTTTATCAAATAAAGAGGTGTGAAAATCCATTTCCTATGAAGAGCTAACGTTTACTGTGGTGTGATTAATTAAATCAGTCATGTGGCGTCCCTATAGAACGTTAAACTCTTACATGTAAATTAAAGCTGCATGTTGTATATTTGCACCTCTACAAGTGCGCTTTAAGTGTAACGGGGGAAACACCAGCATACAGGCATAATATTGACAGTTCTCTTTGCTATTATAGTAAATCAATTTCAGATCAAATCATATAGATTTTCTGCATTTATCATGAAATGTATGTACAGCTCCAGACAAAACTTTCGTTACCCTTGCACCATTTCGTGGCGGTGTCACGCTCACTGTGGAGGTGTGTTGAACTTCAATTCTTCGGTGGTGGATTTAACTATTATTACCTTTTGTTTAACATATTTTTCTAAATAATCAAAATAACTAAAATACACTTTTTAACGTAATTCTTAAGAAAATTATGAAACATTCTTTGTTATCATAGTAAAAATGCAATGTTGATTATTTTTCTTTATTAAATTGTATGAAAGTGAATTACTTTCAAGTGAATATATATATATATATATATATTTGTTTTTTTTATTTTTGTGAAAACTATTTTTTCTGCATTTTGTTTTAATTATTTTTTTCAAGATTCTTTGAAGTGAAATTTTTTTATTATATTTTGCACCGGCAACATAAGATTATTAATTTAATCTTTGCTGGACGATAACTGTATTATATATATATGTGAATTGTTGATAAAAAAAAAAATCGCTCCCCTCGCTGCCCCCGAAATTCCAAATCCTTAAACCTCATACTACATATACTAGATTTACACTCAATTTACAGCGTGTATGAATCAATCATATATATAGATATTCAATCAATCGAAATCTTTGTTTCGAGATGTAGTGTACAAGTGTATACTAATCGTCTGTGTTCAATAAAAAACTTAAAAAAGAAAATGACTTTCATTATACAAGTATGTATCCATTTACTAAATTATTAAAATAAAAATATAAAATCAATATAAGTATAATAAAAGTAACAGCGGGAGAAATGAATAAAAAGAAAATTACACTAAACTGTAATATCATTATTTCTTAAATATATCGATTGAATAGCATTGCATTAATAATAAAAATTTAATAGAACATTATATAAAAAATTTAATCAATTTAATTTTACTTGAGACATCAAACAAAATTCACAAACAAAAAATAATAAATTCATTATTTATATTTTTTATCATTATCATTATTATATTATATATATATATATAATATACACCAGTATCATAAAATATCATCCTAAACAATCATTATTGATTAAAGAATTGATTGCACAGATGCTTTTAGTCTTTACGTTTACCCAACCATCCAGCACAAATCATGTTAGCACAGGTGGTCCGGGCATATAGTAAGCGCCTGTTAGGTCTGCAACCGTTGCAGCACGCGTGATCGAGGGGAAGTATACCAACCAGGGGTAATAGCGTGACGCACAATTTTATAGATCTTCGTGTGCGTATAATATTATATACTAAAATGTGTCAGCTGATATTAAAAAAAAATACAGTGTTTTCTTTATCATGTTTAATATTCAAACATTCATATAGTAATAACTATATAAATGTATGTCTCTCAATCTTGGAGAACTAAAACACCAATTAACTCAATGATGTATTTAATTATAAGTATAGGGCACGATTTGCGAAGCAGTTAGCCAGGTTTCTAACCACGTTTAGCTTAACCATGTTTAACTATACCTGTTTTACGTGTTAAACCACCCTATAGTTAAACGTGTTTAAGCTAAACGTGGTTAAGAAACCTGGCTACCTCCTACGTGAATCGCGCCCAATAATATATTAGAGGAATCAAGGTGAATGAGATTTTATTAAAAATTTCATCAAATAATTATAAATATATTTAAAAAAATATACAGTTACATCTATCTAAACAATTAAAAATATAGAGTATTAAATTTTAACAAGCTTTTATAATATGGAGTGCTATTATACATTATAAACTCTCTTTTTTATATAACAATGTATAAGGGTGAAGAGAGGCATCGTGTACATTATGTACCTTTAACAGCAGCATGGCAGTCTCCCCTAAAGCGTGCGTGCTTTATCAGCGTTATATATCGTCTCGTCAACTCCTACCACCCACCCCTTCTTTTTCTCTAGCCTACTCAAACGCTATTGAACCTCCAAGCAACGCCCAAAGCTATTCTTACATCACAAGCAGTAGACTATACTCTACTACTGCATGCACTCCATACCATGCAAAAACCTTCCAACACTCCAGACAAAATGTGTAGGTGATACCATTCAATATTTATATATATTCACGTTATATTATGAATGTAACTTTAAAGGGATTATTTTTAGCTTTAGGTGTTGTTTATTGTCGTGCAAATGAATTTCATTATATAATAATGCTTATTATGCGTCTGTTGATAACGATTAGCTCAATTATAATGTATACAATACACTTTCCTTTCAAATATATTATTAACAAAGTTATGTTTGATACCATCATACCAAATATTAAATTGCATACAAAATATATACAGAGAATGCTATACAAATTTTTAATGTGGTAATGCATTTATAATACATAGGGGCTATTCATCTCAAATTTGGTATCAAATTCCAATCCTAAATCGATATAAGTGAGATGCAAACCAGGATACAGTAACTAACATTTGTCATATTAAATATCACTTTTAATATTTAATTTTTTTTTATTTAATTGAAAACAGTTCCATTGTTATGAACTTATGATTAAGACCATGAACAATATGCAGCAAGTTAAATAATAAGAGGTATTTCCTCCATTAATATGAATCACATTCATTTTTACCTGAATAAAAATTAACACATGACATTTACGCGGACAATAAAAATAAATTTAAGATTATTGTTACGATAAAATTGTAAGGCTTCCGTCTAATCACATCCTATTCATACAAGCAATCAAACCATATCAAATTTGAATAACGGTGTTATATAATTTCCATGTATCCTGTGGCTAATCCTCCTCCTTCATTTGTATGCAAGACTTCTCAGTGAAACCTTTAAAGTCCCCTTTCTTACGTTACAAGGTTTCTTGGAGGGTTCCTACACTACAGAAAGTTATATTTTTTTGGTAAGAAAAGTACGTACCGTACGTAGTATAGAAACAATGAAAAATAATTTTCTTTAATTAAAGAAATGCAGTTTTCTTTTTTTTTCTGGTCTGTTTTTTAAATTATTATCTGCTAATTCTGATTTTTTTTTATCATATTTTGTTAAGCGTTTTAATGGCACATACAAAATACGAGTAAAATTGTTTATGAATTTACTGTATGTGACTTTTTACTTTTTATATTTTTCTTCGTCATATTTTTGAAAGAATGCTGCTCATAACTCATAACACTGTATGCGATTTTGGCCTTATCTCCTGCCTGGCTTGATTATGGAGTAATAAAAAAAAAACATGCTCCGTATGCTAATAATATATCCGATGTTTCTCAAATATGTTATTTCAAATATTAAAGGTATAAAATAAAAATCTAAATGTAGCCAGTTCTTAATTCATAATCCATGTTATCGGTATTGTATAATAATATACACAGCTTTAAAACTTTAAAAACTATAGTACTGTATTCGAGATCACCAAATCTGATGCAAAGACAACTGCAATAGAATTTCTTATAAAAGCATTTAGCTTTTTTTTTTTTTACTCACTTTTAATATGATAAATAAATTTTTAAAGGAATTTCGAACTCATTAATTTAAAACCTTCCTAAATAATATGTAGTTAAAACACTGAAACCTTTATGCATAATTATATAATATAATTGCGCTACATTTTAAATAGTACTGTAGTGTAATCTTATGTTTCACGTATATGAGATGGCCGTTTTGTATTTTAACAAACTAAAAGCTTGTTCTTGTAGTGCGGGTAATGAGTCAACAGGAAAGTAAAAGGTCAGGGACAAACTAATCTTGCCTCTGGGGGTCATTATAGTCGTTACAAGAGCTACACACACTACTAAAAGTTTCAAATATGTATACACCGCGTTCAATGTTACTATAATTCTGACAAAAAGAGTAGTATGTTTATTTTATTTATAAATCCACAGCATTAGACTGACCAGACTTCAATGACAATAATCGTAGGCTAGGCTATAAGATGATTGATTTCTTCACGGCCGTTACGGCGCCGCGTGCAGACATCGATATCGTTGCATTCAATTTAAAACGATTTAAGAGTTATAAGAGGCATGCAGGAGAGGGAGAGTTTTTTATTGTGAGCCCTTTTTTTGTTGACTGCAATTACGTCATCAAGATTACGTCATACAAGTCGGATATCTTTGAAGTTCTTTGATAAAAGTCAATTTTTGCCATCCTTCGTTCTCACCAAATATTTGTTTAATAAATTGCTAACATTACAGAATATATTATATTCTTACAAGTCGTTTTTGTCGCAGTGAAAATTGATCAATATATTGTAAATAATTGTAATAATTACTGCACTTGAAAATACGTAATGCTAACAAAATACTGTACTGTAATTCAAAATTTACATTTTTAAACTGTTTGTAGCCTCAGATTATTACGTTTGACCCATGAAATTATCGACATAAAATTATTTCATATTAAAGGAAAATGTTGTTTAATAGGTATATGTTTACAGTACCGGTATATTGTATACACAATAATTGAATTAATAGAAAGTAATATAATCATGACAGTCATGATGCAATTGAGTCTCTTTGATAAGTTCGACTCAATTAAAATGTATCTATGTGTTTATGTAATTAATATACAACATAATAATATATTATGTACGGTATATATTATATTACAGGGCGTGTTTTAGCATAATTTTATTATGGAATGAAGTTTACGGTATACATGCATATTTTATACAGTATTATAGCTATGTATTGCATTAACTATAAAATTATCAAACTTATTTAATTACAGTATCATAATTTAGTAAATTACACATATAATATGGAGATCAGAATCTTTATTAATTACAATTTCAAACTAACTCATTTCAATTGCATGCAATGCACTATTATTCTAATTTCCATCACTATTGGAAATTTAAAAATTATATTGCACTGTATGCATTATATTATGTTATTGGCTTTATACTGCAATGTACAAAATTATAAAATATTTTTTATTAAAATTTATGTATTTTATATTATACTGTTCTGGATGTACATACACATACAGTTAAACAAGCCTTAGATTACGCCTGAGATCACAGACTAGACGTCGCCAAGGCGTAGTAATCTTAATTTTTTAAAAATGTCCCACAACAAGGTTATTTTAAACTATGGAATTTTTTAAAAATATTACATGCTTCTATAATATGTATAACTATTGGAAAAAAGTATAAAAAAGTAAGTTTAATTTGATTTCAAAATCGCGTCGCCACCACTTCGACCACTTTGCACCTCTTCCAGACGAAAGCCTGGGGCCAGTGGGGCCGCATGGAGCCGCTGTTGTGACAACACGTCGACACCAAAAATGCTAAAAACTTGAAAAAAAGTGGTGAAATTAAAAAAAATAGGCACCCTTACGCATTTAAAAGTAACATTCTGGATTTATTATAGCTTCTGGAGGCGTATATAGACGTATATTCCGATCTGTCTTTTATTTTAAAACGAACGCCTTTTTTCAGCTCAGCTGATCGGTTTAGTTCGTTTCGGTTCGATTTAATTAATCGATTTCGAGCTCCTGTGACGTCACATTAACAAAAATCATGGCAGCGTGCCTTTTCTGTTCTGGTTTTAAAGTTCGCTAAATTAATGAACATTAAACCATGATGTCAGTACTAATAATAGGTTAAAAGTGTATTAGATACTTGGGATGGCCGCTAGGCAAGTGGATTGCCGCGCCCACGGCCGTGGCGTTCTCATAAACCGGCAAACTAAACTAGGGATGTGATGTTTTTTTCTAATTGAGCGCCTATCGTTAAAAAATGAAGATCGTAACGCAAAACGGTACTATTTTCTATTCAAAATGTCTTCCATACGTAAACTAAGGTTTGTGATACTGTACTGTCTTTTTACTATCTCCCAATAGTAATAATGATGCAGTTAATTGTAGCTTAATTATTGAATTAAATATGTATGCATTTATAGTTTATGCATAATATAAATAATCATGTGTGATTGTGTGCAGTGTGATGTTTTGTGTTAATTAATTAAGCTAGCAATAAAAAAAAATTGATGTATCTACGTACTGTGTAGTATGCATATATATTATTATAAAATAAAACAGTAATTATTATATTCTCCTTTGTTAACCTTTACTAGATGTAAGGTGTCTTTAAATTTCATACAATTATGATTAAATTTGTATTTATATGTCATAATATTTAAAAAATAAATTAAAATAAACTCTAAAACCAATTTGCTCTATGTCATAATCAAAAGTCCCATTTGACAAAATAAGAGAGGCTACGCCTTCTTTTTCTTACCGGCATTCAATTGATTAATTTAAACAATAAATTATCCTTGTAAATTAATGAAAACTTTGATAAAATTTTCGCTTTAATTAAAACATGTATAAGACTAATTTATTGAGGATTTCAGCTGAAAATATTGAATAAATAAAAATAACATTTTTTACCTGATACGATGAGCGCCTCATTTGGTCCAACAGTGTAGATATTTCCCATGTTTCTTGATAGTTTTCACAACACTAAAATGTCTAAATTATCTTACTTTATTAGAAAAGCACTATCACCATTGATTTATATTCTGTGGTAAATAAATAATAGCACGAATATAAACGGAACTGTCAAAACACCGACAGCGACGCATTCGATGCAGAGGTGCAGACGACTTTTTACCCACAATCCCTTGCGAAACACCCGCAATATTATTTGTTTAAAAATAAATTCCCATTAATCTATATTTAGAGTCAATATTAATTAAATATTTAATTAAAAGTTAAAATTCTATTAATTTAATGATTATGCAATACAAAATTTCTATTTTATTTTTTATTTTATTCGTGTGATTATGGTCCAAATAATCACGCATTTTACTAGAATCAAAATGTAAACATAACAAAAATTTTGCTAAATAATCATAGTATTTTTTTCAAATAAATAATAATTTTTATTAAATTTTGACATCAAATAACTGTTTTTAGCTTAATTTTAAAATGTATTATTACGATTTTCAGTAAATGTTCAAATTAAAAAGTGGAGAAGTAGTATGTTGTTCTAGTAGTTTATTTTTATTACGTTGGCTACTCCTCCAATAATCATCAATCAGGCGGGCAGACGAGGTCGTGTATTTACCTCGTTAAAATCTGTAATTACTCTTTTTCTACTTCAATATCTGTACTTCCAGACCTTTCATACGCATCTTGGACCCAAAATATATAGTAAGGTTTGTATAAATTACATTTTTTGGTGGTTTAAATTAGATTAATCGTGATTACAAAATCGCATCGCACTTTCTCCGCCCTTGATTGACGTATTGTTTACCGCGGTTAATTTTTTTGCACGTTCTGTTTATTAGCAATGCTTTACGCAATATCCTTTCATTTTGAGTTAAAGGTAATCTACGTCATCTTCTAAGTATAGTTTGAGCTTTATTATATTGCAATGTTGCATGCTGAACCAGTGTGCCCATTTTACCGCGGTTAGCCTTAATTTCCGGTTTGCCGGTAGGCTAACATAAACGGTTATTTTAACTATATTTACCGGTAAATTATGAAAAAACTGTTTATGCTAATGTGTTCATACTATGAATCTTATAACATTGCGTACATTCTTTTGACTTTTGACAAATACACATAAGAAGTCTTGAACTTTCTTATCAGCAAACTTGGTGTTGGTGATGACTGTGATGAGTCAAGTCAGTCAAGTGAGTGTATCATAACTATGTGTAAGTATGCATTGAAATTCTTTATTTCTGCATTGTATCGTAGAATCATACTAAGCATAATGTATGCATACATAACATAAGTGTATGCATACAGTATTGTATTCATTACAAATAATGCTGTGACTATTTTTTTTATTTTTTTCATCTGGAAGTAGCCGGAAGTAAATATAAAACATAACAAACCATTAGATCTGTTCTTAAATACAAAATAAAGTGGCGGTAGATTGTATTTTATTTTCCTATGTTACTTTTACAGACTAGAGGTCTGTACGGGCTGGATTTTCGAGGCCCGGCCCATGTGAGAAAGTTTTCTTTTCTAAACCGAACAGTGAGGGAGTGGAACTTTTTGCCGTCCGAGGTGGTGGGGGCGGAGAGTTACGAGGGGTTTAAAAGTGCGTTGAGTAATACATTGCGTGCCACCGTGGTATAGCCACATTTGCCGCAGACCGTGAAATCTGATCTAATCTAACCTGCTTCACAATACGACCCGGCTCATGGCCCAGCCTTAGTTCAACCTCGGCTTGCCTTTTTATTTCTGTGCTTTACAACACATTATAAAACTGACAAGAAATCGTTTTATAAGCTTGTTTTGCTTACTTCTTCTTCTTTCTTTGGCAAAAATACCAAAAACAAAAAGATACATTACGTACTGTACTATTGAAAATTCGAGGAATAGCTAGGCCTGGCCCGTTTGCAGACTGCCGATGCCTGAGTCCCACGGATATGGACGGGCCTAGGCCCACAAGCCAGGCTCAGGCCTGTGCAGACCTCTAGTACAGATGGTTCATCTGATTATTGAATCAATTATGCATTTACGAACAGACCTATAGTATTAATTATTAAAGGTAATACAATACAATGAGTCATAGAACGGTCAGTAGTGTGCGAAGAAATTGGCAGCCCACAATGATCACTTTTATATCATGAGTTAATAAAGAAAAGTTGCATGCGTTGATCACAATGCATTCAACTTTTTTTCTATATTTGTAACTGTACATATGTTGCCTACTTCGCCACACAGTACTGAGAAAAGTAAGAGAGAGTGGAGGCTAAATTTGCTAGAGATGGAGAACTTTCAAGATCCGTTATGATTCATTTGTTTATACTATACCTGCAACATTAATTCTAATTACTTGCAGCAGCCATGGGGGACGTGAGCGACCTAGACCGGCAGATTGAACAGCTGAAGAAGTGCGAGATCATCACGGAGCATGAAGTGAAGGCCCTCTGCTCGAAGGCTCGAGAGATCCTTGTCGAGGAGAGTAACGTACAGAGAGTCGACTCCCCAGTCACTGTAAGTTACATTTGTAATTTTGTTTGTATTAAGTGCTAACTAGCTACTTAATATGTCTTCTTTCTTCTTTTCTTATGCCCACGTTTTGGCTTTAAAACCATTCTACTTCTAGTAAACCAATACTGTACCAATAGATATAGGATTCTTTCTCTTCTCTCTTCATGTTGCCAGACAACAAGTCAAGTTCAGCCGATATAGCAAAGCATCTAAATAGATGCCCTCTGAATCTTAATATGTAATGCTTAATTTACTTAAAAGGGTCACTGGCCTCAAATTATAAATTAGGCAGCCACCAAGTGTAGCTCGAGTTTATAATCAACATTAGCATTATTTTAATCCATGCAAGGTCCATGCAAAGTTGCACTGTAAAGAAAAATAATGCTTATATTGATTATAAACTCAAACAACACTTGGTGAACACTTGGTGACTGCCTTATTTGTAATTTGAGGCCTGTATCCCTTAGGGCATAGGGCTAAAGGATTAACAAGTTAACTTTCGAGTGGTTCCAATTCCTGTCACATAATAGCAAAATACATTGGGGGGGGGGGGGCATAGTTGATGCCAAATGTCAAAAACTGTCAATACAGCTATCTCTCTGTTTGTTTTTTGTAATATCTTCAGAGATCAGGTCCAAGGTCTTTTGTAAGATAAGAACAAGATCCTTGAGTTTTTAATAACATAAACATCATCTACGTCCCTCGTCACAATAATGAGCTATCTGCTTCCACGATCTCGTTGCAATAATGAGCTGTCTGCTATTTCAGATGAACGCAATTATGAGCTGTAAATCTATATAAAATAAGGCTCATATAATTGCGCTCACCTGAAAGAGCAGACAGCTCATTATTGCAACGAGATCGTGGAAGCAGATAGTTCATTATTGCGGACGAGGGACGATATAATGTAATATTGATTTAATTCATTTCCATACTATACATTTGTTGTTACATACATTGGAAAATTTGTTGATATTCTTGAACTACAATATGCTTCATTATGCTTCAGGTATGTGGCGACATCCACGGCCAGTTCTATGACCTCAAAGAGCTGTTCAAGGTCGGAGGAGACGTTCCTCTCACCAACTATCTCTTCATGGGAGACTTCGTGGACCGAGGGTTTTATAGTGTTGAAACCTTCCTGCTCCTTTTAGCACTCAAAGTGAGTATCTTTGTTTTCATGTGCTGTGTCTTGTGTTTGCTTACAATGAAACTGATACAAAGTGTGTATTGTTGATGCTCAATATCCTATTATGTTGTAAAATCATTATAATATTGACCGTAATCAACAACTTCAGAGAAAAATTTTAGTCAATACTGAAAGAAAAAAAACATGGCTCTTGACTCGACTACTGTTCATGCCTGTATCTACAGATCACTTGTCGTTGCTATTTGAAAAGTGTACATTTTGTTAGTGTTTAAAGAAACTTGATTTTTCTTGTTACCAACATGATTTTTTTCAGGTTCGATACCCTGACCGGATTACCCTGATCCGTGGTAACCATGAATCCCGTCAGATCACCCAGGTGTACGGCTTCTATGATGAGTGTTTGCGCAAATACGGCAGCGTGACAGTGTGGCGCTATTGTACTGAGATCTTCGATTACCTCAGTCTCTCAGCCATCATCGACGGAAAGGTAAACCAGACTCAAGAATTTGCTTTTTTACTGTTTTTAAAGATAACATTTTAGAAAATATGTCAGATTTTGGTCAATGGAGTATCAACCTCAATTTTTTTTATTGCAGGAATAGATAGAGGGTGCAAAGTTGTACTACCCTGTTTTTTTTTCAGATTTTTTAGAGCCCGGGAACTATTTTTAAAAAATTATTGAAAGTCTTTTTCGTGACGTCACGAGACGCCGTTCCTTAAGAAAAAGATAGGACTTGCCGCCTCGTGACGTCACAAAAAAGACTTTCAATAATTTTTTAAAAATAGTTCCCGGTCTCAAAAAAAAATGAAAAAAATTAAAGTAACATAACTTTGCACCCTCTATCCATTTCTGCAATAAAAAAAATTGAAGTCGATACTTTATTTTATTGTTTTAGGCTAAATATTATAACTGAATTTTAGTCTAAAGATTCTCAGATTAAACGAATGTTTTGCTTGCAGATATTCTGCGTTCACGGCGGTCTATCCCCCTCCATCCAGTCCCTGGACCAGATCCGGACCATCGACCGCAAACAAGAGGTGCCGCACGACGGACCAATGTGTGACCTGCTTTGGTCAGACCCTGAAGGTAAAAAACATTCCTCAACTGGTTGCCTTGTGCATTTGAACTTCAAAAATAAATGTAGTAGCAAGTGCAGTATCTAGTCTACCTGAGGTTCCCATGCATCAAGAAAAAACGGTCCACATGCCATAGTTATGAAAAGGGGTGGGGGTATAAGGTATAAATTGCTAAATTCTCTATGCACCCAAAGAGACCCCCCTCCCCCCCAGAAGAAAGGGGAGAAGGACTGGATTTGACATAATCATTAAAATAAAAAATAATTACCTTATTGTTGTAAATAATTTTAGTTATAGGAAAGATTTAAATTAGTTTTATGAACAGGAGGAATGTAATAAAACAGGAAACTCATCTTAACTTTCTTTTACTACCGTTAACAATTAAGTACTGAAAGAATAAGTTTCATTAGTTTTACAGTGAAACAAGGGAGTACAGTACAAATACAAAATATATGTAACTGCTTTCCTCTAACCATATACCAAGTAAAGCTTGTTTCTAAATATTTGACATTTCTTTCTTGTGATTGGCTTGTCTCTGACCCTGTTTCTGATTGGTTACAGACACCCAGGGCTGGGGCATCAGTCCGCGAGGCGCAGGCTACCTGTTTGGCTCAGACGTTGTCGCTCAGTTCAACGCCACCAACGACATTCAGATGATTTGCCGAGCTCACCAGCTTGTCATGGAGGGCTACAAGTGGCACTTCAACGAGACTGTCCTCACCGTATGGTCAGCACCAAACTACTGCTACCGGTGAGAAACCATGAAACTTTTACATCAATAGACTGCCATTAAAATAGACAAATAAAATCCAGTCTCTAATCCGGCTGCAGCAGCTGGTGCTAAGACGAGAGTGGGTAGCGCGCAGCAAGTTTAACTAGACCAACCGTCCTTACCTTTACTTTTCAAATTAATTACTTTTAAGCTTGTTACATTATTTTAATGAAAATTTTAATTTTTCTTGAAGCAAAATGCAGCTTTAGAGATGTTTAACCTTTTATTCACAAATTGGGAGTGAGGAAATCAGTAAATCTGACAGTACTGTTAAGGGCATTGGGTGTAGCACCGGTAGTTGGCAACACTGACCTATCTTCACCATGCTAATTTTTGGTCATTGCTCCTCGGAGTAATTTTTATGCTAGAGCTAAGCTGATTGCTGTAGTATCAAGATAATTAGTAGCCCAAGTGCACAATTTGGCTAAATAAAGCCTGATTTAAAGAAAAGTATTTTTTAGTAATTTTTTAAATTTACATGCATTTTTCTAAAATATAAAAAAAATACTTTTTTTTAAATCAGGCTTTATTTAGCCAAATTGTGCACTTGGGCTACTAATTATCTTGATACTACAGCAATCAGCTTAGCTCTAGCATAAAAATTACTCCGAGGAGCAATGACCAAAAATTTGCATGGTGAAGATACGTCAGTGCTGCCAACTACCGGTGCTACACCCAATGCCCTTAAGTAAAATCAGAATTTAAACTTCAATCTCTTTACAATTTTAGTTACAGTACAATATTTTTTATGATGCTCATTTTTCAATGAACACCTTGTTAATATTTATTTCTTCTCTCAGATGTGGCAATGTTGCCGCTATCCTAGAACTCAACGAGAACCTCCAAAAGAACTTCACCATCTTCGAAGCAGCACCCCAAGAAAGCAGAGGAATTCCTTCAAAGAAACCACAAGCCGACTATTTTCTGTGAGAGTGCTTCCAGACTTCCCCTTTCCTCCCCTCCAAGTGTTAACAAACGTTGCTCATAAAGAAGAGCCAAGAAAATTTGAATCCAGACAAGTAAATTATTATTAGCAGCAACAATTTTTTAATTATTGATAATTATTATATATTTATTAATTTCTTCAATAACAATGTACAGTTGTGTTAATTTTTTTTTTAAAGTTTTTCTGGTTAATTTTAATCACACTTTTATTTGTATCTAAATATTGGATTAAACTTAAAATCAGAAAATCATTGAGTCTAAAATATTACTATTTAAAATATGGTGTAGATTGTTTTTATTATAACAAAAATTTATTGTCTGAATTCAAATTTCGATATACTATTTAAGAAAGAAAAAACAAAACATACTTAGTTTACCTTTTTACGTAAGAAGTATGCATTTAAAAGATTATTTTATGTAAGAGGTAAATTTAATTAAATAAATTGTCAGTTAAATAAATAAAACTCAATACATTACAATTAAAAAGATTAAGTGAAAAACAAAAACTAATTGTATAGTCAATTATATGACTATAATTCCAAGTTTCTTTGATAATTATTGTTCCTAAATTTTAGTTCATGTGTCAAGTGTCTGTAAGAAATTAATATTGCTACTCTTAGTGAATAAAATATTCTTATGGTTATCACTAATAAATTTAAATTGCCTTCCTTTCTAATATTTTTAGGATAAAATTGAACTTTTGAATCATACATAATATTCATAATTAAAAAAGAAAAAAAAAAAAAAAAAGGTGATAACATTATATTACTCTAGATTTTTTATGCATGTCCAGTCATTTTGGTTTGGTTTTACCTTCTTTTAGAAATTTTCAGTAAATATATATGTATTATGAAACTTCTCGTCTATATTATGAACAACTACAATTACTATACCACTATTTTATGAAACAAAACAGGTAAATTTATAATGTTTTTTTGTAAGCAGTGATAAAACTAGACAAATGGTAATACTTTATTTTTACTACACAAATATTCAGTGAATCAAAGAACTGGAAAAAAGAAATGTATCACTGCTTTCAAAATATATACAAAATATGTATTGCAGTTTAAAATGTGGTTGGTATTTTACCAGAGGTAGAGGAAGCAACCTGTAATGTTTGCCTTCAATTGATAAAGTGATGAAGGCAAGCATTGCAGGATATCTATATCTCACCGAACAACTCTGTGTTTTACCCATTTAAAATTTAGATGCAACTGAAGGTATTTGGGGCTGATGGTAAAATAAAGCCTTGTTCATCTGATGTCATAAAGGTCACCTCAAGTATATCAGCCAATTATGACTTTGTATTACACTTTGCACAAAGATTTTTTACCTTAAGGTGGATTCACATGGTGACAACACCGATGCGACACAATTTTAAGGCAATGGAGTATCAACCTCAATTTTTTTTTTTTTTTTCAGATTTTTTACAGCCCTGGAAGTATTTTTAAAAATATTATTGGAAGTCCATTTTGTGACGTCATGAGGCGCCTCTCCGTAAGAAAAGGATAGGACTTGCCGCCATGTGACGTCACAAAGAGGACTTTCAATAATTTTTTTAAAATACTTCCAGGGATGAAAAAAATCAGGGCAGCTTAACTTTGCACCCTCTATCCATTTCTGCAATAAAAAAAAATGAGGTCGATACTCCATTGCTGTGAAATCTTAAGCAAGCGAATTCTCCAGATTGCGGTGGCAAATATTGTGTTACTTTCAATGCTCTTTTTTTTCTTAATTGTCAAATAAGGCCACCAATGGATGTTACAGCAAGTGGACATTATTCGCTTCATGACACATTATAAAACTCGGCATGTGAACTCACCTTTAAATGGTCGGTCATTAATAATAGTGCGTGCTGATCCCAACATCAGAGGGAGTGTAAAAATGCAGCTTTTTTGGCTAATCAACAGAATTTGTATTGTCATGGTGAATTAACACACTTTTACTGTCAACTGTAGCTACTAGTTCCAAACGCCCTTCTTACACATAATAAAGTTAATATTTCACTTGTAAGTAAGCAAATGACTCGAATATGGAGTTCACTATTATTAGAAGTTTTAATATATTTTTAATGCTGCATGCGGCTTCTGATCAATAATGAGCATGATTTTGTTGATTGGTAAAAATAATATGGGATGCTAAATTTAATTTGGATACTATATGTTTTGTTTCATATAACTCTTCAAAAAATATCGTCTTGATTTCTGTATGAATTTATGAAAGTTCAATTTTATTTGCACAATATAAAAACAAAGACGACTGTGTAAAAACATTAAAGCATGGAAACAGTGAGCTGTTTGGTACGATCAATTATAATAATGATTATAAATTATAGCAATTAAAGAAATGAGTAGTCCAAAGTATATTTTATGTTTTATTTCTTTTACATTCACCATTCAATTAAAAGAAATTATGATATATTCACATTATTCACTCATTTAAAAAAACAATGAAGGCTTCAAATGATCAAAGAAAATGAGGCTGTGTCATTAATTTGTTATTCACATAAGTTGAAAAATAATTTAGAAGGTAAAAATTTAATCAAAGATTTTATAATTGGAAATTAATTTTTTATTACGATAATATAATTATGTATTATATAGTACTACAATGTTTTGTAATAACAACTTAAGGGTAAGGTAACGCCACCAATGTTAAAAAAAATCTCTCTCACAAAAATTCTGAAAAAAATTTAAAATGTTCTCCTCTATACCCCCTATCAGTACCTAAAATATCAGGTATACAAATACGATCTAGTTTTTGAGTTATAAAATTTTAAAGTTGACTACTTTAACATGGAGAAATGAAAATCCCATGTTAAATTGCTCAACTTTAAAAATTCATAACTCAAAAACTAGATCGTATTTGTATACCTGATATTTTAGCTACAGATAGGGGGTGTAGAGGAGAACATTTTAAATTTTTTTCAGAATTTTTGTGAGAGGGATTTTTTTTAACATTGGTGGCGTTACCTTACCCTTAATCTTAATTTCTCAGATAAGACAATTTCAACTTAATTATCCAGCTTTTAAGTTTCAAGCTGTTGAGAAACACTCGTAGGTCTCATGTTGTGTGCTTATATATAAATATTATTTAAACCTCACACAAATTTAATTAATATACTGCAGTGTAGTAAAAATAATATATCTTTATTGCAACAAGGTTAAGGCAAACCCATTCTTGTATAACTGTCAAGGCATTCAATTATTCAATTTAAATTAAAGTTCAATTCAATGAATTACCAATTAAAAAAAAATAACATTTTTTTCGGAAAAATTTAGTTATATATTATGCTGCGGAGGTCCATTTGTGGACGACCAAGGAACAAAGCTGTTGGCTTACCCCCTAATGGATATGGTGTCATGTTATTTATATCAATTAAAAAAAAAAAAGAAGAACCCTAACTTTTAAATCTTAAAATGTACAATACGAGGCAGCTTATACATTACTCCTTCCTTACTTTTTTTGCAATGGAAAACCTGCATGAAATTTTTTTTATTGCAGAAATGAATAGAGGGTACCAAATTATGCTACTCTGATTTTTTTCAGTTTTTTTTTTTTTTTTTTTTTTAGTCCCAGAACTATTTTTAAATAATTAATATTGAAAGTACGGCCACGGCTCCTGGAGGCGTCTAGCCCGTATCCCTTTTATTAAGAATTCAGGGGTGTCAACTTAACTTACAGAACTTTCAATAATTATTTAAAAATAGTTCCGAGTGTCAAAAAAATCTGAAAAAATTCAGAGTAGCATAATTTGGCACCCTCTATTCATTTCTGCAGTAAAAAATTTCATGTAGGTTGTCCATTCCACAGTACCAAGTTTTTATCATGTATATAACAAAAAACATACAGTATTCAATTTTATTACATATATACACCAAATCCCCCCACCTCACCCCATGGTATCATTGTTCCTTCTGCAAGAAAAACAGAGCATGTTGGTGTTGTTCCTAATAAAAGGCTTCGAACATAAATAAGGCCCTCATCTGAAGTTCAACTCCTCGGCTAGCATCTTCATGACCTCTCCACACCTCGCATTGACCTTGATCTTTGCCCAGGGGTCCCCGAATGAAGGTCCAATATTGACAATACCAATGGACAACCCCAGCTTGTGTGCCTGTTCGATGTGGTCGCGCCCAGACCTGGTGTGCAGTGTCGTCCCCAAAACCAGAACTGCATCACTGGACTCGACCGCCTGTCGCACAGCGTCCTTGCGAGGTGCGGGAACATTCTCGCCATAGAACACGACGTTGGGCTTGAGGACACCTGAGCCACAGCTACGACATTGTGGCACGCAGAACTTTGCTGCTACCTCCTGCAACAACACAAAGTTATTGTTAGATCTAATTTTCTTTCTTTTGGCAAATGGTATTTTTGCAATTAGGGTGTTTTAGGTTTAGGACTTTGGGGAGGGGATATATTACTTCACCCATCCTGAAGGATCCTCTCCCCCTTTTTTCCTCCCCTTCAGTTCCCTATGGTACATTTTAAGCTTGCATGTACATTACTACCGTACATGTGTTGACTAATGTATTTTAATATGAAAAAAAAATAATATAATTAAAAATACAATTATGATTCTCAAAGTGTATGTATAGTTTGATGACAGACAAACAGATGCCTCACCATTACACTATATGGGATTTTTTCTGCGCTTACAGTTACATAGTCATATGCCTACGTCTTAAGCAGGACTGGCATATATGAGAGAGGTACATTATACATACTGGTGGAACAAATATGCTAAAAGATAGGGAAAACCAGTACTGCCATCTAGGCTAGTGCACTGTAACCAATAATTAATGCAAAGGAATACTTGGCGATACAGCCGAGGAGAATTTAAGAGCCAAGAGAAGCACGGACAAAAATCCCATAACTTATAGGTTATTGAGGCGTCTGTTTTAATTTCTGTGGTTTGATACTTACTGGCTTCAACTCTACATCTCCATCAGGTCTTAGAGCTTGAGTCTCAAAATTAATCTGCATGGCATTTTTATTAGATTCTCTTAGCATATCTTGAAATTCAAATCTGTCAATAATATTTTCACATTTCATACACCGAACTTCATATAAAGTACCATGAAGTTCAATAATATTTGTACTTCCAGCTTTGTGGTGTAGTCTGTCAACATTCTGAGTAACTAAACAATTGATTTTTCCTTTATCTTCCCAATTTGCTAATGTGTAATGCGTAATATTTGGTTTCCGTTGAGTTTGATAATTCCATGCTGCAAAACTACGAGCCCAATAAATTCGACGAGTTGATTCTTTTCTCATAAAATCTTGATAATTTGTTGGTTTAAAATTAGGTCTTCTGGCCACCAATCCTGTACCTTCAGATCTATAATCTGGTAAACCAGATTCTGTTGAAACGCCAGCACCAGATATAACAAACAATTTATTTGCAGAATTAATTAGATCAATTAAAGGCTCTAACTCTTTATATTGTGCTGGAGAATGTTTGGGTACATAATTAATTCCAGCTGAACAGAAATTTCTGAGGCAGTACAGTCGATTCATTTTTAATGTTAATTTAATTAAACCAAAAACAATTAAATTCCAAAATCTGATGTAAACAGATTGTAAAATCAATTTAAACTACACACAGACATGATTAAATATAGCCACGAACCAGCATTTGAATATTATAGTTCATATTCTGTGAACATGAGTTAGCTAAAATAACAATTTCTAAATGTTCTAAAAATATAATGTAATTAAATTATTATGTAATAAAAATAAGGGAAAAAACTTCAAAAGAAATCCATCAAAAATTGTCATGAATCAGAGATTCAAAGCGATCACAGAATAGAACCTTATCATCACATTATCAAGTATGTAAAATGTTGTTGGTTTGTTCATCAATATGTTAAACTCTTCTTATCACATACACATTCCATATTTCTATAAGAATTAATAATTGCACTAGAAAAATATTATTTTGCGATTGTTTTTAAAACTTGGCTCTTATATTTTGTACGATCAGCTGATTCATGATGGCCGCCGATCTCATTTGTTTGATTGGTCCAGGGCAGTCTAGCAGACTGCCCTGATTGGTCAATATGTAATGGACAAATTTTGAGGGATAAATTTTAAACACGATAATTAAAAAACTATCGCACAGGGATATTATTAAACTATTTATATATATATATATATATTTTTTTTATTATTATTCATTATTATAGAATACATAATGCAATTTTATAGTTTTGACCTCTATGAGCTTTAAGCTCGAGCAGAGAGAAAAAGAAAAAAAATTAATTGAAACTGACTTATATAATTGATGGCGGAATAAGTACAGGAAACAAACTATATATTCTATGCAATTATACAATAGAAAATAGTATAATATTTAGGCTATATAATATATTACATTATATGCGGAAGTTAATAATTGAAAATAACATAAAACAAATTGTTTCAAAAAAAAAATAAAAATAAGTATGAAGAATAATTAAGTTTCAATTGTCAGAGTGAAATACATAAAATTCATTTGCATCCTACATTAAAAAATTAGGCATAATATACTGATAGAGAATTTTTATTTTTGGAACTATTATTACTCAAGGAAAATTGGCATAATTTAAAATACTTTTTAACATTATCTGTGAACATTTTAACAGATATATATATGTGGTGATGATTTTATATTTTCCGGTAAACCATATATTGTATAAATGAATATATAGCTTTGGACATAATATAATTGAGTATTTTCCAAGATTAGTTCTTGTGAAATCAATATGGAAGTAATTAGATCGACGTCTTGTATTATGATTATGTATACATCACTATATTTATATAGTACTAAAGAACAATTGTTTTTAATTAAGTTATTGATTATCTTATTTATATATATATATATCGTATCAGAAAACCTCTGATATCCGCAGATATCGTATATATAATAATTTTTATATTTTTATTTTTTAAGCATATATATAATATATATATATATATATATATATATATATATATATATATATATATATATTATTATATATATATATTATATGCAGTTCTGTGAGTTCCATTAACATAATATATGAGGTATTAGAATGTGAAAATTTTAGTGGCTTAATTAAATATACTGTGAATTTTTTCAAATTTTTCTGAAACCAAGAACTCTATTTTTAAAAAATTATTGAAAGTCTATTTGGATGACGTCACGGGCGGCACTGCATGCCCTATCCTTTCTTTTAAGGAGTGCCGCCCGTGATGTCATCAAAATAGACGTTCAATAATTTTTTAAAAATTATAGTTCCCGCGGTCTCAGAAAAATCTGAAAAAATTCAAAGTACCATATTTTTACCCCTTATAATCTTTCGATTATGCCACTAAAATTTTCACATTCTAATTATCTTCATTTTGTAAGTATGCTATTTTATATAATTATTTTTTTCTTGTTCTTTATAACAATTTAATTAAGGTAGAGATAATACGGATCAGCTGGCTCAATGCTAAAAAAATCCCATTCATAAAGATTATGAAAAAAATTTAAAATGTTCTCCTCTCATCTACATCCCCTATCAGTAGGTAAAATATCACTATCAGGTATACAAAAACGAGCTAGTTTTTGAGTTATTAATTTTTAAAGTTGACTAATTTAACATGGAGAAATATATGGAACTTTTATGTTTTTTTTTAGTCAGCTTTAAAAATTAATAACTCGAAAACTAGATCGTTTTTGTATACCTGATATTTTACCTATAATACTGATAGAGCTAGGGGATGTAGAGGAGAACATTTTAAATTTTTTTAATAATTTTTATGAATGGGATTTTTTTAGCATTGGGCCAGCTGATCCGTATTATCTCTAACTTAATCTGCAACCTATTTTTAAATAATTATATATATTATATATTTTTGTCATATTATATAAATATAATTTTATGTTTTCAAGTTTAAGCAGTTTAATCCAATATTGAGATATTAATTAAAAATTATTATAGTTATACTAAAATAATAAATTATAATATATACATAATTATATAATAATATATAGTTAATTTAATTAATATATATATATATATATATATATATAAGTTGCAAAAGCGCGCGGTGCGTGCAATATATAATCAATTTGCATGATTTTTGTAATTAATTTAAAGTTAAAGTGTAAGCTCGATCTCGCGATCGACTCTGCAATATTTTAATTATTATATTTTTTTTTTGTTACCCATCACAATTCTCAAAAAAATAATAATAATATATAATTGATGGGTCCGCGGCAAAATTCTTATCACTTTGCAAATTCCGTGTATTATTATTATTTTTTTGTATATTATATAGAACATATATTATTAATAATTATTATATATATTTTGTTTATTCATTTTGCAAATCAAAAAGGCGGCGCCTCGCGCGCTGCATGTCTATAATTGCTATCCTTCTGATAGGTATATTTTTTTACGAACTTATTAATTTCCTAAAATTTAATGCAAAGTAAACATTTTGTATACAGATCAGTAATATAATATATATCTATTATAGCTGTATATATATTATACTTCCGATTTAATTGTAGCATTACTTCCGGAATTTGCAAAGTTATAAGCATAAAATATACTGCCATCGACGCATCATCGTTTAAATAATGCTCATAAAATAATCTAGCTGCTTATAGCAAGAAAAAAATCAGTTATAATTTATAATGTATAATTATTTGCAATATTTATTTGTTTTATTTTATTGACAAATTTACAGTACGTTGTATATAATAATGAATCGCTGTTATATTAAAATTTGAATAATTTCCCCAGATTTATTTATTATAATATATATATATATATATATATATATATATATATATATATATATATATATATATATATATATATATATATATATATATATATATATATATATAATTATATATATCTCTCCCATGGAGGAATTATATTATATTTTCCTTGATCTGTCCTATATATATTAATTAAATTCACATGTATTTATATACCATGCAGTTGGTACATTTTGTGACTACATAATATAATTTACTAATAATTTTTTATATATAATCAATACAAAAATTCAGAACTGCATGAAATTTATGCTGCCAACAGTCCCGCATTTGATTTGAAAATGATGACATGACACATGATTAAATATTTTTACTAACTTATATTTAGGAGCCGTATTGACATTTATTGTTTTCTCTTTATTTTTTAAATTAAGGCGCTTCAAACATATACTTCAAATAGTGCTGCAAAGTGCCAAAATGTCGCATATTCATAAATAACTCCGTCCTCTTAAATGCTTGAATGTTAGAAACTTGCAAACTGACTAATAAGTTAAAAATACTTTATGATTAATGCATGAAATGGATACATATATTCAAAGTAAACAGCAATTTATCAATTCACCAACTTTTTAATGGTAAAAAAAGGTTGAAATAACAACTTGAAATTAAATATTTAATATATATTAAATTTACTTATTGCATCCAAGCCATATATTGTTAACAGAATACTTCAAATACTTTATTTATAAAATATTAATAAATGAATTTAATGAAATAAAACAAAACTAGAATATCTTACAAGCAAATGAGATTAATACAATGACACAAAAATATGCGACTAACATTCAGTTCAAAAATTTATATGAAGTGGAAAAACAACATATATTGATGACGGAGAGACAACAAATTTTCTAAAACTAGTACATTAATTTTTTTAACTATTCTGATTTAGCATGGCTCTCAGATTCAGACTCCTTCTTAGTTAATTTCTTTGGTATCTTCAATGGATTATTTTTGCACTCGGCATAAATGTTATTGAGGTCAAACGCCGCTTTCACATTGTCCTGAAAAACAAACAATTCATTAGCATTTAAACTAGAGAGCAAAATTATTTAGCAATAATTGATTCTCTATTCAAAACTGTTTAAAAATGTGACACTTATTTAGTTATTTACTTTAATTTTAAATATAAATAAAAATTATTAATTAATTTTAATAATTACCAATTAATTTAAATTTAATTAATTTAAATCAATGAATCAACGAATGAATCAATGTCATATTTTAAATAATTTTGAATAGAAAATCATAATAATTTTTTATTTATTAATTAATTTTAATTTTTTTCTGTCTTTAAATGGAGTATCAACCTCAAAATTTTTTATAGCAGAAATGGATAGAGGATGAAAAGTTATGTTACTCTGATTTTTTTTTTCAGATTTTTTAGGGACCGGGAAGTATTTCTAAAAAGTTTTGGCGAGGTTGGGTTCGAATCCACGTCTTTTTCTGCACTTTCAATAATTCTTAAAAAACAGTTGCCGGGCTCTAAAAAATCTGAAAAAAAATCAGAGTAGCATCACCCTCTACAATAAAAAAAATGGAGGTCGGTACTCTATTGTAATAAGAGCAATTGGGAAAGAAGATTGAAGTATAATTAGTTAGCTGGAAACCAAAATTAAGTACTACCTCAAGCTATACAAGTTAACTTCTATGTTTGCAGGAAAAATAAATAAATAAATAAATAAATAAATAAAATTGTTGCAAATTTAAGAATATGTAGCAACAAATAAATAATATACTGTATGTATTACAGTACTTTAAATCCGCATGCTAAATCAGCAGCTTTTTGAGGGCAACATTTTTATATGTTAAAAAAAATAGTAATATTTTTATATGTTTTTTTTAATAAATAAATTTAAACAAATTAAAAAGGGAGCTAGGGAAACAAAGTGTGTTATTCAACCATCTAGCTAAAGAAACATGAAAACCCTAGCGTAAGTGCTCACTTCTGAAAAGAAGAACTTGTGCAGTTTGTTGGTTGTGTCGATGTCAGGCCTGCGTATGGCCTCCTTGCCGTCCTTGAAGAGAATCAAGGTCGGTAGCTGCCTGCTCAGCGAAGAGTCGCTCACTCGGTGCTTGTTGCCAACCTCAGGGAACCTCCCGACGTCCAGCTTTCCAAACTTGAAGTTGTCCAGCGCATACCTGTAACATTACCAGGGTGTCTTGTAAACAGTGATTGAAAATGTGGGCAGGGTCCTAAAAATTGAAATACAAAATAAATAAATAAATAATGTATAAAATTAAATTTTAATTACAAAATCTATGAAAATCACGCCTCCGGCCTGAATGACATTATTAGAAAAGCATTATAATTTAAGTACTGCAGTACCTGATGACCAAGAGAACATGAAAACCTTAGTTTATACTACATACATGGTCATAGTAATGGGAGAAATAAAAATGGAAAAATGGGAGAAATAAGTTCAAGGATCCTGGAAAATCTAGAAACATTAAGCAAGTGCTAGAGTTGTTGTATAACATTCTCTCTAATGACATTTCTATTTCTAGTTGACAGGTTGACAATATACAATCTGAAATTACAAATATTTGTCGACTAACATTATTTTAGAAAAATCAATAAATTTCTTCAACAGCGGTGTAAATAGAAACAATATTTTATCCTATGCTGGGTTCCACGAAAAGAGTTTTCATCCAAAAAAACATGCTCGCTTGTCTATAAACCCCTGAGCCAGTCAGATCATTGGATACAATAATTATAACAATGGCAAGCTGGGTTTAACTAAATTCCTTTCTCAAAGCACATTAATTAAAAATATTTTATCATCAACTTACTGAGCCGAGAGCTCTGCAAAGATAGGAGCAAAGTTGACACATGTTGGATTCCACGCTGTGTAGAATGCAACAATCCAAGTGATTTTTTTATCACGTTGTATTTCCTCGTCCAAGTTTCCTGTCCTGAAGTAGGTAATGTTCTCAGGACCGGCATAAGCTGGCTCAGGAAGCACCAATCCCATCACTGAAAACACGTCAGACGTCAGTAGACAGTTTAGCTTGTCATCATGCCAAACAATAAGTACACGTATATAGCTTGAATATTACACCTGCCTGATTTGCTAGGGTTGCAGCGTTCAGAGGCAAAAATATGCAATTGCAAATTTGAGACCACAATTTCTTTCAATAAAATTTCCCTGTGCCATCATAGATTGTATAAAATCACCCACGGAGCAGGGGAAATCATTGTGCTGTCCCAATGCATACAACAGTATCAGATGCACCCCTCATAAATGTTTTTAAACCATTAATTTTTTCCTGTCTATAAATCTGCACTTCAATGGATCAAATTTCACTATTGGGGAGGTTTAGAGGTGTACCCACAAAGAAGCCCATTGAATACCTTTATAAATATCTATACACCTATACCTTTATACTACTTTAATATGATATTGGAGAAGGGGTATACAGTCTACATAAGACTGCAATTATGTCTACTGAACATGTACAATGTATTTATTTATTTTACGTATTTTGGACACAAAAGTTAAGAAAAAGTAAATCAATAAATTACTTATGAGCCATTTTTTTTTTAAAGATGTGTACAGAGATTTTAAACATTTACGATCTGACCTCGTATTCAAGTATTAGAGTGAAAAGGTGAAAAAAGTGAACATTCTAAATTTGGAATATATTTTTCATACATTGGCGTTCAATACAGTTGTTAAGACTTACAAATGAAGACAGCACCGTAGGCAATTCCGAGACGAGCATCAGCGTAGAACCAAAGTATCAAGTTGGCAACCTTGGTGTAGATGAAGCTCGAGGAGAGATAGTTGACCATCGTGACGCTGCCTGTCTTGCGAGTCCGAATCACCACCACGATCAGCAGGAAAAACAGGATCTCAGATTCTCGCTGTAATCAGGGTTAGAATCGTTATAGTGCTAACAGGCATATGCAAATTGCAGACATAGAGAGAATGATAACGCTGTAATTACCTCTGTTACAATGATTGACTTAGTTTTACTTTTGATATACAGTCATTTATGAAGCCTTATAGAGTTTATATTTGGAAAAAGTTAGTTTCTGGAATGTTATAATAAGATAACAAAACAAATGCATTGAACAAATGCAAGCTAGAGTTTAAAGTTTAAAGCTTTTAATTAAGCCAAAGGTGGCTTATGAAATATTGATATCATGTGTTCTAGCTATATGCAAACAGCAGTATGCATATGCACACAAAAGAAAATAACTACGTAATTCAGTACAGTAGGTACATATGATATTTAATACAGCATGTTAAAATATGTGTATATCAGTATGTACTATAATCGTATGGTGCATTTGGTGCATATCACAATGGCTCGATCCGCGCGGCCATGGCACTCCCAAGCCTAAAGGTTCATGATGATTTTTTAAACATCACTAGGTTTTGGTCATCATCAACTCGAAATTCCTCATCAACTGAATCCTCATGAAAAAATCCTCATCAACTAAAATCCTCATGAAGTAATCCTCATCAACTGAAACATTATCTAGTTTTGGTCAACATGAACTCTAAAAACATGATCAACTTAATACATCATGAAAATTAAATAGAAAATTAAATTAATGATTGTGTAGTGTGTGTGGTTTGATAAAAAACATTATATTATCAAGTTACAATCAACTTTAATAGTAAAAAATTGTGAATACCATCTAACGACATTAAATTTTGTTACAAAAATTTGGGCTTGTAAGATTAATTTACATATTACACACATAAAATTGGCATACAAATAATTGAACATTTAATTGATAACAAAATAATCATGTATCAGAAAGCATATGGCATATAGACATGCCTTATTTGCATAAAAATATTCAAATTAACTGTAATATTAATTCAACTTGCATGGCTAGCAATAGAAATGCAAAAAATTAATCACTTAATTTTACAATATGACTGTAATTGTTTATTATATTTCAATTGCAATGGACGTATATTATACATGTAGTCACGTAATAATTCTATTGACCCCTTCAGCTAGCTGCTAGGAACATTAACCATAGTGAAATTATTTTTATGCATGCAGATATTGAATGCAACATGATGAATGTAGTTTAAATTTTGAACTTAAGTTTTTCAAAAACCTATTTTATCAATGTAGCATAGTAATAATAATACATTGTGCTAAATTGATTAAGTGTTAATGGGTGGAGGCGGAACGATCGGGGGCAGCACAAGATTCTCAGACGTTGATTTCCGAAGATCCTCCTGCTGTACCCTTCTTCTTTTTGTCTTCTTCCTACAACAAATCATTTCCGAATAAGATAAAATAAATTACTTCTTGCACATTCATTTTTTTCACAAAATATTGACTTTTGTTATATTTTTTGCTAGCCTATTTCAAATATCCTCTTCAAATGACACATTATCTTAATTAAATATTGGAATTTATTTCGATGTAAATTTTAAAAGTTGCATTTTGATACTTTAATCTTTAATGCTGGTTTACGGAGACGCAGAAATAAAATTCTTGCATAAAGCGTTTTGCGTCAAGATTCCACCTGGTTCACGCTCACTTGACTTTTTTTCTTCTTACGTTGTCGTAAGAATTCGGCAGTTGTCGGCACTTCTCGTGATCAGAATTCTTTCAATCAGTTAACTATTTTTGTTCAGCTTCTGAGAGAGTTGAAGACATTTTACAACATTTAAGTTCAATATTACATCAAAACAATTTTTCGTTTTCTCCCGAAATCAAGTGAAGACCAGAGACGGTTAGAGACCTCCGTGTCTTATTGCCAGAAATTTTATGGCCTGAGCGGGGTCCAAGTGTGGCGGCGCTGCTGCATCGCATAGGTGCGATTAGGCTACGGCCCGGCTTTCAGCTGCGCACGCAGCTGGCAGCCAGCGAGTGCCGGGCCGTGCCCACCAACCGCGCTCATGCAATGCAGCAGCGCCGCCGCACTTGGACCCCGCTCAGGCCAACAAATTTCTGGCCATAAGACACGGAAGTCTCTATAAGGGTCTCTGAGTGAAGACCTTCGCTTAATTTTCTAGTTTTTACACAATTTCATTGTTTTGAAATCTCATTGGTCGGGGGCAGGGCAGACGCAGAAGCAAAAGTTGGTTAACTTTTGCGTCTTGGTCTGCTTCTAGCGTTTGGCGTCTAGATGCGTGAACCATGCGATAAGATAACACGTACTTTAACTCTAGCGTCTGACGCAGATTTTTTTTTTTTTTTTTTTTTGGGGGCCTGCGTAAACCAGCCTTTAGTTAGTAGGATTGAAAAACTACACTAAAAATTACCTAAGGGTAAGATAACACAAACAATCGATTGTTGTTAGTCCCATTTGATTAACATGTAAACCTTAGCAACCTCATAATGATTCTGAATTTTTTTCGAGAGACAGTTCTTGGCATTAAAAAAATATGGACAAAATTTCAAAACAATCGGACGATCCAATTTTTTTAAATTAATTTTTTAGTTTCGATCTCCATGGGAAAGCCCTATACTGAAAATTTAAAAAAATTCATTTAAAAAAATTGGATCATCCGATTGTTTTGAAATTTTCTCTATATTTTTTTAATGCCAAGAACTGTCTCTCAAAAAAATTCAGAATTATTATGAGGTTGCTAAGGTTTACATGTTAATCAAATAGGACTACCAACAATCAATTGTTCGTGTTATCTTACCCTTAATAAAGTAGAGTGAGCGATTGCATTTTTCTAAATATTTTACTTTCTAAAAATAGTATAACCTGCCCTCTATTGACAAATGAAAAACAAAAAATTCCATGTCAAATGGCTGCAACACAAAAAATTCCCAAAGTTGGTGTTTCGGAGGCCTTTAAAATGCAGCTTTATGGAATATACAACAGCGTTTTACTCTAACTTGTTTTGTTCCGAACTACGGTACCATTTAAAAAATACCTACGTAATCTATATCGATATCTCTAATGGGTTTTTATTTATTATTTTTTTTATGGAGCCGTTTCCCGGAAAAAAATCTTGAAAATCCTTATGGCAATTAAACCGCAAAAGTATCAAGATATTTTTCCAGAAAAACGGCTCCGTAAAAAAAGAACTCCTCCTCCCCCTTTTCCCTGGATTGGTGCCTGATCTGTGTGCATTGATCGTAACTCAAAAGGAGGGGGTAGCTGCAGAGGGGGCTGTGGCTCCCCATCCCACTCATCCCCCCACATTCGTTGAAGTTTTGAATTTTACGTAGATATAATAGGCATTTCCCCGGCCCCCAGTATCAGTTTACGTACAGTATAAACATTATTGCCGTAAATTTGTAATTGGTAGTACGTCCGCTATTAATATTTTGTTAATAATTTGCATGCGTGAAAATTATAATTTTATAATTAATGGTTTTTATTAAAAATAAATTTAAGCTTAACTTACCAGATATCACTGTAACTTTCTCTGGTGTAGTGAATTTTTAGGCAACCTCTTTAGTGTTCTTTTTGCCAGTTACGGAACGCTGGACCAATGTGTTGACTCCCCACACCGTGTGCGCCAAGTCCTTGATGTACTGCCCAGGATCTTTTTTGTTCGACAACAGAAGCTCCAATGTTTCGTAGGGAATCCAGATGTCTGCACCCATGTAAATCTGCAACAAATGAAGCCTAAATATTAACTTCATATCATCATGATGTGTATTTTGTGCAATGGTAGTCTAATTAAATATTTTCAGGTTACAAGATAAATCGAAATATATATATATATATCAGGGGCGGCTCGTGCCTCTTTTCCACGGGGGTGCTGCCTGACATGGGACCAGCAGAACACCATGGGGGGTTTGGGGGGCGGAGCCCCCCAATGGCCCGCCGCAGGTGCGATTTTTTTTAGGGACACGCCCCTTTTTTAGGGTAAAATTATGACAAAATCATATAATAATGCTCTCAACAACGAAGCAGAAATTATCTAAAATAAAAAAATGCATGCATTTTATTTATAATTTGTTATGACATGCACTTATGCGAGCCCTTTTGAAATCGTGATTGAATGTTTCAAACTTAATATAATATCCAATTTTTAATTATTTTTTTTAATTCATAAATCCTTTCACGTGGTAAGAAACATATATTTATATAAAAATAAATATTGTTTTAAGCCCTTTTTTTTTTTAAATAATAGTGTCAATCAAACTGCATTCAAACTGCATTGTGAATATGAAACCTGAATGTCTGGTATAATTTTTACGCAATGTATATAATGAACATCAAATAAATCGATCATGGCATATACAATATGTACAAAATTAGGCAACAACCAGAATCTAATATAAATTTTTAAAGACAAAATTTAATAAAAAAATAAAAAATGAAATTTATATAAGAAAAAATTGCATTATTAAACATTATTTCAATATTATTAGTATTTATTTAATTGAGAAAAAAATAATCGTAATCCTGTTAAGGTAGAGATAACACGGATCAGCTGACCTAATGCTAAAAAAATCTCAGACATGAAAATTACGAAAAAAAAAATAATAAAATGTTCTCCTCTACATCGCCTATCAGGTATCCGGCATTTTCGGTGTAAGACATTTCGGTGTAAGGAATGTTCGGTGTAAGCGTTCGGTGTACGGAACTTTCGGTGTAAAGAGATCTTGGTGAAAGGAAGATTCGGTGCAAGGAATTTTCAGCGTAAAGAAAATTTGGTGCAACGTTAATAAAACTGTTAAATATTAAGTAATGTAATTTTGTTTTTCAATTTATTAATACTTTTTCTATTTTAGGTCAGAATTAGAAGAACTAGAAGAACTTATGCTATATATATCAATAGTCAGTACATGTTGTCAATATACACCGAACGCTTACACCGAACATTCCTTACACCGAAATGTCTTACACCGAAAATTCCTAGAATCCCTCTCGAGCGGTATAACAGATCAAAGATCCCAATTTTTTTATTATTGTTTTATTTTTTTTTTTTAGCCATGCAATATTTCTTTGATTACTATCGTATATTTGCTGCTAAATAATGTACTGCTGGTACACGCAAACCCGGGAAAATAAGCTATATATTTTTCTCATCCTGGAGCAGTATAGTTATTAACGACGTTTTCTTATATTTTGTATACTCGTACAATTTTACAACTTGTTTTTGTTTTATTGTTTTATTTTTATGTTTGAATTTTCACATTAATGGTATAAAATGCTGTAGTGAATAATTAATAAATAAATAGCTCCCATGTATATCGACTTGTTCCTGGTAAACTTATAATTTATAATAAAATACATGGGCGCGATTCACGAACGAATTAAGTTATCCAGATTTCTCACTTAATTAATTTGATCGACGTTTAGTGCCATCGAGTTAGACTGGCGCTAACTGCGTGGTTAGTAAGAAACCTGTTGTTGTCGTTGTTCGAACGTGAGATCTCACGATTGTTTACATGCATGCACCACTTAATTTTCAAAAGACAAAAGTGTTGGTTCTTTTGGGACAGTCATATTTTTATTAAAGTAAAATAAAAGTGCTGGTCTTCATTCCTCAGATGCTTCAATATATTTAGTCAATCTTTGTTAGTATATTCACTGATGAATGCAATTAAAATTCTGTTAATCTGCTCAATGAAACCATATTACAGGAAAGGTCTTCGAAGTGTTGTTCAAAATTATTCCCGCATGTCAAATACCACAAGCTCATTGGTTCTGTTGAACCAATGAGCTTGCGGGTACTGCCAATCGCACAGTCCCCGATCGCTCCAAAATCACACGGCTTGAGTGGGAGTTGAAGAAGAGGAGAATGAGGGTGGGAACACTGCTTTGGGCTACTGCTAGTAGTGGCAGTACCTTCCGCTGGGCAGCGCTGAGGGAATAAATGTACGCGGCAGCGGCAAAAATTTCATGATTTTAAATGTTAGAACTGATAAAAATTTGCTGGAAAGTTCAGAAAAATTATAGGATTATTTGATATTTCTAATTGTGTGATTTGTGTGTTTGTTCCCAAAATTTCTGGGGGGGCTGCAGTACCGCAGTACTATAGTACGAGCCGCCCCTGAATTATATATATATGGAATAACCCTGACCAAATTCATAGATTTATAAATAGTCAACAGGTGTTTAGAGAGAATGTATCTCAAAAAAGTTAAAACAACTCACTTTAACAATGATCGAACTTGCATACGACTGTAGATATGGCTTACCAAGTAGAGGCAAAGTTGAAAGAACCTTGTGATAATCCCAGCCGCCTGGTGACCCAAACTGCTTCGCTGACGACAAATCGTTGTTGGCACTACACGTGACCTGAAACACCACTCGCACCAATAAGTATATATATATTTTTTAAATTGTTTATTCAGAACTCAAACATACATATTACAACAGAAATACAAGAGGCCTGTTCGTAAACCCTGCTCCGTGTACACTTTCTACACCCAATCGACCTTATATCGCATGTACATAAGGTCGATTGGGTGCAAAAAGTGTACACCGAGCAGGTCTTACGAACAGGCCTAAGATAAACCCCAAGAGTTTAGAACTCGTAGACGGGGAACATTAGTTTGTTATTTAAAGATTTCGAACAAGATGGCAAAAATTACAAATCATACTATTTTATACATTAATTGAGATAAATAATACAGATATTACGTACACTATATCATAATTAAAAATAGTGATTATAAAAAAAATAGATCAAATAGTATGGATAGTGTACTAAATATTCCAAATAAATATAGTATTATACATACATATTATATAAGACAATTTTTTGGCTTTATAATAAATAGTGAAATTTACATACTGTACTTTAAAGAGGAGTCAGCGAGTTGAGTGCGCACACACTCTTGCGCAAGATGTCATGCACGATGATGTGCACACGAAAAAGTTTTGTCGGCTCCTCAAAAGTTGTGCAGTAGAAATTTATGCAAGTTGCGCAATACGAGCATCAGCTGAAGTTATATAGTGTTGTTAATCCCGTTGATCCAGTCAGCTGTTAACCAGAAGACCGCAGTATTTGAAATAAAAATTTGGCTCGAATTTTGGTATTGTATCAGACTTTTCTCAAGATTTTTATGAAGAGCTAATAAAGTTTATGACTTTTTCTGATTCACCATAATATGTTCTATCTTAGAATATTTTTTAAACACATTTTACGGGAAATTGCGAAAGAAATTAAAGTTCGACTAAAAAAGAAGCCACATTTTCCGAGCGTTAGCATTGGGTAGATGGACGAAGTCATCGACTTTTAGACCCAAATGCTCAGAATTTTTACGAAGGCCGGTCTCAACTGATTTCAGATCCTTATTTTTGGTGCTCCGAAGTAACGTTTTACATTCAAGAGAAGAAGCTTTACCATCGGTCAATTTTTCGCTCACTCTACTTTAAGAAGTTACAGTACATACTGTATTACTAAAATTAAAATAACTTACTCAATCATGTGAATCAACTGACTGAAGTCATTGATAAGTATGCATATTTGATTTTCATCGGCATGCACTAGTTAATTTAAATACTTACAAGTAACTCTATTTTTTATCAATTTGCTCATAGTATGCATAACACATGTATGCATATACTTCGAGCAGGGATTACAGATAACTATGCCTTTTATCTTCATATAATTCTTATGCATACGTATTAATTATAATTATATAAAATTAGATATGCATACTACATTGTATATTTGTCAAGATTTACCAGCATGCATGCACTCTCTTGGAAATCGCATTTCACAAAAATGTTATATGCACCAAAACACATGCACGAAATAGACAGTATCATATTGTTAAAATATATAATATGAAGCAAAGGCGGCGGGGGCAATAAAATTACATATAATTGTACATCATACCTTAAAAGTGTAGGCACGCCGCGTCCCTCTAATTTCTGGTATGGCCTAGATCCTCAAATTCCTGCATGAATGTCCCATGTCCCTGCATGGCATGGAAGTCGCGCGCGGTCTTGTTGAACACAGCTAGGCCGTGCATAAACCTTCTGTAATGCATTAACCACAAAGTACTCACTTATCAATTTAGGCTGGAGATAATCTCCAGCCATTAGTGCATGAGATACTTATCTAATTGATACTTTTCTTGGTGATAAAACGCGATTTCTGAGTGGTTTTCTCTGCTATTCAGGGAACACACACATAAAATCAACCATCTTGATTGTTGACACTCCCCCTCGAAAAATCGATTTAAATCGATTGTGTGGCATTTGGCGGCCCGTTCAAAATTTTTAAACAGTGTTAAAAATTATTTTTTTAATGCTTCTTTTTCACATTATATAGTATCAAAATAAAATAAAACGATTTTAAAATATTGTAATGTACAAATTAAAAGTTTTATGCTATATTTTTATATTTCCAGCACTTATTACCGCGCATCTTTCGGTATGTCTGCGTATGCAAAAATATTTGCCAACTTTATTTGCACATATTTATGAACATAATTATTATTTTTGGTACTAACGGTAACTTTGACATAAAAAAAAATATTATGACTTTTATTAAATTTATAAATCAATTTATTCCTTCTATTTTAATTTTAAAATTCACGAATTTTTAACGGTGTACTCTCTGATCGTCTAGCCCCCGGCCGCCAGCTTGCTGTATAAAAATTATCTTTTATGTATGAATTGATCGTGCATTTCAACAACTTTTGTTTTTTATCGTTAATAGTAGTACCACCAATCATGCAGTATATTCATTTTTGTTGAAATACATGCAATTTTCAGTGTTTATTTAAGTTAAAAAATTATAACACTGAAATTTAAATTTCAAAGAAAAAAAATTAAAGTCAAAAACGTCATGAAAGTAGTAGGAACTCTATCAAAAACGTTACGGATCACATAAAATGATCAAATTACAAAAATCCTGATCAAAAACTGCATGAAAAATGCAAAACGTCATCAAATTACAAAAATCGTCATCAAAAACGTAATCAACTTGCAAAAATCGTTATGAAATAAAGAAATAATCATGAACCTTTAGGCTTGCTCAGCACTCGATCATCATTGAAATTATAAAAACCATGCATGTGATCAATTTTTAACATTGTTTCTTCTTGTAATAACAGCATCGATACTGCCTCTGTCACAATTAATAAATAAAATATAATATTTTAGATGTTATAATATGGTGTATTATACATAGTGCCATGCAATTAAGCGTAAAATTTAAAAAGTAAACTGAATTCTTACCATATCAAGTTCACATTCTGTCTTCTCTGAAAACACGAATTTACAAATTGGTTTTATACGTTTTGCAGCAATATATGAAAGACTAAATAGTATGTTAACCCAGTAATAGGGTTGTAAAAGCTTTTTGAGGTCTTTTTTAAGCCCCATTATAGAATTTTAATAGATATTATTCACAAAAGATTAATCACGAGAGTGATTTTTGTCCGTTCTGAACTGAAAAATCGTCTGCTAGACAGCTGTAACAGTGTTGCGAAATTGTGACAAGATTGTGATGGAACTTCCGATTTAATAAATAATAAATAAAATAAAAATGTAATTAAACACATTTATTATTTTTATTATACAATTTTTATCAAAATTTTTTGATAAATGTGGAATTTTTATTAAAAACTATTTTATAGTTGTTATCAACTAGGCAACGTTGCACTTTAATGTTTTGAAAGCTTGGAAAAAATTATCTTCGATTTTCAATAGTTTTTCGGTAAATATACTTGTTTAAACCATAATTTCTTTTGCAGGGGTATTTATCAAGTAATAATCAATGTATAGAAATAAAAAATTTATAATATTGTTGCGTTTTAGTCTAGATTTAGAAGCAATACAATGTAGGCTTGCTCCATGGAGGACACTAATGAGTTTTTGATGACTATTGCAGAAGGCAGCAGAGAAAATGTTGCGGCCTGACGAGGTAATCATGGTGAAGGAAGAACTTCAAAATGAAGAAAGACATCGTAATCCAAAGTACTGTTTTACATGGTCAAATTATAAAGTAAGTTTTTAATCCTCTGTACAGTATTTTTTTTTTTTTACACTCGGAAGAGATCAGGCATTGAACATTAAAATAAGCACATCTCAGCAGCTAGAATAGGCAACTTGTCCTTACACTGACCCTCGCCATCTATGAGTGGCGCTGCAACTTCGTGTACGGTCAAAGTATGTAGAAACGAAACAATACGTTGCGAAGATGGGGAGAAAATTTTGTGAACTGCAAGTTAGGTACGAAAGAAGATAAAAAGTTTACATTTTTCACTGCCAAAACGTGGTATGTATATTCTAGTTTGCTTCAGTACAATTATTTTTACCCTAGCACTGCTCAATTCCAAGGACTAGAGAGATAAAGACAACTACCTCGGGCCACCGCGGCTCGTGTGTGATGCCATGCTGCCAAGCAATTGGTTGACCACAGAGCAGCCATTGATGGATCATGAACAGCATGACATCATGCTGTCAAGTGATTGGTTGACTTAAAAGAGGCGCGAACTGCAAGTTGCAAAAAGTTGCAGCGCCACTCACGGATGGCGAGGATCAGTGTAAGGGAAAGTGGCCTATTCAACTTGGTGTGCATGTCTGTGCATGTGCACATCAAAACAAACTAACTTGGTTTAAAGCGTGTAGCGTGTCACTTGGCAAAGTTAGAGCTAGGCCCTATTATATATATGTAGCGCTTTAGTTCAAAATATTGACACCAGAAGTGACACTGCTACAGTATGACGGTACACCACCGGCTATGTAGCACCAATCCTATGTTATGTAAAAAAAAAAAAAAAAAAAAAATGAAACACTAAAACGGACTTAATTTTAACCCAGGAGACTTTTCGATACAAAACGCTTAGATACCCATCAAGTACAGAACACTTTGGTGCCCATAATTATGCCATATATATTATATTATAGTCTATATTCATAACTGACAGATAAAAAATAGATATAAATGACAGATAAAAAAATAGATTTCACTGTAAAAATATTGATTTTTTTTATTTTATTTTTCCTTAAAATAGCACCGTACCAGCACACACTCATCGATCAGATCGATGTTAAGGTATAATGTATGATACTTTAGATCACTTTTATTGAACTATTTTATTCTCTGTAATCAGATTATCTAACCTGTTTTTTCTTTTTTTTTTTTTTAATAAATATAATAAATAAATTGATTTTTTAGACTCTCACGATAATCAAGTTTTGATTGATTGAGCAGTTTGATACAATTATTAATTGGTAATGTGAGCATGTAGGACTTCTGATTTGGATCATCTCCAAAGCTTGCTGGGCTCACTGCAGATATCGGATTATGATTATACTCATTATACTCACTGCATTATACAGGTGCGGATCCAGAAAAAAATTTCAGGGGGTTGGTCTTGGCCTCATAAAATTGCCTCTATTGATCATGTTAAAAACAATTTTTTTTGGAGGGGGGGTGGGGGTCAGGCTCCCTCAGCCACCCCAATGGATCAGTGCATGAATTTAGTGAAATAGTTTTGGCAAAAAAGTATGAATGATAGGAGGTATGACCATGTTTTCTTTTTGGTGTGTTTTCAGGGTCATATGATGGACCAAATGGGAGAATTGTTGCGAGAGGAGAAATTTGTTGACGTTACCATCTTCTGTGAAAACAGATTCTTCAGAGCACATAAAATTGTACTTTGTGGAGCTAGCCCCTTGCTGAAAACTCTTCTCGAGGTAATGGCAACACTTTGTAATTACTGTATTTTCAGATGCTTATTGATTTATTATTTTTAATTTAAAGTTTACAAAATTAAAAGCTAAACAAAGCACTTTAACCCCCACTTTAGCCTCAATTTTTATCCCTGGTGCTAAACATGGTGCTAAACCAGGGGCTAACCATGTTAAGCTCCTAGTTTAGCACCATGTACAACACCAGGGATCAAAATTGAGGCTAAAGTGCTTTATGAATGCCTCCCATATCAATGATCCATTTTAGCTGCTAGTTAACATAATTAGTAACAGATGATTAGTACGACAGTAAATTGCACTTCATTATAATTACAGTATAATTATTATTTTTTTAAATTTTATTCTTGAAATTCACCTTTAGCACAAATTTAATAAACTTTTCTTGTTTTGTATCTTGCAATTGTATCCCATATTATATCTACTTTATAATTAATTGTGATTACAGCATATATTATGATTATTTTTTCAATAGCTTGGTTTCAAATCTAAAGCTATATAAATAATAGTTTGTTTGTCTTTTCCTCATTTGGTGGAAATTATTATAGTTAGTTTAGAAATTATAGGGTGTTTAGTTTTCTGATACTTGTTATTAACAATAAAGTGACAACATTATGAAAATTTGAATGGACAATTTGCTTGACATTTTTTTATTGCAGAAATGGATAGAGGGTGCAAAGTTATGCTACTCTGAATTTTTTCTGATATTTTTGAGACCGGGAACTATTTTAAAAAATTATTGAAAGTCCATTTTATGACGTCACGGGGAGTCTGTCCTTAAGAAAAGGATAGGCGCTAAACGCCCGTGACGTCATAAAACTGACTTTCAATAATTTTTTAAAAATAGTTCCCGCTCTCAAAAACATCTGAAAAAAATTCAGAGTAGCATAATTTGGTACCCTCTATCCATTTCTGTAATAAAAAAATGTCATGCAAATTGTCCATTGTGTTTTCAACAAGTTTATTGTAATTTTGTTTACAGGACAGCCCTTGTAAGCACCCCAGCATCTCCCTAGGCAACATTGCCTGGACTCATCTCACATGGATATTGCAGTTCATTTACTCAGGACAAGTAAGTAACACCTCGGGACAGCACAAACTTTATCTCTGACCTGTTTGCCAGCATTGTCATGCAGTCTGTAGGGTCGTGGTGAAGCTAAACTTATATTATGTCTTTTAGAGGTCTGCACGGGCCGGGCTCGGGCCGGGCATCGGCAGTCTACGAACGGGCTGGGCCGGGCCTAGCTTTTTCTCGAAATTTCAATACATAGTGATTTTGTTGTTGTGATTTTTGCTAAGGAAAGAGGAAGAAGGGAAACAAGCAAGCAAAAAAAACTTCTAAAACAACTATTTCTTAGTTTTATAATGGGTTGTAAAGCACTAAAATAAAAAGGCGAGCTGAGGTTGAACTACGGCCGGGCCATGGGCCGGGCCGCACTTTGAAGCAGTCTTCACGGGCTCAGGCCGGGCCTAGCAACCATCCGAATGGTCCGGTCCGGGCCTCAAAAATCCGGCCCGTGCAGACCTCCAATGTCTTTAAATTTACAGTGTAACCAACTTAGACAACTTTAAAAAAATATTTACATGGTCCAGTCAAGAATTTTTAAATCCTTATTAAGGTAAATCATACTTTAGGTTCCAAGTGCTTGATGGGGGTGTTTTGTGTGCAGGTTTCTGTTCCTGAAGAGCATTTCCCAGAGTTCCTCGACACTGCAAAGTTGCTTCAAATCTCCACTCTCTGCAAGAAATCAAATGTAAGTAGACCGTGCCCAACTAGCTTTATACTTTATATTAAGGATCTGTTGATTTGATGTCAAATTATATGTTCAACCATGATAAGAGAGGTGGATACAAAACCAACATAATCTTTTTTGCCCTTGTAAAAAAGGAGGAGACGGGGAAGTTATTTTTGTTGTTTTGAAACTTTCATATCGATGTGGCGGCCCCCATTTGTCCCATCTGCTTTCGGAAAAGTTCGGATTCTAATTTATTTACCCTATGCAGAGCCATCTTTTGAGTGTTTTCAGAAGCTCTATCAGTGCTCTATCGGCGCGTCAATCGATTTTAGTACAAAATTTACACAAAAGATGGCTCTGCATAGCATAAATAAATTAAAATCCGAACTTTTCCGAAGGCAGATGGGACAAATGGGCGCTGCCACGTCGATATATAGCTCAAATCCTCATGTAATATTCTCCCCTGTTTTTCAGGGTAAGAAGTCATGCATATCTCGTGAATCCTCACGAACAGAGCCCCCAGCCAAGAAGCCCCGTCTCGTTGAACGAACCACCAGTGAGACAGAACCGCTGTCTCCGCTGCCCGTCTTTTTCCGGACTCAAGCGGTGATGCAGGAGTTGCAGCAGAGTGCCAGTGCAGCCCTCACCCAGCAAGAGACAGCGCAGCTTGTCATAGAACAGAACGCCATTGGTCACCACCTGGAGGTGCAGGCAGAAGAGATAATAGAGATTGAGGTGAGGGGTTAGGATTTTATTTGGAAGCAAAATTTGAACCAAAAAGTACCCTGATGTCATGCCAATGAATTTTATAACAATTTTAATAACAAACTCACTTTTTTTTAAGGATATTTTATGATCTGTATAATATCTACAGGAAAAATGAAATTTTTTGCTAAGTATAATACGTAATTGCTATGGTTATTGAAAAAAAAACTTAAGTGGATTGGTTTTATTTGAGACAAAATTATGAAGATTTTTCGTTTTAAGGACTATAGAATGAGCAGTCTACACTGTGTGCCACATTTAATAATTTTAATATGGTAGGCGTTGTGTTTGTAAGTAGATAGTTTGTAATGAAGAACCTCACTGGCCAAATTAACATAAACCAAATTACTTTCAAATATACAAAATTCAGAACGAAAACCAAGTTGAACTTGACAGCCATTGTATCTATACCTAGCCATTAAAGATTTATGCCTCCGTAAACCTTGTAATAACGGAACAGAGCAAGTAAAACCCTCTAAAAAATGACTAAAAGTGCTAGAAATGATGAAACAAATGTTGTTTCCAGAGCACCACGGAGCAGCAGCCAGGCTTCAACCCCCACGACTCGTACTGCATACCAGGGGGTGCTCCCGTCCCTGCAAGCAACTCCCCAGGCAAGCAGGGCTTCCTCTTTGAGTCCTACCACTCAAGTAAGTATTCCAATTTGAAGCCGCTCACGATGGAGACATAATTCATGAAGGGAGTCATCCATGTTTCTCACTAACCACATTTAGTGTCATTGAATTTGGATGGCGGTAACCTAAGTTAGTGGGAAAGCTGGATAACTTATTCGTGAATCACCCCCACTCTATCACTTGGGTGTGGCAGCAAAATCAAACTGACCCCCAACGATGCAGAAAGCCTTATAAATAATTTTCATTATACATACTGTAGTGTTACTGTGTCAATTAATCAGATTGAGAAACTTACCTTTAATTGCAATGGCTTTTAAGCCTATTTTACTGAAAATACGAGCTTTTTGTTTTGCTCCTAAACAGAAGTCGCAACTCCAAAGTCACAACTTTTAACCCTAGCAGAGCCAGGGTATGTAAGTGGAGAGGATATGCGCTAGTGACGTCACGGTTAATCGGAGAGGGCATTACTGGTTTTGCGACTTCTAGAAAAAGCTCGTATTTTAGGTTTTTGAAACCAAGATACTAAATTCAAAAGTTCCCTCTTTATTGTATATATGCTTTGACTGAATTTAAAGTCAGTGCTCGTATATAGCGTGTAAAATTTACAAATCATTAAACGAACAATCAATTTGCTGTCTTTGCAGTATTGTTACTAGTTACTATGCCTCTATTAAGATAAGAGCTTTCTTTTTTAAATCTCACTCTCATGTCTCAAAAAATCCCAAACATTTGTTTCAGGTACCATCAAATCCACACACTCTCTGGCCCCCAAAACTTGCAGCATGTGTGGTAAGATCTACTCCAATCTGTCTAACCTGCGTCAACACGTCAACCTGGTTCACACCACCCAGAAGTCCGTGCAGTGTCCGCTGTGTGGCAAACTCTTCAAGTCAGACCTTTACATGAGACGGCACCTCATATGTTCTCATAACGTCACACCAATGAAGAAAGATACAAACTGGTAACTTATATCTTAGGAACGACAGCTGCCTGCCTCTCACAATAGAGTTTAAATTCAAATTATTATTTATTTAGCAATGGTTACATAACCAAGGCATTAAATACATTAAGTCAACATTACACTAAAAGAAAGCCAGTAATTTGTGTGTACTGAAGAATACACAAAGTAATACAAACTAAATAGTAGAACACAAAAAAAGAAAAATAATTGTATAACAATAAATTAAGCTGCTTTAGTAACAATTAAAACAGAACTCGCATCACTTGGGTCCGGAAGTGACATAAGGAAGAGTCGAGGATATAGAAATAAAGTTGGATTAGCATTGACTGGCAGATAATATGTTAAAAATTTTCAAGATAACAATATACTGGAAGGCATAAAATTTAGATTTTCTTGATTTCATACTTTATCATTATTAATTATATAGATACGAGTTGGAAAATACTTGAATATTCTATTACGCTCAGCACACTATAAGTGAAATATCAAGCTTCCATGGAGGATAGAAATTAGTTGTAATAATTGCTGGAAAAGATTTCTGTATCAGCTAACAGAATATATAATTGTTCCCAACAACCTTCACTACAGTATCTTCAGCTATCATCCAATAAAACAAAAATCTACATGCATTGTGTGAGCTTAAGAATTAAATATAATAAATGCAATCCTGTAAATCCACTAACAATTTAAATTATTTTACCATTACTGTAATTAGTAAACTTTATTGAAAATTATGATTTTTTACTTTCAATAATTTATGAGAGAAAGATGTAATTAATGTAAAAAGGACTAATAAAAACGTATGAATTTTAAATAAATTTACTTTTTGCAGGAGAGATAAAAAGTCAGAAACACAACAATCTTCGTCTAACATGGAACATCAAAATGTACAACAACAAATGTAAGTATAACTACTACCGCAGTAACATTGGTTTATCAACATTATTTTACTCCTGGTGATACATCACAGCTTCAACATGTATTACAATTTTTTCAATTTTTCATCCAGTTTAATAAAATTGTTGTCAGATATTTGAAACTCCTTTTAAATTAATGGACAACAGTTTTATTGTAAATTTTAAGTTGGAAAATTTGTAATTTAAACATGAATCTGTCTTGTATCAAACTTTATTGTCAGAACAAGATGCATCTTTGGTCCTCAGTACATTGTTCACATTGTTCCCTCATTTGTTTCAGGTGGTCTGAAATGAATGCTGCCGTTGCAAATTTATCTCATAATATTCAAACAAATGGATGATAAAATATTAAATAGATCACCTATTTAAAAAAATATATAATTTTTTGTATCAAGCCAAATAGGGTTGCCAATTGGCAAAATACACTGCCCGCTCCATCAAGGCCTGAACACTGAATATCGATGCACCTTTGTTTTTGAAATAGTAGTCCAAGATTTTCTATATTACATTGAGTTAAATGCAACTTTGACCCCGAAATTTTTATAGCAGGAACAATTTCAAAAATTTGAAACTTTACACATGGCAAAATAATGAGAATGGGTTTAAAAATTAACGAATTATGCCTTATTCCTATCCTTTTCTTTTAATAAGAATTATGCCTGGGGTGGATAAATATTAAGAAAAATCTAATTCAATTGAATGTAATTTTACAATGATCTAGCCGGCAATGGTATTTCAGAATACTGTACTATTTCTTTGCGTGCTTCGCAGTGGGCAGGCCTTGTTAGAGTGGGTGGAGCAAAATATGATCTTTGAAATTTGTTGTAAACGAAAAATAGAGGTAAAAAACATGCTTGCTTTTAAGAATGTGAATATTTTGACAAAATATTGTTATTCAAATTTTAATGTTTATTATTTTTTTTCTTTGTACCTGTTAATCTTACTTTTTTTTTTACCAAAATTGAGAGCTCTACTATGTATGATTTATGTTGCATTAAGAGTACCTCAATATTGGAAACTCTGGCATGTATGCCATCACTAAATTTGTTTATAAAACAAATCACCATCACTGAGTTTTTGTTTTTGTTATGCATCATGCTTAATTTATTTTGTAATATATTTATTAAAATCTGTCTGATACAAAAAAATGTATGCTGCAACTTCTTAGAAAAACAGTTTAAAATGACTAGTTAGGTACAAGAAAAGACTAAGAAAGGTCTAAATATTACTACACATTATATATTGTGTTTTTAAGTTCCCAGACTTAAAAATAATTTAGTAAGATTGTTTTTAACTTTGTAAATCAATAAGAAATTTAAAACTAGTTCCTATTTGTGTCCATGTCTAATGCTGTAAAAATGTAAAACTTGATTGAAATTTTAAGACAAACTGCATAAAATATTTTGAATAGTGTATGCAGATCAAATTTTTGGGGATGAGAAGAAAATAAGTTTTTAGAATATCAATAACCAAGTAAAGGGGTAGGTGCGAGAATTATTTATAGGTGAATGAAACTTTCACTTGCAGGATACACTCGTCGCCTCGGAAAATTTCCCTCTCGCAGCCTTGTTAATCACCATGCCCCGTAAGAATAACACGGCATGGCGGCATGGTGATTAACAAGACTGCAAGAGGGAAATTTAAAAATATTCTTCTTCTCTTGAAACTTTCAATTTTTTGGACTGCGTTAATTATTTACCCCAATTTTCATCGATATAGATATTGAAATTTGACTGTGACGTCATCTGGCCAAGGGCCCTTGGCTCGGAGATGTCATCGCGACTTCATAGAATCAAATTCCAATATCTGAATCAATGAAAACTAGGGTAAATAATTTGCACTTGTGAAAAGTAATAGTATCACATCAAAGAGAATAATTTTATCTTCATTTTCCATTTTCTGTTAAACTAAAAACGCTAGCATATACTTCTACCTGACGGCTCACAACTTTTTCTTTAGTAAGGTGTGTGTCACTGCTATCAGAAGTATCCGATGACATTATTGGTCTCATTAAAAAAAATTAAGGGAAGGTAACATGCCCAATGTTTAAAAAAAAAAAAAAACACTAATGAAAAATATATTGAAATTTATTATATAAAAAAATTAAAATGTCCTTCTCTACATTCCCTATAATTCCTATCAGTAGCTAAAATATCAGTTATACAAATTCGAGGGTCTAGATTTTGAGTTATGAATTTGTACACCTGTTATTTTGGCTACTGATAAGGGATGTAAAGGAGAACATTTTAAATTTTTTTCATAACTTTCATGTGTGGGATCTTTTTTTAACATTGGGCGTGTTATCTTACCCTTAACTGATAGCAGAATTGGAATAACAAAAATTTGGGCTTGCTTGAATAATTTATTGCAAGTACCCAAAGCATGCTTGTTTAGCAATTACTACATAGATTTATTTTGAAGCATATTTGCCAATTTCTTATTTATGTTGAAGAAATACAGTCCAAAAGCGATCAATTTGGATCTGTTCTTAATTATGATGTTCATAAATTGAAAGAGTGGATAAGATGAATGCCACAACGTAGAAGCTAGGGTATTATAATACTGTATGTATTATACTTAATTACGACAGGTTTGCATTAAAATTAAATTCAGATTTGTGTATGTAAAATTCTAGAATATCATATAAACTAAATCAATGTTGTCTCGTTAGTCAAGAAATTGTAATTAACTACACAAAATCTTAGTGTGCCTATTTTCTATAGGTACAAAACTTTGTTCAAAACTTTGTTTATAATTTGTGAATACAGGAATTGTACAGATTATTTTATTAAAACAAAAAAATATAATTTAAGCTTTTTATTTGCACAAGAGTATTTTATTTTTCTTTGACAAATAAACACTACAATCAATACATTTATAATTATTATTTTTTTTTTTTCATCATGGCCCCACTTAATTTTCATTATATTAAAAGAAGGATAATCCTCTTTAATAAATATGTTATACATAAAAATTAAGATCAAAACATTTATAATATTTAAAGTATACATTGACCTATTTAAAAACTAAGAGAAGCACATTTTGCAATAATAAATATAAATTATGCAGAAGGCATTTTTTTTTTATGATGGATAGTACATTAAGTATTACTCTGTTAATTAACTTTTTTATTGCAAATTGATAGGATTCTTGCAATAAACATTATTAGCCCAAATTGTGCATTAAAAATTAAAAGCAATATTTATACATAAGGCCATTTTGTAATTTGAGTAATTATTTTTTTCTCAAAGCACAGAATATAATTGAAAAATAGCATATTAATATATTTTTTGTCATAATAATAAATGCTAGCAAAATATTTTTTTTTTTACAGCGTTGAGGAATTATCCTTTTTTATTCTATGCTACGACACTATACTACAGTATCACTGGACAAATTATTAATAATTATAACGAAGCAGTCTTTGGTTCCATTGAGAGTTATAATTAATGCCAGTTTAATTAAGGAGCAGTAATTGCACATTTAATTTACAATTTAACATAAATATAAAGTGTCTATAATGACTTAAAAAATTAAATTTTTAGAAACTGTTGAAACTGTTCGGTGGAAAAAAACAATTAAACACAAAATACTTTTAAAAAAATGAAATTAAAAAAAAAAAAAAAAAAAAATAGTTTCGATGTTTTAGGAACAATTTAATCAGTCAAAAAGTTTTTATTTTTTAAACCACTGCTTCTAAATTATTCTTTTAAATCAAAAGTATATTTTTTTAAAGAGATATTTAACATCTGATATTTATAAGCTCAAAAGTATATATATTTTTTAAGAGATATATAACATCTGATATTTATAAGCTCAAAATGTAAATTTTGCAATATTATTAATTATATTTTTCTTCTTTTTTTTTTATGACGACAAAAGTTTTTCACTTTTGGAATTTGAAATTTTAAAACATTACAATATCCTAATTTAGAAATTTTCATAGACAAATTACATGCACATTCACAAATGTTAAAACAAAACAGACCGCATAAAATATGGTCTCTCAAAAGGGTAGAACAACCTCACTTCAAACGAAAAAATGTTTAGTCAGTGCCTGTATTAATTATCTCTTGTCAAACACACAAACTTTATCATCATGATATCTCATCTGCTACAATGTTACCAATTTTCAAACCAACAGATTTGACTTTTTGAGGCAAGAGTAAATTCATGTTGACATTGTTACATTTGAGTAGAAATCAAACAATATTATTTTTGTAATAACAAACCATAAATCATTGCAACAATATGTTATTTTGCTACTTTGTAAGTTTGATTTAATGAAATAATTGAAGTTTTACTGAAACCTTTTTTTTTTATACTGTCAAATTACATTCAGTGAATTAAAATTAAGCTTTGAAGCTGAAAAGAATCTCGGAAATTTCAAGCAAATGTGTTGTTCTACTTTGATGTTGATCCTTTTGATGTCTTGTACCTTACTGTCCTCTCCCTGGCTTCACCTGGCTTGCTCGCTCAGGTCTCAAAGTGCTTGTACACTTCCGTGACGTAAGCCATCACTTGTTGCCAGTCCGGCCGCTCAACTTGAGTCATCTCAACTATGCTCTGAAACAACGATGGACGGTCAGACATGGAGTGTTCGTTTACTTCGTTTGGGGACATTAGCAAAATATTTCCCAGTAGGTTGTGTTAGTAGGAAATTTTTGATATTTTAATACACAAGTCAAGTTAGCTATGAGAGGGCATTAAATTTATTACATTTATAAATCTTTTTCAAAATAAAAAAAGTTTTATAGTAATTTTGGTGGTTGTTCACTTTGTGTATGGGCACTTGCCTTTTTCAGTCACCAATTAGGTTATTTTTATTTTTTTTTTTTTGTCCCCCTTCTTAACATGTAATATTTAGTCCAATAAACAATTATTATTGATTGATTCTTTTAACAAATTATGTATTGCACTTTACTCTCATTTCTGTACCATTTTAGTACATTTATCATCATATTTTGACTTGTTTTATATTATTCAAATATGTCCACATTGCATATAATCCCCATTGCTGTATAATTATTCAAATATTGATTTCCTTTCTACAAATGCATGCTAATCTTCCTTTAAATTTCTAGCACTACGTTTTCTCTCCTGTACTACATTCCTTTGCTTAGAAAAAAGAAAACCTTTTTTCAGTGACAGTGAAGTGCGATCTTATGGAGGAAATTGTCATAAGAGGTTCAGCAGCCTGTTAAATGAAATCATCATTAAGAGTCTACCTTCCAATTAAAATAATTTGATTGCATGCCCTAAAATCACCTTACCACTGTATAATATACACAAAAAGAAACATTCGCTTGACCAAATATCTGAAAAACAAGTAAAACTTACCAGGGTGGTGGGAATGCCAACGCTCTCCGCTGCCGAGAATGCCACGGAAAAGTTTCTCCTCTTATCAGAGGGCACCAGGGCGTCATAGGGTACGAGGGTCGGCAGATAGCAATGCATCAGGGCACACAGGGCGAGGCCGTCATTCCAGGAACTCGAGAAGTTGGTGATGTCAATGCCCTTGTAGCCGGCCGTCTTGGCCTGGCACCACTTGAGCAGGGCATTGCGACGAGAGCCGCCGTTACGAACCAACGCCCACAACGGGTCCTTGCCTGCAGACGAGAAGGACTTGAGTTTCAAGGATTGTTGTCACAATTCATCACTTCATATTAATTCTGTAAGTCTCAATGTTTGGATGGAAATACAGGTTTTTTGTACACTTGTTGCCTTAGAAAATTCCTTTTGCAGCCTTGTTTATCACCACACACTGTGTTATTCTTATGGAGTAAAGTGATTAACAAGGCCGCAAAAGGAAATTTTCCAAGGGGACGACTGTACATGTGATGCAAGGTCTTAAATTACAACAAAAGCTTGTGTAGATTTCAGACAATAATACTCTTGAGGCAATATTAATTTGGTGCAATTTACATGCACATTTTTTTGTTTGTTTTGTTTTTTATTATAAATGTGGATACTGATGTGGATTGTGGTTGGTGTTTACAATTGGAATGTGTCACATTTTTTTTAAAAGTATGAAATAAAATATTAATTTTTTGACCAACCCGACAAATGAACTCAATAAACTCAAGAAAATAGTGAAAAGGTTCACTCACAGATCTCCGGGTTGGCAAACGTGGTTCTGGGTCTGGGAGGCATCAGAGAGGAGAGTTCCTCCGTCTTGTTGCTTTTGAGGGGCTCCTTCGAGTACAGCGGCTCTGAGGAACCAACAAAGAGATGAAAGTTTTCATCAGCTGTTTGAAATTTGCATTTTGTTCCCTTAACATTGTGAATCAAGCCTACATTTTTTTTAACAAAAAAAATCTAATACTAATATTAATAATAAATAAATAAATCAAATGGGCTTGTCCTAAGGACCTGTAGATGCAGTTTCTCACAAGGCACACCACACATGACTAAGAAATCATTGAGATATACTTAGGACATTACCTCGACATAACAGTTTTTACCAATTGATGTTGATTAGCTGCTTTGTTTCATACGTAAGATTTTAGGCGTCTATAAAAATATTCTTGTGAAATATGATGTTTCGTCAATATTTTAGTTTGTTGGTAGGATATAAATATGTACATTAAAAGTAAAGCTACCTTGCATGAGGTTCTTCTTTGTGCCACTGCGGTTGTTGGCGTTGTTGTTGTGTTGCTGCTGGTCCCGCAGGGGAGACTTGGAGGGGGGCTCGGGGGCGGGAGGGGCGGGGGAGTGAGGCTGAGAGCCGGGGGAGGGTGGAGGGGAGGTGGGCGTGGTCGCAACACTGCCAGACGCAGAGCTGCACTGGCTCTCTCCTGAAAACATAAACACTGTCAGAACTTCTGAAAACAGAGTCTTACATGGGATGGCAATTCAATTTGGTAATAGAATTTGAGTAATTATATCCCACAATAATTAAATTCTAATAATATTATTATTTTTTAAATATATAATTTAAATAGAGTAGTAGACAATAACTAGTTGTAAAAATAATAAATAAGTAAATAAATAAATAAATAAATGAATAAATAAATAAATAAATAAATGAATAAATAAATAAATAAGTAAATAAATAAAATATTCCCTACTCTAGAATATTATAGATGGTAACAGAGTGGTGAATTCCACGAATTTTAATTTTTTTAAAATTTACATTAATTATTTTAATATTGACTTTATACTATACTGAGAATGATCCTAGCCCCTCCTTTGGAAGGTAATAATAATCTTGCTAGGCTAGAAACTTCCTCTCACCTCCAGCTTTGTGGTGCTTGGTTGCGTTCTCTATGCTCTCTATCAGGGTCTTGACTGACAGCTTCTTGTCTGCCGCGGACGAACCTCTGAGTCTGCGAGCGGCCGCGGCAGCTGCTGCCATCTCTTGTTGAACCGAGGAGAAGACCGCGTCGCTCGTCGTGGCCGGCACCGAGGGGGGAGGGGGAGGAGCCTCTGTCATGGGGGTCACTGCCGGCCTCGCGGGGGACTGTTGGGCTGCAAACACAAGATTGTGTGAGGGGACAACACAGGGAAACATTGCAAAATTTAACTAGCTGAGAGGGACAGTAATTTGCTGAATACTCCAAAATAAAAAAAAGTGTAATACATTATATACGACATGGGAGTAACATGACACCAACTGGCACTTAATATGAATGAAGTAATAAATGAATAAATAAATAATAAAAATTTAAGTATTTACTTTGCCAAAGCCTTGTTTCCAAAGGTAACTTCTGTATTTTTAATAGAAATAATAACCTAATTTTATATACCGGTAATATATTTTTGTTATTACAATTAAATGATTGCAAGAGAGACACCATTGTATTGGCCCATAAAAAGCTGGATGTTTTGCGGATATTGCTTATTATTTATATCAGCGGTTAATTAATTAAAAAATTATTAGTATTAAAGCATTAAGCTTCTAATATTAAGCATAGGAGATATGTGTTTGCCACAATAATAATCAAACTTTATGAAGAAAAAGAGGCAAATAATTTCTCAAGTGGTAAAAATTGTGAAAAAAAAAAGACACCCCACACAGACAAAGCATTGTTCAATAATAATAAAATAATAATAATGTTGAGGAACATAACATCTGTAGCTAATCTGAAAATGTATTGATTCTAAACAACATGAACATTTCTATTACTAGGAAAATTTAAAAAAAAAAAAAAAAAAAAAAAAAAAAATACAAAATTGAAACAGAAAAGGTCTCTAAACAGCATACTGTAACTACATACAGTACTATGATAATTATTTGGTTCAAAACTTAATTCTAATAACTGTGTTTTTATGGGTCAAAAGTGGATAATTAAGTATTAAATCCATTAACATAGCATATATATAAAATATCAAAATAACATAAAATTAGAAACTAAAAATAAAACACAAAGAAAGAAAAAAAAAGTGAAGAAAGCATTATTAACAGCCATTTTCACATATTAGTTACCACACAATTAAAGCATTAGCACATGTATTATTGTAAGCCCAGATTTTAAGAACTTTGAAACTTACAATTATTTGCTGGAGTGGGACTAGAGTTGCGAGAATCAGGGGGAGAGGGGGACTGGGGAGTGTGTGCCCTTCTGTATGCCGGTCTTGACAACATACTTTTGTCAATCGGAGCTTCGGATCTTTCAGAAATTTTATCATGTGTAGTGACGTTGTTTACTGGAGGGGGAGGACTTAGAGAAATTCTTGGATTCTTCATCACAGAATATTCTTCTCTGATAAATGTGTGCGAGTCTGTTTTACGTTGACTATCTTCAATATTATCAGATTTTTCATTAGGAGGTGTAACACTAATTTCAGGAGTACTAGGAATAATTATAGAATCTCTTTTAATAGATTGAAAATCATTATCTAATATTTTATTAATATCACCTATTAAATCTTTTGCTATTTCTGTTATATTTTGTGAACTAGTTTCAATATTATGTTCAATATGATTATTTTGATCTTTTGTTTTTGAATCTGGACTATCTACAATATTTTGTAATTCATTAATTAAATTTGAGTCATATATTTCTGTATCAATTTTTTCTATATCAATATTTTGTTCTTGATTTTCAGTTCTAGTTTCTGTATTTAAAATATCACTTTCATCACTTTTTAAATTAATAATTTGGTCGTTATTTTTAATCACATTTTCAATATTAACATTTGAATTAGTAGCTGAATTCACATTTGATTCATCAGGTAAAGGACACTCTGATTCTTCTATAACTGGTTCCATTACACCAAAAAATAACCCACTATCTGCTATTAGTACATCTTCATCGTTGTTCGTATTATTACGTGTATCTAACACAGGGGGTGGAGTGGCAGGGAGGGGAGGTGGGGTTTTACAAGGCGACTCTAATAATCTTTCATTTTCAATCTTCAACCCTCTTAATAACGATTTACTGTGTTTAAAACTTATTTCTGATTCTTCAGCAAAAAATTCAGTATCTAAATTATCATTAAATATAATTTCTGATTTTTCCTTTTTTTCAGTCTGTTTTGTATCATTTGATAAACTTTCTATATAATCTGTGTTTAGAATTTGTGGTATAGAAGTGTCAAGTGTTTCCGTGTCTGATATTTGGGGTTCGGGGGAAGATGATATTTGATCTTCGTGACTTATTGTTTGTCCAACACCTTTCAGAGTTGAGTCCCAGCAAAGTGCTTGCGTGAATAATGCTGGAGACGTAACATGCATGGATTAGTAAAAAAACATTACAATTATTACAGCATGTATCTCATAATATTTTTTTTAATGCGAGACTTCTTCCTTTCTAATCAAACAACAATTTTCATACAGGGGAGTAAATAAAAAATTATTTACACTATCATTTAAAAAAAAAAAACATAATTTATCATTGAGAATTATTTCTTTACTTAATTGCACTCTTAGCTTAGTATATTTTAAAAATATGGAAAGAAACACCATATATGAACCCACCTATAAATTATATTCTCTAACTGGTCAGGCCAGAGCAGATTGCTGTTCCAATTTCTAAAAAGTCAAAAAACTAGGTGGGTTTTTAGGGAGAAATTTAATCACAATTTATAATGTTGGAAATAATATTTCTACGAGTTATAATATTTTAAATTTCTTGAAATACTCTACATCTTAATTTAATTGGTCGGAGTTAAAGAATTGCATGTACTGTATCAGTAACATATTATTTTTTGTGAGAAAGTGTAATTATTTTACATAAACAGCATGTGATTTTGTATGGAAGTACATTATGTAGCTGGGGATTGAAATAAGCTTATGTCCATTTTCCAATCAAGTTCAGTTTTTTTTTTTTTTATCTTGTATAAAATTTTATACACAAAGACGTTCTACCCAAATGACACTTATTTAGGTGGTTTTAATCAGTAGGGTCTCAATTAATATTGAATGGTAATAGAGATAAATGGAGTTGAACAGCTTGGAGAAGTCACATTTTGTGTCAATATTTAATGAGATAAGCTGTATACTTGAGTGTCTGTAAATTTTAGCACATGCAATAGCAAATTAATTGCAGTGCAGTGAGCATTTGTTTTATTGTTGTATTGAAATATAATCTTAATTTCAGACACATGCTTAAAAAAGTGAATGAAAATTAGTAAGCCTACATACAAATATAGCACATATCGATAGATTCATACTTAGTAAATATATTCATAATACAATATTTATTTAGTTTTTTAAATAAATTTTATTGAAATAAGAAAAATACATGCATTTTTATATGAATATTGTAACAATGATAAAAATCACAGAATATGTTTTGATATTCTGATATAAATGAGTGCATTTTGGTATATTATCAAAAAGTTTGAGCTACTGTAATTCAGTTAAAATTGTTATGATTTAGAATTCAGGACAAACTATACAATATATCACATTATTAAAATTTAATTTACTTTATAATCTTTCTATAAAAAAAAAGGGCTACAGTAAAAAAAAATCCATCACCATTAGGAAATACTGTAGTGTCTATTTGGTATTAAATTTCAAGTCCTTATCAGTATCACTCATTCAGTTCGTAAGGCCAAGTGGCTATCACTCTCTGCATTACTGGTCTCTTACCTCTGGCCTTTGCTAGTTCCGAGTCGAGTGTTCGGTTCCTCTCCTTCAACGACTTGTTCTCGAGGACGAGACTCTCCAACTGTTGCTGAGCCTCCGTCTTGAAGTCGTTGGCCACACACACCGTGGTCAGCAGGTCACAACGGAACTGAACCCACTCCGCGTTCTGTCAACAAAGCAAGTGTCAACACAAGCTATGGTACCAGATTAAATACTGTCTTAATGTTAAAAGAAAAAGGGTACTTTTTTATTGTAAAAGTTATCATGTTCCAGAATAGAGTGAAGGATATTATTTACATTCTTGGTGTTATGAAAGCAAATAGTGGGAAATTCTAATTTCTTTATCCATTTATCCACTTTATTTAAAATAAATAAATAAATAAATAAATAAATAAATAAATAAATAAATAAATAAATAAATAAATAAATAAATAAATAAATAAATAAATATGCAATTGCATAGATGGACTGCATTAATTTTTAAAGCTTATTAATTAATTACTTCATTTAATTTAGGAAGTATTTATAGTTGTGAATTTTTTTAAATTACTATCTCAAATACATCAAGAATGTTGACTTTTAATTTAAGTTTTGGACAGGCTTTCATTTCGACCTTAACTCTCACCTCCTCAGCTCTGAGTCTCTTTTCGTCCTGCAGCTGTGTGGCCAGGGACGCTGCCTCTTCCTTAGAGGCGCTTGCTTCCCGCTGGGCTTCACACAGGGCTGCGCGAAGCTGTCGCTTGTCCTCGAGGTGGCGCTGGGCCTGCGCGGCCTGGTCAGAGGCGGAGGCAGCCGCACGACGAGACTCCTCCTTCTCACGGGCAAGCACGAACTCCAGTTCAGAGATCTGCGAGCGAGCGTTGTTACGAGCAACCTGGGGACATAATAAAATGTTATAGAAGAGGATAGGGAAGAATAGAATGGTTAAGTAAATGTTAGATTTCAAGTGCTTCATAATTATGCTGTACAGTATAAGCGGTTTTCAATAATTGGCCTTGCAGTTTTTTGAACATGAAATAAAAATGATGTTCAATATTTTTTTACCCTCATTGTCACCTCTTTGACCCTCCAAAACCTTTGCTATCTAGTCTGATTAGGTTTGATGACCATTCTAAAATTTTGCAGGTAGTTTCAGGACTTCAAATCTAAGATGACATACGGAAAATGAGATTTCTCATTAAATCTACAAACAATAACAATTTTTTAATAAAAGTGGCAGTGAAACAAAAAATATAACTTAATTAACATACAAGTAGTGTAGGATTGTAATATGTAATCAACCTTTGAATAATTGTATCAAATAACCATGCATTTCAAAACCAATCAAATTACCCTGTAAACTTTAATAAAATATAGCATTGATATATATGTCTCAACCTTTGTTAATATTTTAGTTCTGTCCCATGTTATCACATTGATTACAACAAGGTCACTTGACTCCACCACCCACCTTGCACTCCTCCTGCAGGGAACTGGCGGCGTCCCTCAGTCTCGTGACCTCCCCCTGTGCCCTCGCCAGCTGCTCTGTCATCTCGGCCACGCGTGCCTCCAGCTCCTCCTTCTCACCACGGACGCTCTCCAGACGAGACTCCAGCTGTGTCTCGTCACCAGGGGACGTGCGGCTTTCCTCCAGCTCCTCAATCTGAGGACGAAAGGACATGTCAGGAGAAATCTACTTTACAATCTTTAAGAGTAATATTCCTTTCCCTTTTTTAATAAAAATTGTTAGGTATAATTATTTTTAGAATTTAGTAGTCCCAAAGCAAAATAGCACCTTTTTGCTTCCACCTCAAAAATAAATGTAATAGTATTAGGAGCCAAAATCAAATTTTTATTTCAATTAAGGATAGCTGTATTATTATTTTATTAAATTTCTAATATTTCACAAACTTCACCATATAACATCAACTTTAAACCTTGACTACCCTCACCTTGGCCCTGGCGTTGGTCAGCATTGTGTCCAGTCGATCATGCTCGATGGCTCGCTCCTGGGCTTGTCTGTTGGCCTCCTCCAGTCTCTCCTCGAGACGCCGCCTGTCCGTCACGCCGGCCTCCAGCTGAGCTTGCAGTAGCGACACTCGCTCTGCCTGGCGTGACGCTGAGGTCTCTGAGGCAGTCACACGCTCCTGTGACGCTCGCACCCTCTCGCCTAGTGTCTCTACCTGCGACTGCAGCTCTGTACGTTCATCCTGTAGACCCTGGAGATACAAAGAGGGTGTCAGGAGAGGTTCACATCAGGCAACAGAAATCTAGATAGTAACTTACTAAAAATTCAATAATTCAGTGCAAAGCTTACCTAATTTGGTTCGTGTGGGAAAAATAACAACAAAGCATGAAATAGAATAAAAATTGATTCACTGTAATTAAGCTGATTATGTACAAACTCTTCATGTGTACTTTCAATAAAACAAAATAGAAGCAGAAAAAGGGGGGAAAAATAAAATACAACTACATGCAGATCAAATTGATCCACTGCTGAGAGCATTCAATGTGCAAATACAGTTCTTCAATCTAAGACAGCAAAATAACAATCTCAATGGGGGGCACTCACAATGCACTTTAACCCCACATTAGTCTTGATTTTTATCCCGGTGCTAAACACGGTGCTGACCATGTTTAGCTCCTGGTTCAGCACCGTGTTTAGCACCTTGGATAAAAATTGAGGCTAAAGTGGGAGTTAAAAGTGCTTTGTGAATGACCCCTCAATATTTTCCAATATTCAATATTATATAGAAAGAGGAAGGAACCGGGAACCCATGAGAATGTTCGATGTTGGAGTACACTTTTTTCTTTAGTGACAGAAAATTACTGAAAATAAAATTTAATTGTAAATTATAAATAGAAACAAAATTTGATATTAGTCTTAAAAAAATGAGTACTAATAAAAACGTCTACACTTCCTTCCTGAATACCTCTTCTAGTTTTCGTTCTCGGTTATACCTTGATGAGCTCCATGAGCTTGGCCTCGGTGTCTGTTGCTGCGGGCAGTCCTTCGGAGCACAGCAGGGCGGTCAGAGACTCCACCCTGGCCCGGCAGTCCTCCAGTTTCTCCGTCTGCTTGCACAGAGACTGAAGCACCACCGCCTTGTCATCCGAGAGTCGAGAGTTGTCCGCCTGGAGATCTGTCAGCTGGGCCTGAAGGTCCGCCAGCTCCTGCAGTGTGGCCTGCAGTTCCTCACTCGTACTGTGGGGAAAATTAGAAGGTTAGCAACGTGGTTACATTGAAGCAAGGTAACTGGATAACTGTATATTCTATACTTGATTTACGCTTGTATTATCTAGGTCTAATTTTATATGTACACAATCCATACTACCAAACTCACAAAATATATGACTTTTTACCTGAGTCATTAAAAAATGAAATAAGTGATAATGTGTTCAAAAACAAATTAAAAACTATATTAATCAAAAAAGAATATTACAAAATTAAAGATTTTTATGATGAAAACTCAAAAATAACCGATGAGGACGTCGCAAACTGGAACGTTGCTCTTACCGATCAACGAAAACAAAAAATGTTATCTTTATCAATGGCTCAAAATTAAAAACAGTAAATTTGTTTATTTTTAGATTTGATCATCTAAGTGTTATGTGAACTATATATAGTGCAACAAGAAACATTGTGCATCAAGCAATGTAGTGAATCAAGAAATTATACGTGAATTATATTTATGTGAAAGGGATTTTGAAACTTTTTTTTTTTTTTCTCTTATATAAAAAAAATATTGTGAAAATTAAAAAAAAATGTTAATAATGAACATAATCATGTTATTAGTGTATTTTTATTCACGAATATTTTATATACCTGTGTATGTTATTTTTAAACATCTATGTACTATGTATGTTTTTTTTTTAAGTGCTATGTTAATTAGAATTAAGTATCTGTTATGTATAATCTATGTAACAACTATGACGTGATCTATGCTGTAAAGCCAACGATCGAAATAAAAATTTGAATTTGAATTTGAATTTATGTTTAATAAAAGACTTACATTAAAGCAAGGTAACAGACATCTTTAAAATTAACAGCAGTATTAATATATTTCAAGGTACCAATATAATAATACCAGCTTGTAATCATATTTCAGTTCTAAAATGAGATAATCTGTAGCATTTTTTCATAAACTGCTGAAGATTTGGTAAAGAAAATATCAAGTTAGTTTATAGATATTTACCCACTTTGATAATTTCTATGAATCACTATGAAACTAATGAGTAAAGAAACTAATTCTAAGTGAGAAAAAAATCAAACCAACTACTTTAAAAATAAGACATATCAAAATATAGATAAAATTGCCTCTTTCCTAGCTTTAAAAAAAAAACACATTTTGTATAAATTTCTAAAGTACTAAATAACAATTAAATTCTGCTGTATCCTTACCAGAATATGAAAATTCTACATTTATTCACAATAAACTCTGTACCATGCTCTTTCTATCAACTCTGATTAATTATTTCCTCATGAACCCTCTCCCCACGCACCTGTAGTGGGTCTCCTCCATCTGCAGTATTCTATCTTGCAGTCCCGCGACGGAGACCTCACTGCAGCTGCCGAGACTCTGATGGTCCCAGTCCGGAGTGCCAGGGGGGATCTGCGACCCCTCACAACCAAGCAGCTCCTGTATCAACAACAATCAGAAATTAGAGTGGTGCCTATGTATTTGTATTTTGAGTTTCTTTATTCTTGGGGAAATACATAAAAACAGAAAATAAAATCAGTCTAAAAACTACAGTATAACAGATCTTAGTTTACGTGAGATTTGACTACGCGCGGCAGCCATCTTGGACGTCTATAACATGGTTAAGATAGGGGGCACCAGCCTGTCTAGACTATGTTTTTGGCGGTTGGCGCCAAGTCAGATATAAACTTAGATTTGTTTAACTGTTATATACATATGTGAATGTAAAATAAATTACAAATATAGAAAGAAAGAATTAGTGAATTCTTCATCTACATCAATTAATATATATGTAAATATTGAAAAAAACAGGGAAAACTCTACTTAGCAGAAAGTCATTGGTTAAAAAAAAATTACTACACGTGCTTAATTAACATTTGATTTCTTATAATTTTGGGATTTTTTACTGATGACTGCCATATATTCAAAACTGAAACTCTTCCTACAGCTGAGCTTAGAAAACAACACTGCAGACAACCACCATCAACTCACATGTGGACTGAGGGACTCGGTGCCTGCTATGGAGGGTGGTGCGGAGTTGTGTTGCTGGCGGCTCAACAGAAGTTTCTCCGTGTCCGAGAGTCGCTGGAGCTGAGAGGGGGCCGTGACGAGGGGGGTGGGGCTCGTCTCCAGCTGGGCCAGGCGGGCCCTCAGTGCACGGTTTTCATTCCGCAGCTCCTCCAGTTGGGGACCAGCGGCCTCCGTGGTGGCCATGTCCTGCACAGACAGTCAAATTTAGGAGGGACAAATTTCACCAAGAAATTATAACATGTTCATGTTTTGACAATCCATTCTTTCCTATTATCCAATTGATTGATTGGTTGATTGAGGCAGTTTACACATTTTGGTCATGTATGCCCCCCCCCCCCCGATATTATTCAATTAATAAACAAATTAAACAAAAAAATGATTTGTGACATTTTGGAACATAAAGTTCCACTAATTAAAGTAAAAATAAAAAATAAAAATATACACTTCTGAACATGGTTGCAGTTTTATTGCATGTGATTGTATAATCTTTACTTTTTTTGAATTTTTATTAAAGGACAGACAAGCAGAGTCCAGTATAAATATTATTAGCAGTTGCTACAAAGTTTGCAAACTCAGAATTACGGAAATACCATTAAAAAAATGTCATATTCGGTATGATTTAATTTTAAGGTTGGTTTAAGGCAAAATGAAAAGCTTCATAGGTTTTACCCTGTAGCCAATTAATGTCACTGCCAATTTAAAAATAAAAGAGATAGCACATTTTGTCAAAATTAAATTTTGTTCTCAATCTTTTTGGCGTCTAATAAAAATCAATCAATAAAATTTATTTTTACTACACTCAAGGTTATAAATATTTGCATAACTATATAATACAAGGATATAAAAAATATAATACATATATTTTTCCATCATCATCAACAACAATTTTATATCATCAATCATTGAAAAGAGACGTGTAATGTAAGAAGAGCTTCATATTATACATTTTATTTTTTTAACATCATCTGCATTTCAATCTAGTGATGTACGCGATGACATATTAAAGAGACAGAGAGGGAGGGGACATTATATAAAAAGAGGGATGTGCAGTCAGATAAGACGAGATGAGGCGACCTATGACGTCACACACTCGACCTTGCTACCATCAAAGCCCCGGCTTGTCTCAAAGCTGACTACAGTAAAATTTATATAACATTTCTGCCGGAAGTGAGAGGTTTCTGGTCGTCTTGTTCACATCCGAGTCTTGAAATTTTGCAAACATGTTGGTACTATTTTTACAAACCTGTCGTCAAAATTTCAAATTTTAAATACGAATAGGAAGGCCAGAAACTACTCACTTCCGGTGGGAATTTTAAATTAATTTAACTGTAGATGGCGGTAGTGAGGCGAGCAGAGGGGTCAAATGGACATCACAACCGGTCTACAGCTCTGCTGTGTCCACGCTAGCCTCACATTACCCACTGGCTATGCAGCTACCGAGAAATACTCGATCCTCGTCGTTATAACTTATAACCGAAATGTCCGAAATATGATCATACACGCAAGTTAAGAAAAAAATCTGTAAATTTTACATGGTTGTAAAAAGATCCTGTCTCAAAATTATTTCGTAAATAATTGTAATAACGTTTTATTACGTCAATTCCAGTAAATTTTTAATTTAAGGTTGAATCTCAATTGTTTGAGTTCTGGGAAACGGACCTCCTTGATGGTAATGAGACTTGCAGGGTGGGACTTTAAGCTTGTCATAAATAGACGACTTAATTTTTTTGATGTCTGACCAGTTTTGTAAAAATTAAGATAGAATTTTAACGTGGAGCTTTATACTACGGAAACCGAAAATGGCGAGCTATTGTGAAAAAAACATAAACCTTAATTGAATTTGCCCAAATCATGAGCGCGGATTAAATGCTAGAACAGTCTTGAGTTTTTTTAAAATTTATTTCATTCGATTCCGTCTAACAGAAATTTTTTGATATAACTTATGACTGACAGTAAGATCAATCGTTAAATCAAGAAATTATTAAATTGTAGGAAGTGAATCTAGCTTACCTTGAGGGCGTCTAGTTCGGCTTTTAAAGTGTCCACTTCGTTCTGTCGTGTCTGCAACATTCGGGACAGTTCGGACACTCGGGCTTCAAGATGTACGGCGTCCTCTGCCATGGACGCAGCACTTGCCGCGGTCACTGAAACAATGTCCAACAAATTATCATTCATGTTTATTATCATTACATTTATTCGGTACATGCATAGAAAACGCAAGCAGATTGTATGTACTATACTTGCAGGAAGTAATAGAAATTATTCGTATATCTTCCCTCGTCCGCAATAATGAGCTGTCTGCTCAATCAGATGAGCGCAAATAACAATAAGAAATAAGAAATAACAGACAGCTCATTATTGCGGACTAAGGGACGATATATTAATGTGATCCAGCACTGCTCATAGAGGCGTAATGTCAAAAGTTTGTGTGTCAAAAGTTTTGGGCGATATGCTACGAAAAGACAGTGATAAATAAATGTGATAATGTCTAACATGTCTGTTTTTCGAACTTTCTACGGAGGGACTGCAACCCTCTTACCCAACCATTGATAACAACATTGATATTTCAGGGGCAGAACAGTTTGGGGCATCAGAAGTTGGAAGACATTCAATGAATAAATAGAAATGGAAACAATAATAAAAATATATGATCCACTATTATACCAAGATACCCATTAATAATGCCTATTATTCCAATAAATAATTATTAATTTGCATTGCGACCATAAAGCGCGTATTTGATTCCAATACAGACAAGTCCTTAATTGGTTATGGAACATTGGAATCATTGGATATATAATTGCAATCCAAACATAAATAAAATATAACATTAATTAAAAGCCATATATTAGTGTAAAATTTCATGTATTTTTCGAATGACCATGGCATGAATTGTACAGAAAAAAAAATTAAGGTGACAGCTGTACGATTTCATGACATTCTTCACAATATTTCACAACAATAACATACAAGAAACGTGCTTTACATTGTTTGGCATCTTTTATAAATAAAAAGAATTCTTGAACAAACGTGATGATTTATTACCATCATTATTTATTCATTGTACATCAAGTGGTGTCCAAAGAGAGCCTACTTTTACTTGTAACATATGCCAAAACATCATAAAACTTCTGTATTTTAAAATTGATTAATGCTGTATTACGTCAATCTGATGGCCAAAAAAAGGTCTTTGCTTTGACAGCGGTTGAATTAAAATATACGAAGTTCTTACACTACAATGCAAAGAATATTAAAATACTTTTTTTTATATTCCTTTTTTTATTGTTATGTTAGCCTTCGTGGTTTTATTCAAAATTTTAGTTGTAAAACGTGTGAGGTTAAAGTTCATAAGATTAAAAAGTTAAATTGCTGTTAACGTTTTATGTTTGAATTTTATATCAAAATGCATGCATGACTCAAATAAAAAAAATATTTTTATATATATTATACATCTTTTAAATGTTAAACTATTAGTAAAATGCCAGAGCTTTAGAGCTTTATCCTTTATTTATTTATTTATTTATTTATTTATTTATTTATTTATTTATTTATTTATTTATTTATTTATTTATTTATTTATTTATTTATCTATTTATTTATTTATGCGTATACACAGGTATAAATTATAAATATCTCACGTGAACATTTTAAGGGGCTAAAATTAATTTTTAATTGCTTTTAATAATCTTATAGCCCGTACGTAGATCAGGTATCATTGAGTTAGGCATTATAAATTCTTCTGCTGTGGCATGTGTTCACAACCTATAAGATATTGATTTAATTAAAAATTATTAACATCTATATATAGAAATATTTATAACATAATAAGTAAAGAAAAGTCCAAGGCAAATTTCTATAACGCTAATGATTTTCCAAGGCGATGGTGTGTGAACATATTTACTGGCGCCATTTGGCGCCGTCTGTTAGACAAGGTGACATTGCGAGTGGGCGAGAGAGAAGCCGGTTCTCATAATAAGACAACAATGAGTGGACGTGAGGCAACAATGAAGACATTATTGCACAATGACACAGCCTGTGTTCAACATGACAAAATAACATTAAGTTGTAATAATATTAACAGGAACACAAACTTCCTGATAATTTTCTAGCGACGTCAATTAATAAAATTTCTTTATGAGTGAACGCTATAGCTGCGACGATTTGCCAACATTTTTTTTCCGTTTTGTTATCAATATTTTTGTTAGATTATCACTTTTGTATTCGTGTCTGGGTTTTTTTAACAACGAAATGTTGCATCATGAAAACATATTGAAATTAACAGTAGTGCGACCTTTTTTGTATTCGCATACTTGGTATAGCATATGCAACTTGAAAATCGCTAAATGATAGTATGACACATTATGTATAGCGATTAATTTTTCAAATTAAATTAGGATTTTAAAAACTTTAATCATAACATTTAACGCAGAGAGTGCTCTTCAAGACGTCTTTGTCAAGGAATGCCTTCTTATTAAATTTACAATTAATGAAATTACATTAAACAAAATTAATGAAATGAATACAAAATTAATTTTAATAAATATTCATCATGTAGTTATATAGTCAAAGAATAAAATCTATGATTAATTTAAAGTACAAATTATTTATAAAACTGATAGTATAAAATATTTCATTAATTAATTTTTGTCTAATAAATTAATGTAATTACTAAAATCATAGCTATATTATGTGACCTTCAAGTTTCGCAAGCAAGAATCTTAAAATTTTCTCAGTGCTATCATATAACATGAACGTATATTTTATTTTAGAAATAGGGGGAGTCATACTGCCATGTATACAGGATCCCCCCAAGACATATGCGCTATATCTGTTGACAATCTAGCCATAAACCCTAGGTACTAAAACGCAGTAAGTTTACATTGCACTGCTGAGTTGCACTTGCAGGCTTAAAATAAGCTTTTGAAGATGAATGTTGACATATATCTCAGCTGATCTAACAGGAAAACTGTTATTAAAATTACGTCACACTTAATTTGAATATACAAATGTTTATTTTTGTCATAAGGTTTAATATTATATGTTAAAAGATTGTAAAAATGATCCTTATTAGTATAGCGGAAATACATGATGACATTTAAGAATAAGTAATGTGAACACAATACAAGAACGTATTTAATTTCATTGTAAATATAATAATACATGAAATTCATGAGAATTTGTTGGCCATGAGATAATGTAAAATTAAAATTAATTTTGAATTGTTTTATTAAAAATACTTTATGTTTCATAAAAAATGAAACATTGATAGAGGTTTACAATTAAGAAGATGCTCTAATGAACTTAATTTTTAACTGTAATTTTCCTGCTTATCCAATGCTCTGAGAGGCACAGATTTTGATTTTTATAATATCATTAATACCTTATCTATACAAAAGAAAATAATATTATGACACTTTGTACACAATGTACACTCGTTGCCTCGGAAAATTTTCCACTTGTAGCCTCATTAATCGCCATGCCCTATAATCTTATTCTTACGAAGAATGGTGATTAAAGGGAAATTTTCCTAGGCGACGACTGTACGCGATGCAGTCTTATTCATAATTATTGCAACCTGTGCACTTTCTATAACTTTTTCGGTCTGCATAAGGTCTGTTCGTATAAACCCCGTCCAGTTTACCTTTCTCGATTATTTTATATCAAAATGCAGAAAACCTACAACCTACAGCCATGGGTTTTGAAAGAGCACGATTTATTAATAATTATAAAACACTATAAACTATTGAATAATTTATAAATAACATTTTTGTGAAAAGATTTTTTTTTATCCTCCTGTATTTATGTAAAAAAACAACGTATATTGCAGTTATGATAATTTGTTAAATTAGCACTGCCTTATTAAAATATTGTGTTAAATACATTCTTTTATAATACTTTTAACGGCAATGTAAATAAAAACGCCTTCTATATAAAATTCTCCACTCCTACTATTATATATAATTAGATTAATAATTTAGGGCGTTTCTTATTTATCAATTATTAATAATGTTGATCTTTCCATTCTAGTATATTTAATAAATGGGCGGGATAATAATAAATAAATCAAAATATATAACAATGTACCATATTTCAAATAATAACGTAAAACATTTTTCACGTCTGCAAATTTTATATTATAAAAAGCTCTGAGTAATTAAAAAAAAAAAAATCAAAGGAATGTTAATTTGACATTATTTATGTTAACGCTGCAATCCTAATATAGTAACATCAACTTCAAACAAGCGAGTTTTGCAACGGCTTTATAGTCACTCAGTTTAAAAACCATCATATGTCGTCCCTATAAGGTTAAAAGAAGGAAAAAAAATGTCGTTACTATGAAAATATATAGCCAGATAAGCCAATCCTTAAACACTATAAAAAATAAGTATGAGACAGGTGACAAAGTATACAAAATTAAGAATGCAAATTAAGTTTATTTTTTTACCTTTCCAAGGTTTAAGTTGGATGATTTTTATTTTAATATAATTTTTAACGATAATGAGTTTCAAGATATTAAATTTTATATTTAGGCAGAGAGATTCAAATTCTTTATTGAATCGTTATATATCATAAAGCTCTTAGACATTGGTTTAGTTTTAGCATCAACATTATAGGAAGGGGGGCGGGGGGATAGATAAAACACTATAGAAATAATGAGCGCGATTCACGAAGGGAGTTATCCAGGTTTCTCACTAACCACGTTTAACGTCATTGAATTAAACAGTAACTGCGGTTAGTGAGAAATGTGGATAAATTTCTGGATAACTCTTCCATGAAACGCCCCTAATAAGGGCTAAAAAAATGTGTGCTAAATCAATGTTAAAGGGCTTTGTGCAGGATGATAATTACCAACAACAATAGGTAAGTATTTGCATGATTCGTGACTGGTAACATATTGGCTGTTGATTGTTTACAACCATGCTGCAGATACGTTTAATTCAAATTCTGCAAGTAAATATAGATTTCACATTTTCATACTATTGTGTGTAAAGAGAGCAAGTATATAATTATTTCTCGATTAAATTCTGCATGCTATATTTATAAGTAAAATAGCTCAATTCGTGACATGTTTTTATATGAAATAAAGTATAAAAGATAAATATTTGTAAGCTAGATTCGTGTATGCAATAATAACAGCTGGATATACTCTTCACCATATAAAATCATGATTTACAGTATAAACATTACTTATGTAAAAAAAATCCACCTACATACGTGCATGTATACTAATTTTCTGCATCGTTAAATACAATTACTATATTAGATATACTTGATATATAAAAAAAACTATCAGGTACCAACACGCAACGGTATATACAGTCTGAGCTAAATCAGGACACAGACAGAAAGTCTAGCGACCTTATAGCTCTACATTTAATGAAACGGTAAGGTACACAGATTGAATGAAAGATGATTTGTTATGTGACTGCATACGACGTATTCTTTATTATATGGTACGACGTACGAAAATTCGAGAACGTATAAGATCAATATTATGCTCTTTTACGAAAAGCAGCAGCCTAGCTAGTGATGTTAATTTTTACTACGATTTCTTTAAATGAATATGCTTAACTTAAAATGTAATTTTTCTATTACATCGAAATATTAATGCAGTGTACAGTTCAATTAATTTGACATTCCTTTCGGAAGTAGCCGGAAGTGTGAATTTTGCAGCTCTTCTGTTTGTAATTCAATTTTGAAACTTTACAAAATATTTTGAAGTAGAAATACTGATCTATGTGTTAAATTTTAATGCTAAAATATGAAAAGGAAGACCAGCAACCTTACACTTCCGGCTACTTCCGGAGGGAATATCATGTAAATTTGACTGTACTATATTGATTAGGCAAAAAGTACTACTAGAAAATTTACAATAGAAACTGCAATTTTTTACGTACAGTCGTCGTCTTGGAAAATTTCCCTTTTCGCCCTTACCATGTCTCGTAAGAATAAACATATGGCATTATAGTGAATAGCAAGGCTGCAAGTGTGAAATTTTCCAAGGAGACGAGTGTACAGCTCTAGACAGCATGAATTTTGCCACAGCAAATGAAACACCAAGCTTTTAATTGTGGGTGCTCCAAGTCACAAATATACAGAGATTTGCATTAAAAGCATCCTAATCCAGTGTAGCTACCTCCAGAGGGATTAACCTCTCTGCTATCTTCAAACATCAGTTAATTTTCCCACGACTCTATATTGATAACGGCGGCGAGCATGCAGGGTTAACGTTAATCCGTGCTTCCCCCAGTGTACATTATATATACAATTATGTTCTTCAGGTAAAGTGTTACTATTTTGTAACATACTGATATACATGGATTTGAATCATTGCATGTATATTTCAAAAGGATGTACAATATTTCTGTTTCAATCGCCACTCACTAAACATGCGACCAAGACAGGCTTGAGCTGGGAAGCTAGGGGCCAGTTAGGGCCACATAGAGGCACTATAGGCTACAGGGGCCACCTGGAAGGGGGCCTGTCGGGCCTGAGGCCACTTTTTGTATGCTCTATGTGTTAAAAAGTGGAGAGGTCATAATCCGAGCCTGGGCCAAGCCCTTCATGTGATGGAAAAAAAATATTACTTCAAGGTCTACAATTATATAATAGACACCATACTGTCTTTAAATTTTGTCAACATAAGATTTTTATATTTGCACAATAATCTCAAGAAAGACAGTCGGTCCATTCACAAAGTCAAAGTGCGCTCTTATCTTTGTATAGGAGGAAAACTTCAGAACTATACCACTACTTAAGTACATGAGAACATCTATATCACATTTCAGAATGTTTTTTTTAAGTACTAATTCCACCTACAGAAGTCATTCACAAGATAAGTTCATGTATTCCTGGAGCATTTTTATATTTTCATTGCGGTTCTTAGAATAGGGAAGTGTTTTGTTCTGCAATATGACGAGGCATGACTCTTCAGCTGCAGTATATCTTATAATAACAAAACGCTGCTTTATGATTTTTTTTTAAATATTATTTTATTATTCATGCATGTAAAAATGTCATACAAAACTGTGTGACACTATTTACACTTCCCATGACGAAAAAAAAAAGAGAAGTTATATTTAAAATTAATATTTTTTTATTTGCAGACTTTTTACCGTTCTGTAGTAAAGTTTTTTTACTACTTTACAATGAGTTTTGACGTCACAATAAAAAGCAATTTAATAAAAAGTGGAACACTGCAAGTAAGTTCATATATTGCATCAAGATGCTTTTTTTTTTTTAAATTTATTAAAACTTTAATTTAAAAAAAATCGATATCAAGATCAAATTTAGATTATCATTTCCTTTCGCGACTGATAAAAAAAAAGCATTCATTGATTGATTATTTTTCTCAGAAAAAAATTGGTCTATAATTATTTTAATGATGAAATATCTTAAAATGGTGATTAAATAAAAAAACAAGGTATATACCTATACACCTAAATTAGTTTCATTAATGTGTTTTGATTAATTTACATAATGATCAAACACAATTTGTGTTAAATGCCGCGATATCTCTCTAAATTAATATAAAAGGAAAATACCAATTCTTTTGGAATTCAGCCATAATCGTAATTCGTAACTAATAATTTTTTTAATGTCAAAATATTTTCGATTTCTTCAAATGTCAGTTTTATAAAATGACGTAGGTAAAAAAAAAACATTTAACGAGAAATTAATTTAATATTGGACCACCAGCACAATTAGAGCATGAATTTAAAAGAAGAAATTAAAGCAAAAAGTATCATCCAAGCAAAAACTTGTCTACAGAGAAAATTCAAGGCTTTTTAAGCCACGATAAATTATATACGTTGTAAAGTATAATAAACAATGCCAAAAAAAGTAGAACAGTGCATGCTGTTAAATTGAATGAAACAGTACGTTTAAAAACTATATATTATAATTATAAGATAAATCTTCGAGATTCATGTATAAATTTCATTCTTTTTACTTTTACATTTAAATTTTTTTTTTCAACTTTCATACATGCATTGTAAATTGTAAATATGTTTTATTATTTACATTGCTCTTTATAGAAGAAAGGGGCATGTACTCCAAATCCCCTAAAATACACATGATGTTAAAAATTTAATTTATTTAATAATTAAATAATGTTTAATAATTTATAATTTTAGTGTTATACAACTGAATCGGGCAGTGATGTTAGTCCGCGCATATTCGCGGCGAATATGCGCGCATATTCGCATATTCGCGCATATTCGCGGGCAATCTGCGGCCGCATATGCGCGCATATTGAAAATTGACTTTCCCGCCACAAAAATAGCAATTTAAAACTGGTTAAAACTACAGTAAATGCTACAGAGAGTCTTTTCTTATTTTTCTTGGTATAATCCCTTGCTTAATTAGTGTTTGGATTAAATTAGAGTTAATTAATCATGGAATCAAAGCAATCGGCCTTTCAGGCTGCCGAGGTGCTCACGTGATTTTAATTGCGCGCGGCCGCCATCTTGAAAGTATCTTTCGCGCATATGCGCGCATTTGCGCGCATATTCGCGCATATTCGCATGCGCATATTCGCGGACCAATCTTCGCGCGAATTTCACATCACTGGAATCGGCTATCGGCCGATAGATTTTTAATACTTGTATATTTAACAATGGTTCACAATGCAAGAAAAACAAGCTTTGAGACTTGGATTGCAAAATAAACACGCTTTAGGGGTTAATACGAGTAAAATATTACTATCAAAATAAATTATCCACCACCCTATCAAAGTATCAACCCTTAACAAAAACAAACTTAACAAACAAACTTAACTTAACAAAACAGACTCGTTGTAAAATAAACATACAAAATTAATTAAAATTCTAAATTGATATCATTAACTATCAAAATTCTACACTCACCTAAGTTTTGAGGTGTATTCTTTTCTGTGGAAACACTCCCATTTGCCGGTAACTTTAACTTTGTAGTACCGGAAGACTTCTTTACCGGAACGGTGGTAGATTGTCCGGAGGAAGAAGTTGAGGAACTTCCGCTTCTGCGGAACAGGAGACATTTCTTCAGTTTCAACATTTTAATAATAATAATCGAGTTAGTCCATCAGAACGCTAGCCAGGTATTGGGGAGCGACAGATGCTTGCGGTACCCCTCTCTAGGCGCGTGTGTTTTCAAGCAAGCCGCTAGCACTTCAGCGACAGCAGTGGAACATCAGGACTACCAACGTAACAAATACACTACGAATCAAAAGTTATTTGGACTTTTAATTTACAACTGTTATTTTTATACTAGGATACTAACTGACATTATGGTATAGTGTAGAAAATATACAAAGCGATCGAGTGCAGAGATAATACGGGTCAGCTGGCCCAATGCTAAAAAAATCCCATTCATAAAAATTATGAAAAAAATTTAAAATGTTCTCCTCTACATCCCCTATCAGTAGGTAAAATATCAGGTATACAAAAACGAGCTAGTTTTCGAGTTATTAATTTGTAAAATTGACTAATTTAACATGGAAGTTCCATTTCTCCATGTTAAATTAGTCAACTTCAAAAATTAATAACTCGAAAACTAGCTCATTTTTGTATACCTGATATTTTACCTACTGATAGGGGATGTAGAGGAGAACATTTTAAAATTTTTTCATAATTTTTATGAATTGGATTTTTTTAGCATTGGGCCAGCTGATCCGTATTATCTCTACCTTAAACCTAAATCTATTTTTTAATGAAGCAAAGTTAGAATAGTATTCAATCCATGATACTTTATCCATTGAGCTCAATGATATTCACTTCATTTATGATAAGACATTTGAAATTAATGAAACATTAATGACGGTACAATGTGGACTATAGTAAAAAATAATAACATAATTATTAATTGTAAGATAGCTGGTGAATCAATGAATATATAATTTATTTCAGTTCTTTGTTCGTTATATATACTGTACTATATATCAGAATAAAATTTACACGAGTGCAATTAATGTAGAAAAAAACTTTAAAACTTATAAATTTAGGAGGCATCTCCCATGATTTAAATTTACATTCATGAAAAAAAAAGTTAAGCTTCTTCTTCTAAAATATCTATAAAATTAATTAATTTATTTGTCTTATTACACTTTCCTCAACAACTTGTTTCGATTGAAATGTTGACATTTCACAAAAACTTATTAGAATGTATTTTGCTGCATAAATAAAGCAGCTAGGTCGCATTATTGTTTAAAGTGAATCAGGCTCGGACTAACCATGTGGATCAGGGATCACTGACTGGCCTCTCCACTTTTTAACACACAGGGTATACAAAAAGTGGCCTCAGACCCCCTTCCAGATGACCCCTGCTGCCTGTAATGCCTATATGGCCCTGACGTACTGGACCCTATTATAGCTTCCCAGTCCGAACATTAAGGGTAAGATAACACGAAACATCGATTGTTGTAGTCTCATTTGATTAACATATAAACCTTATATAGCAACCCCATAATAATTCTGAATTTTTTTTGAGACACAGTTCTTAGCACCAAAAATTATGGAAAATTTTTCAAAACAATCAGACGATTCAATTTTTTTTACATTAATTTCTTAGTTTAGGTCTCCATGGGAAAGCCCAATACTGAAAATTTAAAAAAATTGGATCGTCCGATTGTTTTGAAAATTTTTCCACATTTTTTTGGTGCTAAGAACTCTCTAAAATAAAAATTCAGAATTATTATGAGGTTGCTAAGGTTTACATGTTAATCAAATGGGACTACAACAATCGATGTTTCGTGTTATCTTACCCTTAATTAAGTGAATGTTCAAAATCATTTTGATCAGAAATGTTTTTTTTTTATTATTATTTAGTGTGATGCTCGGATAGTAATTTATGATGTTGCAAGACTGAAAAATGAGTCTGAAACTGCAGCAGAAGATCCTCTCGAAAATCCAATCATAAAGAGGTCAACAGCCCCGACGTTAATTGACGAAACTTTCTTAAATTTATTATACAGAAGGCGGACAGGCCTTTTCGAAATATGATAAGGACGATGCAGTAATTTATCAGTTATATAAATAGCATGCTGCAGGCCTATTAAATTTTTAAATAGAAAAAGTGTACAAAATTTCGTGTTTGTCGTTAATAAAAAAAAACTTAAAAAGCATGCACTGAAACTGCATTTTTTGATGAGACAACAGGTAAAAATAACATTTACATTTATTTACTAATGATTAAGTACTGTGAGTACTTTTTATGAGCTTAATTTGCATTATTACTCTGACTGGGTACTTCACTCAATCACTATAACGTTTACATGACGGTGTTTAATGCGTATTCGTTGACGACGGATAATGTTATTCTTATGAGACGTCGTCAATGAATACGCATTAAACACCGTCATGTAAACGCAGTAATTGGTCATATCCAAAAATTATAATTACATCGATGGAATATTATAAGATGACAAATAATTATTTTAAGACAGCATGCATGCAGAGAAAAGATCACATCATATTTTCTCTGATGTATGATCATGAACGAGCTTTAATTATAACCAAGACCTCATTAAAGGCATATTTCAAGTTTAAAATAGTGTCATGACGTAATAATACAAACGAAATTTATTTTTTTTTTCACTTTCATTACTGCATGTATAAAATTCCTTGATGTTGGTTAACCACCGAGTTGTGGTCTTGCATATGATTACATGTTTTTATAAACTGCATCAAGCTAAGAGAGTTTCTAACATGTTGCACCACAGTACAGTGCACCTACACGTATATCTCATTACAAGTCATGAAAAACTACAATGACATGTTTTCTTTAACACGCTATTATATATAGTAAATCGACCGTAGAGAGTTGTTATCTTGTTGTTCTACAGTTCAGTGGAACCTCCTTGTATTATAACGCCTCGTTGCATGTTTTGTTACGCAACATAGTGCAGACGATAACATGATATGTACTTGACAACACCATTAAGAAAAATCTTATTATAACATCACAGTGTCTACGTTACTAAGAAATTGAAAAGAAAAAATAATAGAGTGGAAATAATGAAGTGATTAAAAAAAATATTAAATACGCGTTTACCATTAGTTGATCGTATCAATTTCAGCAACTTTCAAAAATGTGATGTACAAAAAAAAAAAGGTATCTAGACATCATTGGATATGACAATGAATCATCTAGGTCGACATATATATATTTTTTTTTAACTTCATTATCAATTTAAAAACTTTAAAGGAATTATTTCATACTTTTTATAGTGGACAAGATACGATTTTTTTTTTTTTTTGCAAATAAATATGGTATTTAAAGTTAAAATCAAGGATGATGTATACTTCTTCTATCATAATATATAATGTTTTTCCAAAAATAAGAGGACATAAAGGACCAAAAGATGGCACTGACGTCTAAAATTTTGCTCTTTGCATCGAGGATACGGCAATATTTAGCATGGGGAAAATCACAAAAATTATAAAATTTTTAGGAAAGAAATCACTTACGAATTCGATTTTTTTTTTTTTTTTATATTTGTTCAAAAGTATTTGATAACTAATTATGGTAGTCATGGTACTGTCATTTCTGTAAAATTATGCTGTGGCTGCTGACGGAGCATTTACATGATTTTACAATGTTAATCAATAATCATATACAGCAATCCTCGCCAGACGCACGTAGTTCCAGCAGTTATCACTAGGTTTGCACTAACTTTATGACGCCAATAGCTGATTCAAAAATTAAATTGAAATTTTTTTGACTACAAGACAATTAAAAAAGTAGACCTATATATTTATAGCTTTCGAATAGTGAAATTCGTTCTATATTTTAATTAAGTTACTTTATAATATACCAATTAAGATATTATAAATAAAATTTTGATAAATTAAAAATATTTTCACACTTTGAAAGCACCACACAGAGTGAGAACAATAATAACTTAATTCCTCTGACCTTAGATATGGAGATAAAACTCTTGTTATAATTTCTGTTACACGCTCAATGGGTTTCTCAGATCTGTACGTTGATACAAAGACAATTAGTTCTCTAATTCTCAGCATGCACAAGAAGAGCTAATGCCAATTATTAAATCTCAGAACTAATTAGTCAACTGAGCGATTTTGAATGTTGAAAATTTTACGTACCAATTTTTGCTTTGTTTATAAAAAAAATCTGTTTTGATGATTTTTTGTCGTTTCCAAATATGCAGAGAAAATAATTGATAATAATTTATCACGTTTAATAAAAAGGTGGGCTATCAGATTACAAATAACGCTCATTTTAAGGAGCTCTACCAGATTCGATCATAATTAGCTATAAATTAATACAATTAATAATAAAAAAGAAAAACTTACATAGCATTTATTAAATAATAACTAACTAACTAACTAACTAACTAACTAACTAACTAACTTACTAACTAACTAACTAACTTACTAACTAACTAACTAACTAACTAACTAACTAACTAACTAACTAACTAACTAACTAACTAACTAACTAACTAACTAACTAACTAACTAACTAACTAACTAACTAACTAACTAAATAAATAAATAAATAAATAAATAAATAAATAAATAAATAAATAAATATTACAACAATACAGTAAACAGTGAGCTTGTTTGGGGGCGCCAACATTTTTAATAAATTTGTAATTAATTGTAAATTGTATCTACAGTTATAATCCAATAATGCATGCAGTAATACTATAAAAATATTTAATTTTAAGGCTTAACCTGAGAAATTTGGACGAAAAATTCGCTACAACAGATTTTCTTCAAATTAATTTGGTGGACTCACAACAATCGTCAAATTAGCTCTGATTTTTTTCGGAATTTTTTAACCGTTGGTTTAATTATAATTAATTTATTTAAATGAGAATTTTGTATCCTTCCAATGTTAAATTTGTTAATTAGCATTGCAAAAAAACTATACAACAGATTCTTTTACTTTTTTTTTTACTAAAACCTAATTTTTTAGACTATTTTTCTGAATTGTTTTCATATATTTTGAACCGTGGCGATGATCGTTTCCTATATGTGATGAGAAATGTGGCAACGTTCTCAAGGACTGTTGTCACCACCCCCTCCTAAAAATTTATGCGCATTCCAATGCAAACAGTGTTGCCACTATAGCCACGCCTCTTGACCTTGACAGACAAATTCTCAGGTTATACCTTAAAATATAATATACTGTATTTTTAATATGAAATTTTTGATAAAAGTAAAATGTTTTGCTGATACACTAAATTTGTTCCGTTCATGCACTTTATTCTTTAAACGACAGAAAGGGGATGCAAAAAAGTTTTGATTCTTATATCTCTCTTTGCAACATCGATATGGGAAGTCTGTAAATAGATTATCCATAAAATTTCGATAAAGTATAACACTTATTTTTCGTGCAAATCTGGTACAAATAAACGTGGTCGTGGGTTCAACGAATCTTGTTCAGTTAGAGAAGCAAACAAGCCGACAGTGATGAGCGAAATACGGCGGTCTGCTACAGGCAAACATCAAATAAATTTGCCAAGTGTACAGCATGCAATCTTGCTGGGGTTTTCCATACGCACGTGTATAAGACAACTTATATATGTTTTTCCGTATTATACAGCCAGGGTTATTACTGCGCACATCATTATTCAAGAAATTAACAAAGAGATTCAAACTACACACAATTTCCATCCTAATGGAGCTATTTAATTAATAACAATATAGCAAAAAAAATAAAAAAATACAATAATTTATTTATAAACCAAATTAAAATTGTTTTTTAACAAAAGTAAACTACATCAGAAATTAGTTTAATATAAAAAATGATCAATAGTTTGATATAAAGATACAAAATTATTATTTCAACAAAACTGACATTAAAAAACGACAAAATAATTTGATCCTCATTAATAAATTAATGGTAAACTATTTGCCTTACATTATTATATGCATTTATTTGATTTGATTTCATTAAATTTAATCATTTTATAATAATCAAGACATTGGGGTGCTGTTTAAATGTACTCATAAGTTTAAACTTTTTAAATTTCATTGTGTACAGTATAATTATACAAAATTTTAATAAGTAACTGCATTGCAGCCAATATCTAAAAACGATATATCATTATAATTATATACTTCTGGAGAAGTTAGTAACAAAATATGACAAATTTAAGGTACAACACTTTATGCAAAATTATGAACTATTATTCAACCGATGATGATAAAATTTTGCGATGAAAATTTTACACTTCTTTATTCGAAATATAAATTCCAAAATGTAAAAAAAGCAATAAAATAATAATTTTAAACAAAACTGATATAACCCCCCCCCCAAAAAAAAAACAAAAAAAAAACAAACAACAACAACAACAACAAATATCGGTATATATTTGGCGTGAATTTATCATCTTAAATTAATATGGACCAACTACATAACAACATTAGTCAATCCGGCAATAGAGGCTATAATAAGTATATTATGATCTTATTAAAATTATTGTACTGCATGGCTCATTATAATCTTAAAACACAATACATATATATACGAGACCGCGCCAGATGCAAAATCAGACAACTTATATTTGCGACAAGTATTGTCGAGATAATATATAAGATACAAAGTATTTTATACCAGAGGGTGCAATTGCTGTTTAACTTTGTCAAAATGTGCTAATATATGCGCATGAAATTCTTCTATCACGATACGCACCTATGCAGAGCCGTTCAACACATACAGACGTTATTTGATTATATATCAATAAAATTGACTGCAATATTTCAGTAATTAATTCACATATATTATAATTTTAAATTATAATTAAAATAATATAAAATAAGCAGCAGTTCTGCAGTATGATTAAAATTATATTTGAAAAAGAAAAATACTGTAATTCAAAATACAATGAAGCAAAAAAGCGATTAATTACTATTTTTAACAAAACCATCATTAAAAATTAAATTTATAAATCAATATTTTTTTATTAAATAAAATTACATAAACTCAAGTTTCCCTAAATTTATGCTAGAAATTCCAAGGTTGGCAGCACTGCACAAGTACAAAGGCGCGCCTCGATTCTTCACGGCAAGAGATGAGCCGCCTTCTCGTAGACTGATGTTAACTGTAAACCTGCTGCCGTGGATGCTGCAGCTCCAGCAGCGTGATCTGATTTCGCCATCACAAGGACACCCGGTCCTCCTCCGGTTTAGATGAGCAGCCGCCACAGTACCAAATAACATTACACGAGCCTCATCATAAAGTATAACAATAAATAATATGAACAAAATCTAACAATGGTAAGTATCCATCAGAAAAATTGTATACTCGCCATGTTCGTTTGCTGATTTTGACTCCTGCTACAACCACTGCGCATCGGCGCGCAACCCTTCTGCGCACGTTTTTTCGGCTCGAAGTCAAAACACAACTACCGCGAAATTCTTTAGATGCTCTTTAATTAAACTGATCCAAAGCAAATAATAAAATTTTTATAGCAGCAAACGTAAAAGATTAGTGCCAATTTATAATTTTAAATTTGCAAACATAACTTATTTAGAGGGTTAACAATAAGCGATCGAAAAATTGCTCCGTATAGGATCTTACGTGCGCCCAATCTTTTTTTGTAAGTAAATGGAAGGACAAAGGATTGGTGATGTCATCATGGATGCTGACCATTGCGTTTACCACTGCGGAGTTCACATTCCATGAAAAAAATGTATTTCTCATATACTTCTCTTAAAAATATTAAAGCGATGAATAAAATGTAATATTTTACTGCAAACACGACACAGTAATAATTATATATACAAAGAGTACCTTAAACTTAATTCATTAAAAGAAAATATTAAAACTTAAAATGCAATGAAAAGAGCAAAGTTAAAATATTTCAAACAAAACTGATAGTTAAAATTGTACAAAAAATTAAAATACGTATATTTTACTAATTTCCAGGGTGTCTGATCTAGCTAAATTGTATATTTTAGTATATATATAATTATGTAAGAGAAATAATGTAAAAATCTACAACATTAAATTATCATTTCACGTTATGTAATTTTGAATATGAATTGAATGTACTTCTGAACTACTAATAATGCATACATTCTGTACTGTAATTATTAGCGAAAGTTATAAAATAAATTTCAATTCATTTCACATATATTATTATAATTTAATTATAATTACAATCGTGAGTTACATATTTCTATATAATGACAGAGGGATAAGAGAGAGAGAGAGAGAGAGAGAGAGAGAGAGAGAGAGAGAGAGAGAGAGAGAGAGAGAGAGAGAGAGAGAGAGAGAGAGAGAGAGAGAGAGAGAGAGAGAGAGAGAGAGAGAGAAGCTGCACCAAATTATCCATGCACGCCATAGCATGAGTGAGGCATGCATGGGCATCAGTATAATAAGTAAAACATAATTAAAATAATACTATAATATATTATATGTATATAAAAGGTTCTATCATAGGTGACTTCTGTACTTGGTAAAAACGAGTTAAATGATTAAATCGTGACTCGCGATCAACTCAGCGTTGTTATTTCCATGTTTAATGAAATATTAATATAGCATTCAGGGAATCAAATGTAACATTTTAATATAACATCCCCGAGAGTAAAAATAACTTTGTTTCCATGCAAATAAAACAAATTTCTCTCTCCCAAAAATATTCAAACTGCATTTTTATTTTGTGTTATTTAATATCATAATATTTTGAACTAAACTGTTACTTAAAATATATAAGAATAAAAAACATTGTATTATTATAAATAATGATTAATATTTAACATTTTTTTGTGCATAATTTTAAAAATTATAATATAATCGATATTTCAAATAACTTTACGAAACTGCATTAAAAATATTATATACTACATCACGTACCAGATATAAGCTTTTGAAATTAACTAATTAATTAATTTAAATTACATTATTTTAAATAAATTTCAAAGTGATATAAATTAAATAAATTTTAAATAAATTTCAAAGCAGATATTTTACCATGATAATTTCAAATTTGTTGTCATCTTCAATGTTTATTTTACTTTAAAAGCAGACAAGTCTTACGAGGAAAAAAATCTATACACGAGAAAAGTCCCAACACACTTACATGTGTAAAGACGGGTTCTACACTTTTTGCTTAAGAATCCAACGAAAAAAGTGTTAGATCTTAAGCAAAAAGTGTTAGAATTTACGCATTGTGTGTTGCGTTTTCAAAATGTGTAAGAGCTAACACAAAGGTATTAAAAGTTAAGATTTCAATGAGTAGTAGTCTACACATTAAGTGTGTAAGATGTATGGCTACGCCCAAAGTGTGTAAGATTTTAAGATGAAAGTGTGTAAAAAGTCAGTATACAAGAGTGTAACGAGAGAGGTAAAACTATGTTCTTAAAACTCAACACCTTTGGTGAGTAAAAGTTAAGCAACAAAACTGTTTAAAAAGTTGTTTTACACACCAAGCTAGTTAACTTCCTACACATGCATCTTAAACAACAACACACGAAATGTGTTAAGATGGACTTAAGAATAAAACGTATTAGAATCAACACATTGGTGCTTAAAATCTTACACACCTTCTTTTAAAATCCTACACATGCAACTTAAGCAGCAACACACGAAATGTGTTAAGCTGTTTTTTAGAATAAAACGTATAAGAATCAACACAGTAGTGCTTAAAATCTTACACACTTTGTTTCAGTTTAAAGTCCTACACAGTTACACAGTTACACATCTGCGCAAAGGATGCGCGCAGCGTCATCAGAGACAGGAATTTGCGACCGTTAGATCTGAAGTTCTTTGCTGTGTGTTTGCTCGCTTGTGTGTTAGTTCATCAATATCTGGATTTGATGAGGTTTTCGTTTCGTGATAGTTTAAATTTTGTAATATTTTACTTGTGAATGTAAGTGCATGTTGTAATCGAGTTTTAGATAATGCGACAATAGTGTGTGAAGTGTGCGAGTGTGTAGCAGTGTATTGAAACTGTAGATTTGATTAAACGTTCGTTTAGGCGCGGGCAAGAAGCCGGGGAGTCGCCATGGCATAACATTGTGTGCACTGAAAACTCAATAAAAACTCGAGTATTTTAGTGCAATATGTGCAAGAATGCTTTCAGCATCAATTTATGTGCCGTTGTATTAATGAGTGTTTCAAGAAATATTGTCTAAAATATATTAATATATATGTACACATTTGTACACCTACAAATGGTTATTAAAGTGCGTACGAAATTTGTCTTTCTATTGAACTATAGAACTGCACAAAAAGTTTTTGTTTAATATAATCTACTTTTTTGTTACTTGCATCATCATTTTTTTTAATCATGTGATATCTGTGTTCTTAAGTAATAAAAAAATTGCATTTATAAAAAAAAAATGTAAATTTTAATTATATTTTATCCATGAAACCACCTTTTTTTAAGCAAATACACAATTATCATAATATAATTTATTATAACTATTTTTTAATTTTAGGATACTTAGGAGGATAGAAGTTGTTTTAAAAAATACGGAAGAAAATTATAAATATAAGAGGAATAAATAATAATTCGAATAATAATTAGGCAGCTAAAAATTAGAAGATGTATTTTAATTTATAATATTCAATATATTATGCTATCGTATACACTTATAAGTCTTCGAAAAGTTAAGAGACATAGCTATAGTATAATACTAAAATATATAAAATCATAAAATCCTACACTGCAGGTGCGTAGAAAGCTACGCACAAAAGCTTAGAAAACTAAACACTAGGTGCGTAGAAAGCTACACACAAAAAGCTTAGCAGCCTACACTCTTGGGGCGTAGAATCTTACACCAAGTGTGTAACATTTTATGCAGTTCTGTGTAGAACTTTACGCTCAAGGGGTGTTGGATCTTACGCTCAAAAATTTAGAATCCAACACACTAAATGTGTAAAAATTTAAACATCTTGATGTGTTGAGCTCTAAACTCCCGTGTGTGTAAGATTTAAGGATTTTTCCTTTGAGGTACAAAAACAACACAGTAAATGTGTTGCTTTTTAGGATATTTGCTTTAAATATTTTTTGAGTGTAGTACTTAATTGCGAAGTGTAAAAAAAAGAACCAGTTTGCAAAATGTCTGCTGGTCTTGTATTGTTCTTTAAAACATGAAACTGGTTTGAAAGATTATCAGACATTCAACTTATTAAATATTCCAGCTTCTTTTTTTAATCTTAAAGTTCAGCGAACGAGAGTTTTGCATGCTTTCAAATGCAGAAGTATAGCATGCTTTTCTATAATAGAATTCGATAGGGCGTACTCTAATAAGTTATCGTATTAAGAAACAAAAGGCTCATTATGTTATGGGATATTAAATTTTATTTTACACATTTTAAATTATAATAATGATATGGGGCAGTTTCAAATTTGTAGAAATAACATTCAAAATAGAAAAAAGGAATAGAAAATTTTGAAAGATGGCTGATTTTTTTTTATCAAATTCATGCGTATCTATATTACTTTATAATATAGTTATTTATTTATTTCTACTGTATGTATAGTCATGTATATTATACAGTAAAATGTGTGTAATGCTGTAATGACTGTAATGTAATGTATGTCGTATTTTATCTATGTTTTAGGGTTGCAACTGCATTATATGTCATGTATTGTATCCATCAATGTATTCACTGCCACAACATGGACCTGTCTATATATTGGAGCCAATAAACATATAAAATAAAATGCATTAAAAAAATATTATATTAGTGCTTCTTTCTATACACTATAGTAAATTAGATAAGGAATTAAAACTATATGTTATGAACTACTGTATACAGAACTCTAACCACGTTTTCTTGTATCGCCTTTGACTGCAGCAGCAGCATTATAAAAAGTAGCGGTCTGGCAGTAATAATTCATCATGTCACGTCCATTGTTATAATCGAGAGCAGCAGGTCAATCTTGGAGCTCATCGTGAGCTCCTAAACTTCACTATCTTTTACCAGACACGTACAAGATGTGAGACTCCAGTCATAATTTGTATCGATAAAATAGATTAAAAAGAAGGTCTCTTCATAACAAGAGTATAGAGTATAAAGCTATGTACACGATTACCCGGATCGTAAATTTCAAATTTTCTGATTGGCTCTGCAAAATTTTTAGTGAAACGGAAACGGAAAAATTAAACGAATTTTCGAAATAGTTGACAGTTCCGTTCCGACCTATTTCCGGGCAAACAAGTGCATACACAGTACATGAGGCGCCGCAGATCAAAAGGGTTTATATCCAAGCCCAACTGGGGTTGAATTTTTGAGCATCAACTGCATCAACAATAATTTTTTCTCATCACTTTGGAACTTGGATTTGGAAAGACAAATCCAAATCCATCCAAATCCAGGTTCAAAAGTGATCTGAAAAAATTAGTTTTCATGTAAAAATTTAATCCCAGTTGGGCCCTTTGGGTTTTGATCCACGGCGACTAATATATACATGCATGTCTTGAAAGATAAACAAATATTTTTTATTATTGTGGGAGTTCCCCCCAGACGAGACAACTTCCACAGCGACTATGGCGTAAGCAAATTTATTTCAAATAACATGAACGTTAGACCTCTGGCACGCACCATCAGGAAATGAGCCACTTGACCATCAGGGAAAATACACCACGGGACTACCCCTACATCATGCTCTATTTGAGGATATTACTTGCCATCATGCAGTCTATGATGATGACGTGGGTACAGGAGTAACTGCATGGGTGCTCAATTGCTCATCTTAATTACCTCCCTTTCTTATCGATTAGAACTCTATAGTGGCAAATCCGCAAGAGAATGGGGAGAGATAGGGAGGATCGTCTTCCCCTTTAAGATATAACATTCCCCTATAAACATAAGGCTGAAACCACCCTTGGCTAAAACGTTTGTAAACAGGCAGGGGCAGGCTCGGATTGGTCATATCAGAGATCTGGCCTCTCCACTTTTTTAACAAAGAAGGTATAAAAAAAGTGGCCTCAGACCCCCTTCCAGGTGACCCCTGCTGCCTGTAATGTCTACATGGCCTTGACTGGCCCCTAGCTTCCCAGTCCGAGCCTGGACATACAAAGTTCTGATCTTCTGATTGTCTTAAGGTAGAGATAATACGGATCAGCTGGCCCAATGCTAAAAAAATCCCATTCATAAAAATTATGAAAAAAATTAAAATGTTCTTCTCTACATCCCCTATCAGTAGGTAAAGTATCAGGTATACAAAAACGAGCTAGTTTTCGAGTTATTAATTTTTAAAGTTCTCTAATTTAACATGGAGAAATGGAACTTCCATGTTAAATTAGTCAACTTTAAAAATTAAGAACTCGAAAATTAACTAGCTCGTTTTTGTATACCTAATATTTTACTTACTGATAGGGGATGTAGAGGAGAACATTTTATTTTTTTTTACGTAATTTTTATGAATGGGATTTTTTTAGCATTGGGCCAGCTGATCCGTATTATCTCTACCTTAAAAAGATATTGCTCACTAAAAACTTCCCGAAGAGTCCATCATCTTAATTTGTCTTTGTCGGTCGTACGCCGGCTCCAAGGAGATTAACGTATATATGGATGGCATGCTGTGAGAAGATGACGATAAAATTTAATGGACTGGAGAACGAAGAAGTGACCATAAATAACGTTATCAAATTGTTAACCTTGGGTGTCGGGTGCGGTCAACTCCAAGATGAGTTAGCTGAAGATTATTGCCAATCACTTAAGAGGCGAAAAACTTGTGTAAATTTGCCTTCGCCGCAAGGAAAAGGTTATAATTTTCTTACAAAACAACAATATTGTAATAAATTAAGAATAAAATTATCACTCAATTAGACGGCAAAGATAATTTGTAAAATGAAGTTTTCATAAATTCCATATGGAAGTTTTTCACTCAATTCTTAATCATTTTGTGTTACCATATGCATTCATTACAACATTTCGATTATATTCAAAATTATACACAAAAATCTATAGCAATTTCTGCCTCAGCATATACACCCATTTGATTCTAAATCGTCTTTATTTTCTCTTTGTAAAAAAAAAGCAGAAATAAAAAAACATATAATATAAAAATATTATTAAATATACATATATTATAAATTTCTTGAAATTAAAATTTAAAATAATTAAAATACAGCAACTGATATTAGCACACTTTATTTATGTTTTTATTCTTTATATTTATATATTATACTGTCAATAAAAAATATCATATACTTACTATATACTGTATATTGTTAAACCTATTGTATCATCTCTATTATAGATCTCTATTTTAGATCTCTATATAGTTTATAGAGAATCAAAACAAGTTTAGTGAATTAAGTGAAGTACTCAAAAGTACCCAACTTAAACATTATTCTATTTTAAGATTTCTTTTTTTAAAAGGAATACCTACAAAGTATTTACATGAGCCCACACTATTCAGACAAATATACAAGACCAGTAAATTGTCTATACACGACAAAATCTCTTCTCTTTAACATGTTTAGCTGGCCTTGAATTGAAAATTAACGTAATAAAATACGAGAAGTTGTTTTTATAAAAAAAATGTTTTAGCGAGAGTAGTCTGACTTGGAGAGAAGTTTTATCTCCAGTAGAGTCTATCACACAGCAGCTGCCTGCAGGGGGCGGGAATGTAACAGCTGCTCTCTCTCCCCGACTACATACCTCATTACATTGCGTGACAATACTTCAGTCAAGGGATTACGTCCACAATCCAAATAGCCTTGAATATTATTATTATGTGAGAATTAAAGACGCACGATTGTTTAAAAAATATAGCGGGTTCTTTTGCGAAAGTTTATTCTTTTAATTATTGTTTATTGATAGGATACACAATATTGTCACGTAGGATTTTTTTGGACATACACTATTATCACGTAGTTTCTTTTTAAAAGTCTCTTGCATGTCATTATCAATTAATTAAGTAAATAAGCCGGTATTACACGATACAATTTTTGCATACAATTTTTCCTTTCAATTAAGAAAATTCAAACAAAATAAAAGGAACAAAAGGAGTTCAAGTTTTCTTGAAAGAAAAAATTGTATGCAATATTATAGTTAGAAAAATTGTATCGTGTAATATATACCGGCTTAATGCATAAATTACAAGCACATTGTATTATACGAGTATTAATTGAATTGACACTTGCTGAATAAAAATCCAAAACATTTAATTGCTATAATAAATTAACCTGAGCTCTTTTCTAATAATCTAATTTTTAATGACAAATTGTTATCAAATATCATTCGCCGAATGATTATTATTTGCATAATATATATATCATAAGCGATCACGGTTTTTTACGAGAGTTGACCTGAATGGTTGACCATAACATCGTGAATTAATGTTAATTAGAGATTATGCAGAGTTTGTAGCATCTTATACAATAGACATGTTCTACTATGAAACATAATAGAAATTTGATACCCCATGTTTAAAATATAGAGTCAACTTCTCTAATTAAAAAATCAAACATATTAATTACATACGTCCCCGCTACAATAGTAAAAGTTCTTTCATCTGCCACATGAGGGCAGCACTCACCGTGTATATTTCTGGAGGTTACGCGCGGCGCCACCAGAGGCAGCACTAGACAGAGGCCGTTGCGGTGGAGCTGGAGGCGGGACTCGAATCACTGGGGTTGTGTTGGAGCGGGTGGGTCTATTAGGGGCGACTCGGGGGTTAGTGGGGGGCCTCCCGGGGGTGGCGGAGGCAGCGACGGGGGCAACTTGGCTCCGAGCGGTGAGAGGCGTGCGCGGAGCGACCTGTAAACAAAAAGATAAAATTTGTAGCTAGAGTGCAGCAAAATTTAATTGCAATCAATAATTTAATAACAAACTTATATTAATTAATTAGACATTCGAATATTATATCACATAGGCAATATTTTGACAATTCAGACCCCTCTGTTGAGCTCTCATGATTTTCTGAGTATTTTAATAGTTTAAATACTTTATTTAAATTTAAAAACATATATTATGCAAGTATGAAATATATTAATATAACAACACTATTTTTTTTTTTTTTTTTTTTTTTCGTATTATATATTTAAATCAATGTTGAATAAATTGTATGATCAGATTATTTATTAGTGAATGATAATAATTAATTTATTAATTAATGTCTTTAGATATATACCTAATTAAAAAATATGATCAATGCATTGACGGCATTGGGGATAATTTCATTTATTTGCATTCATATAAACATTAATTCCAGCTTTTATACAACAATAATAAAAAAGACGTTACATTCAATATTCATTGTTAAATCGGAAGTTCAAGAACAAATTTGCAAATTTTACAGTTGCAACGTATATAAAATTATATAGGAACACACATTACATGCTTCCTCAACAAAACAAATTTATGTTTGAAAAAGAAAATTGCTGAAGCGATTAATACACGTACATTCAATAAAAACATATAACTTTTTAACGCTTTTTAATTACGTACGTGCTTCTTATTATTTAGAAATTGTGCGCGGCCTTAAAACCAGCGGAGCATTCAGGGCTTTTACACGGTCAAGTAATCATTATATTACAAGATAAAATAATGTCACGTGCGCACAACCGTTGTAAACTTCAAGTGCTTTAACGTTGCATTTATTTAATTATTCAAACTAATAGCAAAATAGAGCGAAAATATGCATATGCAGTACGATATTATGTTACTATACTTAATTATATGCATAATTATAGGTGGAAAGCAATAAGAGCATGAATGCACTGAAGAATTAACTTTATTGACAAAAAAATATAAATAAATAAATAAATAAATAAATAAATAAACAAATCGGTTGTCCATTACATATAATATATAATTATGGGTGTGTGGGTGTGTGGCGCAGTGCGCTTGACCGGGTCTCGTCAGATCACCGAAGTCAAGCAACGCCAAGCGTGGTTAGTAGTTGGATGGGTGACCATTTTCAACAAAAACCACGTTTCCCACCTAGGGGTAAATCGTTACGCTTTTCCACTATGTGGTTCCCCTGGCTTTGGACCATTGCACTTTCGGTTCATTGACAAAAGCTGTAACGTCCATCCTGGCTGGGGTTTCCATGTTTCCCTTAGTCGCAGGCAAATGCCGGGATGGATTGCAAGACCGTGGCCGCCCAACCCTGGTGGCAGCCCCCGTTCCGGAAGAGCCCGCGAAACGCTCAAGTTAGGGTTTCGGAAGGTTCGGGGTTTTAAAGTAATATGTAATTAGTAAGTTGAGGTACCCAAAAAGGGTTTGATTAAAATATTTTATAATATATAATTATATTATTAAGCAGGTATTACACGATACAATTTTGCATACAATTTTTCGTTACAAGAAAACTTGTAAAGCTTGTTCTCCATTTCTTTGTATGGAGATGCAATTTTCTTGAAAGGAAAAATTGTATGCAAAATTGAATCTTGTAATACCGGCTTTAGTGATTATTTCTATTTTCAGTAAAAAAAAATGTAGAGTTCATCTTGAAAATTAAATTTAACATACTTGACTTGGAAAGGGAAACTTAATTGAAGATGGAAGATGGACATTATAAGATCCTCAGATCCTCTCTAAAAATTACCTCATATTACGATAAGATTTTGAAGTTACTTACAAATATAATAATATTTATTTATTTATTTATTTATTTATTTATTTATTCATTTATTTATTTATTTATTTATTTATTTATTTATTTATTTATTTATTTATTTATTTATTTATTTATTCTCTTGTGGCTGTACATAATACAACATAGAGACAAAAAGACATTTTCCTTAAAAATTAATATTAAACTATAATTATTCTATTTTTTAATATGAATTGAACCGAGAATATGTAAAGTATCAACTTCATTAAATTTAAAAGAATTTTTACATTAATAAAGGTTTATTTAATTTTATAATATTTTCAATTAATTAGATAACGTTTTACATAAATGGCAATTTATTTTTTATTAATTAAAATATTAGCGGCTTCAATATACTGTATAATTAAGATACCGGTTACTTATAATTATTAATCAAACAGTAAGATACTAATTAAAACCTGTATAAATTGTTTATCTAACGTTATTATAATACGGTAATTACTTAATTTTTAAATTAATAACACTATAAAGTGAAATCACAGTAAAATAGCAAAATCATTCTTTGAAATATTGTGTATAAACAAATTTTTTTTTTTTTTTTTTTTTTTTTTTTTCATTATTGTATTAAAAAATAATTATTATATTTTAGGAAATAATTCACTGTAAAGAACAAAGGAACAATTAGAAAATACTTGCTGTTCGTAACAATGAAGTAATTATATTCCTTTTTTTTTTTCACGCTATAAAAAGATAGTATGTCACTGCTCCTTAATTAGAAAACCTAGTCATCAAAATTTCTAACGAGTGTGGGTATATATAAATATAACGAGAATAGGCCACATAGACTTCTTACTTGTTACGCAGACTTGTTAGGACAACATGAACTTTACACCAGCTCTGTTTGTGACCATTGTCAATCAAAAACGGTCTCTTTTTGGAAAATAGAAAATTTTGGTAGTTGTTCACTTTGTGTATGCTGGGCAATTGCCTTTTTCAGCCACCAATTGGGTTATTGTTCTGTGTTTTATTATTTTTTTTTTCCTCTCCTAATCATGTAATATTTAGCACAATAAATAATAATTATTATTATTAAATGGCATGCAGAATTAAATTATGCTTGGAGTCCACCCTAATCCCTAAGATTGGACTTGTCCGAGAATAAATTACCTAAGAGTATTTTGTCTAAGGGTACTTTATCTGACATTCTGGACTGGGTGCTTTATTTACCCCCCGCCCCTCAATTGTAAATAAATATTTCTTTTTGCCTCTTAATAGAGCTGCAGCTCCTTATAACAGAGATCAGTAATTCTGAAGGATAATGAAGGGGCAACGTTAGTATGTACCATGGGAAAAGGGAAAATTGGATAATGGTTTTCTCTGTATATACTTTACTCTCCCTATATGCAGACATTATTAGCTACGATACTCTTGTTTAATGGCGCTACTGTCGTGATCAATAATAGAAAATAGACGACACTAGCGCTCCAACGGAATATCAAAATAACTAACTATACTTGGCATGTAAGAAGATAAAAAAAAAGAGGTCCGCTGATTTTTAGAGCATTTTTATTGTACTTCAATCAACCGAATAGCGCCATCAATGGTAGAATTTTGTACTACGTAAAATAACTAATATACAAACTTTCCATGTGAGTTCAAACATCTTGCCTGGTCTTTGAGGCTCAAAATACACGTTACTTCTCATTTTCATTAGACTGTATATTATAAGTGGGCGTTAATAAAAATAAATAAATCTTTTACATTGCAGATATTCTATGAGATGACTATTTTATTACCCAATTAAAATATAAGAAAATTTCAGGTATATAATATTATACTGTATAAGCTCTCCCTCTCCTTTCTATCTTCTTACAGCACGTATGTGCAAAAACTACATTCTATAAGATGGCTTAACATTGATAAAATTATAGTATTAACGCCTGAAAGTATGCAACTTTTTCTACATTTACGAGATTTCAACGCACGATGTCAAATCATAACTTTACTTAATATGATGAATCTGTGATTCCTATCGAACATAAGTCCGTATTCAGCTTAGCTAGAAGGTCACTTAATACATTATTTATTGGTGCTATACTGATCTAAAAAAAAAAAAAAAAAAATGAATAAAGAGATGAAGTGGGAGTGAGAAGAGTAACTAGAGGTTTAAAAATATGAATTAACCTCAACATGTGCAGTCCATATGGAAGCTTCAAGTGTTCCCCGGCGGGAAAATTTTCTCCATAAGCCTCCATGTTAATTTTTTTTCCCGTAATTATTAAAACAATCAATTTGAAAACATCTCCTACCCCCCATGATTTAATGATCTTCTGATAATGAATCAAGAACTCATTTTTCTCTAAAAAATATTCTTTTATGCCAAAAAACAATTCCGAGTTTTTTTTTTTACATAGGTTTAGATAGGACGGTGGGAATACCGCAAAATCAGCTGACTTGAAGCCTCTAGCATATTATAAAGATTGGGTTTTAGGATATGGAAATCATTATGGGAGAAATAGGTCATAGGTCACATAGGTGCGTACTTGGGAGGGGTTTTTGAAATAAGATTCTCCATACCAGAGCCATATGTCATAAAACGCAAGGGTATGGGGTCACTATCGCAAAATAACCTTCCCCCCCCCCCCACTAAATTGTTAAAAAGTGCATTGTATATTTTGTGCATTATCATGTATTATCTTCTTTAACCCTAATTTGAAGTGGGTGTGTCAGATTGTCGTAAAAAATGCTTCATTACAGTACAATGCTCTTGCAAGCCGTATATACTATTCAGTTGCATGCATTGTAAAAAAAAAAAAAAAAAAAAAAAAAAAAGGCCATCAGTGACAAAGCAGCATGAAGGAAATATTGCCTCTTTGTTATTGCATGTAAATATTCATGCAGCAAATTGTCTATTTTGCAAACGCCCATCTTAAAATTTCACAGTACACAATTTTTCTTCTTTTTGCATTTATTAATATATATATTTTTTTAGATAACCTTATTCCGTAAAGACCACAAATAATTATGCAAAATAGCTTACAATATTTAAATAATTCCAGTCTATGGAGCAGTGATGAAAACAATAATTTTATATATAACATTCTTTTTCAAAGAATTTTATAAGAGAGCACAACAACATAATATAAAAATATGATATTTTTTCTCAAGTGTATAATTTAATATAGTTTTATTGAAGATGAATTCTGCAGCTCAGCCCTAATGCCAAGGCCACAATAATTTGCCGCCGCCTAGACAGACGCCGTCCAGATTCAAAATGAATACAAAGCCCCAGGGAGAGGCTGGACGTCATCGTGGGGATTATTATAAGATCGTTACGCGATTTTGTTATAACTCGGTTCACCGAAGTATCCATAAATCAAATTTATTTATAAAAAAAAAGGTGTACCCCTGGATAGCATACAAGTTCCATAAGGAGAGGGGCACACCTTCTTGATTTTGACAGTAAGCGTATAATGTATATATATCCATAGATGACAATCGTACAATGCTATATTCAGTATATTATAAAGAAACTGGGAATGTAATGTTATTTTTATGGACAATCGGCACTCGACACCAATGTTCATAAAATATATTTTATGCCTATCTTGTTTTTGTTTTAGCTTGTTTTCTGTACCTCTATTTAGTATAAACATTTTTTGGCATCAAGATAAATTGTCAAATGCTATGGCATACAGGTTGTTTTTTTTATTTAATTGGATAAAAAGATTTAATTTGAATTTTCTATTTTTATATTTTTAATTATAAATAATTTTATCTAACTTCTAAGTTAATATTGTGTTTTTGAATCATATATAAATTTAAAAAATAATTATATTGTTCACCATTAACTTAATTAAATGACATAATTTTAATAGGAAATTTAATTGAAGAGAATATTTTCTGCATGCACAAAAAAACGTAAGATGTAAAGACCTTTAATAATCACCAGGAGGTGCATCAACACGACTTCCATAATAAAGTCATACACAGTAATTGCCTCCAATCAACATTGCAATAAACACGTATATGAAGAATCCTAAGAATCTATAGTCAATTTTGCCTTGGGCTGTTCACTTAGAAAAACATGATGCATTCTCATACAGCATTATTACAGACGCTTTGTTCAGGATCTTATATATATATATATATATATATATATATATATACAAAAATATATATCGAAATTATAATTTCATTCATCAGCTGACCAATGTTATTTTATATAATAACCAACCACTATTAACCAAGGACACAACATATAAAACAGATATAATAATTATAAGAAGAAAATTATTTGACAAAAAAACTATAATTATAATTAAAGAGAGAGTTTTAATTGTTTAACGATTTCGTAGAAACCCATTTAAAAACTATACCCGATATTATTTACAAACATATACGTTAGGAGTGCAAGTGACAACAGTTAACAATAGACAACATGCACTTGTACCAAATTAGGTGTCGCAGTTCCAAATAGAGACACCAAGCCAAATATAAATTTGATCACCGAGTTCCATCACAAACCTTCCATGCATAAATATGAAGCTCTATTTGGTCGCTTCCTGTTTTGTTTATGTCAACTACGATGCATGATTGTGTTATTCCATACAGGTGTTTGTTTTTTATTCATGTTACTGTTACTATGGAAGGAATTACACCTGGAGATGTAATTAATTAATTAATTAATTAAATATGATGCAATAAAATAAATCAATTAATTAAAAAAACGTACAGGCCCAGCGCGAACTTTACTCCTAACTGATTTGCTGAAGCTACAGCGCTACTCCCTACCAGCCTCTCAGAGACAACTTAAGAGCTAAATTTCTTAAATTTTGGAGAGTAAAAATTAATAAATGAATGAATAAATAAATAAATAAATAAATAAATAAATAAATAAATAAATAAATAAATAAATAAAATCTGCAAAGAGCAAGCAAAAGTAACATTCGTAGTGTCTCGAGGTATATGTATTTTTTGAAATAGAAATATTTAATTAAAATTAACACAAAATTTATTTATAATTTGAAATGTTCAATGCTGAATGCTGTGTGTCACTATGATATATATTTATATCCTAATTAACATTGGAAATGCTTGCATGCGTGCATGTTATAATAATTATTAAAATCGATTACAGATTATAAATAGAAAATAATCTCCGCATCGACATCGATGTATTGACTGACATTTCCAATTGACAGTTCGTTAGATGTTTTTCAAACGAGTGTTATTTTTTTAAATATTAGAAAGAAAAAAACACAGCATACCAAACTTTTAGTTTGTAAATTCACTTTTAGATTATTAACAAGAATGTTCATAACTTTCGTTTATTTGTATAATATGCATCGCATTGATGAAACATAATGCATGACAACACTATAGTTTGTTCCACTATGTTCCACTATGTTCCACTGTATTAAATTTAGAAATTTAAATTTTGAAATTCATAACAATAATTAAGATATATTAAATACATGACAAATGCCTTTCTTGAATATAATCTAAAAAAAAAATAATAATAATAAATAAATAAATAAAAAAATAGAAAAAAACAACTATTAAGGTAGAGATAATATGTATCAGCTGGTCCAATGCTAAAAAAATCCCATTCATAAAAATTATGAAAAAAATTTAAAATGTTCTCCTCAACATCCCCTATCAGTAGGTAAAATATCAGGTATACAAAAACGAGCTAGTTTTCGAGTTATTAATTTTTAAAGTTGACTAATTTAACATGGAAGTTCCATTTTTCCATGTTAAATTAGAGAACTTTAAAAATTAATTACTCGAAAACTAGCTCGTTTTTGTATACCTGATTTTTTACCTACTGATAGGGGATGTAGAGGAGAACATTTTAAATTTTTTTCATAATTTTTATGAATGGGATTTTTTTAGCATTGGTCCAGCTGATACATATTATCTCTACCAATTTTACGAGATATGAAATTTAACAAAGTGACAAATAAATTGTCAATAAATTATTGAAATCAATTAATATTGTAGATTTAATTAAACTGAACTGCGACATAAGCAATACAATTTTTTTATAGTTGAGTGAGAAAAGGGTTTATAGCACAAACTATAACTTTAACTATTTTTTACCATGCAAGAACATACCCTCTTTGCATTACAAAATTTCCATCACGTCAATATTGCATCAAGTGCAAGTATATTGCGAACAATACATCAACGCTATTGGTGAATTAAATTTTGTGTGTATACAGGTGAGGTGGATCTCGACCTGTGTAAAGCAATGTTGTGATTACCACCACGCCACAGGTAGATGCTGCTGCAGTATGGCAGGGCGGGGCTGGCAATATCGCGGCCACAGCGGCCTTGGTCTGCGGTCACGTGTACACTAGACTCCACCACAATAACCATCGCGTCACACCTCAAATTAGTGACGTCACTACGTTGCAGTCACGTGACCGGTCTGTCAGGGACCTTTAATATAGTCAGAGGTTCAGTAAAAAGGGAGGCGTAGCATGTTAAAAATATTACTGCATGCGAATAATGCAAGGATTAGAGCGTTAGTTCTTATATCGTCCCCTCAGAATAGAAGTGTCCTAAGCACCACGAGGTTTTGATTCAAATGCGAGCCTTATGTTATTTAGACTGTAAAATCCTGCTATATACAGTAGCATAAGGATCACATTTGAATCAAAACCTCGTGGTGCTTATAGGGCACTTTTATTCTGAGGCGACGATATGTATGTGTTATGGGATAGGGGAATAAGTGATTAGAACTCCAATTACTACGTTTACATGACGGTGTTTAATGCGTATTCGTTGACGACGGATAATGTTATTCTTATGTGGCGTTCGTTGTCAACGGATCCGTATTAAACACCATCATTTAAACACATAGTGAAACATGTAAGGGCTACAATTTCAAAAGAATTTTTATACAGTTCAGGATTTTAGGCTAAATTTTTTATGCATGCACTTATACGTCGATAAGCAATAAAGATGAATATGAATATGATACTTCTTATTCTGTATATCTATAATATATATTCGCAATACTGTAATAATTATAATTTATTAATTAGCTAGCAGAACTTTTACTATATTATAATTTTCAATGCACAAATGAAGTAAATGAACATATTTTTAAGCATGCATGCATATATTATTCTTTTTAATTTATTTAATCTTTCGGCAGTAATATTAACTTTATTTATAATGTATCAGTTTTGTGCTAAATTGAGTACTAAATATCACAAATAAAAATAGCAGGGGTAACAGAGATAGTAGGACGTGAAATATAAAAAATTGGAAAACAAACCATGTCCCTTCAGAAATTATATAATTATACGTGTAGTAGCGTATACCATAGATAATATTCATCACAAATTTAATTCAAAATTAAATACTGTAATATGATTTTCTTCTTTAAAAAAACTATTGATTTCTTTTATTTGTTCCACAAATGATGATAAAAAAGAATAATAACATGTATAACGATCGTCAATATATCATATTATATATTTTGAACTTCATTATCATGATTGCATAAATATTTAAAAAAAATTAAACCTGCATGATGCAGTATACCGCATTTGATTGATATAATAATTTACTATCTTACGTATCTATCTTTCGTATATAACATTAATTAATCTTATTCTTAAACACACCTTTTCGTCGTCAATATTTAAATTATTTCTTCTATGTTGTAACTTGAACTATGGGTCAAGGTTATTTTATGGTCTCTAGTATACGCTCACTTTACTATATGACCCGCGAGTAAGGTGCTGTTGACCTCCGTGATTGGTTCATATATTGGACAACTAGATTTTATTTCAAACTGAAGGTGACGTAGAAGGGAATTCAATTACAAGACGATAAAAAAAATATGTACATGAAAATATATTATGATTTCTTTGAACATTTCACAAGGTGAGGTATATATATAAATTTGTCATTTTAGGAGAGAAGACACTTACTTGTCGTTTTATCACGTCTAATGGACTACACCCTATATGCTAATACACAAAGAAGGTTTACGACGTTAGTGGTGTGCTGAAGCAGGCGCGGATCCAGGGGGGGGGGGGGACTGCAGCACCCCTGAAATTTTGGATTTAACATGGGCAATATAGAAGTTTCACCCACTCCATTAGGCAGCACTACCCCCCCTTGAAATTTTGCAGCCCCCCTCCCCCCTTCCCCCGATTTTTTTTTTTTTCTGGATTTTCCCCGATTTCTGGATTCGCCTGTGCTGAAGTATATATAAATGCACGAGGCAATATATTATTACTATACAAAATTTGACGAGGTTATTTTTATGTATTTTAGTGTACTTAACCAAAAACTAAAGTGTCACAGTTTCATAAATAATACACTAAAATATGACACTGAAGTATTAGTTTCATTTAGTGTACGGTCATATCTGAAAGAAAAATTATAAAACCTTACACGGGTTTTAAAGAAATATTATTAACATTTTATAAAATATAAATAATTCTTCACTTCTGCAATATTTATGCTTTAAATGCATTGAAGAATGTTTCACTTGTGATGTGTGAAGTATCTGCTTGATTGTGATAACTGATAAATACTTATATCAAAGCATGCAAAATATTAAACAAACTTTGAACCCATGCATGCATCAATTATTTACGAAAGATTCCTTTATCAGCTGGAAAAGCATATTATTTACAAATTTAAATTAGTAATGATAATTGTAACTCTTATAATCTCGATGCAATAGAAAATAATTATTTATATAATAATAATATATAATTGACGTGACCTAACTAATATTAATAATAATTACCTAACTTCGGTATGAATCTAAAATTTATAGAATTTTACAGTGCGGAACAAATAAACAAAAAACCTCCCGAAAGTTTTTAACTACCCATCATATGATTCAAATAAAAAAAAAATATTTCATCTTCAAAAGACATGCCAACAAAAATACATTAAATTCATTTGTATTATAATAATCCATTTTAAATAATTATGTTCACTGCCAATAATTTCAGTTTAATTTTATAATCTTAATGAAGGCCCTTATTTCGAATCTAAATTAATAATTTCAGAATTTTCAATCTCTGAGCTCCAAATTATTTTTAGTATATTATATAGAATATCCACGAGAATTCTTATATTTTTACGTAACTATAATTTACTATAAAATCTCCATGAACTCCAGTATACACACTTGCGGTGGCGTCTTATACATCCTCCTCCTGATCCCGCGGCGGTTATATAGCAGCATCAGAGACAACTGCTTATTACACGTATAACCGGCGCCATGACAGTGACATCACAAGACACGTGTATATATTTTTATGTTGACAGGGGATCATTATCCCTAGAGCAGTGTCAACATATAATGACTGGGCATATATAATAATAATCTGCATGCGAATATTCGCAACCAACGGGTTTTAGAATGACATGCGAAAAAAAAATAGTTAAGTGTCAATTTTGTTTGTAATTTTACATAGAATTATGATAAGCATTAATAAATTTGCAAAATGAAATATTAAGGATTATACATTATTTTTAAAATTTCTTGTTCGTTAATTTATAGTATATAAATAATATAATATATAATTAATAAATTTGACATTTGATTTGATATATTTACAAGTTAGATGAAAATCGATTTTGTTTATATAATGTGTTAATCTCACCGAAACCTGAAGAATTATAATTGTTGATAAAATCAAATTTAAAAAAATATGAAAATTAAATATTTTATTTAATAATTTCGCAAAAAAGATAATTTATTCTGACAGCAAGTGTAGCTGATTACGTCATTGGATAACACACGTGCTGCAGCATAGTGCGTATTATCTTCTTCATTTGTTTATTATCAATAGACAGGATGTGAAATGTGAATTCTAGAGGATGTCACTGAAAAAATTACGACTTCGCACTTCACCACACTATTGTCAAATATCTCAGTTCGACCTCGACCAATTAGTTTTCGCTTTTCGGTGATATACAACCATATCCATGTATACTGTATGTTGAGGGTATCAGCCAACAATGTGACATAATGCCTTTGATGCTTTGCTGATATCCGCATCCTTTATACTGTGCATATTTTTTTTCTTTTTTTTTTCTTTTGTAATTAACTGCGATGAAATAAATAAAAATAAATTGATAGTACCAAAGGCATTACAGCGATAGCTGAGCATTTTTTTTTTTTTTTTTAACCTATAAGATTTTTGGATAAGCATGTTCATTAAATAATTGTTAAAAATTAAGAAAATAAAAATCCCATTTTAAAAAATAATATTAAATGTACTTATAAAGAATATAAAGATGTAAGTAGTACTCAGTGCTGTAAGTTTTCCAAAACTGGTAAAAATGGCGTACTTCAGTCGTCCATTATTATTTTTTTAAAAAAAATATAAGCGACAAGAACATCCACAACGAGCTGCAGCGATGAAATATCATTCCCATATGATCATTTGCTTATATCTTTGAGTTCTTTGACTTATACAGACTAAACATAAAGAAACTTTACAGTTTATAAAAATATTAGTCATCACTTTAAAAATATTTTCACGTAAAACCACAAACGTGATATTCTAACATATTGGCAACATTATTTGATGCGTAATCTACATTCTTATATGATGGCACAGTAACCACAAAAAGATAATCTTAGCACAGTTACACTCAGCTACGGTATTTATTTATTTTTTTTTTTCTCGCGCCCGAGTTTCCGAGCTACATATAGTCAAATTAACTTCATATTCCCACCAGAAGTATCCGGAAGTGAGAGGTTTCCGGTCTTCGTATTTCTATTTTGAAATTTTGGCTACAGGTTCGTAAGAAGAGTACTAACATATTTGCAAATTTTTAAGACTCAGACATGAACAAGATGACCAGAAACCTCTAACTTCCGGTAGGAATATTACATAAAATTGACTGTATATACAGCGGCAACGTAACCAAGTGTGGCACTAATTAGTACATGTCAAAACCGTCACTTTATATAAAGTCTTGATTGACATTACTTTTATACGTTATAATTAGTTACAATAACAAAAAACATAATTTTATTTAATTATTTTCATATTATATATTTCATAATAATTAGACTGGATTATGAAAAAAAAAAAAAAAGAAAACTAGTCGTTTAAAATAAACAGACCTTGTTTCCTATGTAACATTTTTTAATATAGTATTTTTTTTACGATAAATTTAATACAAAAAAATTGTCATTCCTATATATATACCCACACGTGTCTCTTTTAAAATATACAAAAAAAAAAGATAGGTAGAATTATATACAAAATATAAGCGAATAAAACAAGTTTCATGCAGGTATTATGAATTAAGTGCTATTATCGGAAAGTATAACTATCATATTTTGAAATTTGAATAAAGCATTATGTCATATTGATAAAAAAAAATATATAAACAAATAGAAAGATGCAGCTAACATACTGCATGCAAGTCAAAGTTCATACAATGTTGACATGTTAAAATATAACGTGTGTATTATTTCCATGGATAAATCTTTGAAAAAATAAAACGAAGTATGGCCAACCGAAATATCATACCCAGGTTACAGGTTTCGCTGAAAATCTACAACTGGTATAATTTATTAAACTTGCTTAAAATGTATTGCAAAATTTATGAATTTTCAATGAATGTTCACTACAGAATGACACACAACACACAACTGAAAGTTTTTCTCACTTAAAAAAAAAATATATTTAAAAATAAAGGTTCAATGACTTTCCACATTCAATCTTATTTCCATTAAAAACACATCGTTACGTCATGAGCCGCAGTGATGTCATAGCAGCACCATTAAAATGAAATATTGGTTTCAAATGTAATATAATGATATGCATTTATTCCAGACGTGACAGTAATTTACGATTTAATTTAATTTTAAAAAGAACATTATTTTTAGTTCGACAATAACATAAAATTAATTATGAGATCACTTATATAACTATAACAGGTTAATTAAGTACTAAATTACAGGCAAACGTTTGTCAATAGACCTTGATGCCTGAGTTTGTGAATAATTTCTTCCTGGCGCAAGAAAAATTTTGGAATATCGAAGTATATATATTATACAATTAATCACGATAATTAATTATAAAAATATTAATTGGCTGCTCTTATCTATGTAATACATAGATAGGAATGTTTTACTATAATATTTTAAGTCCAACATATAGATTAATTAAGTAAACAATAAATTAGTAGCCAATTAGAATTCGAATTCAAACGCTTTTGATTTAAATTAATTCAATCCATTTAAAATTGATTTTTGAAAAAAACAAAGATAAAAGAAATTTCAAATTGTTAGCTTTTTTTTAAATCTTAACACAAAACACAAACATTAAAAAAATGTTCATATCTTAGCCATCACAACCATGTCATTTTTCACCACATGCAGCCTACAATGTTTACAAGAACATACAAAAGCATATTAACATAAATAATTTCTTTACGTGAGTTATATACATGCAGCAATGTTTCATAATATGCCATGCCATGCATACATTGTATTTACATTATATAACATATATAAAATCACCATTTGACTCGAAAAAAAATATCGATATTGTTAGAAATATTATCTTGAATATTATTAACATGAAAACAATAAAAAATATGTACAAACAAATTTGCATGCAGGCATGAAGTACATGAACATTTGATTTTGACGAAAAACTTCCAAAACATATATTTTTTATTATAATTGAAGTAAATATATCATTTTGTAATATAAAAATGTTAGAAATTTCAAATAGTGATGCGTCTTCGAGTCAAAATAATTTGACAGTTTTGTACAGTTAAAATTTTTTATTATGAAACTAACTAAATGCATTCTTTAATAATTATATTTTACTGCAACAAATTTTAAAAGCATTTTAATTCAGACATCCCACAGTTTATATTAAAATGACAAGCATTTTACTAACCATCATAAGATTCACACATTAAAATATGTGAATGGCAGTATTAACGTCTTATATGAAAATAAAATTCAACAATATGAATATAATTAAAGCTTAATGAATTGAAGAAGTTGGATTCCTAACTGTTGTATTATACATACAAGTGTTTAGATGGCGTTAAGCCAAGCTTGCACCTGCATTGACACTTTAATCAATATATAATTTACATATTACTATAAAGTTTATAATCGTATACTTTAAATATAAGATTATGATCTTTCAGAATACACATCTTACATATAATATGCAGGTGTCGTGTGAACGTGACCTCGAGTTAATTTATAATGTAATTGGCAGTTTAAAGATATATAAACGACAATTGTCACACTTCTTGGTGGTGACATTTTTATGTTCTTAGACCTATTTTATATACCAGTTCAAGAAATTATACCTCGTAGAATTATACATAACAACAAAAGTTTCATCTAAAATTGCACATCACAGCAAAAATATACATTTTGATATACAGTATATTATAATATTGAAAATATTGACGTACATACAACGCAACATGTAATTAAACTACATTATTGACGTGCTTAATATTGTTGCACATGTAATCGAAAAGCAATAAAAAAATATGAATTAATTATATGTTCATTAATATGTAGCATGTTTCATGGCAAGCAAAATATTGAATTTAAGATATACAATTAATTAATTATACCTTGGAGGTATTTCTAGTAAATTTTCTATATTGGATATTTAATTAATATAATATACCAAATTTTATAATCAACAAGTAAATAAAAAATATTTTTTTTATATAATTATCAATATTACTGTACAACAATTTGAAAAAAATAATTAATTAATTTATAAATTTTGTAATACAAAACAATTTTTAATATTATATTATAAACAAAAATAACACTTAATAGAAACAACATAAGAAAAGTATAGCTTTATTATTCAATAAGTTTATCATAAAAAGTACTGTTGAGGCGCTACGTGAGGCGCCACGTTACACCCAAATTACAGGTGGCAATTTTACTGCCGGTGTATAGCGGTGTCTCGATACGTTCTGATTGCTGCCAACCAGCAGTTAGTGTTCTGGGCCAAGCAACGTAACCTTTGTCATACCTGTCTAGTTTAATCATACGAAATTGGACTTTATGTATAGTACAGGTGATATTTTACCTGCACGATTATATGATGCAATATTGGCAGGTGTATCGATGTAGTGTATCACTTGGCACAAGTAGAAACTTTATATGGTACTGGGAAATCGATAAACATAACAGGATGGTGAAAAAATTTGTAAATTTAATTCAAAAAATATACAGTAAACATGAAAAAGTGCCAAGTAGAATAAAGAATGTATTATAAGAACTTTTATATGTACGTTAAAAACAAAGGTAATTAGAGTTAAAATAGCATCAAAATTAATTACATGGCGTCATTATTTTATTATGAATAAAACCATAACAAAAAACTGTAAATAAAACTGTTATTTTTTTTTAATAAAATGGCATTTCATTATCACACATCACACATTGTTAAAACTAATTATAAATTCTTTTCATAGTACGAATTTTAGATAGGAATCGGACCATGTATTAAAGTTTGAGCTCTAGTGGGTAGCAAACAAAACAAATGAAAAGATAATAATATTATTGAATGTTAGACACCTGTCATTATATATGAAGTGGATTCATTAATAAACGTATAAATCCTAAATTAAATCTATACATATAAAATAAATAAGCATACAAATAGATTGAGTCATTATCGATATCATCACTTTACAATTTGTATAAAAATAAATTTATGTAAACATAATATTAAATCAAAATTAAATAAAATATTATAACAAAATAAAAGTATTTAAAAAAAAAAGGGTATACATAATAAAATTCAAGATTACTTTCACAGTTACAATTCACTCCTTCGCAATATTTTAATGATAACAATAGTTATAACACGGCCTTTCAAACAAACTGAATACTTTAAAAAAATTAAACTATGCAGAACTATTGTTACAGTGTAATTTAAAGGGACACTCGAACGGTCCAGACGCTTGTATTGATCAGTTCGACACTGCATGCGCATTCAGGCTGATTCTATTGAGTTGCAGCTATAGAGTGCATCGCAAAATGCAGACGTCATCTAGATTTAAAACAAAGATATCGTCCCTTTTCCGGAATAATAAGCTATCTGCTTACCATGATTTTGTTGCAATAATGAACTATCTGCGCCATTTCAGGTTCATAATTCGAGAGCAATTATATGAGCCTTATTTTACACTGATTTAAAGCTCATTATTGCAATGAGATAGGCAGATAGCTCATTATTGAGGATGAAGGACGATATTACGCAGCTTCAATAAAAAAAATTAAACTACAGATATGGAAAAAAAAAAAAAAAACGCAACAATTGCAATTCAGATAATTCATCTTATATATTTTGAACGGAAAGCGAACTTAGATTTTTCCAAATTCGACTACACATTCAAGAGCATGCAATATTTTATAAAATAAGTTTATTCAAGAATTTTATTTTAGAACAATATATTTAATTGTTAAAATTACTATATCATTTATATTTCCTTCCCTTATCAACAAAATTCTGACGAATGATATTAAATTTCATGCTGATATTTTATAATATAACTTGGTACTAATTGAAAATAGAACGTTAAACTTGTTCAGTGACAATTTCGCTTAATAAACTAGAATTATTTTAACATCTGGTCTTAATAAGGTCATGAATTTAAAAAAAAGTGAATTACGATGTACTTAATTAGAAGGTAATTCAAGAGACGATAAGAAAAAGTAGCACTAATTTTTTTAAATAACACTGACTTTTTTACTACTATATTTAAATGTCAAGAAACATCCTTAATTAATCTTCATGTAATTAAAATTTAATTGTTTAACAGTAAATTTTAAGTACAAAAATATGTTCTTCGTCAAGAAAAAAATGACAATAACGAGTTAGCATGAATCTATAATATAATTGAAAATATTAAAATAATAAAATTACATTTTGATATTTTACTTCCGAATTTCTATAAGAATAAAATTAAATAAGTTTAAAAAATAATTCATTATAGTTATTTAAATCATTAAATTCAATATAATATTATTGATTCTACGTATGTCCTACATAGCTCAACTTATTTAAAAATATCTTTATTTTAATGTATGAATAAAACATTTGAATCATAATGGAAAACATAAATTTGCAAATAATTTTCCATTCTCTCAATCTAAAAAAAAACTTGATGAGTCATCAATAGACCATTTTGTCATGGCCAAACACAATGCTCCACTCTCTACCCTTGGCCTCCCAAACTGCTAGACTCTGATTGAATTATAACTGATGTCATACAGTATATTTTTATAAGGTTTCACTCTGCATGTCTTGTAAGGGTGCCCATCAGATTTTTTTGCACCCTCTCGTCCCACCCCCATAATATACAAGCGTATAACATATGTCACGTATAATGTATATGCAAAATAACCTTGAAACATATAACGTTAACTGTATTTAGGTCTCTGCATACAATAAAAAAAAAATATATATAATTTATTATTAATTATACAGTAACTAAAAAAACAAAGCAATATCAAAATTAATATTTAATTAACATGATTTATAAATAACTAAACTACGTTTGTTTTAATATATTCATAAAGCATATAGGAAGAAAATTTGAAAAAATTTGCATATGAAATTGGTAGGTTTCAATTTTTTTAAAACTTGCCAAGCAGCTTAGCACTTTATGACTAAAGAAATAACAACAAGAAAAAAATCTTATTATATTACATTATAATTTAATATACAATTTATTGATAAGGTTAATATCAATATACTATTATGAATAATATAAATATTTATAACTGGAGGCTATTTAAAAAAAAAAAAAAGGAGATCACGATTGTAACATACAATAGAGAGCCTAGATATAATTTGTTAAATATCAATCTGTCACCTTTCATTTCAACAACAACAAAGGTCATAGAGTTACACGTGTAGAAAAATAATTCAATGGGCACAGTTAAAAATATAATAAAATATTATTTAAATAACGTGTGTGTTTTTTTAGCTATTTTTTATAATTAAAATCCAAAATCTACGTGCAAGGAATACGTGTCTAATTCTCTATAAATCAAAATAACGTAGAGAAATTTTTATTTTATTATGAGGTGGATTTAAAAATAACTTTCAATTAAATTTTATTATGATAAATAAGTAATTTGCATGAAGAAAAAAAAAAGAGATTTTGCTGAATTCTTTAGAACTGCTCTTAAAAAAGTGAGGTGGGCGTAACTAGTTTATTAATTGCAGGCGCGGATTTAGGGGGATGGGGTCTGCAGCCTCCCTTCCCTCTATCATTATTTTGGATTTAACATGGACACTATAGGCATTTCCCTCACACATTTTTTTTTTTTTATTATTATTATAATTGGCCTTTGTGCCCTCCCCCCTTGAATATTGTTTTGGATCAATTCCTGTGATGAATTATACCTGGCGTAATAATTACATAATTATTATATGTATATCAAAATACTCGATTACAAATTCAAATTAAAATATAAGAATTCTATCACATATTCTAATGGACAATTTGCATGAAATTTTTTTATTGCAGAAATGGATAGAGGGTGCAAAATTATGCTACTCTGAATTTTTTTAGATTTTTTAGAGACCGGGAACTATTTTTAAAAAATTATTGAAAGTCAATTTTATGACGTCACGAGGAGTCTGTCCTTAAGAAAAGGATAGGCGCTTAACACCCGTGACGTCATAAAACTGACTTTCAATAATTTTTTAAAAACAAATCCCGCTCTCAAAAAAATCTGAAAAATTCAGAGTAGCATATGATACCCTCTATCCATTTCTGCAATACAAAAATGTCATGCAAATTATTGTCCATTATAACATTACATTTAAAGATAATATATATATATATATATATATATATATATATATATATATATATATATATATATATATTATAATGACTTATTAATCATACAAACCTAATAATAACAATCCTTACAATTAAATCGATGAATTCGGGAAAATATAATTATAATTAATTATCTACTTTTATAGGGACAAAATAAAAATTTAACCATGGGACATTTAATAGATAGATATACAAAAAACGTAAAAATATACTCAATTATATTTTATTTTACTATCAACTTGAAAATGTTTCTGTCAGTTAAAAAATGTAACACTTAAAAATTCAGAAGAGAGTCGTAAATTTTATAACTTAGGATATAATATAAAAAAATATATATTTTTTAAATGGACACAAGCTACTTTGACCTGTCCTTTTAAAAAATAAAATGAACAAAATTTCGCTAATAGAATATAAAAAAAATATTAAGCTTTATTTTATGATTGATATATAATAACCGTCAAAATTAAGTGTCCCTGAATATAATTTGGAACTTTATAAATATCCATGCTATCTAACTATTTAGCAATACAACATATTATTTAGGTCTCCAAATCATGCAAAAATCTGATCTACAAATAAAGCATTCATTTAATAACAGTAAAAAAAAAAAAAATGGTTTTTAAATTGTTAATTGGTATCATTGAATTGAATTTATTGATATATGTTTTGACTTCAGGTTTCTATTGATAGTAATCAATTCAATAGAAAAAAAATATATTAAACTCAAATGTTAAATAATGTATTTCACATCTGCAGTAATCGCATGTCTTTAAAATATTTATGTGCAACGTATATATATATATATATATATATATATTATCATTCAAGATCAGAAAAGAAAGTTCAGTATTATATATGTAAGGAAAATCAAAATCAATCTGTCAAAATCAATTATTCCCAAGCTAGAACCTATAGATGTAGTTATATTCTAATAAAATAATAAATAAATAAATAAATAAATAAATAAATAAATAAATAAATAAATAAATAAATAAATAAATAAATAAATAAATAAATAAATAAATAAATAAATAAATAAATAAATAAATAAATATAAAATAATAATAAAAATTATACTATAATATTCCCTGACTTCCTTATAAACACACTTTTCAGCGTATTTTCAAATATGTAATTCTCATTACAGAAAAATTAAAATTAACAATCCATCAAGTCTCAAGGACATACATATTTGACACGAAGAGTATTCCTGCAGATTTAATGACCTTGGTCGAGATTAATTAAGACGTCTCCAGCGGTGCGACACACTCGCTGTTACCTCCGAGTGTCAACTGCTCGTCATTATGACTCTACAAGGTAAGACTGGTGATGATGGACGTGCTACCATACCTGTCATAACTACGTGTCCTTGAATAACGTAAAGAAACCACACCGAGAGGAGTACGTAGTTATCAACGAGACAGTATAAGAGACCTCATACGACATACAGTAGTAACCTATTATAATATATATAGCTGTCATAATTATGTGTCTCTGATTAGCGTAGAGAGACCATAACGAGAGGGGTACGTATGTGTAGTTATGAAAGAGACAGTATAAACCTCATTTGACATATTATACAGTAGTAACCTATTATAATATAGCTGTCATAACTATGTGTCCCTAATTAGCGCCGTAGAAAAACTTAGAAGGGTACGCAGTTTACAATGAAAGAGTATAATACCCCTTGTATATAATATAATTAATAATATCTTCATTGCTTTTCAATATTAGCGGCTACCTGATAACAATATTCCTATCAATAACCAGAGAGGTATTATATTTACTTGACTGTACATCATTAAGAACAAGCAGTATAATAATATAGATTTTAAGTAGATCTTGCACTATAATACAGCTACAGTAGTAACATAGCAGTGCTGTCATGGAGCATTATTTTATTTTGAACATATTTTTATTATAATTGTAAGTATAATTTTAATATTAACTATAAAGTAGTAAAAATCTGACGATCACCATAATATAGTTGTCATAATTGAGAGCCCTAAATAAGCAGATGAACCTGTGAAGGGAACACAAATGAAAGCTGATTCTTGATTATCATTAATTATAAACAGACCCAATTTTAATTAAGAAAATGGGTAAATTACCTACTTTAGATTACAATAATAGCTCCTAATTTTTATTATATATAAAAAACTATGACCATATATAGAAATATGGAATGTTAATGCAGCGATTTTAATTGCTTGTAATAAAATAATATTTTTATAATTACATTTATGAAATTAGTTTTTAAATTATAGAGATTATTAAGTTATTATGGTGCGATTTTTTAACTTTTTGTTTTTGTTTTTTATAGGTCTAAACATTTTATCACATACAGGTGTGTATAAATGCAGTAATAATTTAGGACACTTTTTTTTTCCACTCACTTAATAACATAATGCGAAACTAACTGTACGTAAGCATTATACATCAGAGTAAAATATTATTTATTACTTGTATAAATTAAACATAAGTTTCCTGAACTTAATATATTCACCAGCATATAATATAAGTGGTCACACATTTTATATTAAAAAAAGTAGAGGTCATGATCAAATTAGAAACACCTGTTTCTATTTTAATGTAAAATATGCAGACAAATTATCAAACTTTGTAAATTTGTACCTAATAACATAAACAGCTGAATGTTTCAACTTTTTTTTTCTAAATTTCTCATCATTTTGTAGTCAATTAAAATAATATTTTTTTACTGGCCCATGTATTAAACATTTTATCTTTATAGTTTTTCACTTATAAAATGCAGTATTAGAAACATATTTTAAGAGTGTATTTAAAAATTTACAAAGTTCTTTAGGGGGCATCCATGAAAAAATTTCAGTTACCCCCGAAATACCAACCCGATCATCCAATTTCCTTCTTTTAAGCACCAATTTCCAGGAAAGTAATACAAAATACATGCCTGATATTGATAAAAGTGTGTGCTCTGAATAATGCAGTGCTGAAAATCATTGTTAATATTCTCTCATGAACTTCTATTAGTAATTTAACTATATAGTATAAGTTTATAATATTTAAAAAACTAAATGTCTGACAATGGTTTAGTAAAAAATATTAATTTTTTATTCGTATCTATTCGTGACATCTGCGTACCAGCCAGCAGCAGAAGGCAGTCAAGCTGCGGGTTTTGTTGTATGTCTGCTGCTATCACAAAAAGCCAGACCTCGCTTGAATCGACGCATGCAGAGTTCTCCTCGCAAATAAGCGGGGCGAAACAGAAAGAGAAACAAGCTCGCCTGCTGCTGATATTACGCAAAAATTTTGACCAACAAAAAAACACCTGTTAAAAAAAATTGCGTAACAATATTATAATATAACTTTATATTAATGATATTTTATTAATACTACTTATTGTATAATTATAAGCATATGCATATATTAATATTATTATATCAATACCTTGTGCTATAAATATATTATATTACAATTATATTACATTGAATAATCAATGCAAAAGAGCCTTGAAAACTTGCAAATTTTTACGATTGAGACAGATGATAGTTAATCATGATTTGATCTTTTTTTTATTAATTATTTTATTTCATTTCAATCTGTCAAAAATAAGACATGTGTTTTTATAGTACATCTAGATATTATATAGCTATTAAAAATTTTCACATATGTACTGTTTTCTTTAAATAAAATTTGTAAGCATTTAAAGAAGACAATAATAAAAAATGTATTATTAAACGAAAATATAAAAATAAAATATTTATACTAAAATTAATATCAATTTTATTTGAAATTCACTGCACAATTAATACTGTTTCTTTAAAAAAAATACATGTTTATTTTTAATTAATAATATTAAGTTTGTTGGTCATACGTCACTTTTCAAAACTATATAACACAACGGACAAAATGATGAGATAGCTCTTGAGCTCCATTTTTAAAAAGACACAAGTCTATACTGTGGATCCTTTGGTCGCCACGATGTAAGGTTCGTTGATGCCATGACTGTATAATTATGTATAATGTATTATGGTGATGATGCTATTGCGTTTTCAAAATTTGAAATTTAAGGGTAAGGCCCAATGTTTAAAAAAAAAAATCGTACATGAAAATTATGAAAAATATCTTAAAATGTTATCTTCAATATACATACCTTATCAGTAGCTAAAATATCAGGTACATACAAATTTGAGCTATAGTTTTCGAGTTATAAATATGAATTTTTAAAGTTGACTTACTGATGTATTTAACAGCATGAATGGAGAAGGGACTTCCATGTTAAATTTGTATATAGTTAACTTTAAAAATTAATAACTATATATTAAAAAACTCGAATTTTATACAGCTGATATTTTAGCTATAACTGATATGGTATGTAGAAGAGAACATTTTAAGTTTTTTTTTCCTAATAATTTTCATGTGTGGCATTTTTTTTTAACATTGTGCATGTTACCTTACCCTTAAGAAACAAAAATGCAAAGTAAAAAAAATGTCCTATACTCTCCAATGATTCATGACAGTCGATATTATATAATTTTTTCCCAACCTCTGAGCGACAAACAATTATTGCACCACACCTGCAAGTTGTATATACGTAACAATACTCAAGTTTATACAAGTTATAATGTAACTTGGTATATATATTCATTGAAATGGTAATACACCTTGGAATATTCATAACATATAATAATATATAATACGCAATAGTTAGCTCAAGTTTCATGTGTGATTTCTTGTCGTCGTCGGCTTGTGGAGATCATTTCATGTTTCTCGTTTTATATATTGCCCTACAAAACACAATATTATAGAATATAATTACATCGTCGGAAATAAATTAAAATGTTATAAACAGGTAATTTCTTGTTGATTTGATATATAATAATATATACAACGAATTACTGTATCTCAATACATGTAAAGTTGATGCAGTTGCAGATTTATGACGACTTAATAATTTTAATTTATTCAAAAATATAATACAACGGTGGTTAAAACTGAATTGCATTGAACTCCAGTCCAGTTGTAAAAGGGTATTTAAGTCTATTTTGTAATCACAAAGTTCGAGATAACGTACATATAACAAATATTCAAGCAGTATAATTATCATCCTTTGTCCGGAATAATGAGCTATCTCCCTATACCATGATCAAGTTGCAATAACGATCAAGCTATCTGCTCTTTCAGGTGAGCGCAATTATGAGCTTTATTTCATACCAATTTACAGCTCTTAATTGCGCTCACCTAAAATAGCAGATAGCTCATTATTGCAACGAAATTAGGGTAAGCAGATAAATCATTATTCCGGACGATGGACGATATAATTGTACATGCAGTACTCAAACATCTTGGTAACGTTTTTAGCCTAAAAATTAATCAGGACAAATAATGTAAGCAGGTAACAGGTGTACAAAAAATTAGTTCAGTCAGTGAACATAACTTAAAATAATAAAACATTGTTATTATTTGTTTTAAAAATCGATCAACGTAACCTTTATTCATTTTTTTTTTTTCCGCAAAGATAATTACAGAATTTGAAAATAATCCGAGAGGTGATATATACATTTTTTTCCAAGGAAAATTAACAAATTTCTTGTTTGTTATAACTTCATTTAAATATAACATAAAAAATTCGATCATACGGGCTATCATAATATAAAAATTTGTCATTTTAATAACTAAATTTTAAGAATTTAAAACCTCTTTTTAAATAAACATCGTCTATCATCTCAAATTAAGATATTGTTAGTATTATAAAAGAAGTATATAATTTCAAGGTCTATAAAACTTTAATGCCACCACCACTGGTGCGCAATTTACCGCCGTTTGTGGGCCGTGCTGACTAACCAGTCGTCATGCAGTAGACACACACAGGCTAATACTGGGGGCCTCATTACAACTGACTTACAGTAGGCTTATATACGTACAAAGGATACCGCAGCAATACAACGCCAGAGATAATTAACATTCATACACTCGCCTCAAATCTCAATGGTGATATCTTGCTAAAATGGCAGGGGAGTAAAAAAAAGGGGGTGGGTAGTTCTTTTGTAGTACTTAAAAGGGAAAGATTGGAAATTGAAATATAGATCCCCCGACTTGGCCCCTAACCCCTGTGGCCCCTTCTTCACAATAGACCCCTTAAACGCTGCGTCTCTAATCATATATACAGTTCAACTAATGTAAGATTATCATAGGAAGTAACCGGAAGTGGAAGAATTTTGATTAAACAATGATTATGACGAATCTAAGATTTTGCAAATGGATTTATATTAGGGATTTTGGCAAATCTGCGAAGTTTTAGACTTTTCATGATGATAGTTTAACCCAAATTCTTCCACTTCCATTCTATATGAGTCAAATATTCCATAAATTTGACTCATATAGTACAACAAATTTAAGATTACCACCGGAAATAGCCGGAAGTGAGAGGTTTCTGGTCAAATTGATCATATCTCAGTCTTGAAAATTTGCAAACATGTTAGTACTCTTTCTTACAAACCTGTTGTCAAAATTTCAAACTGCAATTACGAATGTGAAGACCAGAAACTACTCACTTCCGGGTACTTCCTGTCGGAATATAAAATTAATTTGACTGTATATCATTGCACGCTCCTTACCAGGGCCGTCCCATGCGCACGGTGCATACGTTTAATTTTTTCTGCTCTATTATAGAGTTTTCCGTAAATTAATAGCCACGGCTTAGAAAAGCTGCGCAGAAACGAGTTTTAAATGTTAGTAGTCTACTGCGCATGGCTCTGCGAAGTGTGTATGACAAAAAAGCTTGAATCCAAATGAAGCTGCGCAAACGCTAGGCGACTAATCTGCGCGCAGCCAATAGCAACTTTGTATGCTTTATGAACAAAGATACGAACTTCTACCCCAGATTGCTTGCGAATTGCAGTGTTTAAAAATTCTTTTAATACGTTACTGCAACCGGTTTGGCTTGTAGTATTGCAAATAAATATCAAATTTGAGATGAGATAAAAAGCAACGTTCTCGCTAATGTTGAACAAAAATTCTGCTCCGGTAGGGGCCCCTCGTGCAGCAAAACAGCTGTTTTGAGCTCACTACGTGACGTCACCTTGGGTTTTTTTGGCCAAAATGCGCAGATCAGTCCAAATTCGTAGGGCTGATGGACCTATCTATTATAGTTGTATCATGGCTCCTTACGATATTTTCCTGATAAATTGGTCATTTTCTTTCACAAATATAACACAAACTGTATCTATAATTTTTACAATAATGATCTGCAATATTGAGCTGTCAGGTCTGAAATATAATTATATTGACGATTGATACTAAATTTTGATTTAATTTATCATATTACTTTAATTATTACGTCATGATTATGCTAAATGAAGACCCTGCTGAAGTTAAGAAAGGGTCACACCAACCCATACTGTCTTTGATGACAGATAAAAGTTGGTTGGAGGTATTTTATAAATTTTTGTCACGTCCTATGAAATTTGGAAGCTACTGTTCCCATATTAATGAGGTGTTTATAATATCAAAAAACCAATATGTACATAATACAGTAGTTCTATTCCTATGAATAAGAGTTTGTTGTGTTAATACTGTAATTGATATAGTGTTATAAAAAAAAAATGTTGCTACTGTTTCCCGTTACGAGATAAAAAAATAAAATGATAGTAGCACAAGGAAATAAAAAAAAATATTTAAGATTTTTTTGTACTAAAAATAATATAGTTTAAGTTTCCGGTCTATTTGATCGTATGAAAGTGAGGATTTTAACATTAAATGTCCACTCTACTTAACAATGTAATAACTTTAAAAGAGAAGCACGGTTATAGAAACTTATAAAAAATTTAACATATTTTCTATCATTTCTCGATGACAAGAATTTAATGCTAAGTCAAAACTATAAAATTTATCATTATGATTAATTGATGTTTTCAATAAATTAAAATTTATCATTGTATGAAAATTATTGATTCAATCAATCAAATATTAAGAAATAAAATTAATTAAATTATGTGTTTATAATCACTTTAAACATCTTCGTGTCATAATAAATTAAAAAATTATGGAACAAAAGTTCATTTTTATTTTAAAATTTGACTCGCAGGATGCAAATTTTACAAACAAAAAGCGGAGGACGGAAACATAATAATCGTGATGGTGGCATTTCCATGATTTGTTTTTCCTGTGTTGACCATGGTTGGGTCATCAGACTCCATATAACAGAGGCTGCTGCTATATTATTGATCGCAGATAAGAATGAACATCCTCCGCCCCCTGGCTATGCAAATGTACGAGATTACAGGGGGCTCATCGATCTGCATGCAAATTATGAAATATTACATCTTAGGACTCATAAATTTCAAATATGAAATCAAAAAAAAAATTTGACGACTATAGCAAACAATATATTCAAATTCAAATTAAGAATCTTCAATTAATTATTAAATTAAGAATCTTCGAATTCGTAATTACAAATACATAATTATTATTATGTATAATATACAGGACTGTACTGTATATATAAAGGAAAATAGATGTTGCTTGTCCAAGAGTTCTATTAATTTGAAGTCCGGTCTCTCTTTAGGGAGCATATACATGCAGAGATAGATTTTTGCCTGGGAACTTTTTGCACTGCAATTAATTAATGCAAAAATTAATATTAAAATTTGATGACACAAATTTCAAGTCTAAGCCATTACCTTATACATATGTCATTACTGAATGATGCTGAGAATCTCTACTAGAAAAGTCCTCTGTTAGCACCCTCTACTAGAAATCTACATAGTAAAATATTTTTTTCCAAACTGTAGTAAAAGAACTTACATAAACCTGCAAAAAAAAACTTAATAATTAATTTACTGTGAAATGATCAAAATTTTGGAGGTATTATACAGATGAGTATTACAGAGATATATAAAAAAAAAAAAATGAGAATACAATTTAATTTTTCCCCTATGCATAGATTATCGATTATTAACTCAATTTCATATATATATTTTTTTTATTATTCATTTTAAATAAACATAATACATTTCATTTATACAAAAATACATTTATACCTCAATGAGCTAAAGCTCGAGAAGAGGAATGAAAATTTTGTTTCATCTGGAAAAACATGATGACAGAAATATTTCACTACATAATTAACTTATTTCAATAAAAATTGTACTGCATGACAAAAAATAAAATAAATTTCTCCAAGGCTCCAACTTCAACGTTAGTTTGTTTCTATGTAAACTTTAGAATAGACGCCAGACAACACTTAATCTTTGAAATCTTTCTCCCCCTTTCCTATTATATACAAAGATTTAAATGGCCCATGACCAAAGGCTCCAACATCCTTGGTATCTAAAAAAGAAGGGTAGAAGACACCCCACGTTGGATAAAAGCGTCTATCTCCCAGCTGTCAAAAAGTTGAGGGGGTGAAATTTCCAGACAGAGGCGTGGTTATTTTAAAAAAAATATATTTAAAAAACTTACCCTTAAATTTCATCCCTATCTTTCACAATAGTCCTCAGTACATTACACTTATTTCTTGTGTGTATTACATTTACAAATTATGTAAAACAACAAGTCGTATTTGACAGGACACAAAATACATTTCAACTGAAGCTGGCGGCAGCGAACACCGCTAAACTTCTTAAAAAACCGCAATAAATACGACGTTGCCAAGTGAACAAAAACATCCCATAATAATAATAATCATTAGTTTAATATATTGACGCTAGGGTGCAGCATATATCAAAACATTACATTTTAGTTTGAAAATTATTTTATAGATGGCAGTAAAATTTATTTATTATTTACCGCAATAAAGTTTTAAAAAGTTTTTTTTTTTTTCCTTTTATTTATTTTTTCAACACATATTGTAGTGCGTATGTAATGTTTACTTTTTTATAAGATACGAGGAAATTGTTGACTGAGTTTGTTAACATAGTCGCGCAAGTCAAGAAGGCATAAAACGTAGAATACATATAGAATATAAATTATGATGATACCGCTTTATGTAAAGATACATGTAAAGGGCATGCATGAAACTGTTAGATGAATGGTGAGAAAAATTACACTACCTCGCAATATTTTATAAGCAAATAAATGTTTATTTTAGTGTTATTCAGCAGTGTTTGGTTGTCAGTCTCATTTTTAGGGCATTCGTTTATTTTTTCCATGAAAGGATCTTCCATCATAGAGAAGATTCCATATACAGTTCAATGTACGTTATTACCAGCTTGCCTATCAATTGAACTGGCTATGGAATCTTCTACGACGTCTATTTCTGATCTATTATTTGCTTTCATATATTAAGGGTAAGGTAACACGCCTAATGTTAAAAAAAAAAAAAAAAAAAAAATCCCACACATGAAAATTATGAAAAAAATTTAAAATGTTCTCCTCCTACATTCCGTATCATGGCAGTAGCTAAAATATCAGGTATACAAATTTGAGTTAGTTTTTGAGTTATGAATTTGTATGTACTTGATATTTTAGCTACTGATAGGGGATGTAGAGGAGAATATTTTAATTTTTGTCATAATTTTCATGTTTTGGATTTTTTTTTTAAACATTGGGCGTGTTACCTTCCCCTTAACTCTATGTTTTTTTTTTTTTTGCTATTTCTTTTAACTTTTATATAAGTTTATATACATACAATTTAAATTTTGTAAAGTCATCTCCTTTGGTTTGACGTCACGTGACCCTCCCATTAGTATTGCATGGAAAAGGAAAAGGTTCATGACGTCAAACCAAAGATAAATGGAGGCTACTTTACCTGGACCTGGTACCTGCAGTGAATTACAAAATTGTTGATTATACTTGCATGTCTGGGGGTTGGCAGCAAGCATCATAGTTATAAATATTAATATGTAGGAAGTGGTTAGACGCTGAATAAAATAACATAGTCAATTCTTATTTATAAACTTCAAGTTAAAAGATTAATGATGTACTGAGTAAAAAAAGTGAACATCTGTGAAGCGAATCTTTCCTCGCATGCTCGTGTAAACTACAAAAAATAAATCAGTACTTCTTCATTAAATTTATTAAATGGTATACACTTTTTTGTGCTATTTATTTCAACACCTGCTAATTTTAATTGCCCGTATCGACAATCATAACTGCTTTGATTGAAAGAAGCACGCGTCTATATACAAATTTTACTAGGAAATTTTAGTAAAAAAAAATATAAATAAAAATACTTAAGACGTGCGCTCAAAGCTGCTAGAATATGGACCCAGTAAAAACTCTTACGCAGTAGGTAAAACTCGATTTTCAGTAAAGGGGATCGCGGTTCCGTAAAAAATAATAAACAATGCGCGGTATAAGGAAAAACTCGATATCAGGTAAACCTAATTTCCTGGGTCCCTTGACTTTAAGTAATAAAAAGGTTTTACTGAGCTAGGTATTATCATGGTATTACTATGCCTTGCTTTGACAATTTTGTTTGTAATTTAGATCTTTTTCATAGAATTTCAAACGCTTTTTACGACTTAAAACACATCCAATAATTTAAAAAACATGGCACTTCCTGAAAATAACACAATCGTTTGCTTACCTTGACGGCTGCCGGGGCCGATTGTTGCTTTGTCACCGGAGGTTTTGGTGCCGCCACAGTGATCCGCTGAGATACGGGGGCCTTCGCTCCCTGACGTCCGGGAGTCGGACGTCCGGGAGTCGGACGTACGGGAGTCGAGGTAGGTCGCACGGGGGTGGAGACGGTTCGCACGGGGGTCGAAGTTGGTCGCAGGGGGGTCGAGGTGGCAGGCTGGCGACGACCCTGTCGAGGGGTGGTCTCGCCGCTCCCGCCAGCCATGCTGCTGGGCGCGCTGTCCTGCTTGTCCTTCTTGGACTTCACCTGTAACAATCAAAGTTGTTGGTCAATGGAGGTGTAAAAAAATACGAAATTGAATTTTTGTCACTAAAAACATTTTTTAGAGGAAAATAAGTTCATTATTTATTCATTATCAGAAGACCCCTAAATGGACCAATGGAGTTAGGATTTTTTTTTCCAGTTTACCAATGGAGTTGGGCTATTTTTTCGCTACTACGATTCGACAATTAAGTTATATACATAATTATATAATGTCTCATTTCACTAATTTATTAATTAATAACTCCTGAATGAAAGCTTGCTGCAGTATAATTATCTTATCAAGATATATAATTTATAGGCTAAAAGAGTGAACCACTAAGCCTGCTAACAATCATCATGCAATTTCTTTCATGTTCCGCACAGTAACTAGACTGAGCATGTACGTACTGTACAGTGTGCAATCAGCAAGGAAGTATTAGGCTCAAATAAATTTAAACAAACTTATAAAATTGTATAAAATTTTTAAAATAAATATAAAATTGTATAATATAAATTTTTTAAAATAAACATGAACAATTATTATAAATTAAATTGACAAAAATGTTGTTCTTACAGCTTCAAAGCTGAGAAAAAAAAAAAAATCTTTATGGACATTTAATTACATAATTAGGCAACAATTTCAAGTTTAAATAACCAAAGCAACAACATTGTCATACCATAAAATTAATGTAAACATAAAAATTTCAGAGAAAACTCCAACGATGATTATGTTATTAAAATATAATTCCAAGAAAACTAGAAACTTTTTAAAAAAAAAGTATATAATAATTTATGAATAATAAATTTATTCCATGTAATTGTAGTATAAAAATATGCTTGAGTGAAGAAGAAAAAAATACTTACAGACGCAATATTTGCTAATTGCTGTAATCTATTTTTTTAAATGAGCAATTTTTTACTATATTCAGTAATTAGTCAGTACTTCTAACACGTCTCATCACTTACATAATAATTAAAATTTACCAAAAATTTAGTCACTTAAATTAACTAATTGGGTTCCAGGAAGCCTCAACTACACATAAACTTTTTATACGTTATTAATTATTAAACAAGTGACAACACTTACACAAAATTACACTGGACACATTCTATATAACGACACTTGCATATAAGTACGCAGTATAGTGAAAGTCATAAATAAATAAGAGGTGATTATTAAAAACCTACATTATATAATAATATCAAATTCCAATTTAGATTTTTTTTTTAATTGTAATTATTATGTTATAATTAATGACATGAAGCACTTATAATAAGACCGAGGTATATCTAAATCAAATCACTTTTAACCATTAGTATAATATGTGTTGGCAGCAACAACTTTTAAAATGACTTGGTGTCCTTCCTCCTTCGTAAAAAAACTTGTTAATGGAGATCAGTCATGCAGAATATGACTCATTGTTAACAATATAACGTTATGGCTTCATCACATTTATTACCTCAGTAGTTAGCAGGTAATGTATAAATGATCGTGAGTTACAGATTCTTTTTAGCGGATATGTCTAAGTAAATATAGTACGACGTCAATGTCGTGGAAAAATACGTCTGTTGATAAATATGATTGAAATATATCAATATTAAATTTTTTGAGCTAATATTTTTTGTCAATAAGCTAAACAAACGCTAAATAGTTTATGCAGACGTATGCAGACTTAAAAGGCGGATTCACATGCATGGCGATTTTTAATATTTTTATCATGCGACGAGACGCGAATAATGCGTAATTGCTGTGACATCCATTGGCGGCAATATTTGGCGATTAAAAAAAAAGAGCATCGCAATTAACGAGATTTCGCTGCCGCAACCTCTGCGAATTCGCTCGCCGCATAGGATTTCATAGCTTTTGTGTGACAAAATCGCGTCGCATCGCCGTTGTCGCCATCTGAATCCGCCTTTACATGTAAAAACATTAAAAACAAGCAAGCTCAGCTAGAGACTTGGGTCGGTCCGAGTCCTCCGGGTGGACATCAGATTTGTGAATTCAAATGAATACGCACTTCAGATTAAACTCAAGTATGTGAGATTTACCCCTGCATGCTTTATTTTTTATAGCATACTTTAGCTCCATCAGATGAAAATAAGTTTAGGAGTGCTGGTAAAACAGAGCTTTATCTGGGGGTAAGAAGACAACTATACCATATATTTATACATTTTTTTAAAGAGCTTGCAGACTGAGCTGATATGAAGAGAGAGGGGGCGAGTTTGTATGTGTGCAGTGGACAGACTTGAACGAATTTTTAATATTGAATAATTTGTTAGAGGACGATTTTAAAAGTGTTAAAAAAATATATAAAAAAATGACAATACATGACTTGAAGTGTCCTCTATCCACTATCCAGTTGTCTAGGATGTCTTTTGTCCTTTAAATGATTAATTTCCAGAGCTCTATTTGATGATTGCCGATGTTTTTGTTTTATATAAACTGAAGTTCTATTATAAATATGTTGCGCACACGTGGCAATACTTTGCAATCTATAATAATTTTTATAACACTTTTACAAGATTTATATTGTTAGTGATAAAGAACTCTGATATCGTTACCATAGTTATAAAACTGATAACAATGTAATAAATTCCAATGTTAAAATTACCGTTCGTTATTACAGAGAATATATAGGAAGTATATCAATTAATACTTACAATCAATTATCTTGATCACCCAAATGAAACTGTTTCAAGTTAAAATTCAATTAAGATTGGTTACGGAACTGTACATCCCATATATGACAGAATACTGAAATATTAAAAAGTACGAACCTCATTTAAAACTCTCGAACACACACATACTCACGGTACTATGATTTGCATGCACTAACAAAAAATTACATACAGTAGCAGTTAAAGGAAGTCTCCACCCAGTTCCCACGTTTTCCCCTAACTGTCAGGTTAAATGTATTTAAAAGGTATTACGCTATTGGTTAAAAATTTGTAACGTATTTTATCATTGGTTTAAACTTAAGCCGATGAAGTTTAAAACGAAAAGTTTCTAAATAAATAAAAAGGTCATCGAACTTCAAATTTAAATTAACAAACAGAGTAAAGTCTAGACAAACTTAAGCCACTTTAGTAAATAAGTTTAATGTAAGTAAGCTTATATGACTCGGCCCGTGGGCTTAAGTGTATATCTGCATGACTCGGCCCGTGGGCTGTTGGAGATATCATCTTAATTACATTGTAAGATGAGGAAATATGAGCACGCTTAGTCATTGATGAGTTTACCAGTCGCGGCGCCGCGAGTACACTGACAGAGCGAGCTCTTGGAATAAAATAAAAATGTATACATCAATATAAGACAAGAGGTGAAACAAAGGAATTGTACTGCGTGACAGCCAGTGTCATGATACAAAAAATTGTATACAAAAAAAATGTTGGCAAAAATTTCTTTTTGAACACTCCAAAATGAGGCTTATATAAATAAAAAAAAAAAATTATCCGGCCAAAATTTTAAGGGTAAGATAACGCCACCAATGTTAAAAAAATTAAAATGTTCTCCTCTACACCCTCTATCAGCTAGTAACTAAAATATCAGGTATACAAATACGATCTAGTTTTTGAGTTATGAATTTTTAAAGTTGACTAATTTAAAATAGAAGTTCCATTTCTCCACATGTAGTCAACTTTAAAAATTCATAACTCAAAAACTAGATCGTATTTGTTTACCTGATATTTTAGCTACTGAAAGGGGGTGTAGAGGAGAACATTTTAAATTTGTTTCATAATTTTTGTGTGAGGGATTTTTTTTTAACATTGGTGGCGTTACTTTACCTATCAAAATTATATCTTCTCGTCCAATGCACAGCCATTCACAGTAAAAAATAATGCATCGGACACAGCGTGTACGATCTACACAACTGGCTCATATTTTTTTTAAATTTTATGACTAACTCTGTGTACACTGCATTTTATGTCAAGAAACAATTTACCTATACGAGGATACAATTTACACAAAACGAAGCTACTCTTTTACTTCAAAAACAAATTAATCCACTTTGCCACATCCTCTTTAATCAAATTACTACCTAAATTACTAGCTACTATTAAATTACATGCATTTTGGTTCCTGCAGTGGGCGTGTCGATTACCTTCAGAATGACGTTTCCTGATGTTATAGAAGTGTACAGAGCACCCTAATCAAATAATTCGACCCCTTGCATATTGGTTACTAATACATGTGCATGGAAGAAGCTTAAATTTGATAACATACAGTCAAATTTATATAATATTCTCGCCGGAAGTGAGAGGTTTCTGTCCTTCCTGTTAGCATTTGGCGTTAGAAATTTTACAGAGAGCTTTGCAATAAGAGGACTGGCTTGTTTGTAAAATTACAAAAATCAAACATGCACAGGAAGATCAGAAACTACTCATTTCCAGCTACTTTCGGCGGGAATTTCAAGTAAATTTGACTGTATGTAAGTTTGTCAGACCCTGCATGCAACTAGACTTCACTACAGGTCAGAATCAGTGAAATTAAGATGAGAAACTGATCTTTACTTGCCACTATATAGCGCCTCGTCGTAATACTAGAAATGCTCACTCGTTTTTGTAACCAATGTCATTGCGATATCCTTTGCTGTTGTCGATACCAAAGATTTGTGTTTGTAAAACACAAGTAAGACATGAAAGTGTCTGAAAGTCTGGCCAGAAGAATGTGAGTAGCCGCAGACGGACTTCTCACGTTACTTTGCAAGACAGGTGAACAGCGCAGAGACATTTCACGGCACGACGAGCCCGTCTCAACCAAAACCTGAACATCAAGTACACTGACAAAAATACATAACAGTCAATTTAAGTGAGGAAAAATAAGGGAATTAAGTACAGTCAAACAAGCGAGAGGTTACACCTGAAATTTTCCAGAAATTATGCATTTTCTACTGATTTCCGCTTCCGAAAAATAAACTCAGAACTGTAAGTAATTTACATCATCACTTCAGAAATTTTCATGCGTATAACTCTAGCTTGTGACACTGTAAATTCGTTTCTGTTTGCCTCCCTTCCCCCTTTGAGCACCACTGAGGAAATTTAGAAATTTTAAATAAAATTCCATACAAAGATTGCAAGGTTTCTCAGTGCACTGTCTCATTACTCAAAAATATCTTGACAATAAATTATAAATAATATTATTTAATAATGAATAGTCAATCAATGTTAAAACTTCACAAATAATACAAAGTACTATAAACTATATATTTTCAAGTCAATCATTTCGGTAATAAAATCTTGTATCATGAGATCTATAAATGAAAATGCTGCATGCTTATGTTTTCTTAGTGTTAATTTTGAAACCACAGGAGCAAAAATTTACAAATACAAGGACACCTGCTTAAATATCAGTTACAAATGTTACAACACATTTCTTATTTATTCATACACTTCAAAAATTAATACAAGAGAAACGAAAATAAGAAATAAGGAGGTGCTTTGTTACATTTATCTTTCCCATTTAATACAATTACTGTATGATTAAATTACTGCTTTAAAAATATTCCACATACTGTATAACTTACACGATGTACAAACAGTAATTCAAGTCTTACGGAGAGATTCTAGTAAAAAATAAATGTATTCATAATTTTTTCAATAATGGAGCAAGCTCACAGCTAATGTTATTTAAATGAAAGGTATATATATGCAAGGTATGTACACCAGTACCACATCATCGGGAGAAATTGAAACTGCAGTTTTTGGAGGGGACTTCGAAAACCTAATGTTTCCATGTGTCCTGGTGCTTAAAAAATTATATTTAATATTATTATGTTGGTGAAATAAATAAATAAATAAATAAATAAATAAATAAATAAATAAATAAATAAATAACTCTGAATTTATTGAATCAGAGACCTCCTCTTATGGACAACGAAGGCAAAAAGTCAGAGCTCCATGTTTTTCGTATCGCTGCATGAAGAGCGACAGTGCAAGGCGCTATAAAGTACTGTAAAATTTTTATTAATTATTTATATACCGGTGCTACCGGCCTGTACACAATAAAATTCTTAAATTTTTGCCTTTGTTCTGGCCACAAGATACGGACGTTTCTGGTCTTATAATATGGTCTTTGTGAAAATTGAAACACTTCACTAACTCACGTTTCAGAATCACCGTGCTCCAAAATTACTGTCACTCTGCGAGGCTTGCGGCAGATGATTGAGCAGTCGAGGGAAGCACGCCTCCATGTAATATTTGCAGCGTGCAGCGAAAAAAGCACGTGCACAAGGGGCCGCGGCGAGACCATACAACATCCAGTGTAATTGAGAACTTCCTTTAGAGGCACCGAGAGGTATCGGGTGTACTGCAGATGGAACCGTTCGATAATTGATGCCACGCTTGTAAATTTGTTTGCGGTATCGTATGGGTTTTTAAATTTAAATTTAAATTTAAATTTAGTATTTCTGAATGTAACAACTTCTCTTAAAAAAACTGAATTTAATTAAATAAAATTTAAATATTATTTTATTCAAGTGATAATATTTTTACATTCTCGACTGGTACAGTTAAATTAATTTGGAATTACCGGTGAAAGTAAACTGAAAAAGTGAAAGAAGGTATACAGTAAAATTTATTTAATATATTCCTTTTACTGGAAGTATTAATGGGTGCACTTCACAAAGCAGTTAGCCAGGTTTCTAATCACGTTTAGCTTAACCACGTTTAACTATAGTATACCTATTTTACGTATTAAACCACCTAGTTAAACGTGGTTAGAAACCTAGCTATTAACTTCTTCGTGAATTGCACCCTAACCGGAAGTGTGAAGTTTGCAGCTATTTTGTATTGTAATTCAGTTTTGGAATTTTACAGAGTGGTTTGACGTAAAAATGTTGAATTATGCAAATAAATGTAATGCTGAAATACGAATAGGAAGACCAGAATACACTTCTGACTATACCTCCGGAGGAAATATCATGTAAATTTGACTAGAAATTTCGCAAAGATACGCAACTGACTTGTATGCAAAATTTCAAAATTCAGACATAAACAGAAAACACACACTTCCGGTTATTTCCGGCAGGAATATAAATAAAATTGACTGTATTCGCTCCCGCGTCATTTGCATTCAGTTGAACGATACACGAGACCTCGAGATACATGCAAAAACAAGTCAATTGACATGTCATGCATGTGCGATTTAGGTTAATTATGCTACATTACAATTTAAATACCTTTTATATTCTTATGGTTATACTTTCAACGTTTGAATCGAGACAAGAAAAACAGAGCTCGAGATCTGACAATAAATTCTTGACGGTCGTTCCTCACTAAAATTTTACTGGACACGTACAACACAAACATGCAGAGTATGCAGACCAAGAACAGTTAAAGTAAATTGTGTTCGTAGCTATTTTACATTTGATAAGTTCATTTATTCATAGTAGCCATGACACAAATTTATCATTATCATCTCCAGTTCTTGTATAAAAATTAATATTGAGTTAATGTATTATCTATTATAAATATAATAAATATTTCATAATATATACAATGGCCTTTATAATAACAGGAATTCCTATATCCAAGTTGATATAACTTCACAAGTGAGAAAAAACATTGTTTATTTTATATGCTCTCCTTTTTTATATTACACGTACAAGTACCTACGTACTTTAGAATCAATAAATTGGCCTGTAATATAATTATATAATTATTCACGTTTATTTATATGCGCAAGTCTATCAATTTCATTATTATAGAGAAACAATACGAGAAACTTGACGAAGAAATCGACAAGTTTACCATTAATTTAACGATTAATCTCAGTTACTTCGGAATCAAAAAATATTTCCTTGCAAACGAATCGAATGAAATAAATTTTAACAAATCGAGAATATTCTAAAACTTCATCGCTTATGGTTTGAGCAAATTCAGTCTTGCAGTTTTCTTACAACAGCTCCATTTCCGGTTTTCGCCCATAAGGCCAATGTTAAACTTCTACCTCAGTTTTCACAAAACTGATAAGACAGATTCGCTTCAAAATTTGTATGCCACCTATTGATGGTGAGAGTTCTAAGTCCCCTGCAAGCCTTGTCGCATTCAGGCGGTACGATTGCGATTGAGATATCAACCTACTGAGATTCATCCTTAAGAAAAATAAAAAAATAAATGTCATTTTTGTATACTGTGCATACAGTATACAGTACTTTAAACTTTGATAAGCACCAATAATTTAATTTTATTATAAATAAATATGAATAAATAAAATATTATATATTTGCATAGCTTACATAGTTCTATAATGGTACGTCAAGTACTGTATATATTTTATGATAAAAACAAACAAATTAAAAACAAACTTAAGTATCCATTTTATTTGTAATCGTACACAAATTCTAAATTATGATAATTTTATATTTTAAAAATATGAGCGTAATGATAACAAAAGTAAAAGTTATCGAATATTAAACTTTTATCTCTCGCGACTCAAATAATTACAGATTTCAAATTTTCTACTGTATTGTTAAAACAAGTAAAATTGTATTATATGTTGCTCATCGTTATTTTGCACTTGTTATCGAAATATGACAATTTAAAACTTAAAATGTAATCTAAGTACACATACTTCGTCTAAATAAATAAAAAAAACACACGTATATTATACAACACGATTACCTTGAAACGTCACACGTCCGCACTCTTCAAAATTACATACTAACAAGCCTATCGACTAAAAAAATATCTTTCAAACGAAACAATTATAATTAACAGATTCACTGAAGTAATCAGCAATATATTTTTTTTACTGACTAAACAATTATATACAACATGGTAGTTAAAATCGCATTACCGTTAACATGTTTCGATCTTCGTGTTTTGTGCTGGACAAATTTATACAGACGCTTTCCAACACACAAACGTCCGTTGGTAGCTCTCTTATCACTCTGATAAGCCTACTGTGGTTTTATCACAATATTATTTGAAGGAATGCTAAAATGGATCTCTATTATAGTTTGCTGCAATGTTACACAATTTTACAGGGAATATTAAATTATGAGGAAATTCCTTATTGTGTTTTTGTTTTAGAACGTCCGTATAATTTTATAGTGATCAAGCGCGCACGGAGATTTGAAAATTAAACTACGAATTTAAAAATAGAAATGGCTGAAATGGAAATATGAAAAAAGTATTATGTATAGAAAAGAAGAAGTCCTGCCAGAAAAGATTTTTAAGAAATATGGGACTTGTTTGATGTTTTAAAATAATTGATAATTTGATACTGTAAATAAAATTTGAGATTTCAAGAGAGGATGACAGCTAGGTGATCAATTTTTTTTAATAATTAATACGTAGAAATAAATTTTTATTTAAAAATTTGGTGATCACTGACCACACTAATCACTGAATGTACTTTAAATTTGACTGGAATTTTTCTACATTACGGATATATTAAATTTTACCGTTTTTCTTTATCCTGTCATGAAAAAAAAAAAATATAATAAATAAAAATAAATTTCAGTTTTGTACAAAAACATAGAGGTCGAGCGTGGCGCAGTGCATTGACCGGTTCTCGTTAGATCACCGAAGTCAGGCTACGTCGAGCGTGTACTTGGTTAGTACTTGGATGGGTGACCGTTTCAAGTAAAAAATACGCTGCTCCCTCCCTGGGGTAAATTCGTCTCGCTTTCCACCCAGTGCAGTGATGCACTTGTGTGTGCTGGTTCTTTGGACATCGCTTTGGTCCATTGAGAAAAAGTAGAGGTGTCCGTCCTGACTGAGGTTTTCCACGGTTCCCTCAGTCTCACCTCAGCGAATGCTGGGACGCGTAAGCATGCAGGCCGTGGCCACTATCCGTTCCCTACCTTATCCCTACCCAGTACCCCGCCGCGAGCTGTAAGCTCTTAGGGGTGTATCCCTGTAAAAAAAAAAAATGTGAAGTGGATTTGCAAGATTTGTCATTACAGACATTACAGTATATTATAGTTTTAAAAATTTTAATGCGATGTTTTACAAAGCCAAATTTTACGACACACAAAAATTACCTTCTCGAAATGATGTCAGTCCGGTGCAAATTTATAAAAAATATTTGGATTGCAGTAAATTTAACTTTGCTATTGTTGGCACGTTGCAGATGACCGCGTTAATTTTTTTACTGCACCCTCATACACAATATACAGCTGCACTAGACACAATCGCTCGTACACTCCGTCGCTCGTGCAAGTTCCAACACGTTTTCAAACTAACGTGCGTCGAGCAGGAGACCGATGCTAGGAAATCAAATCCACCAACCGCAACGATTCTTTTGACTGCTGCTCCAATCATATTCAATCATTTTTTTTAAGCCCATCATAATCACGTTGCTTACAAAATTCATACAAAAAAATTATAATAACCTAAACAGATTGCTTCTTCCTACATTTTTTTTATAGGTACATAAAAATAAATCATGGTCGAAAACACTTCATTATTTGCCAAATTACCATGACGGCCAGGGCCGAAAGAAAAAAAAATCAAGAGTAATTTAGATTGATTAAAAAAGGATATTATACACGTAAAATAAAATACAAAACATATTTGACAACATAAAGAATATTCAAACATACCAATTTTGCACCCATTTTGTAAGTAATAATAAGAAAAATACGATTATGTTGATGTTTACAAAACGTTCATTATTTAGGCGGTATCCATGCGTTAGCAGCTGTCACAAAATTTTAACATTTCAAAGTTAAAATAAATTAATTTGCTGACAGATTTTAACCACAACCGTTACATGCAACATGAACATTTATTCTTAACTATGAGACAGTATGTGTTTATTACCTTTAAGCCGTCTTAATCTTCAGCTTATCAGCAAAATTGTTCCATATCTCACGCCGACACACATTCGAACGCCCACAAAACATAAAACTCGTTCCTTCGGCGGAAAAACGAGCAACAGTTGTTTACAGCTGATTTTATTAAAAACTACTTGCGTACGCCATCTATGAAGTAATTTTATTATTGATTGAATAATATTTAATAAAATAAAAGCGGGGAATTTTTTAATTACACATTTAAATTAATTTCACATTCTCTATATAAGGATCGACTGATAATTAATTGTATATGTATATAAATATGCCCAGTCACAATAAAGATTATATAAGGTCTGTGAATATTATGTTAAATAAGTTTGTTATAAAAGCTTATATTTATTGGGCAATTAAATTGTCTTCTAAAATTAAAAATTTATATATAACTGTATAACATCGTATATAAAAATTAAAAATATATTTAGCATATTAATATTATTAAGTTTTATAATTTTACAACTCATCATGAGTGCATGCAACCTAGCTATTATATTTTCATACTTTATAATCTTTTCTATTTTTTTTTAATTAAAAGTTATTTAATTGTTGCCGGCCACGTATAAAATATTTGTATGATTCAAATGAAAAAATAATAATGTAAAATTGTTATTGTGATCGAATAAAACATAAATGAAATTAATTAAAGCATACTATTTCTAATAAAGCCAACACAAAATATTTTAATTTAAATAAGAGAAAATTTTTATAAAGAAATGAGAAATGTAAGAGACTACAGCAAAATATAATATGGGAATTACAAATAAAATATTTGTTTATTTAATTAATTAATTTGGTTAATAAAAAAATAATTACTGCAATTATTTTTAAAAGAATCTAGTAGCTAACATATTACTTTTTGCACATATTTCAATTATTTAAAATGACTGAACAGAAGAATTATTTTAATGTTGCAATGATGCAATTAAGCTATGTTGTATTTTAATGGAAATAATTTAGAAATTATGAGAATTTTTATTTTACATATTTGCAGAAAACTTTATTTAAACATTACAATAATTTGTACATTTTTTAAAACTCTATTTGCTTTCTTCCTTTTCCTTACAAAAGCTAGAAAAATATATACAGGCAACTCCTTTCAAATTATTAATTGCAATAAATAATAATTGTTTCAACACGTAAATTTACTTTACTAAAATAATACTCGATCTAGATACGAGAACATACAAAAATTGTTAAAAAGTTATAATTATTTTCTTATTAGGATACACAGTCCTCAATTATTCTTACAACTAAAATTCTAACGTAAATATAATGAAACAAACTTAAGCAACAACAAACAAAGAAATAAAAATACCAGAACCAAAATTATAGTTTACTAACTTTGCTGTTCCTAAATAAATAGCTTAATTGATCTGCCAATAAATTAAACAACATTTAACATTTTTTTATAAGAACAGTCTCAAATATAATAAGGCAAGAATTTAGTTTTATAATATTTTTCCAATATTTAATAACTAATAACTACAATAGTGCAAAAAAAGTACTATAATATATTATTTGTGAATAGTTTAAGTAAGCTAAAAGAATTAAGTATTAATTGAGATTCAATAAGGCCACAATACATATTTAAATTCCTTTTTAACTACAAGAAATAAAAATTAATTAAGAATAAGTACAGGAAACAAGAAGACAAACTGGAGACGTGTAAATTTTAGGCAAACTGAACTTTCTTGTTTGCTCCGTCGCCATCATCTCCTTCCAAAGAGTTTTCTAGTGAAGACGTGAAGCTGAATTCATCAGCCAAGGTGTCGCTGGGAACATAAGAGGACACGTTAGAAATGAAAACTTGTTGTTGTTGTTTAGGACTTGTTGTTTGAAATTGTTGCCAAAAATAGACTACAGTATAAAACTCGTTATTAGACAACTTGTTGTTAGGTAAAACTCAATTTTAAGTAAAGGAGATCGAGGTCCCATAAAAAAATAATTAGCATTGCAGGTATAGGAAAAACTTGATACTCAATATAAGGTAAACCTAATTTTCTGGGTCCCTTGACTTTACCTAATAACAAGTTTTTACAGTAGACTATATGTGTGTATTCTACAGTATAAGTTTTCTTACAAATTTCAAAATGTAATACTTTAGTTAAAATACAATTGAATTAGTTTTGTTTAAAAATTATATAGGATGGCAATGCATTTATGTATACCAAAATATGCAGATACCGAGTAAAAATAATGTTTAAACTTTAAATACATAAAAAAAGGAACAGCAAGTTGCATGGTGGAATTGTTTCTACTAAAAATATACATGTACATTGTACATGTACTGTGTACTGTACTTTTTTAGTAAATTTTCGCATTAGGACAACTCTAAACATGACTCACTCTGAGGCGAGGGAGATGTCGTCACAGCCGAGAGCTCCCAGCGTGATGAGGGCCGTGCCTCCGTTAGCTTGCTGGGCGGTGACAATCGCAGAGCCTCCACGCAGACCGGCACCTGGGGGAGAAGTGACGCTTTACCAACAGGAAGGGGTGGGTATCGTATTGTAATAGCATAGCGTTACAATGCTGTCTTTATGTAACAATGTAACAAACTATAGTACTGCAATATTTTACACTTTTAATTCTTGTTTCAGAGATAAGAGGTGTCGTACGAGAGTTACTTCATACAACTGGTGTCATGCAAATAAAATTCTCAAAAATAGCACTATATTTTTGTTCATTTAAATTGTACTTTACATGAGTGACCTTGCAACTAATTAAAACCCTAAATAAATATAGAAATAAATGAATAACTAAGTACTGTATATTAAATAAATACAGTAAATAAATAAATAAACAAACAAATAAATAAAAACTGTCAACTCACCGAGCAGCTTGGGTGAGATGAGGGTGATGGTACCCTGTTCCTCTGAGAGGGAACTTCCCCCTGTGGAGCTGCTGTCGTCCTTGGTGCACAGTTTGTCAGCGTTGGGCTTCACCTCGAGAACACCATTCTGGTACTGCACAAACAGGCTCGGGGCACGGTACACTGTAACATGACAAGTTCTAGTTACTGACGAACAAGTACCAGACTGTTCAGCAGTATCTTATTGTAGTTCACATTAGAACAACAAGGCCCTTTTCCTTTCTTCCTCGTATTTTTTATTACATTTATTATTAACAAATCATCGCTTCAGAATATGTGCCGTATAGACCACGAGGTTTTGAGGCAATTATAGACCTTATGTACACTCGTCGCCTTGGAAAATTTCCCTTTGCAGCCTTGTTAATCACTATGCACTGTGTTATTCTTATGGGGTATGGTGATTAACAAGGCCACAAAGGGAAATTTTCCAAGGCGACGACTGTACATGTAGCATAAATTCTATAATTGCAACAAAGCATAGTGATTTATAGGACACTTATATTCTGAGGCAACGAAATGAAACAGAGAAAAATGTTATCCAAATACAATAAAAACAGGTAAATACTGTATACAAATTGATAGTATTTTTTTTGCCCAACTGAACTATTTCTGTAAAAATCGAAGGTACTGACCGAAAGCGAGAGGCCTGTGTGCCCACTTGAGGTCGCTGGGTCTCGATCGGTGTCCAAACGCATCCAGGAAGACTGCGATGTCTGGCAGGCACAGCATGAACTCCGGCTCCGCTCGGGCGCTGCTTGGGGTGACATCTAGCAGCGAGACGGGACTCTTGGCAGGTCGTGACTTGAGGGCCGCTCTCAGGGAGCCGAGGGACAAGTCAGATATGTCGAGGAAGTCTGCAACGAGAGCAACAGTCGTCGTTGTTGAAATGAAGGAATGAGAACAACATGGGACATAAATAGCTAACTGCAAAAAACTGTGATAATTCATAACTTAATATTTTTTTTAATTAAGTTTATAGTTTGTCTCTCCATGGGATAGCCCTATGCTGAAAATTAAATAAATTAATTAAAAAAAATCGGCTAATTAAATTGTTTTGAATTTTTTTTTTATGGCTTTAAGGCCTCTCAAAAAAATTTCAAAATTTTTTTGAATTTACTAAGGTTTACATGTTAATCAAATGGAGCTAAAAAACGGCTGATTGACATTATTTTTACCTTAAATTTCACAAAACCTTTTCTTTCAGAATAAAAAAAGTGTTTCTGTGTCACTCACCCTCGACCGAGAAGTCCTGCAGGTCCAACTCGAAGACCTCGTCGCACACGAGCAGCAGGGAGTGCGGAGTGAAGAGCACGCTGGCCGCGGGATGGGCCGTGGCGAGCAGACGGACCGGCTCAAACTGCATGGAGCCGAGGTTCCATCGCAGGATGCTGGGGGCAGCAGGGATGTTAGAAACTGAGGTTATGATGAACACGGTACGAATTTGAATATCAAAGTTATACTTGAAGAAGAAAAAAAAAAAAAAAAATCAGGTACTGGATTACTTTGGTATTTTTATTATTATTATCATTTTAGTTAAAAAAAAGTAAACAGGTAGGAGAAATTGCTTTACATATTTCTGTAATGAACACGCATTCCACCCCCCCCCTCATAGTTATAGACTTACTTATTAGAAAAAAATCAAACAATTCTTTAGCCTGTACTGTATTACATGATACAATTTTGCACACATATTTTCCTAACAAGAAAATTTCATTTCCATACAAACAAATGGAGTATAAGGAAAAAATTGTATCGTTTGATATTGGTTTTACAACTTTAAGGTCAGTATCTCACGACGGACATTCCAATTTTCTCACCTGAGATGCGAGGGGTTAGCGACACACAGGAAGGTGGAGGGCGGCTGCTGCTTCTCTCTGGCCGGCATGGCGCCACTCACGGCACACAGGTGGCACTGGTCCGGCGCGTGCTCTACCGGACGTAAGCCAACGCTGGGCTTGGAGCACTGAGCAGCTTCAGCGGCCACCGTCAGAGCTCGCAGCTCACACTGACGCAGCTCAGGTGGGGAACCTGGGGACAGGGGTGAGGTCGTAGAGAGAGGATTTTAATTGAAAAAAAAAAAAAGAAACATATATGACAGGGAAATAATTTAAAAAATGGGGGTTGTGTTAGTGTTTTAGTGTCCGCAGCAAAATGACGGCAAAATGTTTAGTTTGGTGCAAATTCCAGATTAAAAATAAATGTTCACTTTGCATTTTAGGAAAGTTGTCAATAATATACTGTACTTGGAACTTGTAACAATAGACCTTCTTGTTTTGTAATGTGAACATTTTGATGTGAAAAATCAATGTACATATTTTTATTATTATTAATTCCATGTACAAATCGTCGCCTCAGAATGCAAGTCGCGTAAGTACAAAAAAATTTGATGCAACTTTGAACCTTATTTCAATATAACTTAAAGCTCAAAGTCCCAGCAAATTTTTTTGTACTTACGCGACTTGCATTCTGAGGCGACGAAATACACCTAACATTATTAAATTCAACAACAACATCATTAAAGTAAAGAAATGCATGATTTTTTTCCCTCTACATCTCCAATTTAAATCAGAGCAGAGGTGACAGAAAGACAAAGATTTAAATCCCACCAGAAGGTACCAAAAACTTTCCCAAAGGTTCTATAACTGTACCTGAGATGATGAGTGCCAGCCCCAAGTGAGGGGCGGTGACGATCTGTTTGACCTTGGTAGCACCGGCGATCTGGACCAGCTGGAAACCTGAGGCCCTCGGGTGCAGACTGTAGAGTCCCTCCTCGGTGCCCAACACTACCACCTGAGAGACCAGAAGTAACCAAGTTTGAGGGAGGGAAGCACGGACAATTATAATCTACACCAAATCTTTAATATTTTTTCTCAATTTATTTCACTAAATAAAATTACCAACAAATTTTTTATATAGTAAGTACAGTACTATTAATTTTAATTTAATGAAAGAAAGGGATAGAGAAGACCCGTAAAAACACAAATTATCGAAAGGTGGGTGCTATATGTATTCAGAGGGGCCATAGAAAATGATGACCAAAATTATGTGGTTTAATGTGGCTGGTTCACAGCAAGTTTAATTATTACAATCAAGGAGAATATAAATAAATAATGATATTAGTTTTGTTAGTAATTAATCTTAAATAAAAAATTTAATATTAAAAATATGTAAATTTTAGATACTCATGTTTTAAAAGAGTATGAATTGCTTTAACAGTGAAATTATTGATTGTATTCAGTGCAATAAGATCAGATTTGATACATACATTACTTTTCGGCATGTGTTCAATTTGGGACATTACTATAACTGCATTATAATATTCAGTAACATGGTTTAATTTGAATAAATAAATAATGTCATACTTAATGTCATACATAAAAAGATTATGCAGTTCACCTCCTAAGCATTACAACATTACAACTGCACACGCTAGTAGTTCCTCACCTGTTCGGAGAGCTGCACGGCACAGTTGATGGTAAGTCTACAGTACTCAGGTAGCACTCTCTGCTCCATGATCATGGGGGCTGAGCCCGTGTAGGCGGGGATAGACTTGAGGGAGGGAGCATCAGCTGCCTTGGTGGGCTCAGCTGGCTTGGAGGCAGACTGTGGGGGCTTATTAGCGGATGGTTGAGGCTTGGGGGTGGCAGGGGCTTTCATCTTGTTACAGTCCTCCTTGCTGCTGAGAGGAGTCTGCGGAGCCTTGCTCACTAAAACATAAGAGGATAATATTTTAATTATGAGTTAGGAGAAAAACAAAAACAATTTCTTAAGTTTTTTTGAATAAAAAAAAAGTTATATAAAAAAAAAAATCAGTATCAGGTATTTTTTTGGTATTTAAAGAGCTCATGTTACAGCGATGAGAATTATTATTTTTATTATTATTTATTTTTAGTACCTACTGTAGCTGCTGTAAAACATAAATTTGAGTTAAAAGTTCATTTTATTATTACTGTATTTTTTATTGTTAGTTTTGATATGGACCTGAAATCACATTTCAAGCTCATGCTAACAATAACACTACAATTCACTCCTTCAGCTACGGTAATAAAATAATAAGTACAGTACCAGAGGTTTTTATTAATGAGATCGATTTCAGTTAATTTAGAAGTGAAAAGATTGCAGGTTACTCACAGTCCTGTCTGGGGGTTCTGTCGTTGGTTGGCTGGCAGTCCCAAGTCTGGCACTTCTGGCGAGCACTCTGCATCGTCAGCTGGTTGGCGGAGCGCAGGGGCGAGGGAGAGGGGGCCACATTCTCCTTGGGGCGAGAGCCAAACAGCTTGTCTGCCAGAGTCTGAAAGTAGAGACAGTGGTGACATCTGGTGAGCTCAAGTCAAAGGAGTTGGACGGTAGATTTGAGGAAAAATTAAATATTAATAGTTCATCTTTATTTCTTTATTATTAACTTTTATCTTTAGAACCTGTGGAATAATACCAGGCCATTTAAATACGTACTGATTTAAAGTTACAGTACTTCAACATACTGTATTTAAATTTTAAGTGACCAGTTATAATTTTTAATATTGTTAGTGGAACTTAGTGGTAAAAAAGTAATTTAACTTACTGTAAAAGTTTTTAAAAACTTAATTATAAATTCATAATTTTTGAACTGAAAATTTTGGTTGGAAAATTTCCTTGTTATAAAGTGCATTAAAAATTAATGTATTTAAAATATTAAAAATAAAAATTTAATTAAAAACGTAAACAAAGGTAGGTCATGTTTATCTAGAAAATATTTTAGTAGTACGTACCCTCTTCTTCTTGGCCTGCTCTGCCTTGGCTTGAAGGAAGTCGATCAGCTTGGCTTGCTGGGCAAGGGTAGCTTGCATCTTGAGCACCTTCTGCTCGTTGGCCAATCTCTCCTCATTGCTCTTCTCCTCCAGGGCTGCCAACCTCACTTCCGTCTCCTTCTCTGCCTGCCTAGAGGCCTCCAGACGAGCTGAGAGGGCCTCACTGGCCTCCCTGGCCGACTGCAAGTCCGTCAGAGTGGAAGAGATCTCTTCTTGAAGTGACCGACATTTGTCTTGGAGGGCCTCAATCATGTGGCGGTACTCCCGAGTCTCCTTATCAGTCTCGCACAGGGCGGACTCAGTCTCGTTAACCTGGGGAAGAAAGTAACACTTAGTCACCAAAGTTGCAGAATATTAAATGGGGAAACAGTATTTATGTACTGTATATAACTTACAGCATTATAACATATGTTACTTTTTTAAAAGTTATTTCAGAAAAAAATAGTTTTACAAAATGTTACATGACCCTCTACTTTTTCATTTTTAATCTAATTTTAACATTAAAAAATTAGGATTCTATCACAAGCAGTACTGTACTTAATTTATGCATGGATGACAAATGCACAATATCAAAATATTTCATAGGACAAATATACCAGGAACTTTTCAGAAAGTCATTAATTTAGTCAAGACACTGCTGCTTATCACATTAGTTTTGTACCTGTGCCAACAGCTGCTGCACTTGCTCACGGGCATCTCTAAGCTGCTCGGCCAGGTCTCTGCTCTCCTCCAGGGCCTCTGCGGCCTGGAACTTGGCGTCTTCTCGGGCCGCGGTCAGCTTCTCCTCTGCCACGTTCCTCAGGGCCCGCAGCTCCTCCGCCTCCTGAACCTTGGCTCGCAGGTCACCCTGCAGCTTGTCTACCTCACTTTGCAGACGAGACCTGGAACAGACGAGACAGTTACAGGTGTTACACTAAACCTCAATTTTACATTATAATTTTAAAATAACATTTCTCTCGGGTATTAGGTACGAAAATTTTCTTCTTGTTTTCTTATGCCCACGTGTTGGCGTTTAAGCCATTTTACTTCTAGCAAGCCAATAGAGAAAGTATTTTTTATCTTCTCTCTTTCTGTTGCCAAGCAACGAGTCAAGTTCCGCAGTTAATGCAGAGCATCTAAATAGATGCCCTCTGTCTTGAGGTTCATTTTTACATAATTTACAAATATCATTATTTTGCTTGAATTTTAAACTTCTTCTGATAGAGAATTGATTGAGGTAGGAAAATACACATTAAAATCTTACATAACATCATCACTTTTGCAGCTTTTTCTATAGCAGACCTCATAATATTTTGACTCACCTCTCCTGCTTGCCACTGCTGAGCTGCATCTCGTAAGCACTTCGCACCTTCTCGGAGTCCTCCAGTTGCTCGTCAAACATGGTGCACGCCTCTCGCAGACTGGCGTTGTTCTGTCAGGAAACACCACGGATTTCGTTTAGTGTGTAAATTTGAATCACTTGTTATTAAGTATTACAGACTAGGGTGAAGTTAAATTGTGTAAAGAAAGCCTTGGTATAAATATGAGTTCATTTCATTATTTAAAACACAACTCAAATAAGAGAAAAGGAGATATTTTGTGACCATGATAGCTAATTCTATGTTATTTGTATAGGGCTAGGTACACAAATCAAAGTTCAGAATTTCTTAGAAGCTCTTCTGTGATCACTCGTCTCATATAAAACTTGCAAGGACTGGATCAAAACAACAAGGTTTGGTTAAATTCTCACCATCTGCAGGGCCTTGATTTCCTCCCTGAGTTGGGTCAGTTCGGAGCTCGTGTCTCGTGATTGGCTCCTCACTAACTCCGCCTCCTCACGAAGACCGTCCAATGAGGCCTGCAGCTTGGTAGCCAGGCTTGTCTTCTCTGCAGCGAGTGCCTCGGACGTAGCCAGCTGACGGGCCTTCTGACTGAAGTTAGTCTGCAGCTCCTCCTCAAGCTTACGTAGCTCCTGTAGAGTATTATCAGTTAGAGATACGAATAGGGCAGTTTGCTGTCGTGTCATGTCAGTATAGTGGTAGTGGACTGTAATAACTTTAGGATAAAAAAACAATATAATTAGGGAAATTCTTAAATACAGTCAAATAAGAATCAAGAATAAGATTTTCTCTTTGTTCCCTGTACACATGGTTCATTATATATTTTATTTAACACACATATCTTTTTATAATTATTATGTTTCAAATACAGGCTTCAAGTGAGCTGATTTTGTGGTGTTTCCACCGTCCTATATAAACCTATGTAAAAAAATAACAACTTGAAATGCTTTTTTGGCATAAAAAGGATTTTTTTTGAGGAAAATAAGTTATGGAGAAAATTCATTATCAGAAGGTCCCTAAATGAGGGGTAGGACATTGTTTTAAAATAATAGCTTTAGTAGTTACTGAGAAAAAATTCAAATTTTGTAACATGGAGGCTTATGGAGAAAATTTTCCCGCTGGGGAACACTTGAAGCCTCTTTGTAGCACTCCTTTTTACCTCTGCCTCCTTCTGCACTCTCTCTAGCTGCGAGCTGGTCTTGAGCAGCTCGGCCCTTACTCCCTCCAGCTGGACAGTTGTCTCCACCAACTTGTCTTCCGCCTCCTTGGCCCGCTTGGAGGCTTCCGTCCGCTCCTCTCGCAGCATTGCCACTACCTCTTCACTCGTCTTGAGCTCTCGCTGGGCAATACGAACGTCAATGCGGGCGTTGGACAACTCCTTCTCTTTCTGTAACGAGAGGAACATCATTGAGAGGATTGACTAAATAGCAAAGGTGAGTCATCACAATTTAAAATTGAATACTTCAAATACATAGAAATTGAGTGACTGAGGATCAAATGGGGTTTATTATTTTATATCCATTTTCAGGGAAGGGACATAATTTAGATTAACAAAATGAAAGAACTGAAAACTGTTTATTAAATTAAAATTATATAGATTTTTATGTTTTTTAATACGTACAGTATCATCATAAATATGCTATGCCTTTTTCATACCTTCATTTGGGTTATATTATAAAAAAAATAAATACAGTATCCTTGATGCCGTTATTACCCTTTCGAGTGTGGCCAGGCCGATATTTTAGCCTTTCCAGTAAGAGTTATCTTGCGACCGAGCTGAGGCTTACCAGGCTCCCAGAACCCTTTTCTGCACTCTTCTGGGCTCCTACTATCAGATCTGTGCAGCCTGCAGTAGCAGTGCAAGACTGCAGGGCAGCGGAGTATAGACAGTCGTAAACTGCCTTCCTTTTACCACTCCATCATCTAGTAGTCAGTCACACCCATCCCAAGTTACGAAAAGTCTGCCAGATTCGGGTATTGAACCGGGGACCTCTCGGACCAGAGTCAGAGGTACTAACCACTACACAACAGAGCGGATCATATTATTTTTATCATAATCATTCATTTCATATTACTGTACTTTTTTTGTCTCCTCCCCCCACTATTATTGTTTTACTTAACTCAATAAACACAAATTAATATTATTGTTAGAATGTTAGAATTGAAGCCTTTCAAATAATTTTAGAAGCAATTAACTGTCAATTACTTGAGGTAAGACAAAAGATTCTGCCCAACTTCAAAAGGATACACCAAGTACCTTGTGGAGTTCAGCCTCGGCGGTTTTGCAGGCTTGCTTGTCCAACGTGGACGCTTCCCTTGCCTTCTCCAGTTGGCCCTCGAGCCTCTCCAGCTGAGATTGCAGCACTCCAACCTCCGCACGCCCAGCAGCGGCAGCCAGGGACGCCCTGCACATTTGCAACGTCAGCAACACTTTATAATATAGTTATATTATTATTTAGTTAGCATCAAAATTCAATTTGTTGGGTTGCATGTTGTGTAATTTCCTCTGCTGCATATTTAATCAGCTTTGGTTTGATGATGAATAAATTGCCTAACTCCATGAAAAAAGTGAGAGAAAAATCAAGCAAACTAGAGAAAAAAAATTATAATGGTATATAATTACACAAAATATTAAAATAAGAAATTGTTGAATATTTCAATATTAATATTAATTATATTTTATAGCAGTTTCCACAGAAAATTGCATGTATTTGAAGACATTTAAAATGGATGAAGTCTGCAATAAATTCATCAAGCTCTCACCTCGGCAGTGTGGCCGCTGCTGCCTCGGCCGCCTGCAGCTTGCAGTTCTCCTCCTCGAGCTTGGCCAGCCGCTTCTCCACACGGCATAATAGAAGCTCTAGGCCAGCAACCTTGCTCTGCTGCTCCTCTGTGGACACACGGACATTAACATTCTGTCAATTAGCTCACTAACTTCATAGTAGCATCATCAAATTTAAAGGAATATAATATAATATTATTAATATAACATAACATAACGCAAGGACAAGGGACAATGTTATATGTACAGTATTATGTAGTTTATATTAATGAATGTTTGAGCTCACCATCCTTGGCAGTGGCCTGGTCCAGTTCTCTGCGCAGTCTGTCTCGGTCTGCCTGGCAGTTCGTCAGCTGTTCCTCGAGATGTGCAACACTTGCCTCCAACTCCTCACGCACAGACGTGTCTCGTGTGCGTTCCAACTCTACTATGGAAGTTGACAGCTCTGCCTGCACATTCTGAAATAGGACACACTCAGGGTAAGTTACCAAATATGTATTTACACAAACTGTTAGTAATAACAAACTTAGATTATGCCTGTTCTTTTTTTATGAATAGAGGCTTTAAAATTTGCTCCATAAGCCACCATGTTAGAACATCTAAATTTTTTCTCAATACAATCAAAGCTACTACATAATTTGAAACCGTCCCCACATTTAAGGGTCTTTTAATAATGAATCAAGAACTTATTTTCCTCTAAAAAATTTCTTTAATGCCAAAAAAGCTATTTCGTGTTTTATTTGTTTGTTTGTTTTGTTTTTTTTTTTTTTTTTTTTTTACATAGGTTTGGATAAGACTGTGGGAACACCGCAAAATAAGCTGACTTAAAGTCACTATTTGCCTTACAGCTATTACAATATTTGTTATACTATTGAACGTCAACGGAGGCTATCAGAGATGTCACTCACAATTGTCAGACAGAAAGTTGAACGAAAATTTCAGAAGACAGTTCTGCAAGACGTTAGTGCCTCACTAATTATTTTTGCAAGTATTTTTTTTCTTTTGTCTCGAATGACTTTGTTTTAGTGACGTTAGTGCCTCACTAATTATTTTTGCAAGTATTTTTTTCTTTTTTCTCGAATGACTTTGTTTTTCAATCTATCATGAGAAGCAGGACAGTCAATTAAAATTGATAAAACAAAATTGTCTCTGTCCTCACCTGCAGTTTGTGGTGTGTGTCAAGGTGCATGTTCTGCTCAGCCTGCAGCTTCTTTTCCGTTCTGGTCAGCCGGTCCTTGGTGGCTTGCAGGACGATCTCAAAGTTGTCCCGCGCCTCCCCGGTGCTCTGAACCTCCGCCTCCAGATCACGTATCTCTTCTTTCAGAGTGTCCACCTGCAGCAGCTGTGACAACGAGAAATAATGTTCTTGTAGTGATTCATGCTAATACAGAAATTTAGTTTTGAAGAATAAAGAAATGTACCATAAGGTTTTCTTGAATTAATTTTGGGAGAAAAACGAGAAAAAAGGAAGGATAGGGGAATCTGTTAAGGGTAAGATAACACGCCCAATGTTTAAAAAAAAATCTCACACATGAAAATTACGAAAAAAATTTAAAGTGTTCTCCTCTACATCCCTTATCAGTAGCTAAAATATCAGGTATCCAAACTCGAGGTAGTTTTTAAGTTAAGAATTTGTATACCTGATATTTTATCCACTGATAGGGGATGTAGAGGAGAACATTTTATTTTTTATTTTTTCATAATTTTCATGTGTGGGATTTTTTTTTTTTTTTAACATTGGGCGCGTTACCTTACCCTTAAGTTGTCAAGAAATAAAAATTGCTTGTTATTCTTATACTTTTCTTTTAAATATGATCACCACAAACTAAATGGTTTATTTCCTTTAAATTGACTTGTGTGAATGTAAGCAAAATAGTACACAAAATTCAAGTTTAGAAAGGGAGGGGGGAATACATGACCAAATTTATCAATTACCCTAAAATATGAACCAATCAAATAATCAAGTTTAGGAAAAAAGTATACTGTACTAACAACAAGTAAGTCTTTGTATTTGAGATACCAGTACAGGCAGGCTCGGACTGGCCACAAGGCTGGGTTAGTGATCCCTGACTGGCCCCTGATTTTTAACACAGAGAGCATACAAAAAGTGGCCCCAGGCCCCTTCCAGGTGGCCTCTGCTACCTGTAATGTCTATATGGCCCTGACTGGCCCCTAGCTTCCCAGTCCGAGCCTGACTGCACAGGATAGTGTAATAGACCAGAATAAGTGTCCGTACTTTGCTCATCCATCCTGCTAGGTGGCAGCACTTACCAGATAGTTGTTTTTCTCCTGCAGGCTCGTTTTCAATGCCTCCTCTGCCCCCAGCTTCCTCTTCAGCTCAGAGATCTGCTCAGCGTCGCCCATGAACGTCAACGTCTCACGTCGAGCCTGAAACATTAGTCAACATTCTTGAACTGCTGCAATATCAACGGCATGTAGTTGATGCATTGTAAAGTAAATTACAATTTTTGTTTTCTTAACGTTAAAATTTGCTTTGCAACACTATAAATCCTCTTGAAAAATTATGGGCTAGATTTTTGACCATAATTCAAATCTAAGAGAGTGGAAAAATAAATTTCATAATCTCAAATTTGCATTTGGTGTGACTTTTTTTCAGACTTTAAGTAGCGTGATATTACACAATGAGAATTTAGCTAAAATGCTAACAGATATCATACAGGCAATGGACAACTGTCATGAATTTTTTTTATTGTATAATGTATTTGTATGCTGACCTTGAGTTGTGTATTGTCAATATTTATATATATATATATATATATATATATATATATATATATATATATATATATATATATATATATATATATATATATATATATATATATATATATATATTTTTGAACCCTCTTATGACCCTTAAAATCATGCTGCAAAACGCTGTGACGTCATAGTCATGAAATTATTTAACATGCAAGCATAGGGAAATGTGTTGCATGACTATGACGTCAAAGCGTCTTTCCCCTCAATTTTGAGGGTGTTACAAAAAAAAAAAAAAAAAAAAAATCTGAAACAAATGACAATACATAACCAGAGGTCCTCTATCCAAATATGCAATAAAAAAATCATGAAAGTGGTCCATTTTTGGAATGCTGCACCCACCTTGTTCATGCTGGCCTTGTGCTGCTGCAGCAAGCTCTGCAGACGGTCACTGTTCTCCCTCTCAGCACTCAGCTGTTCTTCGCGAGTGCTCAGACGACCTTCCAGCTCCGACACTAGCGACTTGTGGCTCTCCAGCGAAGACTGAGCCATCTGCAGGCAGACAATGAGGGAATTATGAATGGGGAAAATTAATTAAAATTTTTAAATTTAAAATAATATCTCCCTTCCCAACAAATCTTTTTCTATCATATATGTTCCTATCCTCTCTTCTTTTCTTAAAAATAAATATATTAAAATATGTAGAAAATTAAAAAAAAAATCAAAGTAATTTAAATAGAGGTGAGGAAATCTGAAACACAAGTATTAAATTGCATACAAAAAGCAGATTTAAGCACTCTTACACTAACTTTTTTCAACTACTACATACAATTAAATTTTTTCCTGGAAATTTTTCTAACTAAAAACAACAAACTGCTTGTTACAACATAAAGACAGGGCTGATTGGTGCAGCACGTAGACTGTCACATAAAGACAGGGCTGATTGGTGCAGTACACACATTAATCTTGGGCGTGATTCACGAAGCAGTTAACCAGGTTTTTAACCATGTTTAGCTTAACCACATTTAACTATATCTGTTTCACGTGTTAAACCACCTTAGTTAAACGTGGTTAAGTTAAACGTGGTTAGAAACCTGGCTAACTGCTTCGTGAATCACGCCCCTTGACACTAAGACTGTACCTGCAGCTGCGCCGACAGCTCGGAGATCTTCTGCTGGGTGGCTGCCTGCCACTTTGCCTTGAGTGTCTTGACGACGTCGACGGCCTTCGTCTCCACCTCACGACGCTCCACACGCTCCGTCTCAATCAATTTGCGGTAGTTCTGAAACAACAGAGCACTTGGTGTCACTGACTTGCAGAAATAAAATGCAGGACTGTACTTTTAATTCATTTCATTTATGGATACATTCTCTTTTTTTTTTAATTTTACTTTGGTGTGTCTTTGAAAAAAAAAAAAAAAATCACTATAAATTTTCTTTGTCATTATATTTTTATTTTTTAAAAAAAAGTAAGTTTGTTATACAGTACATTTAATTACAATACCAAAAAAAAAATATATCAGCATTGAGTGAGGTATACAAGTTAAAGTAAGAAAAAAAAAATCATTACAATCACTAAAACAAATCTCATTGTCAGAAAAACGGTTACTTGGTTACCAAGTCGTACTCACGCTTGCTTTGAGGGTCATTTGATCTAGCTTAAGCTCCGCCTCCCTACGTTCTGACAGCGCCTGCTCCAGTCTCTTCTCTCGCTCGGTCAGCATCTCTCGTAGCACTTTCACCTCTCGGCTCCTGTCATAAAAAATTAAATAATTACATTCCCTCCAGCCTTAAAATTACATATTTTTTTCAAATTTTCACAGAAAGTGGTACTATTCTATTCACAATTTACATTTCTCTCTTATACATATGATGACATACCTAAATCTGCCAAGCTTAAGTGTCGTCCAAAGGTGAATTTAGCTACAACAGCTTTTAATTGTTAAACCTCGCAGGTTTGTAACAAATTTTATCACAAATTTCAAACACTGAACAAATGTAAGGGTGAGGGGAGGGAAATATTTAGTTCACAAGATTTAAGTAACTTTTAAATTACAAAAGTAAAAATGAAACTCAAGACAGATAGCATCTATTTAGATGCTCTGTATTAACTACAGAACTTGACTTGTTACCTACAAACATGAAGAGAAAGAATCCTTTTTCTAATGGCTTGCTAGAAGTATAATGGCTTACATAAACGCCAACACAAGGGCATAAGAAAAGAAAAAGAAATTACAAGAGGAACGTTTTCATTTCATTGGTCTTCCTGTTTAATAATAAAATGGAACCAAATCTTTAGTAAGCTCATACCTGACAATATCAGGGTGCTCTGACTTAACGGTGCTCGTCTGCACCTCCTCGTGCCTGGCCGGTGCTGCTAGCTTGACCTGCTTGACCACCGTCGCCCCGGGGGTCAGAGTGAAGCCTACGAAGGGCAGCTGCTGGCCGCAGAATCCTGCCTGCCGAGAACGGAAACTCTCGATGCAGATGCTCTCGCCTAGCTCGTCCGGAGGCTCGGCAAAGTTGGAGGTGTCAGCCTCGCCACGGACAACAGGGACGTAGGGCGGAACACCTGCACACAGGGAAAAGTGTCGAAATAACATTTAGTGGACAGAAAAACAGAATGATGAGTTTTCTATCAATAGATAATACAATTCGTTCCTCATCTGGAATAATGAGCTATCTGGCTTATGTTGTCTCACCATGATCGCATGCAATAAGCTGTCAGCTTTATCAAGTGAGTCAAATTCAATTCAAATTCAATAATTTTTTATTTCCACAATATCCTACAATCAAATGCATTAAAATACAATAATACAAATTCTTGAGGTTCCAGAAACGTCAGTGCAATCATCAGTGAGCATGATGTTTTTACAACTTCTAACTGCACTCATCTGATATAGTACAGTTCTTTCCCATGATTATGATAGGCAGATGGCTCATTATTCTGGATGTGGGATGATTTATTGAACCCTTTCAATAAAAGACTACTGTACTTACACTTACAAATAGCCTGCAATGAATAGACAACCTGCATGATTTTTTTTTTTTTTTATTGCAGAAATGAATAGAGGGCACCAAATTATGGTACTCTGAATTTTTTCAGATTTTTTTGAGACCCGGAACTATTTTTAAATAATTATTGAAAGTCCTGTGATTTAAGTCAGCAACCCTGTATCCTTAATAAAAAGGATAGGGCCTAGACACCTCCAGGGGGCGTGGCAGTACTTTCAATAATTATTTAGAAATAGTTCTGGGTTTCAAAAAAATCTGAAAAAATTCAGAGTAGCATAATTTGGTACCCTCTATTCATTTCTGCAATAAAAATTTTTCAAGCAGGTTGTCCATTGATAAATAAACACAGAAAATAAATCGTATTATTAGATTATTGCTGTTGCCAAGTCTTTCTATTCTATGTTCAAGTTAAAAGCCAGATTACTCACTGTCTCTCAGAGTGTCCCAGGACATTCCCGAGAAGAAGGCGTGTCTCTTGACATGCACGAAGTTGAATCGCGAGGCTGCAGGCTCCAACAGTCCGGAGATGAGGGCGCGCAGCTCTCGCGACACTCCCCCCGTCGAGGGGAACTCCAGGCTTTCTCCACTCTGACATGACAACAGATATGTAGAAAATAATCCTTGTTATATTTAATTAATGGAAAATTATGAATATACCTGACAATGTTTTAATTCAAATTATTAAAAAAAAAAAAGAAAAAAATGAATTAAAATTGTACTTAATTTGTATTTTATTGTCTTTTTTTCTATATATTTTTTTAGATTGAACAATTTATCAGGGAAGTGAATATGTAAATACTAAATAGCAAGGTACTACAAATTCTTAAACTGAAAGTAAAACCTCTTTTTTCAAAGGCTCTGCACCATTAGACCACTTTGCGTACAGTAATCTGATTGTCCTTGTCTTACCTCGTGTGCTATGATGCTGCTGTAAATACGAGTTCTCTCTGCTCCGTTGAAAGGGGTCATGCCGTACACAAGTTCGTAGGCGACAATTCCCAGGGACCAGTAGTCACACTCCACCTGGGGAAGACTTAGATTAATGGTGTGTGAAAGACAAGTTACAAAACAATTTGTTTCTACTGAAAAAGTACTCTTTTAAATAAAAACAAATCTAATTAGGTCATATGACGAGTAAAATTTTTATTCTCTGCTACAATTGCTCTAAAAGATAGCAATTTTCTTTAAAGTCTGATCTTGTTATGTAAAATAATGAAATATTTCTATCCTTTATTTTACGTCACATAGTTAAATTTGCTACATTGATGGCTATGCAGAAAGTCCTACTGTAGAGTAATAATGAATTACGGTCAAAACTAATTTATGAAGCACATTCAGACTTACCCCGTACAGCCCCTTCTCCCCCGCGGCAGACTGCAGCACCTCGGGAGCGATGTACTCTGGCGTGCCCACCGGCATGGGACGATCTACTCGACCAGAAGAGTTGAGCTTGGCCGCAGATCCAAAGTCCGCAAGCTTGATGTGGCCACAACGATCCAGCAGCACGTTGTCTGGCTTGACGTCTCTGACAATTTTTACACACTGTCAATTTAATTGTATTTAAAATTAATAATTAGGATTATAAACTAAACATACTGTATTATAGGTTATTAGGATTTGTAAAAAGTGATGTTGATAGTTATCCACAGGACTTAAAAAAAGTAAAAAATACAACAGAAGAGTGGGCCGGTATTCTTGCTTGTAAATCTAAGTAAAGCTATCAGATACAAACTTCTAGGGTCCCTTAACACCCTACTCAGATGCCAACCCCAAAAATTGCACCCCCGAGTCTTCCCATAAATATGATATATAATTGTGGAATTTCCAGTTTTCTTAACCTTTATATTTCGAAGGCTGCAGTGTAAACAAAGATGTACATGGACACTGAGCAGTTAAGACTTTCACTCTATTTAAATTGTGTTCAATTTTGAGGCCATGTCTCACCTGTGCACATATCCCAGCTGATGTAGACTGTTGATGGCCATCACGATCTCCGCCAGGTAGAAGCGGGCAGTCTGCTCAGGCAGCGAACCCTCGAACCTGCATTCAGAATATGGTATCACGTTAAGGCAACAAGAAGTAATGTTCTCTTCTCTTCAGGCAGTGCATTTTATTGAATGCACAATGTACTAGCAAATCTATTCACAAAGGACTTCAAACTTTTTGAAGAGCAGTTACATAGATTTTTTCTTGGAGATTTGAATGGCTGCATTTAAAAAAAAATACTGAACAAGATTTATATTTTCATTGCAACATTAATTTATATATATTTAGAATGTATTAAAGCGTATTATAAATACAATACAGTAAACCAAAACTTTCAGATCATGTGAAAATTGGTACTACGGAAGTTGGCAGGTGTCACTCAGGTAAGCTACATATCATGTAATTGTATAGACAGCACCTTTACCCAAGGACTACTAAAATATCTGTACCAAGCAGGTCTGACAACGCACCTGTCCAGCAGTCCGAGCAGGTCTCCTCCAGGCAGGTACTCCATCACCAGGTACAGGTGGCGGGTGTCTTGGAAGGCAAACTGCAGCGCTGGCAGCCAGTCAGGAGACCCGGGGCGCGCGGCCAAAGCCAGAATGTCCCTCTCCTCTTCATAAGATGAGGCCTGAGCAGAAGAGAGTTCATGTCAGTTTTGACACATTGGCTTTATTTGATGTTTTTGTATTTGTTAATGGTTGAATACTGCAGTGTATGTAACAGATTTTTATTATTATTATTTATTTTTTTTATTCGTTTGATCTTTGTTTATCTCTAGACAGTTCAGTAGACTAGAGATAAACTAAGATCTGTTATCCTGTAGTAGTTTTTTTGTTTGTTTCTTTAACAATTTTTTTACAAAACGAAGGATATAATATGATTCAAATCAAGTAAACATTTTATTAGATTTGCACTATGTATTCTGCTTTTAAAAATATATTTAATGCATGTTCTTTACTTTTACATACGTACTCCACAATTCCACATAGGTATTAATTTTGATAACATTTAAGACAAAACTTTGAAAACTTCAGAAAATGGGCTCATTTAATTGACAGTGACTAGTACAAAAAACACCACAACAGATTTTTAAAGGAAAAAGTATACAGCAGGGCATAAAAACGTTTGTACAATATCGGTACCTCTTTCTGGCCTCTGGAGCAGTCCTTGGGCAGGGTCTTCATGGCGTAGAAGTTCCCAGTGGCTTTTTCCTTCACTAGCGCCACCTTACCAAAGTTGCCCTGGCCAATCACGGCCTGCGTCTCAAAGTCAGTCGACTTGACTCTCAGCCGACGCAGCTCAGACACTGCAGTGGCGACTGAAAATCAATGTGACACATCAGAAATTGAAAAACAGGTGGTTGATTGACTTATAGATAAGATAATTAGTTCATAATAAAATTATTATGTTAAGTGCATATTCAAGGTACCCAAAATTCAAGGTTATTCTACAATGAGCCCCATTTACTGGACTCATAAGTGACAATTTTCATATAGTAATTATTTTTAAGACACTCCGCCATTGTTACCGGGATGGTATCACAATACTGGCTTATTTCAGACTGCAAAATCTGTTAAATTCTATGTGAAATAAAAGATAGAAAAAATTGACGCCAGATCTCACATTTCTCCACGAAGCTGGCCACATCGTGGTCTCGCTTCATCTTGTCGGAGCTGCATTCATCGTAGAGCGCCAACAGAGCATCTTGCAGTCCCTCCGCACTTAGGCGAGAGTTGACCGAAGTTCCGCCCTGGCTGTACGGAGACGTCAACATCTGGTTCAGCCGAGCGATGCGCACGCTGATTGCTTCCTTGGAAACCTCCATACTGCTCTCTAAAACAGCAATTGTAACTTTGTAGCAGCAGAAATTATGTCTAGCATCAGTCTCCATTCTTTCATGAATTTTCAGAAAAATAAAACTGAAGCATAGACGTCTTGAAACCTTAAAATTAATAATTGGCATGCAAATTAGTGTGTATCTTTGTTTTCATAAAATTCTGGAAAAATTACGCTTTTATGTTAAGATGTACATACTGTAAGCCATCTACAATACTCATAAATAGGTCTTGGATACCAGTAAGCAAAGACACTATGTTATCAGGTTGGCTAGGGTAGGCCCAACGTGCCCGGCGGTGGAGGTCGAAGCCACCTCCCCGCTAGCCTGATCCTGGCTAACTCGTAACAAACGTTGATCCACACCGGTCAGGGCCTCGTCGCTGTCGCTGACCCGTCGTCATGTCGTGCTCTAGGCGAGGGGCCTGCCGTGGGATCTCCTCAGACAGAGAGTTCCGTCGTCGTCCGAGGACACTGTCTCTAGACCTTAAATTATAGCTTGCTGGTGACCTAGGGGCAGCCTCTGCTAGCCTTGCTAGTTCATCATTACTAAGCTAACATCCACTGCTGACATCTTTATAAGTCTGGTGTCAGCTTCTGTAATTATTAAATCCTACCTGACCTTAAATCACCTATTATTTATCAGGGAAACAGGATTTACTTCAATAAAATATTATATTTCACTCAAAAACACAATATCCAAGCTTTTATTTCACTGAGAATCCCTGCGGCTACCACCTACAAGTCCTACAACTAGGCTAGGTTAGCACTCAGTGACATGTGCTCTGGGGGATATCTTCCCAGGGCAATGTACAATGTATATCTATATTTATCTGAGGGATCCTAACTTCCCTAATGAAACTTATTACCTTAACACAATCTTCTTGCACTAAAGTCTCATAAATTCAAGTTAACTTCACTTTTCTGACAACTGAATAATTAAAATACTCTTTTAATTATTCAGCTCAGATTTCTCAAACTACCCTTCAATAATGGCTGAACAATTCCTCCCTTCACCTGAAATCCTGAATAAATTAATTAAATAGGTGGTAGCACTTTACAAAACATTTAGGCGGGAAAACTCTAATAATTTTAAAAGGACAAATAGGGAGTTTACCAGTTTACAAGTCTTCAACAAACAATGGGTGTGTCGGATTAAATCATGCATTAAATTTGCAGGTTGCATTCGATCATTAGGTAATAAATATGCATAATTCAGTGTTTTTCTATGTATGAATGAATACAAACTGTCACTAATTTTTACTTATAAGAATATGTTTGTGCTTTTGTACGATTATTTATCAAAAAAAGCAGATAAAACCCAGAAAAAGAGGGTAATGATATTCGTTGACAGTTGCAGTCATTTTGGTCGAATTGTTTAGAAACCCATTTTTAAGGCAAGAAAACAATTATTTGATACCCGACTATGTGACATACAAAACAAAGTTACATTTTACCTTATAAACACAATAATTACCTTTTATAATATCTCTAGTAATTAATAATTCATCATTTTAATCCACGAATGACCGTTTGGAAACAATGCTGCACTGCTATTGCGCCAAAAACAAACAGAATAAACAGATGTCGAGAAGCTTCACTGTGATTGGCTGAAAATTTCAACGAAAAATCTTGGATCCCTCGAAGTAGTTATATTTTTTATTCAGAGATGGCGCTCGCGCTATAAAAAATTCCGCATTTTTTTTCGAAAGGTAGTAACCATGAACCGCGGCTCACAGCATTGAAGTCGCCTCGCACCTTTGCTCACGGCGCTCATGCTGTGTTTTTCTCAGTCAGGTGCGAGCTATCGTATGATGTGAAGCGGTATAACGCTAAAAAAGAAGTTTTTTTATGTGTTAAAATATTATTAACTTTGATTCAACATGCGTTATAAAAATAAGATTTGGTTTATAAGTTGGTATTTATTATATGGTGTTATTAAGTGTTAATTTTTATTTAAATTAAAAAATGCGTTCTGCATATTCAGATAAATCAGGTTCTTCCCATAATAATGGGACACAGTTTGATTTGGAAGATTATATTTACGAAATGCAGAGACGAAGTAGTGAAAATACTGCCTCAAATGCAGAGGCAAATAATGACGATATTTATACACAATTAGCACAAAAAGAAAAAGACTTAATCTTAGCAGCTGAGTTAGGAAAAGCTTTATTAGAAAGAAATCAAGAATTAACTCGGCAAAATGAGCGAATGGGAGAGGAATTTTCACAACAACTTGAGGTAAGTTTTTTCACATTTTTGTCATGTTTATAAAAATTGAGATAAATATTCGAATGGGAGAGGAATTTTCACAACAACTTGAGGTAAGTTTTTTCACTTTTTTGTCATGTTTATAAAAATTGAGATAAATATTCACCACGGTAAAAAAAAAATATAGAATTTTTTTTTACAACTTTATAAATTTCTATATATTATATTTATTTCAATTCTATGAATTCTATACAATATAATTAATAATTTTATTGTATACTTTTAAAACTTATTATTTTTATCGATTAATTTAATCATTCATCATATACTGCATATTCTTATTATCTTATAGATATATAGGTATTATATAATAAACGACACAGAAAAGCTTTTATTAAGTTATTATTTATATAAATAAAAATTACCTTATATAATATCATTATTATACATTAATAACAGAAGTCAGAACTGATCGATGCTCGCGGTATATAGTATATAGCGTCAAAAATTTAGTACATTATATTTTAATCAAAAATCGACCTTATATTCTGCAATAAAGACTAGTTAGACTAGATTAATAAAATAAGAATTTTGTAATAATTTCATTCAATAAAATAAGATTAAATCATCAACATATTTTGACACGTCATTTATCAAAAATTTCCCACGACAAAACCTTTTTATAAATATAAAAGTTCGCGTGATACTTTTGATGAGAAGTGAGTTAAACAAATTAGTTTTAAAAATAATTATTTTTGTTAGCAAAGAATCATCTATTATATAATTTTTAATTTCATTTGCAGCACGTACCTAAAAGAAAATTGAGTAATTATGATAGTAAAATGAAGGGTATGTCTTTTATACATACGAGACCTAATTCTAAAGATATACATAATTTTTTTGCACATGTTTGTATTATAATGGCATATATGGCCATGCTGTATAAATATAATAGAACCTCTTAAAAACCGGTTTCTTTCAATATCAAACTATAACAAAGGATTGACCTACGAATAGAAATTAAATTCTACGCGCGTTTCTAAAGCAACATTACCGCTATATAAAAAAATATACATACGTAATGAGGAAAAAGAATATGAGATAATTACATTCATGATAATTGACCTATTGCAAATTTTAATGTAGGAATATTTTCAACTTTCATGCAAAAACGTAATCAATGTTTGGGTGAAAATTCAGTGCAATGTCTATGTTGACAAATATAATTATAACCATTATATATTATATGTTATAACTAAAATGAAGATTTGATTATATGCTGTTTAAAAATTTTGGCTATACATTTAAGGTATAACCTGAGAATTTGTCTGTCAAGGTTAAGAGGCGTGGCTATAGTGGCAACACTGTTTGCATTGGAATGCGAATAATTTTTTAGGAGGGGGTGGTGACATCAGTCCTTGAGAACGTTGCCACATTTCTCATCACATATAGGAAACGATCATCGCCACGGTTCAAAATATATGAAAACAATTCAGAAAAATAGTCTAAAAAATTAGGTTTTAGTTAAAAAAAAAAGTAAAAGAATCTGTTGTATAGTTTTTTTGCAATGCTAATTAACAAATTTAACATTGGAAGGATACAAAATTCTCATTTAAATAAATTAATTATAATTAAACCAACGGTTAAAAAATTACGAAAAAATTCAGAGCTAATTTGACGATTGTTGTAATTCCACCAAATTAATTTGAAGAAAATCTGTTGTAGCGAATTTTTCGTCCAAATTTCTCAGGTTAAGCCTTAAAATTAATCACAAAAATGAGTGACAAGCATCATGATTTATTATGAATTTTAATTTTATACTTCATTTTATAAGAAATGATTAATTATTTGAGGACAAAGGTGTGATTTATCAAAGATTTTTTTTAATGAAAATAATTTAAAAACAAATTATATCTCTTCCTATAAAAACGTACACGAAATAAACAAATTATCAAAAATTCAAAACATTCGTATACTTTTTTAACAAATTTACAATAAAGTTGATATAAAAATATAATTTTAACAAAAGTGCATTCACATTTTTTGCTTCGATAAACATGCACTATAAACATTTTATATAAAAATATAATTGCAATAGTTTCGGTTTCCCGTGTCAAATTATATATCTGGTATTAAAGTAAAAAAAATATTATATTTCCTGTTTCACTTTGCACATGTGGCAATAACAATTTCACCTTCTGTTGCTTCACACATTTCCTGAATCATCTCATTTCATAAATCTATAATAAATAGTCAGCATTTTTAATTCAGAATGTTGATGTACTAAAGGTTTTTAGAAAAGAAATCACTCAAGCTTGTAACATCAAAGTTTATTGTTAATTTAAATCATTTTGTTATGCTTTCATTTGTTAACTGCTGTTAATTAACGACTTTTATCTTATTGTTATACTATAATTCTCATTAATATCTTTATGAAGAAATTAAAAAATATATATAAAAATACTTAAAATAGAGGTATTTTATAATTTAAATATTACGTGCTTAATAGACAATAATGGTTGCATTTTTTTATTTCATAATTAGAAAATAGACCTAAAATTGTGCTTTTCTGAATTTTTTCAGATTTTTTAGAGTGCGGGAACTAATTTTTAAAAAAAAATATTTAAAATATCTGAATTTGGGTGGTACACCTGATGAGACAACCGTGACGTCATTTGTCATGCTGTGATTGGCTATTGATGATGTCATGGTTGCTGTGATTGGCTGTCGATGATGTCACGGTTGTCCCATCAGGTGTAGCACCCTAATTCAGATATTTTAAATATTTTTTTAAAATTAGTTCCCGCACTCCAAAAAATCTGAAAAAATCCAGAAGAGCATAATTTAATGTATATTTTCTAATTATGAAATAAAAAAATGCAACCATTATTGTCTATTGAATGTGATATCTATAAGAGTCTTTAAGTAAGCTGATTTTACAGTGTTACCACCTATATGTAAACTTAAGTTTAAAAAAATAAATTAAAAAAACTCGAAAATAGATAAACGGGGCATTCACAAAGACAATTAAGCCCCAATAAGCTCACTAAATTGTGATTTATGGAAAAATGGAAAAATTGAGTCTAAAATCGGGCCTCAAATCGGGCCTTAACCCTTTGTGAATAATAATTGTTTATTGGGTTAAAAAATTACATATTTGGGAGGGAAAAAATAACCCAATTGGTGGCTGAAAAAGGCAAATGCCCATACACAAAGTAAACAACCAACAAACGTTGAAGTGAATGCCACTTATAATCACACTCACGCGTTTATATGGAGTCCTATATCCACTCTTGCCCGTTTCGATGTATGGTGAACCGTCGTGGAATATCGGATGGCGCTATCAAGTCACGTTGCTCTAGGTTGATCTCCTAACCAGGGAGGACCCTATAATACAGACCCCCCATTACAAGACTACGTCGGACCCTGTTAAGGGTCTCAGTCAGATCTGGCACGCAACCCTCTACATGTTATAAACAAGCTGGTACTTCTAACATTGCCAAACCGGTGATAACCTGTGCTGGAGAAACGTACATTTTGCCACGAAGACTCATCGGCCCCGCTCTGACAGACGCCCCAGATAGAACATTATACATGAGCAAGAGACAATATGACCAAACCTCACTTTACGTGGATAGCACTGCATAAGACGAAATTGCTGTTTTGGCATTAAAAAGCAAATTGTTAAAGAAAAAAATTAGTTCTCGATTCAAAATCAGAAAAAAAAAACTAAATTAGGAAGGTAGGGGGTGTTTTCAAATTAACAGCTTAAGGTAGAGATAATACGCCCAATGTTAATAAAAATCCCATTCATGAAAATTTTGAAAAATATTTAAAATGTTCTTCTTTACATCCCCTATCAGTAGGTAAAATATCAGGTATACAAAAACGAGCTGGTTTTTTAGTTATTGATTTTTAAAGTTGACTAATTTAACATGGAAGTTCCATTTCTCCATGTTAAATTAGTGAACTTTAAAAATTAATAACTCGAAAACTAGTTAGAATTTGTTTACAGGACCTGATATTTTACCTACCTACTGATAAGGTATATAAAGAATAACATTCAAAATTATTTTCATAATTTTCATGAATGGTATCGTATTTTTATTAACATTGGGCGTGTTATCTCTATCTTAAATGAATAATAAGGGGGAAAAAATCAAATTTTCTATATGGAGAACATCTTTTTTCACTGGAGAACATCTGCTAAATGAAAGCTCTTAATAAATGAGGTAATTTTATGTATTTAAAAAGTTATTTCAATGTTTTACAAACTTAGCTCACTTGGATAATATTTATCTATAGTTTGTAGTAAAGTATAAAAAAGTCAAGCAATAAAATTTTAAAACATGTCTAGTAGTATAAAGTTAAAATTTGTTTCTAGGAAAGAAATTTATCTTTATTATCAAAAAGGAAAAGAACGTCTTTCGTGATGGACGGGAGAAGAATTTTAAACTTGAAATTTATTTTTAGAATGCTTCTTGATCCCCAACGTTGCATCCTAAACACAACATACAAGACTAGCTTTTTTATTTATATTTTCATGTAGCTTAGCTGTCCATATTGCTACAAAATATTATATAACAAAGGGGTGAAAACCTGTGAAAGTGACAGGTAAAAAAAAATAATAATAATAAAAATAATAATGAAAATGAAATGAAAATTTTAAAAAAATCAGTCATTTTTTTTTTAGCTCCTACTGCATGAATATAGAATTTTATTTTAATTTTTGAAGTTTTTTTTTTAAGTAAAAATAAAAATTGACAAATATAGCTCATTTTTGAAAATTTTTAGGGTGAGGACCAATACTGTAGCACCAAAGTGGCACCATGACACAAAAGTGGCATTGATCCATAATATACACAATATTAATTGACCCATGAGGCCTAGTCAAACAAATTATTATTAAATGTTCATTAGATGTCTCTTTAAACATAAAGAGAAAGAAGAAGGTGGCTGTAATTTAACATCGGCAGATAAGTTATTCCACTGAGTGGTGCAACGGTCATAGCTCAATTAATTCAATTTTTTAATAATATTCATAATTTCATATAAATTTGATAACATTAGTATATGCTTACCTTATATGTAATATAAAATATAATATATTATTAAGAAGCCTATAATTAACTAAAATTTTCATAATCTTAAATAATTATATGTTTGTAATCATGTCACTCATTAAAACATTAAATATAAAAATACAAAAAACGTGTTACTATTTCTGCATGTTTATTTCAATACGTGGAGAAGAAAGTGTCAATTTATTTTAATATCTGGAGATCTAAGGTTAAATTAGTTAAGGTCATTGTGAAAATATGTTCGTGTCGCGCGGGTGTGAAAACTTATAGTTTGGGTGGTCCCAAACAATATAACCATCATGATAAAGATCCTAACAGAGAGAGAAAGCGACAAATGCATTATAGAAAAATAAATTACGTTGTTCAATTTTGATTGTTCTTGATGACAATCTGGGATTGTTCTTTGATTCTTACTTTAAATACTACAAACATTGATAGTTCTCTAAGAAAGGGTTCGACAACCCTTCATTTTTTATAATTTTATTTGTTACATTAAAAAATATTAAATTTACAATTGTCAATTGGTCTGAAGCACTTGATCTAACTTGAACTTATAAATTTTAAATTTAATTAAAAATTATGTTATAAAATGTACAGCTCATTAATTTGCAATTGCAATTTAAATGCAGTTTAAATGTTTTATTATTAATAAAGTTTCTAGAATCTTCACAGTATGGAACTCGTTTAGAGAGCTTTATGTAGGAATCTATAGCTGTAGGTCAAGCTGCGCTAATTTGCATTTGGTTGCACGCTTCTGTACTCTGATGCATGCTGCAGGGAAAGTGAAATAAAATCGATAGTGTTGATTTCTTGAATAACTAGTTTGCTCTATTTACATGTAAAATATATAGACCATTGTATGTATGACTAACAGTAAGTTTGTTTGTAATGTATAACACTGAACCAGAAACGAAGCCAGCCAGGTGTGGCTTAATACTGGTCAGAATTATGTTAATGATATATTTCAATTGTGCAATACGTATGTTCGCATTCCAATATGTTCAAGCATGAATTATTTGCATTGAATTATTAAAGAATAATTAAGGAAATAACTGAATTGACAAAAGAGATACATGATGATAAAAAGTTGTTATCGTAATTTTATTGTGTGTTTGGCAATTAATGTCATTTTTTTTTTTTAATTTTATATTTACAAATATTTTTATTTTAATTATAATACATTACTTTTGTTTTATTTTCACGTTCTTACATTCGTTAAACTCCCTATTTGTTACATTTTTACAAAACCAACTCTCAAAAACTATTGCATGCACCGCTTGTCCAATGATTTGGTATATTTCAGTTCATAACTTTACATTTAACTATATTGCCATAATATTTACGCAGTTATGCTGATATTTTTAATAAGAATATGTACTATAAAATAAATTTTGTAGCATACAAACTTATCAAAATAATATTTTCTTTGAAATTGATACAATGTTTAACAATTATATTATAATTATAAAATATTAATTAGTTTAAAACATTTAAAAAAAAAAGTGAATAATTAATATACGAACTGAACTCAATAAAAAAAAACAAAAAACATGGGATGGAGTTTGCTTTAATTTAAGGTAACAACTGAAATTATTTTGAATAATTGTTGTTGATGCCAATAGTTTAAAAAATTTGTCAGTTGTTCAGCCACTTTAATATTTTCACCATTTTATTTTCTTATTTCTTTGGTATTTGAAATTTAAGAATGAATATCATTCATCGAAAGAATTAAGAAATCAATTTTGATTAATAAGCATTAAATACCTACAATATTGTATATGCAAACAGTTTGTTCTTATAATGTATTTTATTCCACAATCTATATTTCAGAATAATAATAATTTATAATATGTAATAAATTAATAATAATTTAACTTAAATATTACTTACATTTTGATAACACATTTGGTAAGAACAAATTTCCTATCAATCTAATATTTCAATTTCTATTTATATATTAAATTACACAACTTTCAACTCTACAGTATAATTATATTTTTATATCATTTTCATCCTGAGTATTTTTTTTTTTTTTTTTACATTTTCTCCACAGGATGTATCGGTATAAACAGGAGCTTAGGTATATACTTGAACCTATTTATTATGAAACATAGTAAGGCTTAATTTCCATTGAACATTAGACTCAGAGAAACTCGTTTCCGGGACTACAAAATAAAGGATATGGTATAAAAGTATAAGAAGGCCGCGCCCAAACATATAACGAGTCTTAGGTCATTTTTACTTAAAGGGAAAGGGGTTTTCAACAAGCTTATGGCCTCGACTCTCAGTTATATATAATTGGCTACTGTTCAAATTTAATTTACGTAATTTTATGTTTGTCTATATAATTTGTATATATTGTCATGTAATGTGAAATTATATGGATCATAGTAATAACATTGTTTAAATTTTAATGAATAAAATGTAATTTATTTGCATGATGCAATGATAACAATATTATATAGTTATGGCTATAATATCATATAGTGAATTAGTAACATGATGTCATATTATAAACAATCATCTTATAGTTGAAACTCTTTTTGACATTTATTTTATAAAATATGGCTTCATAATTGTAAGTCACGTGTGAAAACTGCAGTGTCTTTAATAATGTTTGCCTTTTTTAAAAAAAAAATAAACGTGTTTTATGATTTAAAATAAAAATAAAATGCATTCAGACGACACAAGATAAAAAAAATTAAACCATTAAATATATTGGTGTGATAATAATTTTATTTCATTATAAAATGTATTATTATTCTGACAATACAATACGAAATTATAAGCCTTTTATTATTAAGATATTTACATAATTTATTGTTTTTATTCGTTAAGTGTATATATAATAATAAAGAAATAAACGAAATGTATAATTATATATACGTTTTGGCATTAAAGTCTCTTATTTATTCTTTTATATTCTTATACCGTTTTTTGAAAGATTCCATAAAAAATACATCAAGTAGGGGAATATTTTGTTGTTAAAGCGTTAAAAAAGGGTTGTCAAATACTAATGAATCGATCGTTTCTATAATGCTACTATAATGGAATTAAATAATAAGTTTAGTAAAATATTAATATGTAAAATTTGACCTTTAAGGGAGTTAAAACGTCACGAAATAATGTAATATTTAATATAATAACGACGACATATTGATTTCTTAAACAAATTAGAGTCAAAGTTCAACATACTTTTGAACATTACTCAATCCATCGATAAAATTGTAATAAAAAAAAAGGTTCACTAAAATATTAATGAAATTCTTGAGCTAAGATCAATAACGTTTAAGAAGATTATGTCACTAAATAATTTGTTGTAAAAAGGTAACTTGAATATTTTATTAGAACCTTTATATGTCTTTAAAAACCTTACCTCACATATAAAAATGTAATCTAAATAAGTGCAAGTCTATTTAATAGTTGGTCTCGAAGGATTCAAAAATTTATAAATATTACAAAAAGTTGTTGAATGTTTTTTCTCAATTTTGTTAAGAATAGTTTCGTGTATAAGGAAGGATCCTAAAAAAAGAACATCCCCTAAATTCCATAGTGCATTAGAAGCCATTAAGAACTTCCCTTCTCTCATCCCTTTAAAAATTATTATTTAAAAGTTATGCACCCTCGCATGCTTATGGGAAATTTAACACAGTTCTACATACTACCATCTTGAGTTTCCCCGTTATGAGTTTTTCAAACTCTTGGGGTCTACTGAATTTTCTTATCTATTATGTATTGTACTATTTTGTAAATAAACACATTTAAAAAAAAATAACAAAATTAAATGGATGTTAAAAACATTAGACTCCTACTGTGCACAATTAACAATTATTATTAAATTATATATCTGTAATTATCTAAAAATTCATTAAATTTATAGAGCATTACTTTGTGATATAATCATCAGATGCTCTAAAAATTATTTATTAAAGCAAAAATATTTTCAGAACATTATTTTATCGGTATATGTTTGAAAACTACAACCACAATATAGATTAAAGCTGTCTTGACATAAGACCATGAATATACATACAGTTAAAACACGTCACGACCCTCTAAAAATCCATACAATAAAAAAACCCTGAACTAAAAATCACGAACGATCGTAACTTTAAAAAAATACTTCAGCTTTTATAATGTAATATTTATAAACTAAAAAAATGACGTAATTTTAAGTATGATTAAATCACCCACGTGAGTTTCTACAATGTGAAACTAATGTTTATGAATCACGTATAACAAAAAGGGTGCAGAAAGACTTTGAGAATATATGACTTTCTTTGTATACTTTTCTATTGCCAAAAAGAAAATAATATATTAATATTTATTACTAACGAATCGATTGGTTTTGAATTCATAATCAATGTTCTATGATATGCGTGCTAACTGCTAATAGAATTTAAGCTGAAGTATTTACATATTACATACCATGATTAGTTTAACGCGTGTATAACGTATACTCCCCCCTATAAAAAATTCTAACGTCTAACGTCAACGTAATGTTAACAATATATTGTTGCAACAATGTATTGATACTTATGCTGCCATCTCTTGAAGAAAAGACGTTTTCCAGGATTACAATCTGCAATGTGCACTGAAAACAGTGAAAACATCAGAAATTTATTGATTCTGCATAAATGTAACAATTTAAAACTTAATTGCGAGTACACTTGCGTGCATAATAATCTTGCAATTAATTTGATTTCTTGATTTATATGAACAATTGATGTAAGAAATTGAAATTATTATAAATATACCTCAGTGTTGGTTGTAAAATGTAATATAATGGAAAGTTCTTTTTCATTGTCTTTTTTTTAATTATATAGTAAAAAATATTACAAAAATATGACGTTAATTCATATTATATATATAATAAAAAAAAAACTTTTTCCAAGTAATTTTGATGATAAAGATAGCTTTGAAAATATTTACGTAACACAAGAAAATGCTTTGTAAGTAAAAACTGACAGTCTCACGTTTTTTTCTTTAGACACCTCTTGCAGTACTGCAGTCTGACAACAGACTTTGTACTCAAGGACGTTCGAGCATTGAGGTGTACAAAGAGTCTACTTTTTATGTAGAGTAATTAGTGAAACCTTGGATAATTATTTATGATACACTTTTATTGTATAGGTTTCATGCAAGAAGACCTATGTATTCTTCATGCATATTAGTTAATAGTTACACACCTTTGGGATTTGCATGGGATTGTGCTAAAAATGAATGAGTTTTTGCAAGCAATTTCACTTTACACATAAAAAACAACATATTTTTATCATATTAATCATTCAGCTACTGTTGTACATTATAAATACTCTCTCATGTAAAATATATTATTGATAAAAATGGCATTAATCACAAATTTTTAATTTTTGGTGCTAGAATATTAGAATGAAAATGGGCGCGGTTCACGAAGCAGTTAGTCAGATTACTGTAATTAGAGCTGCGATAATCTAATCAGTCTAAACTACAGTTTAACCGTTGTAACACCCCTATCGGATTGGCTATAAATTGCTTCGTGAATCGCGCCCTATATATTTATTATAATATAAATGAAAATATGCAAAGGTAATATTAAGATATAATTTTTTTTTTATAAATTTGTAGTCACCCATTTAAGGGAATTTACCCTTCTTACATCCGATAGGGGTGTTACAACGGTTAAACTGTAGTTTAGACTGATTAGATTATCGCAGCTCTAATTACAGTTCCCTCGTGTAAGGTCTAGACATGTAAAGAGAAGGGTGGGCTACGTGAGCTTCATGCCTTGGACACGTGCTGAGCCAAGTCTTAGGTTACTTGTGAACTATCAAGTAGTATTCCGTGCAGTCTTGTAACCTCGCGTGAACCTGAGTCACTGAGTAAGCAAGACAATCCTGCTTGATGGTTATCCATGCTTGAACATTCTCGAGATGTAGTTATAGTATATACTAACTGCAAGTAATAAAGAGAGAAGAGAGAAATTATTTGAATTATTCTTTTTTAATCAATTTGTTATTGAATACTAAGATTTATGTTTTCATTTTCTTATTTTTGAAAAGTTTTCGATCAGACAGCAGGAAGGATTGTGTGGCATATTTTCTTATTAGATTATTACCAATATAACTATTATAACAATATAATTGAAAAAAAATTAATTAAAAATTCCTTAAATGTTATACTAATTCAGATAGAATTATATCTAGGGATACTGCAAAATTTACAAATATATTATGAACTATTATTGTGTTAATTTAGCTGATTTACAAGATATTTGATTGATTAAAAAAAATGTTGACAATGAGGAACTACATGAATGTATATAACATAATATAACGTAGTATGACCATACTGAAATAAAATACAGTAGGATACCATTGAAAGTAGAAAGACTAGAAAGGAAGATTTTTGTCAGCAACGGTTTTTATGTAACCACGTGGTGTTCGTGTAATTGATTCAAATCAATGGTGTAAAACTGTTTCAATGACCCGAATGACATGCACCAACATGATGGGAAAAATCGGGTTCAATGGCAGCGGAAACTGGCCATCCTGTCTGCCCTTTCATTTATTATTATATTTTTATAAATAAAAATAATAAACTTTCATCAACGGCATGCATGCTATGTTACACGTAGTTAGTTAGAAAATGGTTATACATTCCATATTACATTCAAGTATGGCATATACTTCAATTAAAATTGAAATATTGCATGCGCTTCTAAATTTAAATTTTGTTCTAATTTATTATAATAAATTGCACAAATTATTATAAATATTATAATTATTCTATTATATCGGTGAATTACAATGTTTTATTAGAATAATAATATAATGTTATAGTAATTTTTAAATTTAAATCCCCATTACTTTGAATCGTGTAACAGATATGTAATATTACATACAGTTGTAAGTCATGTACTTGAATTACAATAATTAGATCCGTTCATAAATGTACACTCGTTACCTTGAAAAATTTCCCTTTGCAGCCTTGTTAGTCATCATGTCTCGTAAGAATAACATAGTGTACGGTGATTAACAAGGCTGCAATTGGGAAATTTTCCAAGGCGACGAATGTACAATCAAATTCAAAATCAATAGGTCTGTTCGTAAATACACAATTAGAAAGAATCGATTATTTATGATGAACCTTCTGTACATGGAACATAAGGTTCATTACAAATAATCGATTCTTTCTGATTGTGTATTTAAGAAACAGACCTATATATAATATTAAAATAAACCTTTTGAATGTTGTACAGATGGTTCATTGTGACCATTTAATGCAGAAATTAGACAAACGTGATGTATCCATAAAAGAATTCTTGTTTGTCTAAATAAATTGAAGTTAAATTGTGATCATTCTTGTTAAATCTGTGACACGAAATACACGATTTTAAAGCATTAAATATTACAGTCTGCGGTTAAACCTACATTTAAAAACAACAATGGAATAAATAACAAAAAAAAAGTTTAATGATTAACAATTAATCATTCAATAAGCAATACAAACTTATCATTAACTTAAATGACACGTGCCATTAAGCATTTTAAATTAACCACAACGTTTGTTTGTTGTGGCAACCGTTCAAGTATTTTTCTTTATTCATATAAGTCCTCTAGAGGTCATCATCTCTACGTCTATTATCTGGAAAATTATCCTTGAATATTACTGATTTAAGGTTCATAATCGTGTGCTACTCCAAGGATAAATATAAAACCTTTTTTATAGGTACAGTATAATTATATAGTGGTTATAGAGTGCATTCGTTATATAACAAAGGATCGAAAGGACCGAATTAAAATTAAAGTCATGACTTTAGTGATACAGATTTAATATTAAGAATGGTTGAAAATTAAGATCAGTTTTGCACGCGATAATCACAACAATTGTGTCAGTGTAAATAATATAAGTTTTTTTTAGCACAGATGTAATTTAAGTATTTGATACTTCAAGACTTTCAAATCGGATAACATTACTGACAGTGGCGTGCGGTGACATTTTAGACTAGTCAAGCAAATGAAGTAATGACACAGCGGAGGGGGCCCCGAGGGGCTAATACCCCGCCGGAGGCGCGATTTTTTTGAAAAAGGGGGCGTGGCACTCGAATTTTCATTACAGGAGATATACATAAATTATAATCATACAAACGCTCTCAATAAAATTGTTTCCTTAATTAGCTAATTGCCGTAAATTTTTAATTTTTTTTATTCACTTTCGATCATGATCATTGATCATGGTGCATACAGCTATGCATCAATTATCTTTTTTTAGCTGTATAATATGCATTTAAATACCTTAACGGTGTACCTTTTCATTCGGGAATATATATAGGGCGGCCTGCACAAACGATTTACGTTTTTTCAGTTGTGTTTCTAGCGCCAAATTTTTTTTTGTAAAAGATTAGGAATAATATTTTCTTCTTGAAGTAATTCTGCCATTTTTATAACAAAAAAAATAAAAACGTAATCATCACGCTAAAGCAATTAAATTATAAGAATTAAATTGTACAAAACACTGAGATGAAGAATTTTTTTATGCATGGCAAATTAGTGCGTTTTTATAGTCCATTAATTAAATAAAATATTGGAGAAAAGCACGAAAAAACACTTATAAAGAGCCACAAAAATCACGCACTGTATTGCTTATTATTAGTTTCCCGGAAACTAAAAACTAAACTTTGATGAGTCACTCGCGCGTGGACCCTTAAATTTTGTCCCTGATTTTTATCATTTATGCGCCATCTATTGATACACTATTTAACCAGTTGGGCGTTCCGATTCCCCAGATTCGAGCCGCCATTGTACAAGCAGTGCTTGTACATTCCACAAGCTTCAGCATTTACCACCCCCTCCCCATACATTTCCTTATGAAGCTTTACGTTGGGTGGGTTTATTTACAAGCAACCAAAGTGATTGCTTATACCAGTAGAGGCGCTGCTATTGCAAGACGAAAACAAATAAATCTCCGATTTAAATGCGGCAAAATGCTGGCAAATTTAAAATTGTTAAGAGGGAAAAAAATGCGTCACGAAATTTATTTTCTTCTTCTTTCTCGGTAAATTTTAGGGCAAGCATTGCTTGCATTGCTTTTATGGACCGCACGCCCCTGATTACTGACATATCTGTTACTTTATTCAAATATATAGAACGAAGATTGTATGGTTTAAATTATTGCAAGAAATATGTTGACTTCATTTCGCGTTTTCGCTTGACATTCCTCGCTAACCCTCAAGTAAAGCATTATCATACGGGATATACATATATATATATATATATATATATGATTTATAAATTTAACAAATTTCATTGCAAACATTATAAAATAAATGAAATTAATTAAAATTAAATTATATATTACAGATCAAGGAATCTATGTTAAATTTGTAATATTTTGTATCAATTTTATTCAAAATATATTATCTCTTTATTTAAATTTGTGATGATAAAATGGGATCTTTAGTACTTTCTTTTTTATACGTACTAAATTTTAACAAAAATCGATCACATTTTAATATTTACTGATAAACATTTCTAACCATTTTTTACAGACAAATCATTGTTTTGTGCTCCTAAAAGTAATTATTTCGTAGAGTCGGTTCCAATATGGTATACATTAGGCACTTATCAGTATATATTATATTATATTATATTATATTATATTATATTATATTATATTATATTATATTATATTATATTATATTATATTATATTATATTATATTATATTATATTATATTATATTATATTATATTATATTATATTATATTATATTATATTATATACTAGTATACAATACTAATTCACAATAATAATAAAAAAAATAATAATAATGATAATTGTTTATTGGGCTAAAAATACATAATTTGGAGGGAAAAATAAAAATAAATAAATACCCATAACCCAATTGGTGAATGTAAAAGACGAAAGTCCATACACAAAATGCGTACATTCACCCACAATAAATAATAAACAAAATAAATAAAAAATATTGTTTTTAGTGTTTTTACAAAATATGTATGACAAAAAAGAAAACGTTAAAAAATAATGTTGGTGCATAGAAAATTAATTTAATACAATTAATTTTGTAAATAAATGGTTGTGAAATTTGGAAAACACATAAGTAGATTAGTTGTGATTAGTTTTGATAATGCTTTACAGACAACCTTAAATTTTAAATTAACACAGGGACACAAAATTACTAAAAGTATAATATCTTAAACCTCGACGATTACATTGATCACGGCTGAGCTGAATTTGCGTCATCATCATCCTAATATACACAAGGTGGGAGTTATAAAAGACATTGATTAGACGCGGTTGTAGTTCTCCAAGGTCTCTCGACCTCTCAGGTACGACCACAACGTCATCCTGTGGTCTGCTGAAGGGTGGGGTAACCTGACAAACCAGTCGCAACCTGATACCCTGGCCACCACTCGATATGGCGGCATGATTCGATACAGTTAATTCAATATAATATTCTCTTCAAACATGTTTCTAAACTTCATATTTTATTAAATGTGGGTTCTCTAAATGAGGTTCTCTCTGTAAAGCGCACTATATTACACGATACATTTTTAGATAAAAAATTTTCCTTGCAAGAAAATTTCTTCTCCATACAAACAAATGGAGATTAATTTTTATTGCAAAGAAAAATTGTATACAATAATTAGAAAAATTGTATCGTGTAAGTATAATTTAAGTTTAAAATTTTGAGCATGAACACTAAGACTTGAACTTCCCGTTACGCACAATGAGACTGATAAATTAGGTTGACTATAGCTAGTATGTGTTGAAAGTCTAAACGTGTATTTAATATATATAGAAAGTGAACCTTATAAACATATTAAAATCACGCACAATATAATACACACACAAAATATAAATCATGTGTACTTTCATTTTTGAAATTAAAACTATATTTTCTAATATATTTTTCTGATAAGACTTGACGTACATTTCACTTTTTCTGCTATAATGTCTGCTAGGATATAATATATAGTGTAAACAAATAAAAATAATATTACGGTAGTTTTACGTTCCATTTTAAAAAAAGATTACAGTTATATTTATTTTACACTAATGTGCATATGACCTTATTATTGAATATTGGCAAGAATTGATGGAATATAAAATTGAGAACACTTTGATAAGGAGTTCTAATTATAAATATAAAATTGAATGACAATTCACATCATAAAAACTTAAAAAATATTTTTTGTATCTATTTAATTCATTATATTATATTTGTTTTGCAGTACTACATAAAATTATATTTAATATCATATTTCTCAGTATTAAATAATGATAGAATTATATACATACACATGCACTATCACTACATTATTACACAATTTTAATATGATTTCTGTTATTTACCAAAAAAAATGTTAATGCATATATCGCATTATACCGGGGCGAGAATGTCTGTCAAAGCTAGTAAAATTGCAGTACCAATAAATCAATATGAAATAAAGTATATACGGCATAAAAAACAATTAAAATATAAGTATAATAAATAGAGCATAGCAAAGTTAATTCTGTATTATATAATCTAATTTGAGTCGTTAATGCTAATTTATTGAAAATCGATTAATATTCTACTTTTTTGTTTATAAATGTGTGTCATTGAAGACAAATAATAATATTGATATAAAATTTCATACGCAGTACATGTACACGTTGATTAGTTACTGATACTGTTATCTGTACGAAGATATAATTTCATTACCAGTTATAACGGTGTATGACGTTGTTTCCAAGAATGATCCACTCAATTAGAGTTTACTTTGTTATATCTTTATTACTGAGAATTATGACTTGTAGTACGTTACTTGAAATGTAATTGTTGTGTAAATATATTAGAATTATTATTTTAATGCCTCATACATATTATGCTTATATGGTTTGTTTACTAAATTAATTATAATTGAAATATATATTTGATCATCTGTAGCTATAAATAATGCCAAACAATCCAAGTGCACTAAAAAAAAAAAAAAACAAGAATCATGACAAAAATTGAAATACCATTTAACCTGCTACGTCTACTATTTAGTTTGCATGAAATAAGTACTATTTCAATCTATTATTTTGATTTGAAAGGAAATAATTATCCAATAAGAAGTCATATAAAAAAATAGTTTAAATTCCAACATTATTATATGATTGTTATTAAATTAGGTTATTCAAATAATTTATTATTTCAAAGTTAAAATATTTCTTTACATGCAATGTGCATTATTGTATAATAAATGCAGCTGCCTGTTTGAAATATTTCACTGTGGCCACGGCTGAACACAATTAAGGTACCACTTACCTGATGAGTTGGAAATGGGTTAGGCCTCCAATATTTTTAAGGGAAGGGTGTGGTAGCCACCGGGAGCCACAGAAAATGAGCACGCCTTAGTTCCGGAAGTTTTACTGAGACAAAGTGGCTTCTCAATGCATTTGCTTTCAGACATCAATTCATTCAATCATTATTCAGATATTTTTAATCATGTAGTAGGTATTGTAGTATTAGTGGAAGTAGTGTAACGCTTCAATGGCAAAAGCTCTTGAAAAATTTGAAATATTTGCGTAATGCTCATTGTTGTAGTTTTAATTAAGTTCTTTATAAATATTAATTTCAGTTTAAATTTTACAATATTATTAAATCGTTAATCAATATTTTGTTAAGTAAATGTTAAAATCATAAATATTTTCAATAAATAATTTAAAAAAAATGCTGTAAAATATTACAATTAATAATTCAAAATTATAAATTAATTTATTTTAGAATATTATAAAAGTTAAAATAGTATTATTTATATAAATATTATCAAGAAACTTGAATCGCATATTTTCAATCCAATAGAATAAAATAAAATATTTGTTAACTTAATATTCAGCATAATATTTTCCCGTTATAATTGTGGTAAAAAAAAATCAGTTGAATGTATAATTCAGTCATTTTATTTTGTTTTGACATTTACAAAACATTATGCATCGTCACAAAATCCAAATCATCAAATCCGTACCAAGTGTTATCTTAATAGTCTTAATATGATAAGTCTTGCATACCAAACGTGATAGCGAATTAGCACCTTCTTGTCTTTAGAATTAACAAAATATTATATATCATGCCTTTATAATGATACAGTTGCCATAGTTTATTAAAAAAAAAGACCAAAATGCAAAGGATTAGTTCCCATTTGTTTAGGAATTACTTGTAAATATAGGATTTTATATTAATTATTTATGTCAAATTTTCTCCATTATGTTACTCTCCCAATAGGGAAGCAAATCAATATAATTATTTTAAATATTTATGTCACACAATGTTATATAAGAATTATATGATCAATACTATATTAATTTTTTAACTTTTCAATCGTTCTCTATAATATATTATACTTATATATCCTAGCAAGAATCATACACAGTTATCTGCTTTAAAAGAAGTGTACATTGCGGTCTTAGTTTAAAATTCGAAAATAATACTTGAAATTTACAAATTTACATACAAAAAAAGTGAAACTTTAGAAATAAATATATTTAATTAAATAAAAAAATAAAATACATAACAAATTATAAAAACAAAAATTTAATATTAAATTTAAAAAATAAATATTAATTTACAAATTTTTAATTACATAAATTATAATTGCTCAAAACTAATGTTTTAATGTACTCTAAAAAGTTAACTTGTTATATACGAGTAAAGAGATTTTTTTTCATTGCTTTCATTAAAATAAACTTTATCATTCAATAAATGGTATAGTCAATAAAAAATGTCAAATATACTTAAATGTAATGACAAGCTTCAACTTAAAAATGCCGCAGCGCCGCATTCTGACATCGCTCCATAAGGTTTGTTAGGAGAAAAATCTTATTTATTTTTTTATTCAAATTCTATGCTGCATAAAATCTCGAATATTTTTTATGTTGTGTAAAGTGATCTTTCCCGTGGCTCATATGAATTATTAATCTTGCCCTTCATAAGAACCACTGAAAAAAAAATTAAAAACCAGGTACCGCTGGGTTAAAGGATAGGAAGCTTGATAGAACATGTCGTCGCGCGCAGTTCGCGCGCTAGACTTTCATTGGCTGAGAGAATTGTGTCGTCAATATTAAAGCTTCTCATTAGCATGTACGATTTCTATCTTAGCGAATTATTATACATTTTTACTTGTACTGTATAATAACTTTAGCTCTCATCTGAACCACATCAGCTGAAGAAGATAACGTTATCACAACATAAGGTTGACACAGACGTAATGAAAAAGGCGGAGATAATAGAGTCGTCATGCAGTTGACACAACTGTGCATGTCTGTACCGGTATATAACAAAACGGTACCTTACACAATCCTTGCAAAAAGTAAATATTTATAACTGTTGTAATTAGACTAAATAATTTGTACTTGTTTTTATCATCAAACAATTGTGAAGCAACGTTTATAATATTATAATGTGTATTATATTCTCTGAAAGACAATTCATTGTCATGGGAAATGAGGAAGACACAGATCCATACAAATTAAATGTAAATTATTTTTTTGTATGAACCATGGAAGTTTTTACATTAATAGGACTTGAACTTTAAAAAGAGGCTTTAAATTTTTATTCAAATGAAGCCGTCTCCAAGAACTGGATCATAGAGGAGCCTCAAAATATCATTCAAAATATTTGTCAATTTTATGGCAACACTAAAATATTTAAATATTCTCACGCGTCAAGATTATGTCTAAACCTTAAAGGTGGATTCACATAGCGATTTTTATCATGCGACGTGACGCGAATAATGCGCACTTGATGTAATATCTATTGACGGCCATATTTGGCGATTAAAAGAAAAAGAGTATCGCAATTAACGCGATTATAGGCGAATTCGCCGCCGCATAGGATTTCACAGCTTTTACGTCAAAATCGCGTCGCATCACCGTTGTCGCCATCTGAATCCGCCTTAATAAGCTGAATTTTTATACAGCTGAATTTCATCATACCCAAATTTTAACATGAGTCTTATTACAATTATAACTATGATTTAAAATAAGGAAGCACTTCCCTAATTCCAATTTCTTTAAAATAAAAAAAAAGGAAGTTTTATATATCTCTAATATAAGAATGTGCATAGAAAACTTTTGTAATTGTAACTGTACTTATACAGGAGCAAATGTAAAGTGAAATTATTTCTTCCATAGAAATGATATAACAATTAACTTTTTCTTTCTATCTTAACTTTATTATTACAGTAGTTTTCTGAAAATACGAGGAATTTTAAAGTTAACTTTGTCTTTCTTCACTGAATGTCATAGAAATGCTTTGTCTTAAAAAGAATGTAATTTAACAACAACACAAGATTAACTTAACATGGAACACAAAATTACAAGCTCACTGTTTTCTGTTTGTATTTTTCTTCATGCTTAGGGATTTGGAAAAAAGTCAACCATGAAGTGTTTTTTTATGCCAGTCAGTGTCTGGCAGTTCATTGTCACCTCTGTATCATGCATTTCACGTCAACGCACCGAGATACGACAAATAGCTTGCATTCTATATAAGAACTCTGGCAGAGATCTTATAATTCTCTGATTATGATGGATTATTCGACCTAACTCCCAGTACATTTGATCAGGAGATATCAATTAATGTAATTTCACGATTGTCTTGAATGGACAACATACATGAAAAAATGTATTGCAGAAATGAATAGAGGGTACCAAATTATGCTACTCTGAATTTTTTCCGATTTTTTTGAGACCCAGAACTATTTTAAATAATTATTGAAAGTGCTGCCACGCCCCCTCGAGGCGTCAATAGGCGTCCAGTCTCTATCCTTTTTATTAAGAATTCAGGGGTGCCAACTGAAATCACAGGACTTTCAATAATTAATTAAAAATAGTTCCGGGTCTCAAAAAGATCTGAAAAAAAAAATCAGTATCATAATTTGGCGCTCTATTCCAACTCTATTCATTTCTGCAATAATTTTATTTTTATACATGTTGTTCATTAGGGAGTTGGGAGAAAACAGTGGAAATATTAGAGACGTAGCTTTTGAAATTGGCACCGGTTTTTAGATTTAAATATAATATTTAAATCAAATTAAAACTTGAATATTCGCATCAGTTGAAGTATACATATTTTATTGCAATAACATAGTATTATAAAATTAATTACAAATTATTATAAATAATTTAATCATTATAAATATAATAAATTCTAAAAAATATATAAAAAATTAAAAAAATATTATATTAAAATTCTACAACTTTTTATTTAGAAACAAATGAACAATATTTTGTATATCCGTGCACTTTAAAACTGCACCAGTGTTGTTGACCTTGCGAAAGCATGCAGATCGAGATTGCATCAAAACAGAGACTGTGAAATATCACGCTACTTGGTGGACTATTTAGAATTCACGCACGCTTATTGTTAAGTCCATGTGGCACTGTACTTTTGTGTGCCGCAGTATGACTCAATTATATGAAATAATATAGAAGTAGAAACACATTATGAAAAATCGTAAAATAATAAAATTGTTATAATTATGATTTATTTATAAATGTTTTATTGCTTTTTTTCATTATATTGTTTGTCCAAGTTGTAAGAATTATTGAATTATTATGTTAAAAATTTTTGAATAGAGTTAAAAAATAAAATTTAGGAACATAAAATGACAATAATTTTCTTTTATAAATTTCTTAAACTTCCTAAATTACTGATTTTAACAGCAAAGCTAAATGATTTACAATTTCAACTATAGTAAACGAAAAACAATTACACTAAATGCTATTACTATAAAATAAAGATATAGTGTGAAAATGCAATGTTGGAGTATCGTGAATATATATTATTTGCAATACAACGGAAAATAACGCTTCAATTGTGAATGCCAAGATATAAAATTATTTATCGATGATGCAATCACTATATACTAATAATGAGCCTCACAAAATTTAATCATCACTTTTTATAGATATTACGTAGGTGAAAATGTGTATATTTTTACATTAAGAAAATACCATCTCGAATTAAATTTCCTTGTTGTCGCGTGACTCAGTGTTGTTTGACCTCCGTTGCCATGGTGATCAATTGGCCTCCCCCAAGAGTCGATATTTTAGTAAAACTATGCACTATTCCTGTCCACAGCCAACCTTGCAACTGCAACACGCAAGCTTAAATAACTTATTAATGCATAAGGATGGGTTTTATATAATTTAGTATGTGAAAATGGAATTAAACTGAGATATGATATGTTATGACGTCTGAATTTAATGAGGTGTAGTAAATTATTAATGTTAAGTTGACATTCCGGCAGTGACGTAATTCATTGTTACGTAATTTTGATAAAAGTATTTGCTGTAATAAAAAATATCAATAACACTATGATGGTCAAGTTACATGTTTTTCAAGTTATTGCTAAAACATATACTTATATTATTATACTCTATAATATTTAGTAAATTGTAATGGTATATGCTTTCACGGTTCGATGTATGTATGTAAAACACGTAAGCTAACACGTCCGTGAAACGTCTTCGAGAAGAGGAGAAGAACAACACCCGCAACGGTTTTCCCGAAAGAGTAAACACTAGCCAGGGTATACCCTGAACACTAGCAATGTTTTACTTTTAGTAAATTATTAATTAGATTTATCTACATTCATTTATACAGCGTAAATTTTGCATTGAATATTAATTTAATCTGAGATCCATTATTTTCAGCATAATTTAATCTGAGATCCATTATTTTCAGCAGAATTCATTTATTAAAGGTATACAGGCCTCAAATTACAAATTAGACAGACATTAAGTGTTGCTCAAGTTTATAATCAACATTCGTATTATTTTTACCTGCGCGCGGTGCGTCTGTGCGAAGTCGCGCTGTAAAGAAAGTCCTTGCTGACGTCACAACTCACAGCTAGCACCGATTAGCATTGAGTTGTGACGTCATCAAGGACTTCATGACGTCATCAAGGACTAAATTTCTTACTTTGAACTGCGACTTCGCACGGATGCATCACGCGTGGAAAAAAATGATGCGAATGTTGAATATACTCTAAACCCATTTGGTGACTGTCTAATCTGTATTTTGAGGCCTGTATGCCTTTAACTGTCTTGCAAGAGAATTCTGACCTACGTACTATTTTTTACTTTAACTAGAGTTGTACCAGATGCGATTATATTTATAAATTTTTTAAAAAATATTATACAAATTTATATATTATACTGATATTTATAAAAATTAAAATTATTCATTTAAAATAAACAATAATATCATTTTATATTTTTTTTATAAAATTATAAATTAACAAAGTTCAAAATTATAAGAACAAATTAAGAAAAGTTTTGTTAAATTTGCTAACTATTATATTTGAACTAAGAACTACAAAATTCTAGAATGTTCATTGCATTCTTACTGTATTAATAATTAAAATAGTTTGAATTAATAAATATTAATTAAATATATCTTTGTGTTATTTTAACGTAAATTACAACCTTGCCACTCGGTATACATATTCAGTATACTACTTGGAATCACGGACCAAATACCCCCGGACGAAATACCCCCGGACCAAATATCCCCGCCCGTACCGGACGAAATACCCCCGGACGAAATACTCCCGGACGAAATATCCCCGGACGAAATACTCCCGGACGAAATACCCCCGGACGAAATACCCCCTTGTAAGTGTAGAGGGGCGGGCGACCAACACGGGAGGGGAAGTTGACTTTATTTATAAAGTCTGTTTTTCTGTCGTTTGTCTGACGTCACGCGCGTCGTATTAAAGAAGGAAGTTAGTAACGCCATTTTTCACAACAAATATATATCATATAATATTCAAAGTATATTTATAGTTAATGCCGTATCAAGATCTCAAATTGCGTCTTTAATTTTATACCAAAACATACTCAAAATTGTGCCGCAAAAACGATTTTTGTATATGCTATGCTTACTTTGATTGTGCGGCAATTATAAATTGTCTCAGCGTTTTGCAGCAAGATTTTGAAGGTTTTTAAACGATTTTAGGTTTTTAAACCTAGGTGTGCCCCTAGCGATTTGAGCAAAGCCCGAAATTAACAAATATTTCGGGATTTGCTCATTTAAATTTGAACATTTCTAGAAGTGCTCAAATCGAAAAAAGCGAACCCCGACGAGAAGTTTTATTTCGGAGTTTGCTCATTTAAATTTGCTCATTTCTGAAAGTGCCCAACTCAAAAAAAGCAACACCGACAAGAATTTTTATTTCGGGCTTTGCTCACTGTTTTGATCATTTCTAGAAGTGCTCAAAGCAAAATGAAAAATAATAATTGGAAATTGTGCCGTATTATAGCAATAAATAATAAAATATTGTAAATTTAATAATATTTTAACTATATTACTTTTTAATTTATTGATAAAAATGCAAATTTAATATTAATAGCGTGTATATAGTATTTTTTTTATTAAAACATTTCTTTCTGTATTATTCAAGTCATATTGAAAAAATACGATTTTTTCACACTGAGAGACACTTTTAATTTTTTTATTATCATTTTTTTATAATTAAAGGGTATGATTACAATTTATATAATCTAGCAATAAATTCCAGGTTGCAGATGAACAATTTCTAAGTTCAGACGACGTACCACACATGACAAAGAAAAGAGTGTCTCAGATCAGCAGCAGCATTAGCAAATTCAAAGCAAGGTTTTGTGTTTTGCAACTGCAAGAAAGGTTGTCAAAATCTAAAACATGTTGTGCAAAGAAAAAATTTAGATGAAATTTAAAATACCATGAAAGTAATCCCTGCAAAAATAAGTCAAGTTCAGGTAATAATCAGTTATAATATTTATTTATTTATTTATTTATTTATTTATTTATTTATTTATTTATTTATTTATTTATTTATTTATTTATTTATTTATTTATTTTAAGTTAGTACTTTTGATACTATCTTGAGGAGCTCTTTGCTTCTTTGCAAGTTCTGTAAATAAAGTTAAAATGATTTTGTAATATATCAGCTGAAAAAAATTTATTTAAATTAACTAACATACAATATTAATATAAAAAGTGTGACAAAATCGTATTTTTCAGTATCAATTGAATAAAACAGAAAGAAATATTTTAATAAAAAAATAATATACAAGCTAATGCTAAATTTGTATTTTTGGTACTTAATTAAAAAAGTGATGTAATTATAATATTATTAAATTCACAATATTTTATTGTTTTAATTATTTATTACAAATTATTACTATAATACGGCACAATTTATACAATTATTATTATTCACTTGCGTTGAGAACTTCTAGAAATGATCAAAACAGTGAGCAAAGCCCGAAATAAAACTTCTCGTCATACAGGGTTTGTATTTTTCGAGTTGAGCACTTCTAGCAATGAGCAAATTTAAATGAGCAAACCCCGAAATGAAACTTCTCGTCGGGGTTTGCTTTTTCCGATTTGAGCACTTCTAGAAATGGTCAAATTTAAATGAGTAGATTTAAGCCCGAAATAAAACTTCTCGTCGGGGTTTGCTTTTTTCGATTTGAGCACTTCTAGAAATGTTCAAATTTATATGAGCAAAGCAAAGCCCAAAATATTTGTTAATTTCGGGCTATGCTCAAATCGCTAGGGGCACACTTAGATGTGCGCATTGAATTCGGGCTTTGGTGCCAACATATATAAATAGAAAAGGAAGGAATAAATAAGGAAATAAATAGAACAAGTAAATTAAGTTTCTTCAGGAGGGGTACACATGCTACGTTAAGTGTTCACGGCACCTATAATATAGTACCGGGGGACCATAAACAATAAAAAATATTGCAGTTTTAGACCTATACCAATCGAATCATAATTAAAAAATTACACTAAAAAATTTACTTAATTTTTTTTTTTTAATTTAAAAAGTTATATAGGGACGATTTTGAAAAATTTTAGTTTAAAAAAAATCTAAAAAAAATGCAATAAACACTAATAATTAACACGCATAAAATGTATCGTATCAAAATATATTACACATTAATTTTAATTCGATATGAATGATATGATAAATTAATGCATAATGCATTGGCCTAACGTTGCTAACTTTCTTCTTTAATACGACGCGCGTGACGTCAGACAAACGACTTCTTCTTCTTCTTACAATTGTTGGAAGGAGCCTAAACGGCTATAATTCCACGTACTGAGTAACTTGGATCAATTGTATAGTTGAACTGTTTTTTGCAGGGTCTTGTAAAGGATAATGGACGAACAATGGATAGGATGATTATGGAATGTGGGATGCAAGGTGATGATGGAAGTGGTACCTATATGCCCACCACGTGTTACCGTGGGTGAACCAAAACCACACAAGGAATTGGTTGGATTTTAGGACATTGGGTTGACGGTGTGGTGTGGGGTGCAATAATGTAGGTTGATGATGCAGGCGACAACATGCAAGGAATGGCAGGAATTTGAAAGATTCTCAACGTGTCGACTCCTGTGGGCCGACCGAAGAGCAGGGTCAAAGTAGGATTATGTGGATGCGGTGAGGCGAGATGATGATTATGAATCAAATTGACTGGGGATAGGAGTATAGAAATCAAGACGATTAATATATAGAATAGGATAGGGATAGTTACCAGGAGAGGACAGACAATTTGAGCGGAGAGTCACGTCGGCGTTGCTCACTCTGGCGCGCCATCTTGATTCTCTCTCAGACAAACGACAGAAAAACAGACTTTATAAATAAAGTCAACTTCCCCTCCCGCGTCGGTCACCTGCCCCTCTCCACTTACAAGGGGGTATTTCGTCCGGGGGTATTTCGTCCGGGAGTATTTCGTCCGGGGATATTTCGTCCGGGAGTATTTCGTCCGGGGGTATTTCGTCCGGTCCGGGCGGGGATATTTGGTCCGGGGGTATTTCGTCCGGGGGTATTAGGTCCGCTTACCACTACTTGATCGCGGCTAGCAGCCCGCATGTATTTAATACCTTCCCTCATATCACCTACCCCCCGCATATGGATCACCTGTGACGTATCTAAGTGTTAATTCTCGGGTCAAATTACTATATTATAATATTGAAAATTGAACCTTATATACAACCAGCATAATATTATATCACCTGTAATTATTACCTCATTATGTTACGTATATACTAGTGATACTACACCTGTGTTTATGTTTTAATATAACAAATTTATCTTATTTGTTTAAAAAAAAAGTAAAATAATAAAAAATATTATAACCTAATTAAAATATCAAAATCTGTATAGCTTTTTCTTTGCTACTGTAGTTAATTTCTACAAAAAATACAAATATCATTCCTTATTATAATAAAATTCCAGTCACTTTATTTTAATTCATTTTTCACTCGTGGGATTATTTTTAAAACTCCCTATTCCTTACATTTATTTGCTAAAAGAATTAAACAATTAATTTTATTCGTTTTGCATTATATTTTAAATTTCAGTATTACTGCATGTAAAACAAAAACAATGTAAAAAAAACACACAATATGGTAATTTCAAGGCTCGTTTTGTAGTTTAATGATTTAATTATTGTTAATATGCCACATTAATCATAACTGCAATACCGTAAAGTATACTGTACCATGAAACGAATTCACTTGAGGTGTTGCTTTATAGCTAGTAATAATTCATATTATACGAAATTCACTTCTTGGTATAAAAAGCGTGAATTCTCACTTTCAGCATAATAAAATTTGTAATAAAATTGATGGTCCATTCTTTGCGTAACACGTGAGAAAAGTGTTTATACCTAAGGCCTATATTACACGTTACAATTTTTCTGATAATTGTATACAATTTTTCCTTGCAAGAAAATTTCCTCTCCATACAAACAAATGGAGATTAAGTTTTCTTGTAAGGAAAAATTGTATACAATAATTAGAAAAATTGTATTGTGTAATATAGGCTTAAGGCAATAGTTTTTTTATACACATTTTATCAAAACATACAATATTATCTAACGTCAAAAGAATTAATTTTTAAGCTAGTTATATTTTGCTACGAATTTACATATTTCTATTTATAGATTTATATCCATTGTATAGCGAAAAGTAAGATAATATTTGACATGTTGTAAAAAAAATTATATTTATAGAGAAAGGTGTGATTCATGCAAAGTAATTTATTGAAACTTTCACTGTATGTATCGATCTTGATTCAATGTTGTTCTTTTATTAAAATTGATACAATTTTTTTAAGTTGTAATGCTTGCCGTATCAAATGAAATGAAAATTAAAAAGTAATTATATTTAATCGATTTGAAAGTGCACACAGTTAAGTACGAACAATGTATCAAAATCAATAAAAAAATGCTACTTAAGTAATTTTTTCTTATTATTAATTTAATAAATTGGGACATCATCTATTTATTGAAAGTGAACGCAGATCAACAAATTAAACATAATTTATTGTCATTTTAATCTTAATTATATATGATTAAAATATAAGACATTGAATAAAAAAAAAAATGAATCCAAAATTTGCATTCTTTAAATAAAGCTGCAGAATTATAAAGTCTATTCCTGATATTAAAAATATAATTACCATTTTTTAATATGACAGTCACTTTCTTCATAGACATAAAGTAATTAATCATTATCTTATTATAGATTTGAGTATAAGATTTCAACTTCCGTATTATACATCAAAATCACAATGAAAAAATTTTGACCTTGTGGAAAAAAATTTCATTTTATAGTGTGTGAAATTAAAATTACATCTCAAAATTAAATGTTAATTTATAATATCCTTGAGAACTGAGTGATTTTCTCATACCATTATATAAGGTGAATTTAATGTGTACCAAGGTTATCAGGGTACACCAATACCTGCCAAAGGTACTTTGATATCTTCTCATGAAGATTGAGTTTAAATTGAAGTCATGTTTTTTTATATAATCATTGACTTTGCTCCCAAGACGTCCTTGCATTTTAAGTTCATGCGCTACCGAACTCGTGCGCTGTAAATATTTTTTGTATTATATACATGTAAAATATCAGTGAAAATTAATGATTGTAAAGAATTAAGTATTTTTTTTAAAGTTACTGGACACAATGACAAAGCGTACTGAGAACCAAATAAAAAATATTTAATCAAAAATTTTATAGATGACTTCATTTTTAATGATTATCATTAACAAAATTATCAATTAAGAATATGTTTTAGTCAATGAAGTACTTTATTTGTGATATTATTTTACATTAATATCGTTGGCCTTGTGCGTGTTATGTATATTCCTATACAATAATGAAAAAATATCGTGCTCATAGACTTACTTTTAAGTCATTTAAGTGATTCTGCTTGTATATAACATATTAGATCTCTCTTGTTACGAAATTATCAAAATTTGTTCTACTATATAATTTTATCGTTTGCACCATCTAATGAAAATTAGTCCAGTTTTTTATGTAATCATTGACTTAATTACTTGATATCCTTGCTTATTTTAGTTTTCAGTTCTCACGCTCGCATCTCTAGTACTGCATGTTATAAATGTCGTTATAAAAATGTATTCCATGACTGATAAAGCATAAAATCATTATAAAATGAAGTTAAAATAAATAATTTATGTGATATCAAATAGGGAATTTACTTAAATATCTGCAAATTTACAATATAATAATACATAATATTCGAAACCATGCTATATATTTTATATACTGCAGTTACAAAACCAGACAATTCTAGATTCTAATAATTAAGAGCTATTTTTCGTATCTCTAAACGTTGTAAGTAGCCTTTAAGGCAAGGATGATTTTACATCTAGCTGACGGTCCCAGTTTTCGTCTCATTAGGTTTACGAACAATTCTATTCCACAGTGTACTAATGACCATGATGATCAGCGCTGTAGTCATCACACCAGAATGTCAGACGCGAGTGCCGCTTGTTCTTTTGACATTTCTAGCAGCCGAACTTTCATTGCGACGTCATTTCTTTATTTTTATTAAAACCTTTTCACTTTCAGCAGACCTTTAAGAAAAAAAAAAAGGTTGTACTAGTTTTGTTTATAATTTAAATTTGAATTAATATTGATGCATTATTAAACTTAATTACGATCATTCTCTTAATTAACACTAGAATAAATTATTTTATTTGTTCACTTAAAAAAACAAGTCTATAATAATTGTCCGCGAATTGAAAAATATTATTTAATTTTGCTTATGAATATGTTAGGTCAACAACAATGTAGTGACGAGATGGATTTCACCCCCCAAATATTTACTGTAATTAATTAAAATAATATTTTGTAAGTTAAAATATAAGTTATTACAAATAATATACTTCAAAATTATTAAATGTTTTTTTTTATCAATTTAATAATTATATTTAAATCAAAAATATTAATTTTAACATTAACAATTATTTTTTTATATATTTATACTTAACATCTGAAAAAAAATAAATATTACAATAATTTAGTATAAATAAATTAAAAAGTAGTGCAACAGAAGGATTTCGTTTCAAAAAAAGCAGGTATAATTTTCACAAGTAAAAAATGTTTTGTTTAATCGGCATTAATTTTGTCAGACATGTTTATGTTTACGCACTTTAAACTGAATGTTGTGTGTACCGTGTACCTAAGCCTAATATCCCAGTATAATATTATTTGTATTGTAACAGAACGAAATTATTGTTTTTATCTATGAATCTCAGTTCGCTATGTCGTAGAAATGAATAACAAATTTATTTAATTAAGTATTTAAAAAAAGAAAAATCCCTATTATTCAGCATTAATGTAAAATTTGCATTTTAAGAGCAAACGCAGTGAAAATAAAATAAAAGATGTTATTCATAATATATTATACTTATTATGGTCTCGGTCGTTTTTGTTTGGTAATAATACCTAGCTTACAATAATAAAGCATTTTATTATAACTTGCATTTAAAATATAAAATTAATTAATTTTTTTTTAATAACAAAAACTACTATTTCTATCCCTTTAAATTACCTGCACTTTTCATTAAAGAATATACGAGATGTACTAAAAAAAGGGGGTGATCTATTTCTTTAAACAGCCTTTTTTCTTGCTAGCTAAAGGAATGGTAGAAACTGAATGGCTGCTGTTACTTCGCGCTGTTACGTCAAGCCTCAGATCCACATTTGTGTCTCTTAGTATTAGGAGAACATAAAATGCACGTGCTTGCTAGCAGGTCGCTGCACTTTCGTCCGAGCGACGTAACTTTAACCTCTCCTCGCAACGTTAATAACATTGGAAAATGACCTTTATGAACCGTCAAGTTACGATGTATTAACTATAATTTAACCTTCCCACGATATGATTTTATTGCATTGATTTTAAATATTACGTTAATTTTTTCACATGGAGTTTGTTATGTAAACAAAGCTAATATTGTGTAGAAAATATACGAGCAAAAATTCATGGTTAAATATTTATAAAATATTTAATTAAAAATTTGATTAAAAAATGAAATTAATTTGTTAATAATTACTATTAATATTGTAAAATATATTGTGTTGATTTTATCAGTTTATGTGTATTCTATTTTAGATCAAAAAGCCAACGACGTAATATTTGTTACATCATTTTGATACGAAACCTTAGAAATATTTCAGCATTAATTGTACTAATACTGATTCCCAGCGGTGCATTATTTTATAAGTGTGATATTTATATGATGAAATTCTGCAACAGTCTACAATGTTGTCCAGTGTTGAAATACTTGAAATACATGCGTATAAAAGTTTTGATACATGTAAAATGGTGTAATGATATTATATTGTTGATACGATACTGCATGGCATGCATGTTCAATGAAATAATAAAAGAAAACAATAAAAAACGATCGAAGTTAAGTCATATTTAGTGTTTTTTTTTGTAATCGTCAAAATCAGTCCTTGACTCCTATGTTCAAATAAACAGTGCTATGAATACTTTTATTATATAAATGGTATTCTTCAAATTTAATATTGATGCACTGAAAATTTTAAAAAAACAGAGACCATTAATTCAAAATTCTTTTTTCAATTCATGTCTATAACACAAAATAGATATCTTTCGAAGCTAATAGGACTGGTCATGACGGCAACAAGGCTTTAATAGTTACATATTAATAATTATACAGACAGTAATTATGTTAATTTAAAATCATGGTTCATATAGCTCTTGATGCTAAAAACATTTTTAGTAACGTATTTTAAGACATGAATGAAATTTTCGATGCAGCTGAAAATGAATCGTAAAAAGAACAAATTTATATTATTATATATCAAGTATGGTCCAATACATTCAAATTGTATGATGAAAATACAGTACATAGTATATAATCATACAGCAAATGAGATTGAAATATAATTTGTTGTTAAGTCATTATTGAATACTTCATTGCCTCTTATAATTTAATACTTGTAAATATAATTAAATTATAATTACATTAACTTAATTAATAAGCTATTAATATCTTAAATTCAAATGCAAATAAATCTAGTACTTAAAATAAAGAAGCATATATTATGCCCTATTATAATACAATAAAAAGTATAAAAATTAAAATGGTCGCTCAGATTAAAGCCGGTACTACACGATCAAATTTTGCATACAATTTCTCCTTGTAAGAAAATGTCATCAAATAAATGGAGTTAACGTTTTCTTTTCTTGTAAGAAAAAAGAACAATTATTTCGTAAGCACATAACATATACAGTAGTTTCTCTTATGTAGCTAAAGAAACGTGGAAACTTTTGACAAATGGACAATACAGTAGCATTTACATTTTAGTGTAATTTTTGTTTTATTATATATTTCAGTTAAAATATATTATTTTGCATGCTATTATAGTGTGTCATAAGATAAGATTTGCTAAAAATTTAGCAATAGTGCAGTCTATTTCACAAAAACTAGAACGGCATGACAACTCCCATTGTTGGAATTTCATCAAAAGTTTAGTATCGCTTGAGTGGTGACCATGGCCTCGCCGGGTTGTGAACTAAGAACCTACTAGAACAAAGGGGAAAGTGAAATCATTTTCATCTCAACATCTTTTTTTTTTATTAACATCTAATGACATTTTAACTCTATGTAATTATTATTGTTTCTACGCATGTTAAATTTTATTAGAAAGTATTTGGAATTATCTATAACTAATTAGAACGATTATGTCTACAAATTTTATGTGTTTAATAGAACATATGGGCATTAGATAACAATCATCGTGCGAAATTTTGACCTAAATAAAAAACCCAATAAAGACCTTCGTATAGGTCATAGTTAATGAGTGGTGCTCTAATAATTGCCGCATGTTTGCTCTATTGTATACGATAACAAATCAATCTAGCTTTAAATCTATGAAAGAGAATTTTTACAGTTTCGTCTCTAATCTTTTTACAAGAGAATGGAAAAAAACATCATTTCAAGGTTTTTTTATTAAAGAAAATTACATAAAACCATAAAAAAACTTTAACCACCTAGAAATGACGTAAAAAGGGAAGTAAATCATAAAATTTTAATGTTACTTCTGCAGGAAACATTAAAAAATCAGTAATGCATAACAAATTATATGTACTGTAACATGTAAATATTATAAAATTTTTGAATTAAGAAAGTGATACATAAATTTTATAAGTGCGTAATATATTTAAAAATTATTTCATAATATTAAAATTTACATGTTTAATTAAACGTTAAGTAGTATAACTTTTGCTTTTTATTGCCATAATACATCAGTATTATAAATAGAAATGAAATATATGATATAATATATTGAATGTTATCAAATAGATCTATAATTTGTAATAAATTTAATTACATCCATATATTTTTCAGCATAACGAGGTGTAATATAAAAGTTTTTTAAATGTGAAAATAAATACATCTCAAGAGGGCTCATTTGTTACCACATTTCAAGCATGACTGCAAGTGCTAAATTTTTCGAGGCAACAAGTGTAGTTTAAGAAATTCAGTATTTCTTACAGCACGAGCATAAAGTTCCCCATGCAGCTCTGTTTATAATGCACTCTAAATAAAATGAATATATGGGTGCTTTTCTTAATTTCCCCCCAAAAAATTGTAAATGCAACTCTGTATAGTTAAATGCTGCTCTATAAAATTGAGCATTTTTGAGTGACTTCCATGAAATATTTCCAGCATCTCCTGCTTACAGGGTTACAATTGAAGCCCACAGCAAAATAAAAAATATAATAATACTGAGGCTATAATATTATATCTAATGGTCAAGAAATCTCAAGGGCTGTAGACACAGTACTTGCATTTTTTGTTTACCTTATCCTTATAGTGCACATGCAGAACTAATTATACCTAAAACAATTATCTCTCATTACTACAAATACTCATACATAGCCCTTGAAAATTTACTGAAATATGACTAAGTAAAAAATTGACAAGGTTATTTTAATGATAAGAGAAAACAAATTCAAGGGTACATTATATAGAGGGGTAAGTAAAGACAGGTGACCGGATATTGTGACGATGCGTATCGTATATGTGACGTCACTTCCTAGTTAGAGAAAATCATACACTAATATATTACAAGAAAAAAAAATTAAAAACAAAAGGTGATGAAGCAAGCTGCAAGTAAGCAAGCAAGCGAGTAAGCAAGAAGCGTAAAGCGTGAACCTCCCCTTGCATGAAGTAAATTTGTGGCCTACATAGTCTTTCTACCGGAATATACAAAAGATGTCTACACACTTTGAGCTTTGTCAAATATTATTTTATGCAACAAAATTTAATTCTACAGTATTATTAAAGATCTTCTTTTCATTTTTTTTTTTTTTTTTTTTTTTCAAATTGAGTTAGTTTTCTTGTAAGGAAAAATTGTATCGTGTAATACCAGCTTTATAATTTACAGTAGAAATTTAATTTTAATTTATTTTACAATGATATGTAGTATATTCCGACAAGGCAAATCTGCATCTTCAACCTTTGAAGACTGGTGAACCAGTAATGTATTTAAAAAACAAAATAAAAAATAAGCCTCCCAAATTATCCAGATCTTACAATAGTTTAAATTGGTGCAACAAATTAAAATGTTTTATTTGTATTTTTTGAACTACAGAACTCCCTAATAATTGAAAAAAATGAAGCTTATCAAATTTTGTATAAAACTGATATTATCCTTTTTTAATTACATTATATAACTAATTATGTTTTTATTTAAATGTTTAATGTTTTACATATATATACGTGGGTTACTAAAAATATAAATTTTTGTTGCTAAATATTTTGTAAAAACAAGCAGTGTTAGATAACCGTAAGCTGGTGTTAGTGATAACAACTGACGTTATCAACTTATGTTGACAAAACGAAGTGACGCTGTTGTCTGTGAAGTCCTCATAATTTTATGTCCGATTTATATTATATACTTCTCTGTTATTATAATATTTGTCATTAATTATTTCATCATTGTAAGCAAGGTGACATATATGTCTATGCTCTGCAAGTAATTGTAGTGTAATCGTTGCTACAAATAGATTTCATTCCTCAAACTCCCGATTTATTACCATATATATATCACCAAATTTACATACATGTAACATACAGTCAAGAAGAAATTAATACTGTATAATATATATATTCTTTTTTATTACTAGTAACAAATAATTATTATAAAATTTTGTTGTTTTATTATGTAAATTAAAAATATATTTTGGAAACAATGTAATATTAAATTAGTTATGAATTATGTTAAATAATTTTTAAAAAATATAAATTGTTAAAATTATAATTGTAAACAGAATTTATACAGATTTTTACATTAAAATGTTAAAAAAGCAGCACAACTTCTCTTTTAAGATTATAGCTGAATATCGTTTAAGTGCTCGCATATAATAATCTGAGGTGATATTTTTAACTTCCAATGCTTTTAGTCTAGCTATTAAAAATGTATAGCAACATTAGGTAATCTTAACTTTATGTTTTTTAAACGTTTAATACTTAAATTCTTTTACTACATTTTTTTTGTATATTTTGAAACTAATTTTTACAAGCAAGAACATTTCCATATATTTTAAGGTCAACTTTTTGCACGTTGCCATTGAACCTTATCAATTTAACCTTGGTGATAATATTTTGCAATCACAATTTGTAAATACACGAAGGTATATTGCACGAAATTTTTGGAGTAACTTAATTTACTTTGTTACATTTCCTGAAACACAGGAAACTCATAAGTCAATGAACGAATGGAGAGTTTTAATCTTAAAATAGCGTGTGAATTTTTGTGAGTGCTTATTAGAACACGAATTTCCTCTTTGCAAACTATAAATTATAAGATATGAGAAAATTAATTTTAAATATGTTTCTTTATGATTGATGTAATTGATGATATCTTTACTTAATTATAATGTTTATGGGAAGATGCTGTGTGTAAATAAAATGTATCCGTTTTATTTGAAATGGATTGTACTTTATTCTTTTAGGTTGTGATAATTACTTAGAGATTTGCATAACAATAAAAGCAGATCAGAGAATTTACGAGAAATTTTTAAAGGAAAAATGTAAGAGCAAATATAATATTGTTGTTTTAAATTAAATATTACATTTTCTACTTTGTATAGCAAACAAAATTCATTAGGATTTTTTAGTATTTAACTATAAAAAATAGTTATGTTGATCGTATATAAAAAGTCAAGAAGAATTAAGTTATAATAATATTATTGAATGTAGAGCCTGACCCGGCCTGATGTAGGGGATTTTGCATTTAATTGCTTTACATATAGAAATTAATTTTAAATATAAGTCAAAAGAATAAGCAAATTCCTTTATAATAATTGTTAGTGTCAATGATTTTCTGTATCACTTTCTTCACAAATATTTAAGAACTATATTTTCGTATGTTTCTCTTACAACCATAATGCTCAAAAAATCTTAACATGCAAAAAGGAAAAGAAGATAAATAATATATAAAATGTTGTCTCATGTCACTATTTTTATACACAAGTTTAAAAGCATCGTTGAATTTTTCAGAAAAATGTCTGGTATTTAAATTTCAGTGATTATGGAATATGGAATTAAAATATTAAACTTTAGTTAAAAAAATTTAATACAGAAATGTCGGAAAATAAAATTTAATGAATATATAATTTATTTTTGTTTTCTTTCAGATTCTATCAGTTTTTATTATTTCTATAACAATGAAATTTTGTTTCAGTAACACCAGATCAATTATTTCATTTTCCAAAATGACGTTTTTTAACAATCTTTTGAAATAATTCAGTTACTCATTTTTTTCAAAACTAAAATAAAAAATATTTTATTGACAATGTACCGGGATGTAAGCATAGTAAACTAAGACATTTAATTATGAATGAAGCATATACAAAAGTACATATGAAATATGAAATGACAATAGCTTGTGCTACGACAATACAATTTCAACCCTAGCACTTAAGTGTCGAGATGTTTCCCGGCCACAACCCTCTTGTGGTGGGTGGCACCCTCGTCAGAACGGAAGTGAAGATCACGTCTCGGCACGCGACCACAGCTGCAGGCACGTGTACCAGCTGATGATGTTGTGGTGAGATTCGCGTTGCATCTGTCGTCGGTCGCATCTGCACTCGATTTCTCTAGCATCGCCGTCGTAATTGTGAGCACGGTGAATGAGAAGATCATGGCTGTAAATCTGTGTTATTACATATAGTCAAATTTACATGATACTCCCTCCTCTTCTCTTCCTATTCGTATTTCAGCGTTGCAATTTTACACATAAATACTTCTAAACGGTCAAACCACTCTGTAAAGTTTCAAAACTAAATTGCATTCAGCAGAGCTACAAACTTCACACTCCCGGCTACTTCCGGAATGAATATCAAGCTTATTTGGCTGTAGTTCAACAAATATGAAAGATTGCCATCTGAAGTACGAGAGTTTTGGACTTTCTAGTTCAGTTTTAAACCTGAAACTTTGCACAGGGGTTTATATTATGGATTGTAACCTTTTTGTAAAGTCTTAGGATTTTCATGTTCAGCCAAAATCCTTTCAATTCCGGTGATAATCTTTAATTTGGTGAACTATATCTGTAACAGATCTCTCCGTAAAAATTATGTGTCTCTGTTTATGTGAAGAAAGTTAAAAATATAAGGATTTTATAAAATTATTATTATCAATGTTTATTATAGAACACGTGTTTCTGAATTGCAAGTAATAATGTACACGAAGTGAATGTCTTGATCTACATTTTGTATAATTGTAAGCACGTTTTTAAAGGTATACAGCGCAACAGCTGACGATAATATAATGCAGCTGTTTATAAATGAAAACATAAATACACTTGCAATTACTACATAAAATTATTTACAAATACGTCTGTTATTTGCGCAATGATATTATTACCAGTTCGATATTATTTATTTATATTATTATTGCAGTGATTATATTATAGTTGATTATTTTCTGTTCAAAGTATTTATTATGTCTATTCAAATGTAAATTATTTTTATTATTATAATTCCATGCAGGTACAAAAGAGAAATGGTTCACTACTTCTGACAGATATCGTAGAATTGAGAGACGGAAGCTATTTCACCTTTTGTGCCATTAGGGTGCTCCCCGTGTGTTATATTTCATACAAGTTTTTGCTGAAGGGATGAATGAAATATGTTGAATGGTGGCTCCTTTTTTACCATACCATTACAGTCTGCTACACATCTCCAAATATGGACTTTTAAATAAATAAATTACTTTTTGTGAGTTTTGAGGAAACGATTTAAAAGAGGAAGGGAGGAAACATACTAAAATAGTTTGCCTTTTAAAGTCAATCTGTGGCGGTGGCGGTCGGTGACAATTCTGTCTGTGTTATTTATTTTAACATGAAGGGAAGGGCACATTTCATATATATAGTAGTTTGTACTATAAGCGTTTTATTGGCAGCTGCTAAATTAAAATATAAGCCATGGTGTTCCAAAACCAAATAGTTTTCAATTAAGAGTCTTATTCTTATTTATTTAAAAATTGCAGCATAATTTATAAATTTATTCAACTTAACACAGTTTTTTTTTATCTATTTTTGACCAAGACTCAATGTATGCATAAGTAGAAACTGTATATTATTATTTTCTTATAGGTTAATCAAACATCGCTACCATAGAATATATGTTTAAGAGATAGCTTCACTTTTATCAGATAAGATTAGGCAAATTTTCATAAAATTCTAGATTTTTTGAATTTGAAGTTTTTAACTTTTACGGTACACAAAAGGTAGAAATCGAACTTTAAAGAAAAAAGTTATTTATTGCTTTTTTTTTTCGGAGTAGGTTAGTAAACTTATTATAAAGTCTAGACTTATTAGCACAAAAATAATTTTTATTGAATTCCATAAAGCTATTAAAGTATTACAACAATAGAAATAAAAGGAAAATAAAATAAAAATAACAAAAATACACCGCTCTGAAAATTACCTTTAATTGTGTGAAGAGCCTAGTTTTTTTTTTCTCTCTCATTTTTGTCATAATTTTATTTCATACATATCATAAAAAAGCATAATTAAAATATTCTTTTGTAAAAATTGTTTCACAGAATAATACTAAAATGAAATTTAAATTATCTAATATTTATAGTGTGAAGTTTGGTGACATTTTTTCTACCCATTCTACTTATGACACTGTCATATTTTTTTTTTGTTTCTTCATAAAATAGCTCGCTCTAGTAATTTTCTATTTAAATGCCATGGCATCACATATTATGTAACGTGTGACATAAAATTTTATGCAACTAAAAAATTGAAATAGGTTGCATGCTAAGCTTTTTTTTGCTACTTCGCTAATATAGCTTCATTGTGGTATCAAATAATGGCGTCATAAAGTTAGTGCGAACCTAGTGGTAACTGCTGAAACCACGTGCGTCTGGCAAGGATTGCTGTATATGATTAACATTGTAAAATCATGTAAATGCTCTGTCAGCAGCCACAGCATAATTTTACAGAAATGACAACACCATAATTAGTTTTCAAATACTTTCGGACAAATACAAAAAATATTTCAACTTCGTAAGTGATTTCTTTACTAGAAATTTGATAATTTTTGTGATTCTCCCCATGCTATAGGTATCACCGTATCCTCGATGCAAAGAGCAAAATTTTCAGACGTCAGCGCCATCTCTTGGTCCTTTATGTCCTCTATCCATTACATTACATACATTACATTATGTATTTTGACCTGATGACGTTAAAATATTGACATGGTTGCATAAAAAACATGTAAATTGATTAGTAAAATCTCTTGAAATGACTCAAGTAGATCAATTTTATACCTCAAAGTGTACAGAAAAATCAATGGTCATGAAATTATAACACCAGTCGACTTGTTGCTTTTTTTGCCACTAACACAGACGTAACTTAAAAAAACTTAAAAATTAGAAAAATAATTAAAAAATGATTAAATAATTGAAATAATTAATTCAGGCTTAGACACTTTTATAGTTCTGTTAACAAATCAATTAATTAAACAAGAATTAGATCAGATTAAACCATTTTTTCCCTGAAACGCTCTGAATATACTATTACATATTATTATTCCTTCTTTATTTTATTTTTTTTTTTTACAAAGATCCAATTGCAGAAATTAATTTACAAATTAAAGAAAATTTCAAAAAATATCTGTTTATTTCAGTGGAAAAGAATCTTGAAAATTTTAATGCAAATTTATAATATCTTTTCATTTTATCAGGACCTTTTCTATATAACATTGTTGTACCAAAGACGCCCCTGCATTTTATATACTTTACCATTATATCAATGAGGCTATTTTTTATGTTAATTCTTTTACAGAACTACAACAATATAAAGCTATATAACCCTTCCATTTTATTGTATATGCACTACTTTACCCCTTTTTACACTTCCCTAAAGGAAGCAACGACCTATAATATATATTTTTTTTTCCTTGTTGCTTCGTGACAAATTAAGGTGATGTTATCTGTTGCGAGAAGCATGCAGAGATTGAAATGGTTAAAGAGAGGAAGAAGGAGCAACAATGGAAACCCGAGCACCGGAAACGTACGCTTCAACAATATACTTCTTTAGTCTTCACACGCAATTTCATATCCTCTCTCGAATTGCAAGAAAATAATTTACAAAAAAACAGGCCAAAGTCGTATAAATTGATTTGAATAAAAACTGGTATGCATTTATATATGATTATTTATAAAACTAATATTCAATATTAAAAATATATTAAAAATAGTACACTCAAACGGTTATAAAGTGTCCGTTTGCAAACTTATACTTTATAAAACGTTTATGATTTAACGTGCACACCTTATGGTCCTATCATTTGGTACACAATATATACACGTTGCACACTCGTCGCCTTGGAAAATTTCTCACTTGCAGCTTTATTAATCACCATGTCCTATGTTATTCTTACGAGGCATGGTGATTAACAAGACTGGCAAAGGGACATTTTACGAGGCGACGACTGTACCTTAATGCATGGGTGTAATTGTGTAGCTACAAGGCGTAGAGATTAATAAGGCTTCAAATGGACATATTATTATAAATGAGTGTACAATGGAAAATGAAATAGTACAAAGTAAATTCCTGTTCCTTGATTTCTTATTATGAGATACAAGGAAACTTTGCCACTAGAAAGTGGACTCTTTATGTGAATTTAAGTGTACATTTTTTTTTACCATAATCTTGATAACTTATATGATGGGTAAATAATAATATTATATAAATATCACTCAAGTGGAAAGAGTTGTAAAAGAGAAAATTTATTTAAAAAAATATAAGATTTTTTTTAATAAATATATTTTTTATTACGAACTCACGAATTAAATAATGACAATCTCAGGTTACTCAATTTTTTTTTTTATATTAAATTGAACAAAACTGAAACAAAGTAAAAGTTATTATAACCTTTTGTTTATTTTTAACTTTTTAAGAAATACACTCTAATACGTTATTATATGTGTTAAAACCTTATAATAAAATTTCTAACATGTATAATTATGAATCATTTACAAATGAAAATAAAAACTAAAATCACGCAGTAAAGGAAAAGTATAAATAATTTTAAATAACCTTTTTGACCGCACCTCGATTTACGTGACCGAATATTGACTGAGGAACAGTTATTAAGTCCAAGTCTGGTACTTAATTATTGTTGCATTGCCATGGCAACCAGAACGTGACACAACATGTTGTATATCAAGCATATGGTCTATAGAATACAGAGTGACAACCTGTAGGTAATTTCTTTGTATCACAGGTGATATCAATTTGATACACTCTGCTTCTTCAAGTAATAAAGCTTTTGTTGCAACAATTGACAAATAAAAATATAACTGTTTTATAATTGTTATATATTTTAACGCTAAGTTATTTTAATTGTATGGTAAATATCATAACAATTTTCTATTGTATCTTAATTATTTACCTTAATGTATTATTTTATGAGGTATTTTCATGGCAATGAATATCAAAATTTAATTTGACTGATATAAATTGTTTTTTTTTTTAATAAGTTTATCCTTGTAATATTATGTAGTGAAAGAAATGAAATATTTTTGAAATTTATATTGATAATATTTTCAATTAAAATTAGATTTGGTAAAATTTAGGACAACTCAAAATCTATATAATTAAATTCTCAATCGTGTTTCGATGTGGTAAAATGCTTCATGAAAATTGGGGGATATATTACATATATTATAATGTAACTAGAGATTAGTCTATATACCACATGCATTATAATTATAATGGACACGATTTCCCAAATAAAGAAAGATAACCAGGTTTCTTACTATCCGCATTTAATGTCATTGAAATTGATGCTAACCGCACGTGGTTAGTGCATGAGAGAAATATAGTACAGTCAAATTTGTATAATATTCCCCCCAGAAATAGCCGGAAGTGTAGAGTTTCTGGTCTTCCTATTCATATTTCAGTGTTACAATTTCACACATAGGTTAGTACTTCTACTTCAAACCACTCTGTAAAGTTTCAAAATTGAATTACAAACAGAAGAGCTGCAAACTTCACACTTCCGATAATTAATATCAAATTAATTTGACTGTAATCTTCCTTCGTCAATATTTGTAAACATAGAAACAGCTTTTAAATGTTATATCACGTAAAAGAAAATATGTTTCCTGACATTTCATAGTTTATATATAAAGTACAATTAAAGAAATCTAAACAATGTCCATGGTTAATTTTTTTTTTCGAGTGTATAAATATAGTCACCATGACCTTAGATAATTTTCTTTACGGGACAGAAATAATATATTACTCATAAAATATGATTTAATTCTTTATTATTATTATAAGTCAGCGTACCAGAAGCATTATATACAATATAATTATCTTATCAAGTCTGTCATTTAGTCATAATATTAAGATTAATTAATATATCTGATGATTCATTAAAATGAAGTGCATCAACAATGAAATTTCTTGAATTGAAGTCTTCATTTTATTTAAATATCAATGTACACTCACAGAATCATAAAATGTCTGTAGTCTCCACAACCCATAGTAGTTAAAATGAAGTGGTACTGAACAATTAAAGTATAATTATATAGCTTCCATCTTACCGTGTTGGCAAAAAGTACAAAAAATAAAATACGAATTCTTACAAAAATATTGTAATTTTTCTTAATTTTTTTGTATTTTATTTTTTTATATATATTCAAAACAGACTACCGGTTAATAGGTAGGCCCATTTTCAAGAGTCAATCATACATACGTATTCATAGTTAAATACATAGAAAATATTGAGTTAAGCTACACATGCAGAAATACATTATAATTAAATTGGAATCTCAAATATGTACATACTCTTGCAATTTCTTGAGCCAGATTAATAAGAAATATTTAGCTCATATTTTCTGTACAATACATTGCAAAAAAATTAAACTCTGGAAAAAATACAAAATAGATGTTGTTTTAACCATCACAATTTTACTGTAAATGAGCGTTTTCTCTTTTAAACTCTAACAATTTTATCTCACGGCACAATGTAAGACAACACTAAGTTGTTTTATCATCAGATTAAATATAATTACCTTTAATTTAGTGTGGCTTGCGATGAGCCAAGGGATATGAGGATGATGCTCTAATTACTTCTCTTATCAGGCATGTACGTTATCACACGTCTGTGTTATCTAGACCGTGTTATCAGTATGAGTCACCATCTGGATATATCGTTTGTGAAGTTTCATCAAATCAATAATTTTGTAATAATTGTTATGTGTCATTCATTACATGCCATGCAGGTATAATATACAGTATAGTGATTCAATATTATGTTTTGTGCAATTATATGTAGCTCGGAATCAAACTGTTTCAGTTTAAAATGTTTTCTTAACATAAATTTATTTTGAATTTATTTTTGTTACTAAATTAAAATAAATCGAATTTTCCATTACTACAAAACTTGTAATTTGAACTCCCCCTCCCGTCAGGAAAAGACACTGAAGTCAGCTTGCTAATTAGCAACTGCACGACAGTTTTGATTTTTTTTTAAACATAATTTCATTATAACCAGGGCAGTCTCCTAGCAGACTGCCATGTTAAAACATTGTTTTTAAAAAAGTTGCAAATATTCAAAATTGTATAATTTCTTAAAGTTGTATAACAAAAATTGTATTAAAACATTAAACAAAAATATTTTTTTAACGTATTAAAATTATATTTAAACTAAATTGCATTAAAAAACAGTAAATACTTTTGTTTTGTCTGGTAAAAACTAATTAATTAAACAATTAAAACAAACATTGAACAGCTGCTCCCCTGATGTGAAGACTGACAAGGAAATATTTTGAATTTCGCGCCACTCCCACCTGCAATAATAGTTAGTTAATTGTAGGTAATTGCTGCTTTAATTGACGGTCCCATGCAGATGAAAGTGGAGACGTTTAGAAGCGAAAGTTTATTTAACGTTTACTTTTCCTTAACTTTAATACGTTTTTTATAAGAATTAATATTAAACTATTGTTATAGAATATTTAATAAACAATAACTTATATTGTTATTAGGTTGAGAACTGAAAAAATTAGAAAGTGTAGCGAGTTTTGACTTTAATTTATTTTTTCTAAAATGCACTTAAATATAATTCAATTTTCATAACAGTTTGAAAGTGCAATGTCCATAAACCATAGATAATTCAATAACTGCATGCAACTGTAGAAAATGAAAATTTAATTAGATTATAATTATGTAAACGGTAGTTTTACATTTTCAATTTAACACATTCAACACTTGAGTAATTGTGCCGTAGTTTATTAAATTCTAATGTACACTCATCGCCTTGGAAAATTTCCCACTTACTTGTTAATCACCATGCCCTGTGTTATTCTTACGAGGCATGGGGGTTACAAGGTCGCAAAGAGAAATTTTCCTAGGTGACGAGTATACATACTTTAAGAAAGGTAATATAAATATATTAGTAATGTTCTTGTTACGGATCTCCAGTAGACCGATTCTACATTACAATTAGAGTACATTGTTATGTTTTATTGTGTAATAATATCATTATAATGACTCATACTTCACTTAACATTTAGTAAACAGTAAGTACTGTACGTAGACAGGATGATGTAAAAAAGTATAGGGAGATGGGCATTACTGAACTCTATTTCATCATAGAGTCGTGATTACTATAATATAGAGACCATCTGATTTATATTATATTATTATACAGCATGCTGTATAATACAATTGTATTGTAAAATCATTGAAATAAATTAAATCAAGGTTTACAGAGAATATGTAATATTTATAGCCTTGATTTGCATGATGTATTTATAAAATTCGCTTAAGAAATTTGTTCCTTTTGTCAAAATAAGGAAATAAAAAAGTTCTGAGTTATAATAAAAAAATAATTAAATGTGATAAACTAAAAAAGTAAATAAGACAAAGGAAATCAAAGACCAGTATCTTAAAAGTTTACCATTCATCGTGGAATTTAAATATTAATTAATATTCTATATAAAGTAATTAGTTATTAAAATTTTGATTGGAAAATATCAAGACAGTCTAGCATTGTCATTATTGTTGCAACACGGTCAACAATGACCAAGGCAAGGGAAGTCCATTGTTATATCCTTGTACTTCCGCCTTGGCTGGACCTCATTGATATTTATTGTTGACCAGAAATATAAAAACTATATAATCACAAAGTTTCCTACGTTATGGATTCTTTATGCCTCAAGTATAAAATAAATGATGACAGTGTTGTTTCGCAAGGCTGATGGCTTGAAAGTTGCTCATGCAAGTCGTAATCAAAGAACCACTCCACGCTCTGTTGCAGTTGCATTAATAATTACTTCAGGTTAATACCGTAAAAACAAAGCTGAAGGTTAAAAATTTATAAAATTTTAGACTGTCAGATTTGATCGTAATAATAAAAGGAGTGTAAATAAAAATATTATGTGAAAATTAATAATTAGAGCAATTTATTTCAGTTGTAAAATTGATGCGAAGAAATAAAAAACGTTCGAAAAGAATTATTTAATTTTTTTTTTTTTTTTTTCCTATCAGGTCAATATGAAACGAACCTTACAAGGTTTAATCTTTTCGTAACTCCCTTCATGCAGTATATTATTATCTATTTTAAGTACAAATAAATTTTGTATTTTCAATTTCACCAATTGATGTAAAAAGCTAATAAATTTATAATTCGGAATAAAATAAAGAATATATTTCAATTTTATACTCCGAGAAATATTAAAAGTATTTGAATAAATTCACTAATGCTTCTGCTGAAAAAATTGGTATTATGGAAAATTAAATAATGCCATCAAGGCAGATAAATATAACAAAAAATTATGATATTTTAAATTATAATTAAATGCATTTGTTTATTTTGGGAGTTATATATAGTTTCCAGAGAAACTCCCTATCTGAGAACACTACTTTTAATGCAATAAATGACTCGTGCCGGTCAAATGCCGTCAGGAGCAGCTTAGTAGAAAGAGCTGCAATGCAGCGTGCAATTGGAAAGTACTGTACCTAGCTCGTCACCTCGCGTTACACCCAAGGTTGCTGGAGACGCAACGAGTGAGTCAGAAGAGACACGATGAGGTAATGAAAGACGGGGAAACTTGAGGTACTTATATCCGGTTTAGAAAATTTTAAAAACTCCCTTAAATGTCAATTGATATTAAATAATTTTATTTATTTTGTTACAAATTTCAAATAAAATTAAAAATGAAACATTATTTTCATAAAAATATTATTATTCCATTATGTAAATATAGTTATTTTTGTATTAAATTTTAAAATTTAAAATTTTATAAATTAAACAAGAGTTACAATGTTTTTACGTGGTGACACGTAATCAGACATTTTTCGTTTCTGTCAATGAAGTTTAGAATAAATATAATATGTTATTAATATCAGAATTAAATATGTTTATATTACTGCAACAATTGAACTCCCTGTTGTGGTAAATTTAATAATTATTTTAATAACCATGATGTTCCTATTTAAAAAATCAAACTGAGCTGCTATTACGCGTACCTTCTGACAAAATGTCGAACATTCATTACTATACATGACGATATTGACGGATTCGTTTACGTCTCGTATAAGAATAACGATATCCATTGTCAACGAAAAAGCATCATGCGACACTAGTATTGATGTAAAATACACTTCCATGCTAACAAGCTGTGTAACATGATAGGGAGTTCCGGGGAAACTCGAGACGAGGTGCACAAAGATTTGCTTAGCTCCCTTCTTCCTCGACGAACACCAAATTTAATGTTTTCTCAGAGTACAATCCTTCATTTTATGTCAGAACTAAAACAAGCTAACTACTCAATTCAGAACATTTTATAAGTAAAATTTGGGTTACTTTGCAATTGCAATATCCCTCATAGCTGCTCCATGCAGAGCGTACAAGTAAAACCATAAATATATTTTTAGTAATTCATCAGAAATTTACAAAAAAAATTAATTTTAATTTATAAATTATTTAATTTATTATTTATTTTTTATTAATTATTTAAATTTTTTAAATGATTTTCAATTATTTCAAATGCTATAATTATATATCAAATTTGTACTTATTAAATAAAAAACAATTTCTATAAATATATAAAATTCTTTACAATGTATATACAATAAATGTTGATAATTTCAAGGTCAGTTATGCATCCGTTATGAATACTCTCATTATGAGCTGAATTGTTCAATATGATGTACAGTTGATATGGTATCACGTCAAAACAACGAAAACAAAAATCACGAAAGCATTTTCAACGACTGACTTTATCCCGAAAACAATTACATCGAAAACAAATATAAACGAAATCATTTACCACGAAATTAAATTAACACGAAACAAAATAATAACGAGAACAAAAAACTCGAAAACAATTTGTACGAAAGTAATTTGACCGAAATTAAAAAGGACGAAAGTAAATTAGAACGAAATTATTTTAATACGAATTCAATAAGCACGAAAACAATTTGAACGAAAGTTATTTGAACGAAAACATTTAAGACGAATACAAAAACCACGAAAACAATTTGACTGAAAAGTTATTTGAACGAAAACATTTAAGACGAATCAAAAAAGAACGAAAACAATTTGACCGAAAGTTATTTGAACGAAAACATTTTAGACGAATCAAAAAATAACGAAAACAATTTGACCGAAAGTTATTTGAACGAAAACATTTAAGACGAATCAAAAAAGAACGAAAACAATTTGACCGACAGTTATTTGAACGAAAACATTTAAAACGAATGAAAAAATCACGAATACAATTTGAACGAACGCTATTAAACCGAAATAAAAAACACCGATGAAGAAAAATATTAATAAAAAATTATAACAAAACATTAAAAAAAAAATGTAAATTAAAACGAATGCAATAAAGAAGTATATTATACAGACTGAGCCAGAAATGGTGTTCCGAACCCATGCTAAAATTTGGGTAGGTTAATTTATTTGAGCTAGAAATTTGAAATTTGGCATACGTAAAGCCATGGGTTCCAAATTCTTTTGACATGTACATACACGTGTTAAACAATTTTTAAAATTAATATTTCCTAACGTTTTAGGGGTTGATTCACGATTTGCATTTCTTCCTTATGGGATTTCCAAGTTAAATTAAGTTGATAGAAAAATTTTAGCCGATTTGCACCAAAATTATTTTTTAAGGTTTTCAGAGCACGCTGTATTTAATGGTGTTTCCTCACCCCTAAAAATTAAATCGTTAACTCTTGCTCGGATTCAAAAAATTCAAAGGTGGTTTATGGGGTAAAAAAATAAGTCCGTTTCAGTGGCATAATCAAAATTTTGATAGCATCATTTTTTCCTGTAACATGGGTCATTATCTCATTAGGGGTTGTTTTCACCACTTTTTAAATTACACCATTAAATTCAACGTGCTCTGAAAACCTTAAAAACCAATTTTGGTGCAAATTGGCTAAAATTTTTCTATCAACTTAATTTAACATGGAAATCCCATAAGGAAGAAATGCAAATCGTGAATCAACCCCTAAAACGTTAGGAAATATTAATTTTAAAAATTGTTTAACACGTACATGTCAAAAAAATCTGGAACCCTTGGCTTTACGTATGCCAAATTTCAAATTTCTAGCTCAAATAAGTTAACCTGCCCAAATTTTAGCATGGGTTCGGAACACCATTTCTGGCTCAGTCTGTATAATATACTTCTTTATTGCATTCGTTTTAATTTACATTTTTTTTTTAATGTTTTGTTATAATTTTTTATTAATATTTTTCTTCATCGGTGTTTTTTATTTCGGTTCAATAGCGTTCGTTCAAATTGTATTCGTGATTTTTTCATTCGTTTTAAATGTTTTCGTTCAAATAACTGTCGGTCAAATTGTTTTCGTTCTTTTTTTATTCGTCTTAAATGTTTTCGTTCAAATAACTTTCGTTCAAATTGTTTTCGTTCTTTTTTGATTCGTCTTAAATGTTTTCGTTCAAATAACTTTCGGTCAAATTGTTTTCGTTATTTTTTGATTCGTCTAAAATGTTTTCGTTCAAATAACTTTCGGCCAAATTGTTTTCGTGAATTTTTTATTTCGTTTTAAATGTTTTCGTTCTAATTTACTTTCGTTGTTTTCCAATTCGTTCAAATAACTATCGGCCAAATGGTTTTCGTGATTATTGAATTCGGCTAAAATGTTTTCGCTGTAAATGCTTTCGTGTTTTTTAAGTTTCGTTATAAATGCATTCGCACATTTTCCATTTCGGTTAATTATATTTTCGTTTAAAATGTTTTCGTGTTAAATTACTTTCGTCCTTTTTGTTTTCGGTGTAATGCCTTTCGTTTAAATTGTTTTCGTTCTTTTATTTTTCGTTCTTTTGACGTAGACTCAGTTGATATTTATATTAAATATACAAATATATAAATGATAAGGGAAAATTATGAATAATTTATTAACAAAAATATGCAATTGATGACTGAAAAGATAATATTTTAATTCATGAAATTAAACTTTTATTCCAAACTTGGCAGATATGTAGGAGTTTTAAACGGAACTCCCATAACCATACACAAGAATCATAACACACTTAAGTAAAACATTAATAAAAGTATGATAGAGATACGACCAAATCTAAGAACGCAGATATTTCAATTAATCACAGGTTACGCCAATCCCACATGCAATTGTACCGTAGGGCAACTAAGAGTGTCAGATTTTGCGTGGGCCGCCTTGAGGTTGGACCTGAGAAAGGTGGGTGGTCAGGTCGCGCGTGAGTCAGGCTCTGAGTCACCTGGTGACGTACGTGAGCACCGCAACCTGGTTACCTCCACCTTAACCTGACAGTTAGAGATGGGAGGTACAGTACATACTTCAAGAGCATTTATATGTGATATTAAGATGTTTATTTAAATGTAAGATTAATCCCTTATTACTTATTCTTCTATATATTATTTTAAAAGGCACTTGACACTGCAGAGATACTGTACTACTTTGAAATGCATCACTCAAATTGTTTTTACTAACTTAATTTTCAATAACTAAAAATCCTTGTATTATATTCCAGAATAACTATGGTTAGCGCAAAATAAAGTTTCATAGAAAGATAATGTATATTTTTGTAATTTAGATTTAGAATAATACATTTATTCCTATATACCTTCACTTAGGGAATTGATTACCGAATTGAGCAATAGCCAGGATTCTATAATATATCTAGAGCATTTGAATTATAGGTTTACAATATTTTTAAATTAAAATAGTTAATAATTTTTTTAATAACAAATTTATTAAATGTATTTTTAAATACATTTATTTTAAATATATTATATTTATGTATATTTTATTAAAATATCAGTATGTGATGTTGATAAAACATACAAATGCATATATATATATATATATATATATATATATATATATATATAAAAATACAAGTATTATAATTGAAACAAAATATAATAAATAAAAATAGTATGCCAATTACTTATGTTGAGATATGGAATGTTCTGTAAAGATGTCCATGATTTGTTACTGGATAAAATTAGTAATATAGAGAAAAATCAACGTCATTAGATAATTATATATATTTCAACAGAGTAATAAAATTAGGGTTGTTCCCGTCAGCACATCTGAAAGAGACAATGTTATTTTTCATGCAAGTTCGTATTTCCTCCGTCAGAGTTCTCCAAGTTTCTTGGAAGCGCTTCATGACGTCTGTGCACGCTCCGCAATAGTTGAGGTTCATAGCACACCGGATTGCATGCTCCTAATTAGACAAACCTAATTGCTGCCGAGCCTAACCACTGAACGCTTTAATTGGCAGCAACCTCTATTAAGTAATACAAGAAATCTTTGAGTGTATATATACTTACAATTTTGTTGGTACAAAATTAAATAAAATGAAGATTATTATGCAGACTACAATTACTGTATGACTCATGACTTTCTATGCTTTCATCCGGCAATGATGCAGAATAGTAAAAAAAAAAAAAAATGTTTGTTTCATCTTTAGAGATGCCTTGCTAGCCTTCGGTATATTCAAACAATGCTTATTATAATTGGAAAATCATAATATGTTTGATATCGAAGTTCAATCTGCACTGAATTATGCAAACTGTATCCTCGAGAAGAAAGGATATTTAATATTCTACTTCTCTGTTATTAAATAATTTAGTATGTATTTATTGTTTTGTGTGTTGTGTATACGTTACATTATGTCTGCATTATGTTAAATACAGCGGCGGGTGAATGAATATTACAACGTGAATGGACTGTATAATTCAATCATTTTCATTTACCCCATTAGTTTTTATTGAATTTCAAACATTATATAAAATATAATGCGTTTACTGTATAACTGAATATGGAAGATAAAAAATAAACAAAGAGAACTCATATTTAATGTGTTTACTAATACTATTTTTCCTGATGTACGTATCTAATGCTGCACTTGTATTAATTTTCCTTTATCGCAAATAAATATGAATGTCAATTTGTATTGTCTGAAATTTCACAAATTTAGCTCTGTGATAATGTTTGATAGCTCCTATGAAGTAATAATTAAATACTTACTCGCTCATCAAATTGCTGTGGCTGGTGTTGTACTCCATCATGCATGGGAAAAATTGTAACTACACAGACATGTATTATATATTATAGGTAAATTAACTACTTTATAACCTCAATAAATTAATATCTTCATGTTATACATTGAAAATAAAAATAAAAAAAGGGTTGTGATAAACAATATAAAATATGCAGTAAGTTCATTTTCATAAAATAAAATTAATTTCATTTCTTTAAGTGAAAATTTGTAACCCTTGAAATTTTCCATCATTTTAACATTATATACTGCCGGTATATTTTTCGAGCAAAACTTCAAACATCAAACACTTTTTTTTTTAATATTTTCTAAGGTGATGACTACATTAGATTCTACATGTTCTTAATGTTATTGCGCATTGCACATCTTACAGGTATATTTAAACGATAACATTTCGTAACATAATGTCAAACAATCGCTTCCCATAGTTAAAAATGAAACATTATGCCACGAGGGAACATCGTTGAAAGAGAAATTAGGGATGTGTAATATTGATATCAGAACTGAAAACTTTTCTTTTTCTCACAATTATCCTCGCGATGTTTTGTCACCTATAGTGCGTAGAATGCGTATTCATTTTGTTTTAAATAAATAATACAAAATAATTTTGTTAAGAAAAAGAATTAATGCAAAAAATAATTTTAGATTTAATTTAAAATTTTTTTAAACAAAAATAATAAATAAAAAAAAACTATGCAATTTAAATTAACATTTTTTAAAAAAAAAATTTACATTTTTTTTAAAATTTTATAAAGAATTTTCAGCATCTCATCTTAATAATGCAAAAGCAAAATTTCTTCCGAAGAATACCATTTGCACCACAAAATTTCGAATTAGATATTCCGTTGAAAACTCCCTAATGAGGGAGTTGTGATTAAATTAGCTGCATACATATATTATTCTTATATGATCACAGCGCATTACATTGTAGCGTAAAAAGGTGATATAAAATTTAATTACTAAAATAATTCGGTACAAATCAAGCAGATGATATAAAACTGAACTGCTTCAATCTTTTTATTAATTTCATCTTAAGATCATCTTACTTGACACCTACACTGTAGGAGTTATAAGACAACATGTCTCGGTTTGGGCTGTGCAATGCTTATTGTAACGCCCGAATGACAACTGGTTCTGTAGAGCCGCCTTAATTGGGAAGACGAAGAACTCCCACATTATTTAGGTTTGTTGAGGCAAAAGCCAAATAAATAGAGATGGTCTTGATCTCTCGCTTAATTTGGTGTTAAGAGATGCTGCATGGGTAGCATGCAGTCACGAAATATTACAAAGATTTAGAAAATTCATGAACAAAATCTGCCCATGCTAAAAATAATAATTAATTACACGCTCTTTCAATATGGCAATACTACATTTTTGTATGCTCTGACACAATTCAAGTTCACTAATATACATACTGGTTAATAGTAAGTATTTTTAACAAATAATACAAATCCTTTATAAAAGTTTTAATATATGCTTAAATTTAGCTCTGGGAAATTCCATGACAAAAAATTATTTTTAAATCCAATGTTTTTAAAATTTAAAATAAATATACATAATGACATGACTATACTAATGAGTATATTAATTTGTACATAAACAATGTTTTAATCATTTCTGGGTGGTTAATAAGGTTGATTAAAATGAAATTAAATTACATTCTGCAGCTGTATTAGAAAAAGCATGGAACATTAAATAGAAATAATCTTTGAATGCAAAATAACATCCTATACAAAGTTACACACTACAATTTCATGTTAATTAATTCAAAGATGCACTCAGCATAATTTATTATACATCATCATGTAGGCTCTGTTGGTGTGTAATTTTAATGCGTATCCTCACATTAACTTTCTGTTTCAAACTTAACGTCTCATATGGGAAAGTCAGTAAGCTTAGCTCGAGTAATCAGCAGCTAGCAGAACTGACAAATTAAATCACAGTTAATGTTTCCAGAAACTATACTTGGGAACTGTTATTTTATTCTGATAGCTGCGTTAACAGAAAGAGCTGCTGTTATTAGGATTTTGATTTACCCATTAATTGTATTGTTATTTTATATCAGACTAGGTATATTAATATTATTACAATTTTAAACCGAAGATCATTATAATAAACATGCGACTATGATATCGAACATTGATTTAGTGTAGTGTTTCAACCAGTATAATATCATATAGCTCAAGTATATCGAATATATTGGATTTTATAATCGCAAAACAATATATTGAATTTTAAACACTTTCACACTTGATAAATTTACTCTTTAACGTCAGAGCAGTTTCAGTTTTGGAATGATATAGAGTTATGTTGACACCATGACTTCCGTTTCATTTTTACACTTTGATATAAGATTTTTATTAAACAACATTTTTTAAATAATTATATTAAATAAACAAAATTCAATGAAATTAAAAAATGATTTTAAAATAAAACCATATAAGATTTAACATTTATTTTTTACTAACACTATATAACTTTAAAATTAATAAACATCAAGTAATCCAAAACAACAAACATAATCCTCTATTTCTAATACATTGAATGATGAGATGTAATTTAGAAACCGTATGCTCGTGATTACGTTAATTCGTGAAGTCACGGTTTCATCTGGAGCGTGACTCACAGCGTGTTGACGATCTGTCACGTTAAAATGTACTTTCCCTCGTCATGGGAACGACGTGCCAGCTATGACACGACAATTGCACTTAATTGTATTTACTATATGGTATAGTTCACAAAAATTTTATATCATATTAAATTTTATTTTTTTATATTATTTCAATTTTTTTTTTAATATTTTGTAAAAATTATAAATAATTTTGACATGTATAATAATAATTATTAATAAATTATTTTTTTAATTATTTATAAGTTACAGGCTTTATATTTTAATTGCATACTAAATTATATAAATAAAATTACACTTCGTCATTCATGCAGGCTAAAGTTATACATATATTTTTTGGATACGTAACACTCTACACTTCAGCAAATTAAAATTGAAAAATATTTTAGATGCAAATGAAAGTAATTAAGTCGTAAATAATCGTTCATGATTCAGGAAGGAGATAACCAGGATTCTGGTTAACCATGGTTAGCGTCAGATAGCAGACACGTAAACACGATTGGTGAGAAAGCTGAATATCTTCCTGATTATCTCCAAATTTTCGTGAATCGTGTCATTTATTATAGACATTCATGCAAATGCTCCAAAATTGTTAATCAAAGTGAATGGAACTTGTTAAATGCACCGCTGCAAAACATGACGATATTATTCTATGATAACGAAATCAAAGAGGCGGATAATTCGTGTTCCATTTTAATAACTAATTCATAAATTACAAGAACTTTGTGAGGTCAATGCACTCATGTTGAGATATCATTAAGGAAGGATGGAATTGAATTAAAAAATTTATGAATATAAATGTAGTAAGAGTAATATTTGAGATATATATACATTTTAAATACGCATATATTTGGGTGGTTATGATACTTATATCATTAGTCACCATCCTTACTGAAGTTTCCACGTTTTCTTAGTTTAATGTGACAACTTCTGGAAAATCGTGGAATGTTCTCTCACAAATTTCCCTTTTACCCTCTCTCATACCTCATACAATGATTAAGTGCTTTAATAGCGCACGGATCTTAAGATTTAAACTTACATATTATAAGTAAGACTTTTGCCCTTTTTGTGTATTTTTTTTTCACACAAAAATATGGTTATTTCTAAAGCCTTGTTAATTAACAAAATATTTCATAGATTCTATTTGCTAATGTTACCATATTTTGCATAAAAGTAAACATTTTATTTAAAATTAATTTTCATATGCTTTTAGTTGTATACAATATATTGCAGTATAAATACTGTATATATAGTGTATATAAACATTAAATACAATTATAGAAAGAATGCACTGTGCAATGTTATGTATTGCAAAACTGGAAGTGAATTTAACGAAAGTACGAATAAAATAGAGAAAAGTAGTTTTTTTTTTTTTCATTATTTTGTAAGAAAAACCATTGCAGCAGACCATCGTTTAATTAAGAATAATGAAAAAATACCTTTTTTTTAAATTCACTGTAATAAACAAAAAAAGTAATTTCTCACTAAATTGAAAAAGAAAACATTTATCCAAGCAATTATCCTCGCTTACACAACAAATGCCAAGTAATGTACAAGCTAGTGAGCATGTCGCTAAAGCCGCCTCTCGATTCTTGCAAACTGCATCGGATTACTTTCACTGCTCGACATGCAGTCTCCTCGCTATAAGCCAAGTTTCTTTATTGCGTCTCGTCAGCATAAAGAAGTAAACCAGGTGCCCAGCGTGCAATCTACTTATATCTGCACTTGGTAACACTTGGAAATTCCTGGAAATTTATATGACCAAATGAGGATTAATTGTTTAAACATGGATTGATTTAAGGTAGAGATAACATCGATCAGCTGTTCGACGTATTCCCCTTTGATTAACATGTAAACCTTAGCAAATTCACGAAAATTCTGATGTTTTTTCTTTTTTTTTTTAGTGCCGAAAAGTCATAGAAAAAATTTCAAAATAATTCAACGAGCCGATTTGTTTTTAATTATTTTTATTTTTTTTAATTTTCAGCATGGGGCTTAAATTATCCATGGAGAGACAAACTAAAAACTTAATTAAAAAAAAATCGGCTCGAATAATTGTTTTAAAACTTTTTCTATGGCTTTTAGGCACTAATATATCTGCCTCTCAAAAAAATTTCAGAAGTTTTGTAAATTTGCTAAGGTTAACATGTTAATCAAAGGGGACTACGTCGAACAGCTGATCGACGTTATCTCTACCTTTAGATAAAAAAAATGTATCTGTTTCTATGGAAATAACAATATAAACCTTAATTAAATATTTTTATGATTATATTACAGCTTTGAAAATTTTAACTTTAAATATTGTAAAACTCCCTACTGCCGAATCCTTAAAATTGCTTTCATTCATATTTATAATTTCATTTAGAATATAGAATATAATATATTTATTTGACTACTGGCATTCAGGACATCTGAAAAATGCTAATTGTAAAGTGATTGGAATTGATGAAGTAAAGTATTTGAATTTCGAACAAAATTTCCAGACATTTGAATTTTATTTTAAGTAGCAAGATACTGATTAATCCATACTTCCAGCAATAAATTTTAACTAAAGCAATGGATGCAAGTAGGACCTTGAATTCCATAATCGTAAATTTTTATCATAAATTTCACACTTTAAAGTAGACCAAAAAGCAGTGGTGTCTTCATTACTCAAGAACAAAAAGTTATTTAACAGCTCAACCTTATTTCGTAAAGTTTTTGGTTGATTGCCATCAGGGGTTGCAATGTATGTATACATTTTGTGTTGACATTTTTTTTTGTCAAATCTGTAATGCAATATATTTAAAGTTCACATTAGATACATTTGACGCACAGGTCTGCGTTATTTACCAGGTGACTTTTACATTGGATTTCTTTCTAATTCACAGTTTGAGCGTTTATAAAGTTAAATAAAAATGTATATTAAATATTAAACTTTTATAAAGGATTTAATGCACATGCACAATATTAAAATATTGTTATTTTTTTTTGTCATTTGACAAACTAAACAATAAAAATATTATTTTATTATTAAATAAAAAAAATATTATAAATTTTTATTACAGCACAAATTTTTACAGAAGTTTATAAAAATATAAATTTTACAAAAATTGATCGATGTACTTTATTTTTACATTCCTACGTCTACTGTACCCTTGCTAACCAACTTGTTGTCTATTACAGTCGCTGGAGCAAGCCAAGCACTCGTTACGACGACAGCTGGCCACGTTGGAGAGCGAGAGCGAAGCCCGGGCCCTCGAACTTGCTGCGGACGCCCGTGAGCTTCGGTCCCAGGCGGCCCGGCGTGAGGAGGCGCTACGTCAGGCCGAGGCGGAGAAGGCGCGCCTCGTGGCCGAACTTACCGAGCAGAACCTGCGTCTCACCGCCCAGCTCAAGGAGGTGAGAACCTTCACCAGTTCGTAAGGGTGAAAATGGGTGTGGGGGCACCCTGTCCTGAAAGGTTTGGGGCACCAGAGGGGAAGAGACGACGAGTAGTGGGTGGGTGGTAAAGTCATCCCGGATTAGCGTTAATGTGACGTCACATATGAACTTCCCATTAGTATTGTATTGGAGGACAAAAGAAAAACTCGTGACGTCAAATCAACGCTAAACTGGGACGACTATAAAACTTCTTATGTATTTTATAACTTTCTGGGAGGGAATTTGGGGGAAAGCCATTTTCTCCATCTTCTCCTTAGTCCACCCTCGTGTGTCAATGGTGTATGCTTTGATCAAGGGTTTGGTGTCGAGGAAAAAGTACTTTTGATTTGGCTGTTATAGCAAATTTGAAGTGATAAGGCCATATAAGTGTAACATTGTAGCTTTAAAATCAAGTCTTATTTGTCAATTGATTACTTAAAAGTGAGAAACCATAGTTATTAAACGTCTCTCAGAGTTAGGCACTGTGATAAACGCTGATAAATACATGATGATAGAGGAGGTAGCGAATTTTGGTGGATAAGATCAAACACTACGCCCAGCCTTTGTATAACAATCATCAATAAATTCTTTAACTATATCTTTCATTTATCCTTTAATAGCTGATCGTGCTTTTCATGGCACATTATTTGAATTTCTAAGCAATTTTTTTTATTTTTTATTATTATAAATTTTGAAAATGAACGTGTAATAATTGTCACTCGCATGAATAGGAAATACCTTGCAGAGTTGATTAAAGCCATGTATTATAGTATATGACTTTAAAAACCTTGAAAGGGTATAGGTCAATGTGTTACTAGAGTAAATCACTAATTAAAGACTAACCATAAAACTCCATAAAACATGCGTCATATAACAACAGCAAGTCACCTTGCAAGGTTCAGGTCACCTGACCTGAGTTGCTATAAGTTAATAGTTTAGTCTCGATCTGCAAAATTGGATCACTGCGTCTTTCACGCTATACACATTCAGTCTGTATTGATGAACTTTAAACCCGTAAATAAAAATGTTGTAAATTGTCAACGACTATATATATACTGGAGGACGGCCTAGAACGTCGAATTGAGAAACCTCGATACTCGGTAGAGTTCGGAAACTCTAACTATAACGCGCGCTCGGCCGGCTCGGCTCAGCAAAAAAGTCAAGGTCGTGACGTCACTGGTTGAGGAAATGGCGGCGCGTTAAAGTTAAGCCGTCCTCTCAGTATATATATAGTTCTTGGTGAATTGTTATAAGCTTTGAACTGGAAGAGAACTATTATTAATATGTACAATATAAAATATGTATGTTGACTTGTCTTTATGTAAGATGAATAAATTTTGAATTATTGAATTTGAATTGAATTATTGAATTGAATTATTTTTTATAACCTATAATTTTTTCATCTTGAGAGTGAATATTGTATACAATAGAAGGCTTGAAAAAGAGATAAAGAAAAAGAACCTCGATGTATAAAAAAAAAAAATTAAGATATTTTTCAATATCCCCTAAACATCCTCAAAACTGATATAAAAGATTTTATGTTACATAGTCATGTGACGGCTTTCCCTCGGCCTCAGTGTTAAATATTTGCATCAAGTTAAAAATTTGACTTAACATAACTTTAGCTTCTTTAATGCAATACAAAAATTTCAAGCAAGTTGTCCATTATATAAAAAAAAGAGGTCTGTTCGTAAATATACAATAAGGAAATCGATGATTAAATTAACCTCCCTCTACAGAAGGTTCATTTACGAAAGGTTATTTTTTTTTACATTTTGCGGTTTGTATGACGATTTACGAACTTTGGTCTCGTTCTAACCCCACGTTCTTTGCAGGCTCGCAGGCGGGAGGAACGTCTCTCGTCGCAACTAACGGCGGCCCGCGAGCAATTCTCCCTTCGTAAGAGCAGCCTGCAGGACCACGAGAGCCACGTCGATATCCTCAGAGAAGAGGTAAGGCACTTCGTCAATTGAACATTATTACTGCAATGAAAAATATTTCAATTTTTGAAATAAAATGCAGCGTTTGCTATACAGATTGGTTTATATTGGATATCAGCCACTGAGCGGTTTAGTACTTAACTTCTCCCACTGTCATGTCATAAATATTATAGGCATTCATACTGCAATGAAGTAAATCAATTCAGTTAAAGATGCTCAGAAGAACAGGAAAAACATTCCGATTTGTTTTGCAACTTGTTACTTATTGCTGGTATTTGTTTGATTAATAATTTTACAAAAAAATGTTATAATTAATGTTGTAATTAAATAAAGAAAATTAACTAAGAAAATTAATTTTTAATAAATTTCAAATTGTTAAAGAATAAAAAAATGATTTTTTAAAATATATTTTATTTTAAATTTACTAAATTATTTAAACGATAATTACAAATTTTCAGATCGACATGATGAACGAGCGCCGCGAGGAGTTGGAACGGCGAGTGTCCGAACTAGTGGAGGAGCGCGAGGCGATGGCAACCACCCTGGAGGAGGCCAACGAGAGGAACATGCTGCTGGAGAGACGAGGGCGCGAGCATGAACAGCAGGTGAGACAGGGAGGTTGTAGTAGGACCTAGAGAGGTAGGGGGCAATTATAGGAACATACTACTGGAGAAACAGGGAGAACAGCATGTGTGAGAGAGTTGCGGTTGGAGTCTAAAGGAGGGTGTGGTTAGACTTAGATAGGAAGGGGACCAAGGGTGGCTGAAATGTGGTCCAGGGGTAGCATCCAATGAGAGTAACACTACAATATATTAACTCAATGGTAACGCTGGAGCAGAGAGGGCGTCAGGAAAAGGCGAGAGATGTGGGTGTGGTTAAGCCTCCAGGGACTATTTAGATAAAATAGTTTATGGTCCAGCTGATTTTTTTTTTTTTAATTTAACTAGATTTTTATACCAAAAACAGAAGGTATATAATAAACATAAGGTATAATAGGGGACCAGAGTTACCCACATGAAAATGGAAATGTTTGTAATGTTCTCCAGGGTTCCACCTATCAGTCCGAGCTGACCCTGTTTTGTTATCCACAGCTTCGCCAGGCCCAGCGTCAGAGTCTGGACCTCGCCAGGGGCTCCACGCCCCTCTCCTCGAGGATTCGTGCATCCCCCTCCCCAGGGTCCGCGGGTCATCGGTCGCTGCTCAGTGAGATGGAGACTTCTAGTGATGAGGATCTACCACCCAACCTCTCCCCACCAGTCACCGTACTTGAGGTAAGCGCGGGAAATTTAAAATCTGTGGTTGTAAACATGTTTTACACTGTGTATACAATTTCCGCACATATCGACACATATCCAAGTGCATAAGGAAATTGTATGCAGAAAAATTACACAGGTCAGGGTTTACGAATGAGGTGACATTATGACGTGCATGGTAGTATAATGAATGAAAAAAAAACTTATTCGTATCCCTGCCAATATTGTTATATTTATGTTAATTCATAATTATTTTAGTGCTTTTCGATTTATTATACTAATTGTATTTATTATTTTATTTTTCTTAAATCGCACATGGACAAAATACTGCAGATATTTGAATTCCTTGTCTAGGACTCCCTACAATGCATAAATTTTTATAGTTTTTGAGGGGACACTCAATATTTTTTTTATTGTTAATAATGTCATCTTTACAAGTTATAAGATACTTTAATAGAATATAATTAAAGTGAGAAGAGCAGATCTATACTTTTAATATATAACTGATATTTAAATTATTACTTAATATTTAGCAAACATTATTATAAATTAAAATTCATAAACTTCCTATTCAGGTTCTGATAAACTGAAGAAAAAGAGTTAAAATATTACTGCAACGCTATATACATATAAAATAATAATAATTTGATATATTATCCAGTTTTAAAAATTAACCCTAGCAATTACCAATGAATTTTTTGTCCCAAGAGATGGTAAAAAACTATTAATTTTTTTTAAAATCACCATGTTATTTTATTTTTATTTTTTAAAAGCGTGTTTTTGTCCTCATAATCACATAATTAAACCAACCTTCTTGCTTACAGTTACAGCGTGAGGCTCTATCGGCATGGCGGGCTCTCCGCTCCCTGTACCGTGAGCTTCAACGAGGTCGAAGCAAGGAGCACAGTGGAGCCTCGAGCATGGAGCTGGGTCAGGGGGAGCACGTGAGCGCCAGTACCTCGGGCTGCAGTAGCTCTTCAGAGGACCACGATGACCAGGGAGACGAGGGGCTTGGCTCTCTCAAGGTCAGTGACTTGCAGGGTTAGGTGTGGAAGAAATTACGTTTGTTAACGAGTTATAAAGTTGTGCATGATACAATTATTAACTGCAACCAAAACATGTTTATAAACTTAATGTTGATTTGATATCACGTGACTCTCCCATTAGCATTGTATTGGAGGATAAAATGGTTCGTGAAGTCGAATGAAGTGACAACCAATTTGTTTAGTGTATAGCAAAAATATATTATTAACAATATTAAAATTTACAATACTTTTGAAAAAAATGCAATCAATTCATAATGCGGAAGTGAAAATGTAAATTAATTTTATTATGACCTGAAGTATAAATGTCACGTTAAATCTTACTGATTAAGACTGCAGATGACCCAACATTATAAATACGTAACATGTCTTAATTATATTTCAAAAACTTAAAATATATTTAATTGAATTGAATTGATTGAATTATAATTATTGCATTGAAAAAAAATTCCACTTTTATAATAATAATTATGTATTATTTTATATTGTGTGCGTATAATATTTATATTTATACATTTTGATATTTGTTTTTAAAACATAATTTAATAAAAATATTATAATTAAAAAACATTATTTAAAATAATTTACAACATAATTTTATTATAATTTACGTTGATTTTCTTCAACTAACATTCTCGTCATGTCCAGGCCGGCCGTCTGTCCCGGGTGGTGTCCCGACTGTGTCGCCTGGTCCGCGAAGGTCCCCGCGCCATCTCCGGCCCCGAGCTGCTGGCACTGCAGGCCGAACTTCACCGCGCGAGGGAGTCGCTGGCCGAGGCAGGGAGGCTACTGGAGGAGCGGGGGGCGCAGATCAGACGGGCTACCGAGGACGGCATGCAGCTTCAGAGCAAGCTCGGTCAGTATACTCTGACTTACATTTAACTTAGTTTTCGTCGTGTTTGTAACGTCTTCAGTCATTGGTGTGTTGTTTGTAACGAAGAACTTCATTGTCCGAGTCGAGCCGAAGGAGACCCGAGCGTTTCCGACGAAACCCAAGTTAAATCTGAACCTAAGTATAATATATAATAATTAATAATCTCAAATGTATTGGTATTGTTTGAATGAATAAGTCGTAATTAAATAAAATTGAAGAAGAAAGACAAAACAACGAAATTAATTTTAATTAGCATAATCATAAGGCAATCTTGTATATTTATACCTTTGTTGATTACTTAGATACAGATATTGAAGTCAATTTAAAATGTAATCAATCAGTCGGTAAGGATCAAGTATGCTTTGAATAATGGTATATATTAAATATAACAAAATGAGCGGCGTAAAGTACATAGTTTTTTTTTAATTTTATTGTTCCTTATAATTTGTATATTTTTTTCTTATAAGACTTCGATCATGATGTGGATTCTGCAAGCTCTTTCTAGTATGCATATTACATGTACCTAATTCTTAATGTTGCCATACTTACATTTAATTAAGACACCAATTTATGCATATTACATGTACCTTATTCTTAATGTTGCCATACTTACATTTAATTAAGACACCAATTTATGCATATTACATGTACCTAATTCTCAATGTTGCCATACTTACATTTAATTAAGACACCAATTAATTTATGCATATTACATGTACCTAATTCTCAATGTTGCCATACTTACATTTAATTAAGACACCAATTTATGCATATTACATGTACCTAATTCTTAATGTTGCCATACTTACATTTAATTAAGACACCAATTTATGCATATTACATGTACCTAATTCTTAATGTTGCCATACTTACATTTAATTAAGACACCAATTTATGCATATTACATGTACCTTATTCTTAATGTTGCCATACTTACATTTAATTAAGACACCAATTTATGCATATTACATGTACCTTATTCTTAATATTGCCATACTTACATTTAATTAAGACACCAATTTATGCTTATTACATGTACCTAATTCTTAATGTTGCCATACTTACATTTAATTAAGACACCAATTTATGCATATTACATGTACCTTATTCTTAATGTTGCCATACTTACATTTAATTAAGACACCAATTTATGCATATTACATGTACCTAATTCTTAATGTTGCCATACTTACATTTAATTAAGACACCAATTTATGCATATTACATGTACCTTATTCTTAATGTTGCCATACTTACATTTAATTAAGACACTGTGTAGTGGCTCCACTTGTCTCTTCTAAATACGATCTCACTTGACTCCAATACCACCCCTTGACTGTACAGTATTAAATAGCTATTAGTCCCAACTTATATCTATCATTAAAGAGCGCTCACACTAAGAAACTTACATGTGCCCCACTTGACTCCCTTGTGGCCCCACTTGACTCACGTACATCTATCTCTTATTCCAGGAGTGTGCGAGGCCCAACTGACCGCCACCACGGAGGAACGCGACCTTGCCCGCGCCGACCTGACCTCCAGCGGCGACTCTGCCCTGGCCGAGGCGCGAAGTCTGCGCGACGCTGCCCTGGCGGCCCGTAACTCCGTGCAGATCGAACTTGCCAGGACGAGAATCGACGTCCTTCAAGTCAACAGTCAGCTGATGGAGGCCGTGCAGCAGAAGATCGAACTGTCCCAGCAGCTCGAGCAGTGGCAGGTAATTATCGAGAGGGTTTTGTCATGATGTTTACAAAAACATGGGGACATCCCTAGTCATTTGAGGAACACATTGCACACAAGATTTTGTATGATTTTTATTCCTATATACATATATTCAAAACTCCCGATTACCATTTGATTCTTTATTCATTATTATATGTTAGAGGCATTATTTAAGAAGGGGAGTTTCTGGCTCCCGTGGCTCGTGGATTTATTGTCAGTTATTAGCTAAATAGATTCATCACATTTTGAATATTTATTTTAAGTAAACGTAATATAAACTGATCAATTCTACTCTGAATAATTATTAATTCATGTAAATTATGTGCTTAAAACTCAACTTTTTTTAATTACTAATTTTATTTATTTATATAAACAAAAACAACGATAAAAATAATTAATTTTTTGCATTAACTAATAATATATTTTAAATTTAAAATATGCAGTCGAGTTTAAAAATGAAAACACGATGTCGCATGGTACCACATGCATTTATGGACTCACTAACATCATTGGAAAGAATAATCGACACTGAAAACTAACTGGGCGACTCTCTCAGGTGGACATGCAGTTACTGCTGGACGATCAGATGCGGCAGAAGCTGACGGAGCAGGAGAAGCGACGTCGCACGGGGCAGGACGCGAGCTCACCGGCCGACGATGCCGCAACTCCCGAGAAACCCCCCAGAAGATCGGGCTCCAGAATCCTCGGCTTCTTCTCGCGATAATATACCGGCAAACGAGAGGTTGAATCCCGTTATCTGCAGAGTTATCGGACTTAAATCGCAGTTGTTTCTCACAACAGTTATATAAAAAATGAATTATATTTGGAATTTTGGATATTACTTTAAATTCATAACAAAATTTCCATGAACTTTAATTGGTTTAATAGTTGTTGTGCGACATTCTGTAGTGTTTATAAATACGATAGCTCTGCATTTATCTGAAAAGAGATTGTGTGCATCGCTCTAATCCTAACTGTGGCTGTCAAACTTAAGAACAGGCTCTGCGTTTTTATGTGACAAAATATTACACTGAAAAACAATCGAATTTATACAATGGTTGAAGGTGAAATTATGATCAATTTTGTATTCCTTTTAAACAAAGAATGACCTCAGATCAAAAGTTTTTCACCCTTTTACTTGTCAATACGTTGAGAATATTGTCGTTATGTATCCAGTCATGATTTTTAGCTATAATTTTGTAACAGGAATTCTGGCAATTAATTATATATAGCTAGGAAAATTGTCTGAATTCATATGTTCGCCTTCAGTATTGATAATTAATCAGCATGAAATAGAATTATATATTTTGGTGTCATTCTTTGTACTCTTTAAGATAAGATTGTAATCACGGTCAAAATTCTTTTTATTTTTTCAGTGTATTTTTAATGAAATTTAGAACTATTTTTTTTTAAATAATTATTTCGTTTGAAATTAGGACAAAATTAATTCTGTTAGTTGTTAAATAAACACAATGTGTTATAACTTTCATCTTATTTTAAATAATATTTGCCTTTATTTAACATCTATATATTAATGTCAACAAGAAAGTTATGAAAGACAAATAAAAATTAGATAACACAGTCAAAAAGTGAAGAATTAAAAAAGTATTTTAACTAGCCTAGAGTGAAATTTTGAAAGAAAAAAACGCAGAGCCAAAATAATTTTACCATGTTCTCCTTTGCACATGATAATGTGATATAATTATATATAAAAACTTAGTACTTAAAAATAAAATTAATAAAAATGTGCAATAATAAAACATCAATCGTTAATTATGAAAATGTTATTATTAAATTTTACTGACAAATTAATCTTTTACCACAGAAAATATATAACATTCCGAATTGCGCCTTAATTAATTAATTATCATGTTAAATTATCCTAATAGATTTGTGCCTATACACATTCAATGATAAAAATTATGTACTAAAATGTAAATACACTTTATATTTAATAATAAATTTAATGCAAAGAAAATATGTTATTTATTGAACACCTTAAAATTGAAAACTGTACCATTAAATAGCTGAATCGATACATTATAATAAATTTTTTTAAATCAAAACATCATTCGGTGTAAAAAATATTACAATTTTATTATTTTCTTGCTATTGGATATCTTGATTCATGCTGTTTATTTTGAAAGTATGAAAGTATCGTTATAGCGTGCATTACACATTTAATTGAGAAATATAATATTTCCTGCATGTACACTACATAATGCATGTGAATATTTTTTAATATAAATAAATGATAACAATATTTTATAGTCTCAAAAATATAATATGTATTGCATATATGGTTTCTACCATGGGTTATATATTATTTATTATATAAAATTGTAATTTAGTACAGTTTGCTTTCCAGTTTTTATAAATTGCGTACAATATAATTATTTTGTACATAAAATATAGTTAACATAATGTTACATTACAAGTTAGAAGACATAATATATCATTTGAAAAAAAATTTGCCCGCTATATTTAGGATTTTAAAATTTCTGGCCATCTGTGAGCAAAATTATGAACTACCATTGCTTCAGTGTTAGCAGCTTCTGCCATCTATGTAATTATAATTTAACCAATGATTCTACGCGGCAAAAGATTTTGTATTTAACTTTGCTGTTTGTTATGATTTTTTTTACTAAAAAACAGACAAGTCCTTAATTGTTGCGGATACATTGATGGATACATATAATTATAATATACATCAGTTACAATCCTAAAACATATAAAAACAAGAATAAAAATATATTAATCATGTTTTAATGAACACATTCTTATTTTAAATCACATGCTATTTCATAAGAGTCAAGATTTGCTCATTTATATTTATAATTAAATGCATGCAGATTTGATAATTTCCACGTCCAACACGTGTTTATATTGGACGTCTCGTGCAGCGCCGCACCGCGTGACTTGCGAACTAAAATCTGACAGTGTGGAGTGAACCCTCGTGAGGCGAGGTGGTCTTTGCTGTCACTGATCGTCATCGCGGTTCATGCAGGTGAGATTTGAGTATAGTGCTTATCACAAAATATACAACACCACAAGATTCATTGAAATTAAAAGTACTTATAGTTCAGTTTGCTTATAAATTATTTATGAATGTTGGTCTTTCTCTCAATCACATTCACCCAAGATATCTTTATAAGTAAAGGGATGTTACATTACTTACATTCAATACATACCCGCCTTCTGCTTGCATGATCTCTCTTTGTCAAAATAAAATCTAGCATCGAAAGAGAAGCAAACAGCAAAAAAGGTGATAAGAAAACTCCCATTGTATGTACCTACCTATTTTCTTCTTATTTTTTTTTTTTATTTTCTTATTTATTTTATTTGTATCTACAATGGATACAAAGAATCCTTTTGTTGTTCTTTTTTTTGTGATAATACTATACAGGGGAATACGAGTGAGAATAACAGGCATTTTATTTTTGGTAAAATAATATCGAAATACAAAAACCAATTAATGAAGTTATATACATATTTATATTGTTGCAAATGATGGAAGATATATTAAAAAATAATAGTTGAATTTTTTAGTATTTGACATATTTTATAATCAGTATTAAATCTTGTCCTTTGTTACTGAAAATTTTTAGTCTAAAGTTTATAAGTTTTATTTGAATAGTCTCTATTGAATTAATTTGACCAAGAAAATATTGTAATAAAATATAAAAATGGAAATTATATTTAATAACTTGGTCGCTTTTGGGTGAATGTACGCATTTTGTGTATGGACTTTCGTCTTTTACATTCACCAATTGGGTTTTATATGTTTTCCCTCCGAACTATGTATTTTTTTTAACCCAATAAACAATTATAATTATTATTTTAATACGTTAACTGGCAGTTATGACAAAGAATATAAATATAGCATTTTGCATGCTTTTTACTACACTTTAACTCTCAAATCCTTGTTTCCCAAGTAAATAAGAGTCACATTCCAGTACCATGATGTGGCTCATCACGTGCTGGCAAGGGCCGCCCCCTCGCAAGCAACCCCCGACGACCCACCGCTCCCGCGCACCCTCTGCCTCCCCGCTCCACAGTCATCGAGAGTCGAGGGTCGCCCTGAACCTTCAAGAACTTCGGAGGACCTCGGACCTCGGAAAAGTAAGGATGATATATGTCACTTTTTTTTTTTTATAAGGATTCACCCCTAAGAGCTTACAGGTCGCGGAGAGATAATGGGTAGGGATAAGGTATATAGAAAGGATGGTGGCCACGGCCTGTTACACGTCCCAGCATTCCCTGAGATGAGACTGAGGGAACCGTGGAAAAACTTAGCCAGGACAGACACCTCTACCTTTTATCAATGGACCAAAGTCACCAAAGCCTGGGGAATCACACACAAGTGAATCAATGCACTGAGTGGAAAGCGAGATGAATTTACCCCAGGGAGGGAGCTTCAATAGCTTATAATATACCAATGCTCAGAGCAAACTAAAAGATTTGAATGTCACCCTTCAGAGTTCTTTCTATATTACTCCTGCTTAAATTGACTGTATAATATAAAACTGAAACTAAAATGCACTTCCTATCCAATACAATTATTTTTTAAAATACATAAACTCTCAATTCATGATGGTCAAATAGTGCAACAACTAAATTCTCCATTGAGCATTGAACTCAACTATATTTCTATAGGAATATTCCAATATGCTGTATAATTGTTCAAGTTACGACTAAAAACTTCAAGGGAAAAAAATTGATAATGTTAAAAAAAATATTAACGTAATTTACAACTGCTTTTGTAAAATACTATTAGGCTACGAGTTTTGCATGCTGAATGATTTTTTTTTTTAATACTATATACACTATTAATGTACGTTAACATCAATTGTCTGTGATTTATACAAAAATTTAACAGGGTATCATTTCCAGGGACGTTCCTCCGTTCTCCATCGTGACCTGATGACGTCACCAGGTGCCAAGGTTAATGACCCCGCTTTCAGTGACCATCACAGACCGACAATGCAGCGACTCTCCCTACCGTCCTGGAACTACGGAAACCACAGTCAACATTGTGACGTCACCTGAGGTCATCTCATGGTCAACTAAATGAGATTTTGAACGTAAACATATCTAAAATTAAAATAAATTATTTATTACAAAATTATTCAAGACACGCGACAACAGCATCTAGTTACAACAATGATTTGTATGATTTTATTTAATTAAAAAAAAAATACAACGAGAATTATTGTACTTAAAGAGATAAAGTCATTACCATATTAAAATTAAATTCATGCTTTATGCCTTGATTTACATAAAATAATAATAAAAAATAGATCAACAAGCGATGATTTCTTGATGTAGGTGCTGGGAAAAAATGCCCTGTTTTAAATGGATTTTCAAAATCAACAAACAATTCAATTTACCATTGATCTTCAAAGCTTCACATTTCATATGTTAAAGTAATAATTTGAACTTCCCCAAATCATTTTGTTTGTGGCAAAGGTGTGAATTTTTTTTACGTAAGTTAAAACGTTTTGTGGTTAAATAAAAATAGTATGGACGCCGTGTAGGCGCCGTCGCCACTTGAGAATGTCTAAACTATTTCTTTAAATACCTCTAACGAGTGACGCCTCAATAAACAAACATGCAGTAACTCCCACTGTCTAGCTGTCGATGTGCACAAATACGTTTTTAGTGGTCACGTAAACATCAGGTATGTGTGTGGAAAATCAGACGAGTTGTTGATGTGTAAATATCTGAAATGGAGTTCTTTATAATAAACAACCCACATATGAAATTGTTTTTATGCATGTATATAGCGCAAATAAGTCTTCTACTCGCAATGGTTCTAACAAACTATTGTTTATAATGTCTGTCGCATGAATCCTTTTTCATTGTTAAACATGGGACGACGTAGTGCCTAATTTTGCCACCAGAGCAGAGAACGTAATGGCATTTGTTGGCGCTAGGTAACCGTTTCAACTTCATAAATAACGGTTATTTTCCATAAGTTAACATATAAATCAACAACCGTCCCATGTTTTTCCTTTCACGTGACAGACATTACACAACAATACTTTGTTTACTAACAACGAGCAGAAGACTTTGATATATCTAGCGAGTTATGCTACTCTGAATTTTATCTTGGAAAGGATTAGGTCCTATCCTTGCACTATAGCCACTAAGAACCTAACGCAAACCTAACGGCTCTATTTTTAAAATAAAGTTCTGGAAACAAGAAAAAATTCTGGTTCATTTATGAGTAGTAAAAAAGTTCATGTAGGTTGTCTATTTGTGTTTTAATGATTTTATTCTTTGCATTGGCAAGAGCATAGCTATCATTATTATTCTTTTAATTACTTTATAATGATAATTATTAATGATAGATTGCTAACTATAATATATACTGTTTGAATGTTTTAATTATAGATCTAATGCTGCATGTGCATTTATTGTTTTGTCAAATGTCTTCATTGGCTGTTTGTACACCACAATTTTTAAGTAGATATAAAAAAAAAAAAATTGAAAATTTTAAAACAAGATTTTGTACCTGATGCACATATATTAATTACAAAATTCTGTAATTAAATTTACTTAAAATTTCTATAATCTACAATAAAAATACTTAACAATCGTTTGAAAATATTTACAAATAGCTGTATAAATAATAGCTGAGAGTTAATTTAATGTTAGATATAGCAAGATTAATTTGGTTGATATAAAATGCTATGAAAATTAAGCTGAAAATACGAGAAGATACACGATGCTTTAAAAAATGTGTTTTGATTGTTATAGCTTAAACTTAAAACCAGAACTGATGGTATTTTAAAATTATGTATAATTATAAATTTTTGTACTAATATTGTAAAATTTTTGGGAATTAATAAATAAAACAATATAGAACTATAATGCTTTCATTTTTTAACTTTATTTTTGTATGATTCCGTTATAAAGTTTGTTTCTTTGCATTGCTAAACAGATCTTATTGAAAAACACACTAATTAATAGCATTTTTTTTTTTTTATTTTTCACCTAAAAATGATTCTTAATTTATGTTTTATTAATTACATTGTATATAAAAAATGTTATAGTGCAAATGGTATCATGTTTATAATTATATATATATTCATATAATAGTAAAATTATATGAATTTCAATAATATTCTATTTAGCATGCACAAAAAGTCTTATAAGAAAATTAATTATTAATAATAATATAATTATATTTTATAAAGGAAGGGGATAAAGACATATTATGCATCAGGAGAAAAATGTCATATTGTAACTTTTACAAAAAAACACCGTATAATTGAACAGTGTATTATAAGTTACCTTATTATTATTTTTTTTTAAATTTTCTTACTAATAATAATTAGTATTATACTAAAGAAACAAATTAATATTATTTTAATCTGTACATTTTGGGCGGTTGCTAGCAAATATAATATTTATTATTATATTATATAATTATATAAATTAAATACCTTATTTTTTTTTATCATCATTTCATTGTTATTTGGCCCAACATATTTTTAGTTTTTTTTTATGTAATAAATTTATTTTCTGTTAATGAATTATGAGCTATCTAAAAATGCAGTGATTTTTTTTTTGTTATAATGACTAATGATTTATAATGCCAGCCAAATCAAATTATATAATTAAAAAGTAAAATTGCATTAATAACTATTTTTTTTTTACTTTGGTCTATATTATAGTCAGCTTCTAAGTATATATTTTTTTTTGTATTATCATTTTGAGAATCTATACCCATAAGTATAAACTTATATATATTTATTATGATTACTGGTATGTTTATTTACTCATACATTTTTTTTAATACCTGCAATTATTTATATACTCCTAGCCTGCTAAAATTAAATATAAATTGCAATTTATAATTTTTTATTATATATAATTGATGATTTTTCTGTTTATCAAAGTATATTACATTGTGTGATTAACTTATAATTTTACTAATTGTCAATTTTATTTTTATTTTTTTGCATAATATATTTACTTTTAATTATTATGCAAATCTAATTCATGTATCATATAATTATTAATATTCACCCATAGAAATAGTTTGAAAATTGTGGTCATTTTATGAATTTTTTATATTAAGTTAATAAAAAATTGGTTTTTAATGACCATTATATTTTTTAATTGTTTAAATATAGTGTATTTTTTTTCATTATCATTATTATTATTATATAATTAAAAGAGTAGTTTGTTCAAGCTCAAACTTTCTGATATGCTAATAACAGAGTTGATTCTTCTTCCATCTGCGATACATAAGACTAGTAAAACCTTTTTTTTTTTAATTATTTATACATTTTTTTTTATATCTTACTTTAAAAAAATCTTCAAAGTTTATCTTTCAAAAATTTGCCAGATCTATAGAAACTGTATACATTTTTCAAACAAAAAGTGTCCATTATAATGAAAACTGCTGGTCGTTTTTTAGTTTAAAAATTATTTTAAACTTCATCTGTAAAAACCAACATTTTCATCTTTATAATCTTGATTTTTCGTGGCACTGTTTTTTCATTTTTCTTCAAACATTTTTTTTTTAATACTGATCTTGCAGCACTAAAGAATACTTATATATAAGTTTTTATATTTTACCTTAATCATTATTTTTTTTCATAATATAAGAATACCCCCATTTCACTAACACTTTATATTCACTTAAATATTGTTCATCTGTCATATTTCACACAAATAATCACTTAAAAATTGTACTCATCTAACACAAAAAGAAATAAGGAAAATAAAAATAATAATGTTGCTTATGTTTTTAAAAAAAAAAAAAATAATTTTTTTTTTTTCATTTCTTTTTTTGGTCACAGATAAATTATAAAATATATGGTATTGACTTTAATTTTTTTTTGCGTATAAAATCACAGAAGTTTTATATTTTTCACACCTAAATGTATTAAAATTAAAATAATTAGTTTATATTTTTTTAGACATCTCTATAAAAAGAAGTTAAAACAATATACAATTAAAATTTTTAAATTACCCTTTATTCCATGATTAATTTAATAAATTCATTTTTTTCGCAACTGATTTTTGTTTAGAAGACCATCACTTTAATCAAGCAAAAGATGATCTTCTTTTATATTCAATCATCCATGGAATGAACAATAATTTAATTAATTAAAAAGTCTACAATTGAATCAACATAAACATAAATATGTAAGTACACTCAAATAATACAACTTTGACTTATTATTGAATTGTTCAAATTCAATAAAGTCATTCTTGTGATATTTAAGTGAAATACAACAATTAGTTTCTTCTAAGTCAATAGCTGTTTAGCATTTAATAATTTAATAATAACAAAATAATAGTTATACTTGAAATATTTTTTTTTTCACAACCAATATTGTTTTGTTATTTTTTAATTATATAATATCTAATATACTTAAAAATTATTGTAAATGCTATATAATTATTATATTACAATAAAATGGATGCTTATAAATAATAAATTAATAATTATAGTTATGCCTAGCTGGCATTTTAAACAGTAAATTATACATGTATAATATACAATTACAAGTTTTTTTTTCTTTTACAGTATTAGAAATAAATTAATATTATAAGGGGTATTATATTATTTTTTTATATTTTCATTTTTAATGTATTCTTTGTATGTTATTATTATTTACTTTTTAATAATGAATAATATTATTTTATGTTTATAGCACCCTACTTTTTAACTATATTTTAACTATTGTGTGTTTGTAAGTGTGTTTGATACATGATTTAATTAATTAATAAGTAGATAATTTGCTTGTATACACAACTGTTGATTGCAATATATTTTTTATTTTTACAATGTGAATAATGATTATTTCCACATATTATTTATCATACATGATCGTTCACATAATTGTATTTATTTTTATTTCAATTGCTAAAAGTTGTTAAAACTATAAAGAATTTGTCCAAAATATTTGGTACGTGTGTTAAACTGACACAGTTTTTATTTTTTTTAAATTAATTTTATAAAATATAATTATAAAAGCAATATTAAGAATAATAAATAAAAATATTACTGTAATAATTCTATTCGAGTAAATTTTGTTTATTGAAATAAAAATTTAAAATTGAGACTATATTAAAAATTACAAAGTTAGTTAAAATTTCAAAATAGCATTTTTTATAATTATTTAATAAATTCTTTACTATAATAATTAAATAAAACGACATGATATTATTTTTACAATTATAATAACGATCATGTATAATATTCAACTTTGGTTCTATTAAAAAAAGGTCAGTCTTTCTACTACATATTTATGTATAATATTTTGTAGACACCTGACTTATTTAAACGTGTTTTCTTTCATTTTGGCTTAATTTGAATTAGTGATAGAAGTGGCGCAATTATTAGCTAATTAATGTTACTTTTTTTTTTCCTAGTTTCATTTTATACAAGAGATATATATCACTTCAATTTCCAAAAAAGTTTAATTTACAAATATTTTGTCTAAATATATTATAAAAGGACCGAGTCTGATTACTTTATATTTAAATACTTACGTAAATTCTACTTATATTTAATGTGAATGATATTTTTTTTTAATTATATTTTCCCCTTATAAATAATTTAATTAATTGTTTGTTATTTTTAAACTTGTGAAAGTGGCTTATATTATTATATTACAATATGGCACAATTAATTGGTATTTACTATATATTATTTAGATTTAATGAAGTAAGTTTTTTTGTGTGCCTTTAAATTTAATTAAAAAATAATAATATGATTTAAAATCTACAAAGAAATATTACGGAATATAAATTAGAATACAACAGCACTATTATTTATTTTATATATTTATATTTTTTTTTCATCATTTTCATTAGTTTAAAAAATCGATTGAGCTATGAAAAATTCTTCATTATTATTTCAAATATTTTAAAAAAAGTACAATATATAAGAATTATATATATTAGTATGTTTTTTTATTCTTTACTCAGAAAATTCTACAGCATTATTTTTTTTTTTTCATGTTTTTTTTTTCTTCGACCTTGTAGTGACAAGAAATTACACAGACACGAACAATTAAGTAAAACATACCCTGTATCCATGATCACTTTTCTTTGCTGCTTTATAATATTTTTTTTTTAAATGGGGTTCAATGTGGAAAAAATTCATTATTATTAAATATTATTATTAAATCTTATATGCCGCTTATCATCATGTATCCAATATCATATGCCTGCACTTTCACAATCTTTTTTTTTTTTAATCAGTGTTTGACTTCCCTATATTATGATTACTTAAAATAATATTTTAAAAAATGTTTTTTTTTTCATTTTTTTTAATGTTAATTACTTATATATATAATTTAATTATTTATACCTATAATTAGCATACTATACAATGCTACTAAAATTACTACTTGCAAATAGTATAATATATTTTTCTTTATGTTGCAGTATTTTTTGTGTGTATTTTTAATATGCCATGGTTGTCGTCGCCATTTTAAATTAATTAAAAAAAAATGTATTTTTATTTTCACATAATTTTTACAATTAAAAACTAAATAAAAAAAATTGAATCAATTAAATAATATTCACTTCTAATTAGTTACTAATCACGACATCTATGTCTATCTGCCAGCAGTGTAAGTAACAGATTTTAACAATTGAATGATTTTTTTTTTTATTATTTATTATTTCTCTATTTAAGTGTCAATCCTTTTTTGATAAAAAAAGCTTGATAAAATTTACTTTTAATGAAGTATTTAATATTAAGATTGAGATAGGATCTAAAGATTTTTTTTTTAAGTTAAAATTGAATGTTGCAATTAGCAGAAGAATTAGTTTATATTTTTAATTATATTTTATCAAGCTTTTTTTTTTAATTAAAAAAATAATCACTCAGGCAATAGTTTTGTACCATCTAGGAGACTGTATCATATTGTTTACCCACTCATCTCTAAGTTAATAGTAAGTTAATAAGAAAAAAGAAATACTGATTTTTAAGACTGATAATTATAATATTGTATATTTAAAGTTATTATTTACATTTGAAAAAAAAATTAATTTATATATTAATATATTACAATATTACCAATATAATGATTTATTTACTATTTGCATATTTTAATGTTATATTGCACAAATAAATAAATCATAGATAATATATTTTTATGCTTATATTGCACAAAATTATATGCCTACATTTTTAATTTTTTTAAAAAAAAAATGTACAGGCAAATCTTTGGAATTGTTCATCAACTTTGGTATTTAATTATCAATTAACATAAACAAAATATTTAAAATTTTCCTGTTTGTTTATTGTTCTCATTTCTAAATCCATCAACAAATTTCTTTCAACTCCCAATTAATCGCTTCCTTCCCTATAAACTACATGTATTTATAATTAGCATTTAATTAGTTGAAACCTTGGTACATGGCAATTTCCTAAATAATTATGTAGAAATATCTTCTATATTTTTACATTATAATATATTTTTTTTGTATAAATTACTTATAGTTAATTATTATATTCATATAATAATATTGGATACTTGTGCAATTTTTTTTTAATCAATAATAATATAATAAATTATTCAAAATTTAAATTCATAGTTTACAAAAAAGAAAGGTATTTTGTATTAAGAAAGAGTGCAGTTAGTAATTAAATTAAAAATTAGATTAAAATTAGATTAATTTTTAATCAGTTATGCAGTGCTGAGAAGATGAATTAAAAGTAAATAAAGTTAAATGTAAATAAATATATTTGCTATTATCACAGTTAATTATGACCAATGTTGGAAAGTTTAATTTTGTATCATTTTTGTAAACTAAGAATTATGAATTTAATAATAATAAAAAATGAAGCAATAATTTTTACAAATACGAAATGGGAGGGATTTTTTATATCAATAAATACAATATATATAGTTATGAATGTGTACAAGTTTTTTTGTTTTCAGGGCATCAGATGAAATTTTTTTTCTTCATTTAATAAGAATATTATCATGTTTTTTTTTTCTCTAAAATCTACAATATAATCCTAAGGGTATCAGTATATAATAATATAATTTACTAAAGAGCTAGAATGACTATGTTTATCATAATATTTTTTTAATTAATTTATCTAATTAAATATTTTTTATTTTATTTTTTTCTTCTTCTACATCAACTTCATTTTTTTTTAAGTCATTTTTTTTTAATGAAGTAATTTGTCCTCCATTATTTATAATGACAATTTTATTATGATGATGTATAGTGATTATATATATTTTTTTTCTTTAAATTCTTCTTTGTAGCTTCTAATATTGTTGCCATAAAAGCTATAGTCACAAAAATCATTTTGAAAAGTCCCGTTCAGCAAACTCGTGTCAAGCTATAAAAATTGTTCATTTCAAAGCATTGTATATGTATATATATGTATTTTTTTTTCAAATGTTTGCTTCTTCTTTTTGAAAATCTTCTCTCTTCTGATTCCATCTTGATTTTATTTTTTTACAAAAAAACAACTTTTCTCTAGCATCCAAATCCTTCTGCATCAACACTCCTTCTGAAAGCCTGAAACAAAGAAATCGGTTTAAAATAAACATTTTCCAGAATTATTGGTAATACACAATGAACAACTTGCAGAAAATTTTTATATTTAGATAGAAGAACTCAAGTTATTTATCGTAATTTTTTTCTTATTTTTATAAAATTAAAACAACCTTAATATTGTAACCATTACCTTACAATAGGGTTCAGTTAAGGCTAAAAATTTAGAGTTGAATCTATATTTACTATATTATCTGCTCAGACTCAAAAAACGTCCTTATGAATTTTTGCTTTCCACTATTATTTGTATAAATAATAAATTTGGGTATTTATAATAATTCTTTTTCTCAGTATACACTTAAAAATATACTTTCTGGATAAAATTGGAATAAGCATATATTATATTTTATAATGCGAAAGTTTATATTATTACAAGCACAGACATGCAGCAGGTTTAGTTTAAAAAGCGATATATTTAAAGCAACAGGCTCGAGACCTGTTGAACCATCTGCTTATAAAGTTAAACAAAAAATCGTTATGGCTCACTGCACTAGCTTGTCCACATCTACAAACCAACCTATCCACTTAAAATAGCCATAGAGAAATATGATTATTTTCTATTGAATAAAAAAATTAAATATATCTAATATCTGATTTACATCACAGATATTCATGTACACATTTCTTTGCTTATTTGTGTTACGTGTAAATTATTTCAACGAGAACCTATGTTTGTATGAAACCTCATAATTAAATTATAATAATTATATTAACGATTATTTTGCATGACTGTGACATCACCTGTTGTTTCATGACTATATTTGGTGTTACAATTTTTTTTTTACATAATATTATAGGATTTGTATATACATAATATATAATATCAGAAATATGACACATTGAATACAATATACAAATATACAATTATTCTCAATTTGAAGTGCTTTGTCGATTTTTCAATTTAAAATTATGCAGTTAATATTTACTGTTAATTCAAAGAGAATAAAATAATATGCTAAAAAAGACAACTGAAATTTGTGATTTTAATTTAATTTTTTACTATATTAATTTCCCGTATATCTAGCCTGTGTAATCCAGGAGTATACCTGATCCTGGTAACTTTTACTTAGGATGACATTTGCGATAGAGATTGCTTATTTTATCGTCGGAAAAGGTGTTATCAAAAAGTCTATTATCATTGCCTTTTTGGTAGTGTATAATATAAAATTTGTTTTTCTCTTTGGTTTATGATATGCTCACCATTCTACTCAAGTACGCTCGCGCTAGTCTCGGCGGAGGTTAGTACGGGCGGTTCGCATCCTTGGGCCTCTTGAGCTGGACTTTGAGTCGCTTCATGCCGATCTGGAAACCGTTCATCGCCTGGATCGCAGCCTGGGCGCTCGCCGGGTTGTCGAAGCTCACGAAACCTGAGGAAAAATAAATCATAAATATATTGATATTTGGGAGTAATTCACTGTTATTGAGCAAGTCTGTTTCGTAAACCATGCTGTGTCCAATTTCTGAACCCGATCGACCTTATGTCCAAGTGCATAAGAAAATCAAGTGCAGAAAACGTACAAAGTTTATGGTTTATGAACTTAATGTTATAATATGCTGTAGTGATATGATTAATTAATAAATCTTCATGACAATTAATAGTTTGATTCAATTATAATTATTTGAAGTGTAACTTTATGTAAAGTTGCTCATTTTTATTTGGAATTATAAAAATCTTTTAATTTCTTTTACCTCAACAATTTTATTCCATAAAAATGTTTAATAGCAATACAATATAAATAGTATAGTACAATAATTTGGCAAAATTGAGGTACATTGTTTATATTGTCAAGTACATTTTTACTATTGAATACAATTTATTTAATTAAATAGTAATAAAAAATAAATTCTATATTTTCAAAGCATCAGCTTTATAGTGAAATAATTCAAATAAATAATCAATTCATTATTTTTTTATATGATCATCTGGTTGTAGATATTAGGCATGTTGCTCGCTTGGAGTTGCTTAAAATGTATAATTTTGTATGTGAAATACAAAAGTTAACTCATTTTGCTGAAAATAAAATTACGAATTCTTCAATTTCAAAAAAAGAAATATATAATATAGGTTGAATTATTTATACATTGTATGATAATGTACTGTAAATTATATTATACAATCATAAACAATATGAAACACAAGTAGAAACAAATAATCTATGTCCTAATGTTATTAAGACAAACAATCCAAAAGCTTAAGGATGAATCTCAGTTGATTGAGAACTCGGAATCGGCCCCCTTGAAAGCAACAAGACTTGCAGGGAATTTTGAACTTGCCATTAATATAGGTGGCATACAAATTTTGAAGTGGATCCGTCTGATAAGTTTTGTGAAAATTGAGGTAGAAGTTTAACATGGGACGGAAACCGTATTAAATGGAGCTGTTGTGAGAAAGCCGCCCCCTTAAATTTGGCCAAACCATAAAAGTGATTAAATTTCAGAACACTCGAATTTTTAAAATTGATATATTTTGATTCCGTCTGACGGAAACTTTCAATATAACATTATGACACCGAAGTTACTGAGATTAAATTTTAAATTAATACCTATATATACCTGCAAAAAGTATTAATTAATAATTAATATTTTCTTACCGAAGCACTTGCTCTGGTTAGTGGCTCTATCAATGAAAACTTTTGAACTTATGACGTTTCCAAATGGAAGGAACATTTGCATCAGCTCGGCATCTCCGAACTCTTGAGGTAAGTGATAGATGAAGAGGTTGCACCCCTCTGGTCCTGAGATCGAGCACCCTGTAAACAGTCAGGGCCCGAAAAATTACAAAAAATACAGCAGTACCGCCAAACGTCAACGCATCGAAACATTCAGCAACATTGAACATGTGCATAATGCAGTTTTCTTTGTATGCCATTAATAATAGCTATTTTTCTTTAAATAAATATATATAAATTTAAATAAAAATAAATAACAATTAAAAATAATTATAAATACATCCAATGCACATCAAGGCATAAAAAATAATTATAAAATAAACAAAGAAACACAATTATATAAAAATTGCAAAATGCATTATAATGAAATTAATGAATGATGAATTAAATGTATTGATTTTATTATTATTAAAGTTACATTTAACAAAAATTAGATAAAACAGTTAAGCATGTATATATTATATTTAATAATTCGATTTAAAATACCTTTTGATTGTAAGAATTGAAATGCACCAAATGTTATACAAGATATTTGACAAGTATAATATATTGTTCAACATTTCTTTAGATCAGTACAATGGTTGCAGCACTATTGCCATTAAATTTAATAATTTGTTATGAGAATAACTCCAATTTTATTAAACAAAAAATAATGATAAAAATTTCTTTTTAAGCATTTAATTTTAACTCTAATGTCAATTTAAAGTTATATAGCATGGTACCACAATTGGGTCGTTAAAAGACATAACTTCGTTTAAAAAGAAGTAAAATATGTTTCAATAGCTAATTATCAACAGATATGTCTATTTGTACAGTTATCGACTCAGAAAAACTCTCTCGCCAATAGATGGAACTGCGTTGATGTACATATTGTTCCAATATTTACATCGTCGCTGATGCATTCACCTTTTGTTGAAGGGAATTTTCGACGAGATATAGATGTACAATTAAATTAAATACCCGTTTTGAACGACAGTTGAATAAAAATGAATGAACTTGAAACATTTTCAATGAAATTATACAAATAAAATTAAAATTTAAAACTTAATATAATAATTATCTTGTATAACATATTATAAGTTACAGCTTCTTTTAATTTTAAACATAATTTGTATATAATGTTGTGATAATAATGGCGATGATACACTTCTTACCTTCCCTCTGTGTGGGGGGGACAGCTGATATGGGTTGGGCAATAGCTTGCGTAAACTGGCCGTATACTGCAGGGTAAGCTGCCGACAAGATGTTTACATAAACATTACACGTGGTGGCGGTAAAAAATAAGAATTTTTAATTAATTATTTTTTATAATATTTTTTTTTATCAATTTTAGTTTTGTTTGAAATGCTACCCTTTATTTTTTTTCTTGCATTATTATCATATTTATTTTTGAATAATCACGGGAAATTATAAAAGAATTAAATTTAGTTGACACCAAAATATTTCATTACATTTTAACATTAATTTTCTGAATTCAAACAAAGATTTCATTAAGATTTTTATCAATCTGTTATATTTAAATTAATTATAATGATTAATGGCCAGGAGACTTGATTTATATTTTACGTTGGTCTTCTGATGAAAAAAATAGACCATTTAAACATTGATAAGCAATATGAAATAAAAAATTTGACAACATTTAACGTGTAAAGAAAGAAAAACAAGCCAAAGAGAAACAAAAACATTTAGAAGAAACAATAATACATTGATAAAATATAGAATTAAAAAACAAAACAATTAAATATTTATTTTTTAAGGCTTACTGAATATTAATAATTTTTGTTGTATTTATTTTTTGAAGTGCGGACGTTACACAGAAATGTTCATGCAGGAAATACTTACGTCCTTTATAAAAACACCACTCAGGGGATCTTAAATGCGTGACTAAAATATTTTTACAGTAAACAACCAACATTGAAACAAAACATATAACAAAAAAACATTATACAACATAGAAAATTATAATGATAGTGCGTCAAGAAGAAACTAAAAAATTATCAAGTTTTTTAATGGGAAATGGTATACAAAACCATTTCTGTACACAGTTTTTTTAAAAATATAGTAACGACTTACTATATGTAAGTAATTGAAATAAAAAATGTTATTTTTGTAATATATATTTTACAATAATTATTAAATTTATATTGAAATAAATTCTGTGAATTTTACTTAAAGTTATGACCAAGAAAATTTCATCTTCATACAAACAAATGGATTTCAAGTTTTTTTTAAGGGAAAAATTGTATGCAATAGTTATCGTGTAATACCGGCTTAAAATACACAAATGATTCGATTCTTCTTTACAATTCGTAATTTTTTTATGTAATAATAATAATTCGTGATATAAAAATGTGTACAGAAAGAGTTATGATTTAACTATATGATTGTGGTTAATGTTGTGAGTAGTGCACATTGGTATACGTACCGACTCCGGGGTATGGTTGCATCCCAGGATATGCTGCATGTTGCAATGTTGCTTCACCATTTGGCAAGCCTTGGGCTGAAATGGATAGGTGAAGGCCGTCTATATGAAAGTGTAGGCTTGCTTAGAAATTGGCACATTCAACGTACAAAGTCACACAATAAAACACCATCAGTTGTAGCAACCTTACAAAAATATATCGGATTTTGGTTATCATAAAAATTTCACACCCATTTATATTAGGAAGAGTGTTATAAATAATTTTTTAATACATTAATCGAACAAATAATTTTTGTAAGGTTCAACAAAAAGATTTTTTTGCTGTATTATTTTTTTAAAAACAAATTGCAAAATTTCAATTTTAATATTTGCACATTATTTTTATTTACTAATTAATCATGCAAATTAAAAGCAATTTTTAAAAAATAACTTTTAATTAAATACAGCAAAACATAGATCTAACACACTTTATAATCAATACTTATTTTTTAATTAACATAATTGTATACAAATTTTTACAGTGTAAAACAAAAAAGTGACAACCAGACATTTTTTGTTATTTAAGTAAATGTATTTCTTTACATTTACAAATATTTTGTTTCTTTATTTTAATTTTTAAAGAAAACATAGAACAATGAAGCATGGATGGAAAAACATCAAACATCAACAAACTCGAGTAAGATATTATTATTAAATTTAATATTTTTTTTCCAAAAATAAAATTATTACACGAGTTTTTTTGTTAACAGTAAGCCTTATTTTTAATTACACCATCCAAACATTAAAAAACCAAATAAAGCCAAAAAAACAACAACATTTAATAGCATGTTAAATATAATATAGAATTATTATAAGCAGAAAACAATATTATTAATAATTATTTTTTTTAATTTTTTTTTTTTAGTTAGCTCAGACCTATTGTGATATATAAAAATAAATCTGTTAGGCTAGTCACACACAGAATCGCATGATTTCGCAGCGTATGATAAAAAAATTAAGAAACTATGCGATCAGGTATGCGCTCGCACACAGCTTCGCATGGTATCGTATGGTATGATATCGTAAGCTTCTCATTTAGAACCGGTTCTAAATTTTTATCATACGAAGTCATACGATACGAAATCATACGATGCGATGCTGTCTGCGAGCAGCCTAATTAGTTGTTAATATACTTACGTGCGGGGTAGGATTGTGGCATGCCGTTCGAGTACACCCCAGGGTCTGTCGGAGTGGGCTGACCGTTAGGGGTCTGTGCTGCCATGTTAAAGTTGGGCATAGTTGGGGATGGGAGACTTGGGATCGCGCCGTTCACCGGCTGCCCAGAACCACTGCCTAAAACCCAACAATACAAAAAATACGTCCACAAAAAACGTTATATATATCACATTGACATATATATATATTTATTTTTTGTAATTTATCGTCATTTTTTACTAACTTTATTGCTCTGTTGTTTATTTTTTTTTCACCAGATAGATGACTGTTATTTAATATCTACAATCCAGCTACATTATAAAGTATAATATTATACCTACAATAGATTAGTCTTATCTGAGTTATCTGACTACCCATTTCATAACTCAAATTTCAATGTTATCATTGTTGTGAAACAGAAGTAAACCTATCGAACCTATCGATTAAATTGATGATTAAATTTTTAATTTATATTTGTTTCAAATACTTCAAGAAGCAATATTCTTAGCAGCATAACTTCTCCATAATGATTTAACTCATCGTTATGTTAGTCCCAAATCATTGCTGGAGTGTTGCAGTAAAAAGTTAAATAATAGTTAAAGGTCCTAACATTTTATTTAACTTTAAATTTTAAATATATCCTAATTTCCGGAAAATTAAAAAACTGGTTGCAAAATTGTAAATAGCATTATATTATAAACAAAACTGATTTAAAATATGTATGTAATTTGATTTTAATTATTATACTTTTTAACAATTTCTAATTGTGTACTTATGTACCTTTGATCAAAAAAGTGTAAAAAGTTAACAAATATTAAAATTACAGAATTTACTTTATTTACGAATGTATCGTGCATGCGTTTTTTATATTTTACACAAACAAAAAATCAAGCAATATTTTGAGCCAGTTTAGATTTAAATTGTGCTGTTTACATGTTATTAGATTTATAATGTGTAATTAAAGAACTTGTTTTTTTTTAATAATCAAATACATATTTACTCTTTTCACTTTTCTGGCCACACAGAAATTAAAATAAGTAATTGCATAATTTTATTTTCATATATACTATAGATGAGCTTAAATACAAGCTAATGAATTACAAAAACATACTATGCATATTCAGTTTTTTAACATAATGATTTTTTTTTTAATAAATTTGACTAAAAGTTATGACCAAGAAAATCTCATCTCCATACAAACAAATGGAATTCAAGTTTTCTTGAAAGGAAAAATTGTAGGACATTTTAAATTATTCAAAATATTATTATTTATCATAATTATATAGTTTTTATTATTTTAACTAATAGTAAAACGTGAATATTTTATACTACTATCAAAAAAATCGGATGCACTGGACTATTTCCCTTACTAATAGTTGGCTATAGCATCAATGTTTATTTTTAAAATAATACAAGGGCACTATACTAAATTTAAATTAGGATCGACAGAAAATGTATCAGATTTATTTTTGTTCGTCACATGCTGAGCTATAAATATAATAATAGTTGGTCCGAATTTAATTATTAAACTGGTGATTTTGGTTTCTGTTAAAAAATTAAAGTAGTAGAAGATCAGAGCATAAAAGCGACAGAGTTAGAGCGCTATAGTAGGATAGAACAATTCACTGTAAATCTACACCTTCTTAAAATAAGACAAAAAAACGTCCCCTTATTTAAGAAGGTCTTATTTTAAGAGATTTTTATCTTGAAACAAGTAAATACATTCTTAAAATAAGAACCTATGTTCTTAATTTCAGATATGTACTTAAACATAGGTTATTATTTTAAGAATGTATTTACTTGTTTCAAGATAAAAATCTCTTAAAATAAGACCTTCTTAATTAAGGTGACGCTTTTTTGTCTTATTTTAAGAAGGTGTAGATTTACAGTGTTAATTTGCAGCAGTGATGCAGTGACATGCTTTGCATACAAAAAATATATAATTATTTGCAAACATATACACTCTGTGAAAGCACAATTAAATTTAACATGAAATTAAAAATCAACGTAAGTGAAAATCAAATTTTGTATCGTATACTACACCATAGTTAATACCGTAATGTATTTTAAGTTTATAAAATTATTGGTATTAACTTAAAAAGTGTCTTTATTTAGCAAATTTGATATTACGGTTTATTATTTCCAAAGTCGAAGAAATAAAAATATAATATTCCATGGAAAAAAGTATACTTAGAATTTGATAAAATGAAACTTTTCTAAATTATCATTGTATTATACCTTAATAATTGGCTTTTGTCATGATTAACCATTACTCCTTACTAAAAGGCTTCCAAGAAAATGTTTCCCGTGTATAAATGAATAAAGAACGTTTTATATTTATTGATGGTAAGTTATAGAACGAACACAAAAACTTTAACGCCTACTTTTTCTGTCTGCTAAGAGGAAATGTCGGAATCAACAAATCTTATACTCTTTTCTAATTTAATTTATTACTCAGCTTATTTGTTTGAAATGCTGCAAACATTGCAAAATTTTTTCACTTGTCTGAATGGAGAATTGTGCAATGATGCAAATTTTAGACCAAGTGAGTTGAAAAAAATAAAATACTTGGATTTATTTTTTTAAACTAAGGAATTTCATGAATATTAAATTTTTGATGTAAATACAAATTTAAAGTGCATTAAATACAGAAGGAAAGCAGATAAGTAAGCCTGTTAGGAATCGCACAGCTTTTATAGAATAAAAATTCAGGTGTATAATTCATAATATTAAAGCAATTAATGTCTTAAATACAATTAGGGTGTATCTAATCTATATTTAAATATAAATTTGTTAATAATATGCATATTTTAACAAGAAATGCTATGTAAAAATTACACACAATTTTTTTAAACTGGTAAAAACTTAAATATTAAAAAAAGTAAGATCTTCATTCCATATTTCATTCTATAACTTACCATCAAAAATACATCAATAGAATTTTATTCAGTTTGAAAATTCACATAAATTACATTGCTATAACTAAACTAAAGTTACCATAATAAAATAAATGGAATAATAGCCTCTTTAATGTTATCACTTAACATAGGAAGTAAGTACAGCTATTATGAAATGGGTTACTAAGTTTTATTGGGGTAATTTCATTTAGATAATTAGATAATTTGAAGATAGCTATCTTGTCAGATTGTACAAGAAACTTTAGTCATGATTTTCTGACTTTGACTGACAATATTTCATAAAATAAAGCGTTTTTTTTTTTAAATATGATTTATGTAATTATTAGTTGTGAATTCAATGCAGAAAAATTAAATAATTGTAAAGGTTTCAATCAAGCACAATATATAAGCCAATTTTAATTATATCAGTTAGGTTAATTAAGTTAAGTTTTTTTCTTTAGGTAAGGATAACATAAAAAGACTAATATTCCATTTATTACAAATCAAAACGTGAATTTATTTCATTCTCTCTACAGGTCATTTTCATGTAAATGAGATGCAAAATTGACCTTTAGACGCAATGACATAAGTTCCATTTCAATCTGCTATTGTCACAAAGATCTTTCAATACGTCAGACTAATCCAGAAAAATCTACAATATTATCTTTATGATCAAAAAGGTATAAGTTCTTTGATAATACCATTCACGAATTCGTACCGTGCAATGTCCAGAAAAAAATGAATACACATAGGCCTTATGGGGTGACATAATTTTTAAAGTTTGGCATTGATGTAATAAATTAATAAAGGCACCATAAAATAATTTTTCTTTGAATATAGAGTACGAAGTGAATTTACGACTTTGAGAAATTTTGGTGTTCGCCAAATTCCAGTTACATATTTCCATACGAATGAATTTATAAGAAATCGAGAAACGAAAGAAAATGACCACCATAAGATTTTAATATCGCAATATTTGCATTGTAATAAAAAATTTACGAATATAAACTCACCTCACTGCAAGGCAATGGCATTATTAAAAAAACTAATACACCAAAAAAAATCTGGATAGTGTAACATCTTGTAGAGGTCTTTGCAACATGTTTTTTGATCGGGATTTGGGCCGACCTTGTGAGGGTCACGAGGTCAAGTTTCGAGTGTACTGACCCCACTCACCTGAGGTGGGCGGCACGACTGAGTTTGCCATGCCGTTGAGCGTGGCGTGAGGCATCTGCGACGCTAGCGCCGCCATCGGATTGATGAATGTACCTTGCGCTGTGGCAGCTGCCATCAACGCTGCTTGTTGTTGCAACGTTAGTCCGTCGCACTAAAATTAAACATAAAAAACAGCTGTTCAAATAGCTTGCAACGTAATATTTGATTTTTTAGGTTAGATTTTTATTTTTTTTTATTCTTGATGATACAGTCGTCTCCACATATCTTTGGTTTGACGTCAAGGGAACCACCCATTAGTATTGAATTAGAGGACAAAGGAAAAGATTTGTGACGTCATATCAAAGATAAGTGGAGACGACTTTATGTAACAAAGTCATTTACTAGAATATAGTGTAATTTATTTAAATATAGAATAATAAGGTTATTTATCATTACAGTTCCATTATAGTAGTTATGTGAAACTCATGTACAGTATGTTAAAATGTATTATAGTCAAGTTTACATGATATTCCCTCTGAAAGGAAAGTAGCCAGAAGTGTATAGTTTTCTGGTCTTCCTATTCGTATTTCAGCGTTACAATTTGACACTTCTTATACTTCAAACCACTTTATAAAGTTTTAAAACTGAATTACAAACAAAAAATCTGCAAGCTTCACACTTCCGGCTACTTCCGGAAGGAATATTAAATTAATTTGACCGTAACTTGTATGTTAATTACAAAGTTTACCTGCGCATAAGCTCCATACGCTCCAAACTGATTGAAGACAAAAGGGTTTAGGAGACTCATGTTGCCGGCCATTTGCTGCATGCGTCTCAACTGTCGCTCCTTCTCTGTGTCTGCAAACTTTACCACTAGGCTTGAAGACGCTCCCTGAAACAACAAACCACAAAACAAAAATTAGCCACCGTGTAAACTAAACTGTTTTCTGGCATTATCCATCAATTATCAACCATAATAACTGAGGTTTACATAGTTTCCTAAGTCACAACTTGGCAAATGGATTACTATAGTAGAACCATCATATGTTCAGCGCTGTCATTTTGACATGTGCATTCCTTTCTTATGTGCCATGTCAAAGTGACAGCGCTGACCATATGATGGTTCTACTACAGTATGTCATTAGATGCTTTAGTTTTTAAAGAAATCACAATTTTTTTAAATTTTATGTTTATATATCTGGCTTATAAATGAAAAATGTAATATAATTTGAAGTAAAATTTGCCTCCATCACTATAAAATTATTTAAGAAGTATTTATAGTTGTTTTCGTAATTAATAATTTGAACTACATTAATGTAAATTAAACATGATTGCCGCTCGCCTATTTCCTTGGCATAATGCAGGAAACGTAATATACTTACATGAAAAAGTGAAAGTTATTCTATAAAATTCAGATGTCACATCGTGAAAATGTATCATTTACTTAATTAAACATCGGTTTAAAAATTAAAATTAAGGTTTAATAAAACAAATTTTATTAAAATACTAGCTTAATTACTATCAAAATTAATACTAAATTATATTTTTTGAATGAAACCTGTAAAGTATGCAACTTTCTGTGCTTATGAGCAAAGTAAAACACATAACTGTAAGGCTCTTATATTTTTAAATTTTTTTAAGTATAAAATTATTTCTTTCATTTTATATCATTAATATAAATTTTATGTAGTGGCCTAGTTAAGTTATTCTATTAAGAGATGACTTGATTTTAGATAAATTAATTAAAAACATGAGCTTTTAAGAATACTTATACATATGTTTCAAGTCTTTTTAATATTTTTTATGCACTCTGATTATATTATGTATTACAACTTTCATTAGTAGTTATTACTGTAATTGATTTATCATTTTACGTTTTAATTATCTGAGTACTTTATTATACGTTTATTTTTTTTAAATACTTATTAAAATAAAGTTGGTTATTTTCTTAACATTTTTATAGTAAATAAATAATGATTCTTTCCTTTTATAGGTTTTTAAGTATCTTCATAAGTAATTTTCTTTTTCCTTACAATTTCAACAGAAAATATTTTCTTTCTTAGGTATTAAGTTTTTTTTTTTTTTTTTTTTTTGAAGTGGTATATTTTGCGATCTTGTGAAATGCCTTCAGGCTACAGCGTGAAGAGACGAGATAGAGGCTGTGTTCGAATGTTATTGATTGTAGGAACGTAGTCTATCTTTTGGGGAAAAAAAAGAGCTTTGGAAAAAAATAAGTGAGGGTTGCACAAAATCCAGCAGCAAGTCTTGTGAGGCTACAACGAACGTGTCTGAAGCTCAGAGGGACAGCTTTTTGAGGGAACATCACGAGAAAAGAGGGGAGAAGAAATAGGTAAAAACAGACATAAAGAAGGAATAAAATAGAAGAGTATACTGAGAGGAAGGGAATTAAGTGTCACACATAAGAGAGGGAGAGAAAGTTAGGAGGGAGAAAGTATGAAAACTAGGAGGAAAAAGGAGAGGGAGAGTTTTTGACCGAGAAATTTGACAGAGTAAGGAAAAAAAAGTGTTGAAGCTTCTTTAAGATTCTTAAAATTGATTTCACATAATTAAATTTTACCCTTCTTTCCTGTCTCTTCTTCTTTCACTCCCTTCCTTTGTCAAAGTCAATTTTATTACATTTCATTCTCTTTTTTTCATTTTTTTAGATGAAAGATTTTTTTTTATAATTAAAATTGTACCTGTTACATTTATTAATGAAATGACAAAATTCTTTATTAAGAAGTTCTTTTCTTAAAGAAATAATTAAAATGGAAGGTAAAAGTGTGAGCTTATTATACAGCAAAATGTTTTGTTATAGAAAACTTATTATTATATTATAATATACGCACTTTAAATACGAAATTAAATTATTATAATATAGTAGAAATTACATTAAGGCAGAGATAACGCCGGTCAGCTGTTCGACGTAGGTCCCTTTGATTACCATGAAAATTCACAAAAATTCTGATTTTTTTTTTAGAGGCAGATATTAGTGCCTAAAAGCCACAAAAAAATTTCAAAACAATTTGACGAGTCGATTTTTTTTAATTAATTATTTTAATTTTATAAGCATAGGGCTTTCCCATGGAGAGACAAACTTAATAATTAATTTAAAAAAATCGGCTCATTAAATTGTTTTGAAACTTTTTCTATGACTTTTAGGCACTAATATCACCCTCTCAAAAAAATTTCAGAATTTTTGTGAATTTGCTAAGGTTTACATGTTAATCAAAAGAACCTACGTCGAACAGCTGACCGGCGTTATCTCTACCTTAAGTCACTAGCTTTCTCGTGAAAATATTTTCGAAATTCCTTTTACTTAATTAATATAAATATTTTAAATAACTATATTTGAATACAATAATGAACAGATTGGAATATACCGTTAAGTTAAACTTAAGTTTATGATGATACATGAATCAATTTTATGGTTAGATAAAATATTCTTAACCATTGATAATGACATTCGAAAATATTATAATATAAACCTAAATTTAAATGTCCAATGAATCTACTCTGACTAATATCTACATATCAGAAATACCTATGAAAGCAATACTCCATTGTTTATGAATTAATGGAATTGGTTGTGATACTAAATTAAAAAAAAAAATATTGATTTATTGTTTCGTCAATAAAATAAATATAATACTTAAAATGTATAATAACATAAATTACTCAGGTGACAACAAAATTAGCATTTTATAGAGTAATGCATGTTCTTATTGTATTTTATAACATTATATTGAAGTAAAAAAGTTGTTAAAGCTCAACAATTCTTATTATTGTGATACAAACAAAAAAAGGGGGAAAAAACTAGAGTATGTGAAAGAAGGGAGAGAGAGGGAAAAAAATAAAATTCAATTTTTATTGCTATGTTCAACGATGCGATTAATTCGTTGGCTCCAATACTACCACTATTACCAAAGTTGAATGCTATTTTTTTTTTTTTTTTTTTTTTTTTTACTGCGTGCTTGCTTGTGCAACGTGTATATGTGTGTAAAAATCGATCGATAGTCATTCAATACTTTAACTGCAAACTCCCCCCTTTAACATACCATTCAACTTTTTTTTATCTCTATTTTGCACACAAGAATTTTGATAATTTAAAACTGATTTTTTTTTTAAATATAAAAATTTAAATAATAATTTATAACATTTTTTCTTCTCAGTTTTATAATATATGTATATTTTTTCCCCTTTTGAAATATGATTATTAGGTAGTTAACTTTTGTTTACCATAATATCATGTTTAAATAATGAAATTGTGTTATTTAATACTTTTTTGTTTTAACTCGAATTCTTATGGTTTCATGAAGTACAATTATTACATACAACAATTTTATAAAGCTTCAATGTAATTAAAACTAAATATAATATTATATTTCACATTTTGGTATAAATATACACAAAGTAAGCTCATTTTACATATTATAAATATTTCGATGCAAAATATACAACAGTTAATTTAAATTGTAAGTATATACTAAATGTATTAATTTCCTTGAAACATTGTTTTTATTTTATTCATATTATTATATTTTCCTCATGAGTACATAAATAATAAGTCAGAGGCAGCATTTGAGGCTGCGTTAAATGGAGTATCGACCTCAATTTTTTTTTATTGCAGAAATGGATAAAGGGTGCAAAGTTGTTACCCTGATTTTTTTTCAGATTTTTTCGAGACCGGGAACAATTTTTAAAAAATTATTGAAAGTCCTTTTTGTGACGTCACGAGGTGGCAATTTTTATCTTTTTCTTAAGGAGCGGCGTCTCGTGACGTCACGAAAAGGACTTTCAATAATTTTTTTAAAAATAGTACCCGGCCTGAAAAAAAAAACTGAAAAAAATCAGGATAGCATAACTTTGCATACTCTATCCATTTCTGCAATAAAAATAATTGAGGTCAATACTCCATTGAATAAGGATGCATCTCAGGAACTAACTCTCTCTGATTTTAACAAGACTTGCAGGCTTAAAATCGCCATCAATCAATTAAAAAAAAAATGAAGTTATAAACATGCGAGAAATTTCATGGTGTCAGATTTCCATATCTGCTCAGTATAAATTTAGCTCCAAATGTGCAACCTAGATTATGTTAAAAAGAATGAGTCATCTTAGAGGGTAAAATAGAGGCTTCATGTCAGCTGATTTTGTGGTGTTCCCACCGTCCTATCCAAACTTAGGAAGTTGCTTTTTTTGCATTAAATTTACTTTAGAGAAAAATATAAGCTCTTGATTTATTATCAGAAAACCCTTAAAGGGGGGGGGGGTCAAATTAATAGCTTCAACAGTTACTGAGTAAAAATTTTAATTTTCTAAATGGTAGCTTATGGAGAAAATTTCCCCGTCGGGGAACACTTGAAGCCTGTATATATCTATGATGATCCGTTTCAAGAAAATTATAGTTACAAATGTTGTTCGCTCAAAGAAAACGGCGGTTAAGAAATTTTGACTGTTTCTTTGGTCCCTCCAAATTTGAGAGACCTGAGAGATCGTGACATGCAGATGCCACCTGGCTTACTTCCGGTAGATACATATAAAATTTATGAATCTTGTAAGAGCATTTCGGGACATGTTCACATTCTAGAGTTGGTGAAATTTGAAGACATGAATAAAATTAAATCAATCATAGATAATTTTGTTTAATTTATTTGCTTCTTTAACAGCTCAATAGTTTCAAACTAAAAATTTTATAAATTTGATGAATCAAAAAAATATTAAAAAAAAAAAAATGCAACTATTGCATATTTCAATCAAAACTAATATAAATGTTGCAAATTATTGACTATAGTATTTAATAAATTAATTGAATTATATTCAAAATAATAATTAAGTAATTATAAAATAATTTTAAAAATAACTTATTTTATACACATAACTTACTATATCCAACAACTCTGTAAATTTATCCCTCTCGCCTCCTTTAATTACTATAAACTATTTATAAGGAAGAAAATCCAGGTATATGCCATCAAAAGTTTTCAATTTTATTACAATTTAATTTTTAATTTCAACTTATTAAAAAAAAAAAAGGTAGATAAAAATTCTCTTTGCTCATGTATCATCTTTAATATTTTTAGTTATAAACAAGTTTTTAATTACGTTAAAGCTTTTTACTATGTATAAGTATAGTTAGTGTAAGAGAGACGCACCACTTACTTTTGCTCACTATGTACAAACTTTGTGAATAACCTTTAAAGTCTTACCTTACGACCTCTATTTTTCTCTCATTACTGTACAGTCAGTGAAAAAAGTAATTGAACAAATTTAAATATTTATGATTTTAATGCTTTTGAGAAAAATTTTCATTACCAAGATTTCATTTCTGCTTACTTTTAAAAGTTCAACTTCTTGTTTATTTAATAGTTTTTTTAAGCATTTTTTTTTTGTAAAATATTTATTAAAACATTCAGTTGAAATTTTAAGTTTCAGAGAGTACAGAAAATTTATAGCGTAATTTTCATAAAATTGTTCAAATTTAATACTGAATTATTTCAAACAAAAATTCACCCTTGATTTGATTTAATTATATCAAATTACCATCAGCTCATAGAATTTGATGTAAAAATTTATGTTGAATATTTGGATAGTGAGTTTAATTAAAACTTTTACAGTGATATGTTTTCATGAAAACTTATCAATACTGTTTATTACAGCAAGGTAGAAGAAATATTTTTTGTGACACTCCTATATATTTTGTATAAGAAGTTATTCACATTTAGTAAAAAAGAGCATTATTTTCCAACTTTAGGGAGACCAGTTTTTAGTCATGCTTTTTAGACACATTTTTCAGTCTTAAATTTAATTATTGAGTCCTAAATGTAGCCTTAAGGCTCTGTGAATATATCAAAGGAGCATGTAGAATTATTTTTGAAGCGAGCAAACTTTATTCACTAATAATAACGTTTATATAATATTTTGTGAAATATTGGATTGTCTGTGCTCCTTTTAAAAGACCATGGTGGATATGTATGTACAGTGTACTATGTAAGTCTAGAAGATCTTAGAATAACTGTAGATACTATGACGCCTAGCTTTTCAGGCAGTCTCCATCGTATTCTGGCTGGGAAAAAAACAAAAGACGATCGCCGCGCGTAGTCGAATCTACACGTAAACTAAGATCTCTGTACATAAGTAGTACTTTTGCGTATTACTGTACTTAAAGTGTAATATAATGCTTACTTTTGAAGAGTTGGTTGGTAGCTTATGAAATAAAGACTCCCTCTCTGTGTCCTAAAGAAGATACTATACTAAGACGAGCTAAAAGTAATTATTCCCTAAAGAAACATGACTCCTTATGTTAACAAGTTTTGCAGGTAGTTTATATCCTCCTCCAAGACTTTCGCTACTTTAATATAACTTTAATAATAGTAAGTTCATATGTGAATAATTTCAAGATTAAATGAAATTTGTTTTTAAATGTCCTCATTTTAATAAGTTTTAATCATTTTATACTCTTAAATTTTAAATTTAAACAAAAATTATTTTAAACGTAATGAATATATTATATTATTAATAAAAGGCTTGTATGATTCAGCCTAATTAACAGGGTGTGAGTGAATAGGTCCGAATTGTATACATATTTTAGCAGCACGAGGAGAGGGCTTTATTGATTTATTTGAGATCATTGATTCAATTCTGAGTAGTACATTTCAATACGTTTACATGACGTAATTTAATGCGTATTCGTTGACGACGGATAATGTTATTCTTATGAGACGTCGTCAACGAATACGTATTAAACACCGTCATGTGAACGTAGAATTGTGTGTTCTTTTAATATTTTAGTATATAATAAAAAATTAAACAAGATTTTTAAAAAATATTCCTGCATAAAAATTTAACAAAAATATTAGAAATTATGTGAAATGAAGAAAAAAAAGAGTGATTGCTTTTAGAATAATGATTATTATTACTTATTACCTTGTTAAATTTACAAATTTTTGTTTTATTTAAAACTTTTATTTTTATGCTCAGATATTTTTATATAATTTTCCATGGATCCCAAACGATATGGCTGTTGACAGCGTTGTAACTCCCTGTCTGAAGTCATGTATTATGCAATGGTATATATTTTGAAGAAGAATTAATATGTATTACACACGATTAAAATAAACTTGATAGTAAATTCAATGTTGATTTAGTGTACAAACATTATAAGTTAATATTATTTATGAAATACAAACAAAATTGACACAATTTTTTTTTTATTTACTCTTGTGAAAGAGTTTAACAAAGCTGCATGTATTTTTTATTATGTTTGGCTTCAATATTTTCCAACCTATAAAATATTTTACGACAGCTTCGATTATAAAATATTGATTTAAAATGTATTTATATTTTTATATCCATTTTATGTAAACATGTTTTGATATTGGTTTAAAATTCAATTATAAATATTTAATAATAGAATCGTAATATGATTAAATACACATTGGTCTATCATAATTTATTTTCCTCTAAAAAAAATATATATATATAATTTTAATTTTTTATACAAAATATTCCCAGTTATACAGATAATAGTAATACAGATAATACAGATCTAGAACAGATACAATAAATCTGTTCTAGATTGAAAATTAGTGGTTAAAAAGTTGGGAATTGAAGACTAAAAGTTATAAGTACATTTTAAATTTACAGTGGAGTGTATTGTACTTATGGAGACCAAGATTTAATAAATTATTAAAGCTCTTAACTACTAAATTATTTCTTAAAGCCTACAAAAAATATCTTTAATTACATAGCAAACTGTGTAAAATATAAATGAAGCATCATATTGTCTAGTAATAAATTACACACATTTTTTATTGCTTAATAAAAATTAATATTACAAAAGTTGTGCGTAGAAAATAAAATATAACCACACAATTATTAAATTTTCTTATTTTATCACTTTTGTTGTCTTGGTAACATATGATAGAAATGTTTTTTCATTAACATAAAGTAATTTAAGAAGAAAATTTTCTTGTAACCATTGAGATCTCTACTATCATTTTCTTTTCTTCATCCGACGTTCTTTTTTTTTTATTCTCACTCCCCTCTCTTTTTTTTTTTCTTCCCTCAATTTCATAAGGAGACAAGAAAGCAAGTCGTAAAAAAGTGCGCTATGATGCAACCAAGCAACGTTGGGTGACATAAAAAGTTGTCAAGTCTCTCCTTCAACAGCTGCTGTGCAAAAGTAAAGCACATCCATATATAGAGCCAAAGATCCAAAAAGCCTGCTACTATATAAACGTTTTCTTTAGAACATAAAAATTCGTTGCTACGTTTTTTTTTTTTTTTTTTCTATCCGTGTAAGCTTTCACTTTAACTTAAACTTTTTTTTCTTCCTTCATTTTGCAGGTGTGACCATTTTATAGTTTTTAAGAAGAAAAAATAAATTGAGAAAATTCTAGTAATATAAAATTATATTAAGCTGTAAAAAATTACATATTTTAATTTGATATTTTATAGCTTTTTTTATTTTTAATTACCCTCTTTTACAAATAATAAATAATATTATTTTTTTTTAAAGACAAAATGCAGTGTTTACCATCAAACCCTGTATTGTATGCAATTTGTTATGCTTGGTTGAAGAACAAATTGCATAACTTTAAGGCGGTTACTTTTAAATATTAAATAATGCAAAAAGTGTAATAAATATATATACATGAATATTCTAAAATATAATATTCACCTATACGAAATATGCTGCTTGTTATATAAAGAAAGTAGTTAATACGTTATAAGTTATTTAAAAAAATATAATTATATTTTACCACGCAGTTCAATACATTGTTAAACATTATGTCTTTATATTTATTTTGCAATGGAAATGTTGATTCCAGCCTGCAAGATACCATGTTATTTCTTCTTGAGGTTAGGTAAATTTTTCAGCACCAAAATGGAGCGAGTTATGTAATATGAAGCAGTAGCAATAGTCAATCTATAACTTTTTGAATTGAATGCGTAAATATTTCATTTTCTTGCTTATATACTTTTAACCTAAACTGAACTTTGCTTTTGTACTTAAATGGTGAGATTATATGAGCAAGATGTAACAATAATTTATCCTTTCAAGAGTATCTTGAGATTTGAACTATGTCTTCATTCTTGACAGTGTAGTTTTACAAAGTTTTTTTGACAGTGTATTTAACTTACCGGCATAGTTTGACTTCCGTGCAGGCTGCTAATGGCTGCTTGGGCTTCCTGGTGAGAACTGAACTTGACGAAAGCACAACCTGTAACAAAACAAAACAACAGCGTTAATTATAAGCGAAACAATAAGTACGAAAATTTAAATTAATAATAGTTTTATTTTAAATTGGTAAATGCAGTAGTAGGTATAATTTTAATAAATACAATTACTATATTTTGTACATAATTATAATAGATATGTTGATAATTAGATAATAACTGAATAGAAATAAAATAGAGATAAAAAATTGTTATTTTATTTTGTAATTGTATGTATGAATAGTACAATTAATATATTTTTTGATATCATATATATTAATATCATATATAATTTCATATCTTACGCTAGAGTAAAATGAAATTTATTGTAATAATGTAAGATGAAATTTTTGAAAAACTTTTATATCTAACCTTATCATAGTATGCAAAGAAAACATTTTTTTTTTTGCGTTTACAACGTAATCTTATCTGTAGTCATTAATTATTAATTTCTATCAAATAAAAAAAATATAAGTCAACAAGTATGAAATTCTGTGAGAAACTTGTTGAAATAAGATTTTTTTTTTTTAAAGGAGGCGGGGCAGCGGTAGAATCGGTTGCTATGGTGATATTTATAAATATAAACTGGTTGAGTTGAATGGTTAAAGGAAAGAGGGGAAGGGAGGCTTGAAAAACAGGTTGCCATGGAGCAAGCAGTGATGTAAGGATAGCCAGGTATGAAGGATGCTTCAAATTTTCCTCGTGAGTGCTTTGGTCCAGCCAACATCATCGTCACAGCATCTCTCGAACACAACAACCCTATATAGATGATGGAAGTAGTAGTAGTAGTAGCAAGCTAGATCCTGCCAGCCAGGCAATATATACCAGATCTATCTTCTTTTCCTTCTCATATTATATATGAACCACAGTATAGTATAAATATAAGGTAATACAAACGATGATACTGTTGGATGAATTTGAATATATCATTAATATTAAATGCATTTTAAATAGATGATTCTTTTGTTAATAATTTTAATAACATTTTCATTGAAATATCATTACTGTGATGACAGGATGTTAATTAAATTAAATCTTATCTTAATGTCTCCAATGCCAGTATTAACTTTTAAAAAAATTATATTGACAAAATAATTGCATATGTGGCATAATTGCAATTTATAACCGCTGGCGCTCTGGTTCTGGTAACAGATTTGTTTTGTTTATTTACATGATATAATTGCAGTTACGAACAGACTATTTTATAAATAATATTTAGTTTATATAATTTTATATTTGATTTACTATTATATAAAAAATTATATTGTTTTAAATAATTAAAATTTATATTTAATTTATTTTACCTAATTAAATTAAATTTATATTATAAGATTATAATTTTATTTTTTGTAAAACATTTACTGTATCTTTGAGCTAAAATATACCTTGGAAATTGTGTGTGTAGTACTGTGTAGTTTCCAGGGTTACCAAAGAGTGCCTATAATAATAACATCCACTCCTAACGGCAGGCAGTGGCACTACAACAAGCCTCTAACTACTTCTATTCTGTCCTCAAGTATAGCTCTGGCATTTAACAAGCAGCTTCCCAGAATATTATTTCCTCACAACTCCCTTATTCTTTTTTCCTTCTTTCTTTGCAACAAAAATAACAACCTATGATGTTTCTAATTCCTTATCAATTATTAATTTTTGTTATAAATAATTTATATTAATGCTAAAAAAAAAGACGTTTAAAAATATATTTAAAAAAACTTGACTTCATACAAAATTTAAATATTTTAAATGAAAATTAAAGATTGATGTATTTTTTTTTGTATTTAATAATAATTATTTTTTAGTTGATATCTATTATTTAATTTAGAACAAATATTTTTTAATATTAAAAATATAATTAATTGTTTCATTATTGCAATGCAAAATCAAAGCCCATGCTTTCTTCAACATTATAAAATTATATCCTGTTAAAGGGTTACATGCCTCAAATTACAAATTAGACAGACATTAAGTGTTGCTCAAGTTTATAATCAACATTCGTATTATTTTTACATGCGCGCGGTGCGACTGTGCGAAGTCGCGCTACAAAGAAAGTCCTTGCTGACGTCACAACTCACAGCTAGCACCGATTAGCATTGAGTTGTGACGTCATCAAGGACTTCATGACGTCATCAAGGACTAAATTTCTTACTTTGAACTGCGACTTCGCACGGATGCATCACGCGTGGAAAAAAATGATGCGAATGATGATTATTTACTCTAAACCCACTTGGTGACTATCTAATTTGTAATTTGAGGCCTGTATGCCTTTAAGGGTAAGATAACACGAAACATCGATTGATGTAGTCCCATTTGATTAACATGTAAACCTTAGCAACCTCATAATAATTCTGATTTTTTGTTCGACAGTTCTTGGCACCAAAAAAATGTAGAAAAAATATCAAAACAATCAGTCGATCCGAATGTTTTAAATTTTCAGTGTAGAGCTTTCCCATGGAGACCTAAACTAATAAATTAATTTAAAAAAATCAGATTGACCGATTATTTTGAAATTTTTTCTATATTTTTTTGGTGCTAAGAACTCCCCGTCTGAAAAAAATCAGAATTATTATGAGGTTGCTAAGGTTTACATGTTAATCAAATGGGAATATCAACAATCGATTGTTCGTGTTATCTTACTATTAAATGCCTTTGCTATGCTTCACTATATAAAAAGTAGTGTATTAAATTAATATAAGAGATCTCTATATTAATCTATCAAAAAACAATAATATAAACCATTCAATTAATCAAATATTTTTTTTTTATCTGTAGACAGCAGATGGATTTTTATTTACAATTTGATTGGATGAAATATATACTATACTATATTTATACGTTTTATGTACATCATTTTTTAAGTCCAGACAGGCATGTGTTGTTGACGTCCCCTTACTGTATTACATGTAATCCTAATGTCCAGCAGGTGGTCTAACGGCAGGGGTAGATCGCCCGACAACAAGAATTGATGTCCTAGACGTATGGCACAAGATATTCGTTTAGGGTAGCAGAACAAATTCAATACTTCAAATATATATAATATCTTTCTATTTCTTCGAAAATAATATGACTCATATGATATAGATATATATAATAGTAAGAATAAGAAATGTATGGTATAAAAAAATATAAATATTTTTACTAAATCGAATAAAAATACAAATGTACGAATATAAAGGGCTTTATGCCTTAAGAATAATCAATAAGCTGTACACATATCAAAATTGATGATTAAAGCCTTGCTTCTTCATATAAAAGAAAGATGACAACAGTATAGTAATGAAGATGACATGTAATAGATTAAGTAACCAGTTATTAATGAAAAAAAAATAGTTTAAAGCATTTTCATTAAAATTAGAACATTTTCTTACAAAAAAAGGGATTTAAAAAAATAAACAATAACATCAAATTACTCTGTAGAAATTTGACACAAGGATATGTTTAAAAAAAATTTAAAATTATGAAACAGTACTCCCCTATTTCAAATTTCATCAGTCAACACTATATGTATAATCAGTTTTTCAATGTTAAAGTAACTTAAAATCAGGATAAACTGATTTTTTTTATATTAAATTACAATTTTATTTTAAAATTGTACCTAATTTATATGAAAAAGAACTTGATATCCATTTTAAATATTCTACCATAAAAGAGAAAACTTTGAATAAAATATAATGCGTTGAAGCAACCGTGATATACAATATTACATTTTTAGTCTTAAACATCATTCTTTTGTTAACTTAAAACTTTTTACTTTTTTTTTTAGTGAAAATTATACTTTCATCTTTTTTTCTTTTCTCTTAAAATTTAATAAAATTCATCGTCTCCTGGATGCTGGAAAAGGAAGAAGCTTCTCTCTCTCTCTCTCTCTCTCTCTCTCTCTCTCTCTCTCTCTCTCTCTCTCTCTCTCTCTCTCTCTTTTTGGTTGGCTATATACGAAGAAGTAGCTAAAGATTGCACTGTTGAAAGCATTATATTGCAGAGTGCTCATTTCCTGTTCCCTTGCCAGAGTCTCACAAGAAGAAGAAAAAAGACAGAATGAAGTCAAAATCAACTTACAAAAACATTAATAAACCATTTACTTTTATGAATTATACTTTATAAATTCTTTAAAATTTCATGAGAAAACAATTTTTAATTTTCAAATTTTAATTTAATTTACATTTTATTGGATCTAAAAGTATCGTTATTGTTTTATATAATAAATTTCTATGATGAAATTTAATATAGTTGGTATGTTGAGTATTCTAGGGCAAGTGGTAAGAGAAATTCATGTTTGCCTTACTCTGTCTTTGCTTAAGGCTTTAGCGTGCATTTGAGCTTACTTACTTGCTTGAGCTTGGGAGTAAAACGCTTTTCTAGATGGTAGAGAAAAGAGAGAGAGAGAGAGAGAGAGAGAGAGAGAGAGAGAGAGAGAGAGAGAGAGAGAGAGAGAGAGAGAGAGAGAGAGAGAGGGAGAGAGAAAGAGAGAGAGAGAGAGAGAGAGAGATCTAATGCCATGCAAATCTCTACCAACAACGCTAGATATAAAGCTCTTACAAAATAAGAATAGAAAGATGATTCATGTTCATAAAACAACGAATATTATATATTAAAATTTTCACCATCATTATTAATGCTTCCTTTTCATTTCTAAACTAAAATTTTTTAAAATATAACGTACTTATTAACTAACCAAGTTGTTGTAAAGTATTCAAGTTATAAAGTAATTATATAATAATATCATTTCAAGTGTATTTGAATTAGTCTTTTAATTAATGTTACAAAAAGATACTCATTAAAGTCATTAATTATATAATATACGGTGTAATTATAAGTCATAATAAACTGTCTTTTGCAATAATAATAATAAAAATCCGCATTTTATTATTACTTTTCTTTTTAGTAATAATTGTCCCATATACTTGAAAGAGTAGACGCTATACAGACATAACAAGAAAGGAAGATGGACAGAAAAAGCTAAAGCCTTTACACAGAGTTTCTGACTGAAAGGAATAAAGTGAATGGATTATGAGGTTAGGTAAAGGACAGAGTTATTCCATATATTTCTCATCTCCCAAGGTATTATTTGATTTATTCATCATCGCTCACCAATAATTTTAAATAACAAAAGAAACGGTATTTCTGCATTGAAGTACTTTGAGTTTCTTTTACTCATAATTTCAGACATTTTAATTAATCACACAATATAGGTATACAACTTTAAGGGAGGTCGCACATTGCCTTCTTATCGCATTGTATGCTATCGAATGACTTCGCATGTTGAAACTTTAGAACCGGTTTTAACGAGAAACGTACAATATCATGCGATACGATACGAAACGGAGCTGTATGTGTGTACATCTGAATGTATACGTTTTTAATTTTTTTATTATACGCTGCGAAATCATGCGATCCTGTGTGAGGTAGCCCTTACAGCACTCAATCCATTCGTTTTGATGTAGTTGCATATGTTTTCAGAGATTTACTGCGCTTTTTCCGGGAAGTGATTTGTTCTTATTGGACTGTTTGTAAATCTCCTGCCTCTGACTTGTTATTTATGTACTCATGAGGAAAATATAATAAAAAAATATCTAACAGTGTCTTGGACGAAAGCTTCAAGTCAATTGCAGTAATAATCTATTCTGCTTCAAATATAATGTTTTGCTACAGATTTATTACACTTTTCTCATTTCATACTGAATTGGAAATACAAGAGACACAAAATAAAATTATCTAACATAAAAAGAGTCCAAAAACTTCAAAATTAATCATTAATTAACTTCGGTTTTATGACGAAAAGTGTTTACTGCTTTTTTTTACTTTCTGCAACTTTTTTTTATATATTTTTTTTAACTAGCTGATGAAAAAAGGCATTTCTTAAAGTTTTCTTCAATCTAACTTGGGTACTATTGAACTATATAAAATTGAACTTACACAGGGAGTTACAAGTTAGTTTAATTGAAAAAATATTTGAAATCCAAGTTCTTTATATATTATATAAAAAAACTAATATATTTTTAATATTTAACTTATAAAATTCATATATAGGGGATTTTAATATTGCACCTGAGGTTCTATGAAGCTTACAACGAGGGTTGAAATATCTTCTAGGGGTTGTAAGTAGCATGGCAAAGAGGGTAAGGAAACCACAGAGCGTCTTAGCAGAACAATTACTAGTCCCTCTCCCTCAACACTAAGCCTCTCTCCCACATCAATTACTGGTGCAGGATAGAAAAAAAGAATCTTCACATGGTTTTCAACGTTATAATATAAAGAAATAAAATCATGGAAATGTGAATTGAAATATTTGAAAAAGTATCAGTTTTATTTAAAAGATGTTAAATAATATTTAAGAAATAATTTTTAGGTTTTGCATAAGATTTACATATTTTTTTTTTATCAATAAATCATTTTAGATGAATGATTAGTTGTATAATAATATATTATCATTAAAAAATTATGACGTTCATACACATATAATGTAAAATTACTTTTTTTTTGTGAGTTGTGGGTAGCAAACTAAGCATCCCAACTCACTTTCTTAAAAAAAAAAAAAAAAAAATTTAAATATGAAATTAAAATTTATTATTATATATAAAGAAATAATTTAGAACTTATTGTTAGTATCATGACCATAATGCTAAAATGCATTTATAACAAAGTATTAAAGATTAATGAGATGAAAACATAGAGTAAGAAAGTTGAAGTTTAAAGTTTTGTTGAATAAAAAAAATATCTGGCCACGGGAAGTATTAAAAGGATTAAGTTGAAGGGAGGGGCGCTCATTCTTCTTCAAGTTGTTGTTGGTCTAGCTAAGAGGTAGACTGAATCTACTTACGGCTATTTGTAATCTTAAACTTTACAACAAGCAGTGAACTCGGGATATACATGAGCGCTTCGACTTGAATCCAAGGAGGTAAGATGTGAAGGTAATTCATCTTTTGTAATATGACTTCGGAAAGGTGAATGATTTTTCAATAAATAATTAATGATTTTTTTTAAATTTATTAATGAATTTATTCCTTGTCGTTGCGATATTTTACGGTTTTCATTTTTTCTAAATATATTTTATATTTATTTTATAATGCGCTAATAATTTGTCAACTGCATTTTTGTTACGAGGAAACGCTATGAACAGACAGCATCTATGAATATTTAGTACTTTGTAGTACATAACCTGCTATCAGTTAATTTTAACTTATAATTTTTTAAAAATATTATATTATTTTATATACATTATAAATAATACTTTAAATTTTTAAAAAGAATATATTTGTAATTTTAAAATACTGTTTTTAAATCAAATATTATTGTAATTAAATAATTTTATTGTTGTGAATAATTATTTTTTAACTAATTATAAACTAATATTTTAAATATTAATGATAGTTAATTAAATTGCCAAGTAACTAAAAAAATATATTGTAAATATGCATGTTATTTATTTTGATTTGTAAAACAATAACTCTCTACTCTTTAAAAAATTCTTGACCTTTAAAATCAAACTTCACAAAACCTTTCTACCTATCTTACTACACAATTGTCTATCGAACTTGGTGCTCGTTGCTGGTGCTTTATGTAGACTAAACATGGTGGTAAATGGTGCTTACTTTAACGTATTGGCAGTCAGGACGGGCTAGTTACAGACCAACTCAAACTGTTTGTACATAAGCTTTACTCTCCCTAATACTGATGCAACCAACTTGCAAACTTTTACCAGTAATGTTTTCTCAGTTAGAGCTAGTACACTACATGACAAAAAGTTTTGTACTTTAATTGTACACTCCTTCATGTAGAAAATATCACAGAGTTGTTGTTTTGTGCATTGAATATTGGATAGAAAAGTTGTAGGTAAAGTAATTGCAAAAGTAAAGATAAAGGTAAAGTAAGAGATATTGCGTACTAACGTTCAAAATACAAGAAATCTCAGGACTTTTAATTATGTATACATTAAAAGGATTCTAAATAATAATATATAATATTGTCTTTATATTGGTTTAATTCTAAATATATTTACACTGTTATAAACAAAAAATTGCTTAGGAATGCATATATCCATATTTTTTTTTTAATATGTAAAAATATTTAAGAGTATATATTTTTTTTTTATTTCTTCGCGTTTGATTTTAAATTCTTCCAATTAAGTATGGTCAGTCCTAATGACGTGAAATAACGTTCCTCATTAATGAACAGAGTATGCAACGAAAACTCTTGCAATGTAATATGTATTCAATTATAAAGTATTGAATTTTTTAGTATATCATTAAAAATTAGTATAAAAATGAGCTTAATATTACTTTTTTTTTAGTGCAAGAACTAATTTTGAACAAAAAAACATTATAAATTTCTTAATTAGGATGGTACTACTTGCTCTGACAATAACACATTACAAGTTTATGAAGACATCCAAATAAGTTACTTACTTAACCATCCTATAATTGATTTTTCTTTTATTTTTGTAAAATTATTTCTCCAAATAATACGTATCTACCGGGTGTATGAAAAAAACAACATGGATTATGTCATTATTAATATCAGCTGAATCTATCCATTATATATTAAATGTTATATTATAATTTGTATGTGGTTGGTAAGAAAAAACAACTTTAACATAACAGATAGAAGTTTTTAGGGAGAAAAAAAAAATGGTTGAAAAAATCATTACATTTCTGTACTTTTGATACGTCATCACATAATTTCTCCCTCGGTTCATTTTGATGCACCACGTACACGTTTCTCTCTCTCTCTCTCTCTCTCTCTCTCTCTCTCTCTCTCTCTCTCTCTCTCTCTCTCTCTCTCTCTCTCTCTCTCTCTCTCTCTCTGTTTATCTTGCTGGTCCATGGAGTCTGGCTGCCTTAATTACTGTCCCCCCCTCTCTCCCCTCGTTCACCCAACCCTCATCAAAACACATGCTTCGATAGACACACATTGCTGCTGCTGCATCCCTTATCCTCCCTTCAAACCTCTTCACTCACACATCGTATATATACATCAAAAATAGCAAAAACATCATATTTTTTTTATCTATCTTTATAATTAAGAACATATTCAAGTAGATATAGTATATGTCATAAGTGAAATGACATTTTTGTAATTTATTTTTCATGATTAATTTTATATTAAGAGATTATAATAATAGAGTTTTAATTTTTAATGTAGTAAATAATTTGATTTTTATCATGTAAAAGAGTAATATTAGATTTAATCTATAGCTAAGTACTGTCATTACACCGTTATACGTCGGGTGCCTCAATATTTACTCAAACCTATCCTGATGTTTATGAAAACACAGGATGTACTCAATGAGATAAAAAAACTTTTTTATATTTTATGAGATTTTTTATGGAAGAGCTTCCAAGTTTATAAAATGTATCAGATTGGTGATCAGAGAGGTGGTATAATGAGATCCACGTACTTTTTTTAAGGTCATTTAAGTAAAGCTAGAGTTTCTGTATGCCACCTCTACCAATTTTTAATGACAACCATTCAAATCACAAAGCATTACAACTTAAATACTAGGAAGATCATATATACAGTTGAATTAATTTCATCATATTATTAGGAATATATTTTTGTACCTACTTTTCAAAATGACGTTAAAGATATTTGTGCTATCACTTATTAAAAATAAACTTTCACTGGGATATTATTTTTTGTATATTGTCAGAGTGAAAAATATATTATTCTATTTTATTTCCAAAACAGAATGTTGTATAAGCTAATATGAAAGAATAAATTCAAATACAACACTTTCTATACTTAAAACTTCAGCAAATTTACACATATATTAGGTTGATTTTATTCAAGGGAAACTCAATTTTATTATAATATACAGGAAGCAATTTGGATGGTTTGAAATGACAACGTTTATTAAACACAAGGTTGTTATTGATTTAAACAGAAAATATCAAACTTAAAATGTTTTAACATTTTATAGGCTGAAATATTATACAATTAGCATTTAAAATCTTAATTATAAATGTAATTAATAAACATTTGAATTTAAATTTCATGTATGAATTATAATTAAATGTTCATTAAAGTAATGGAATATTAATTGAAATTATTTTTTAATTTCGTCAAGTTTTTTTTTATCTTTCAATTTGCAACCATGGAAAGAAAAAAGAAAATTAATTTGGTTGCTAAAAATCAAGTTAAATTATAATTACTTTTTTTTTAGATACAACAAAAGATTTTTTTTATGTTGAAAAGAAATAAAAGAATTAAAATTGAATTATTTTTATAAAGATCATTCATTAAGTAGACATTAAAACTATTACAATTACGAGTCATTTAAAAAGAAAGAAAAAGTTGCCAGTGCAAATTAAATTTTGTATAAGACTTTTAATTTACTTAAACAATTTATAGTAAATGTCTTTTCACAATTTCAAGTTTTAAAAATCAATAATGTATAAAAAAGTGAAAATAAAGACTGTTTTATTCTAAATATAGAAAGAAATTATAACTCCCGTTCGTATCTAATATTAGCTTTACATTTGAGTTGGGAGATGATGCATTAAAAATTAGTTTAAATCTGTGCTAACAGCGTTGGTTAACAAAATAATGTGTATTTTTTTTTTTATTATTTCTCTTGACATTTTATGTATTGTATGTTACGTCAATCATCAAGCACAGAAAAACAGTCCTAATATATTTATCATGAATTCCAGTTGATAATTTATAATCAACGTTGATCTCATCCTGATTTTGTATCAGAAATATTTAAAATATAAAAAACCAACATTTTATAATAATTTGCCTTATTTTGGTATTTTAATATTTAAATATTTGCGTTAAAATAAAAAACCTGTGATACTATATGTTTCAGCGTTTATAGTAAAACGTGTAAATTATATCGTGTAAATTTAATGAGTTAAACATTATTTGAATGTTATGATATTGAAGATTTGTCGTGAGCTAAAAATGAATGAAATTTTAAAATTGGGATGTTACTCATTATTAATAATAAATAATATGAATGTGAATAAATTATTCAATAATAATTCAGTATTTATCTAGGGTTCTTCGGTTCCAAGTAAAAATTTCTGTTTTTTCATTGAACTTTGAAATCTTTTGAAAATCAACCAATATAAAAATTTGAAAATTGAATGCAATTGAAGTCAAATTTGAGTAAACAATATACTCAATTCTTTATAGCTTACTTAAAAACTTAAAAGAGTTATAAGAGAACATGAAACAATCAGATTCATAATTATGATATTCCAACATAATTTGTCCCTCGTCCGGAATAATGAGTTACCACGATCATGCATGTTAATATAAGGTGAGCTATAGAGTATCGACCTCAAAATTTGTTATTGCATAAATGGATGTAGAGGGTGCAAAGTTATGCCACTCTGGTTTTTTTTTTCAGATATTTTAGAAACCGCGTATTGCTAAAATTTTTTTGCTGAGGTTGGGTTTGAACCCACGCTTCTTTTAGGTCCTATCTATTTAGAGAGGCGTTACTCTCTCTGTACTTTCAATAATTATTTAAGAATAGTTCTCGGACTCTAAAAAATATGAAAAAAAAAAAAAAAAAAAAAAAAATCAGAGTAGCATTATTTTGCACCCTCTATCCATTTCTGCATTGAAAATTTTGAGGTCGATACTCTATTATGAGCTTTAAATCAGTATAACATAAAGTTCATTTTCGCGTTTACCTAAAATAGCAGACAGCTCATTATTGCACAGAGGACGTTATATCTTAACTAGCAAACGTCCTTTGTACTTATAAAAAATATATACACATTGCAAAATTAATTTATTATTAAAAAATATTCATTGAAAAAACTATTAAATAAAATATATATACCTTGCATCATGTTACATTATTTATAATATAAATTTCCATGTAAAACGAAGTTAAAATTAGTTATGCATTCAAAACCACAAAATTCAATTTCCAATCAGATTTCATGCATAGCCGTCAGAGATGCAAAATGCATGTAATATATAATGCCATGGGGGTTCTAGGTATATCATATACATGTATGTATGTATATATAGTATACACACACACATATATAGTATGGTTAAAGCGAGGAAGCTATATTCAAATTTACATCACATTAAATAATGAATATGATTAAATATTACAAAACCTAATAATATAACTTTGATTGAATATGAATAACAATTTTTCATTGATCAATTCGTAGAATTCTACACTAGAATAATAATTATTATATTTATTATTTTCATTCCTTTTCGATTGCGCAATAATATAAGCACGTCAAAGTAGTAGAATTACAATCATGTTGAAAGTACTTCAATAAAAACAAACAATTCTAACTTCTATATCAAAGGTGAATAATAATAAAATTGCATAATTTTATATAATATTAAATTGTATATACCTTTGCAAGAAGTTATAATAATGTTTATTTTGTATTGTCTGTTTTGATTAACATATACTTAACCCTATAGTATTACCAAGGGATATTTTGTCACACGCTATACAGAAGGGGGGGGGGGTCAAAATGACCCACTATTTAAATCACATGTTAAAGAAAATTTTAAAAAAATTCTCACTATTTTTTTACGGAAATATATTGTAGGATGGCTAACTATATAAGGATTACAAATTTTTTTCAGAATTTTTGGAGCAGTATTTTACCCTTTTTTCCGCAAGAGTTACGGGACCTCCCCTTTTTTTGGTAATGCTAGAGTTAATATTATTATAAATTTAACGTGTTTTCCAAAAAGTACTAGTCCTACATTTTGATTATTGCATTCTTTTACATCTATTTATAAAAAAATATTAAATAATTTATCGCTCTACACTAAATGCCATAAAAAAAGTAAATCTATTTTTAGCTCATGGCTTTTGGATATTTAAAGATAATAAAAATGGCCGTCTCCTTTTCTATAAATATATCCTAGTAACCTCGTATGTACTCCAATCTCCTTACTTAAAGGTTGTCGGACACCCTATAAGACAGCTAGGACCCTACTAGTAGTAGAATATATAATTGCTATACTACTATAATTAGACTCCGTCGTTTCCTGACCAGCCTCCGTTCTTGTCTATATTATTATAGACTGTGCTACTCTTGGAATAGTGGAATAGGTCAGCTAGACATGAGAAATGCACTGTTTAAATGTGTGGGTGACTTAAGTTTATTTTGGAAGCTAATTAAGACATTATTAAGATACTAGACGAGTGAAATTTAATAAATTTTGTATATGAATTTTATTAATTTTATTATTTTTATTGTAATATTAGTTGAAAACAAATAATTTTTATTTCAGCAATTCAGGTACCATTACAAAAAGACATCGACAATTGATGGTTATAAAAAAAATTGAATTAGATTATATAAAAATTAAAAATTTTTAGAAAAATTTGTAAGAAAGATTTATTACGAAACTTATTTGTTGTAATAAATAGAAATGAAATATTTCACATTTTGTTTTAAAATTTTCTGGCTACATGATGATAAATAGCCTTTACAAAGATGCTCTCTAAGTAACAATATGAGAGAGAGGAAAAGCGAACATCTTGCAAGACATTAATCAATGCCTCAAAAGTCTTTAAATGAATTATATCCACAGCATAAATATTGCATAGCAAACCCTATGTTATATATCATACTGGATGCGCGGCAAAGGATAATTTTAATACTAGTATAGGTTATCAATCATAGTCTAGTATACTAATTTACTATAATTAAATTTGAAAATAAATTATACTGTCAATGTAATAGATTCACAGAGTTATAATTAAATTTATAAGTTAGACTCTCACTCTTCATTGAATATATTAAAAAAAAAAAGAATTTTTCCTTTTACTGGTCAAGGATTAAAGTATGGACTGAATAAATATAATTTAGAAAAATATGAAAGTAAAGGTAATTATTATTATTTTTTTTTTTTACTGTGACATTGTAAATTACGAATGTTTGAAAATTATTTTATCCACCAAAATATGAACTGTGTGAAATATACTCGTCACCTTAGAAAATTTCCCACTTGCAGCCTTGTTAAACATCATGCCCTGTTATTCTTACGGGGCATGGACGCAAAGGGAAATATTCCGAGGCGACGACTGTACATTTAGTTTCATATATATCTCAATGATATAATCACTAAAATAGGTTGAAATTGAGTTAGCTAATCTGCAATCGTGATATAAAAGTAATAAACAACATATCTCCAATGTATACTTCAATAAATATATTCTATCGAAAGCAATTCCCAGTCAAATATATTCTATTAAAAGCAATTCCCAGTCGAATATATTTTATTAATTTATTGAACACAAGTATTAGATAATATTTTTCATATTTTTATCAAATTTTTGTTTGAAGTTCTTTTTCACTTGAGTGATTCTTTTTATAAGCAGGTTATTTCGTATACTGATGAAAAGGAAGATTAATTTTTTATGTATTTTTGTATAATGTTTTTGATACTTTAGAGAGAGAGGGAGAGAGAGAATTTCGAAGACCTTATCATCTTTGAACTTTCTCTTTTTTGCACCTGTTGTTGGTTGAAATTTCTTCAAGCAGAAATTATAAAATCGCCTTACTTTTGATTATTTTTTTTCTTTGTCAATTTCAAATATTTTCTTTTATATATCAATAAAAAAATGATGAAAATTCGGGGAATATAATAGGATTACTTTATAAAATATGGTTCGTAGCTTAAAAATAATAAAAAATACTTAGTAACGATCGGTAGCAAAGTTTTTCATTGAAATAAAGATAAAATATATTTATATGAATGTGTCTGTAGTTCTTGTGTACTGGTGCATACAGAATTTAGAGGAAATTTTGAAATTAGACAAAAGCATTGCAGCAGCCTAAAATATCTGAATGCAACAGAGCATTGCAAAATTGTTTAAATTAATTTTATAATATTTTCACAATTCCTTTCAAAAAATAAATAGCATTAATATATGAGTAGCAAAATATATACATTAAGCTGTAAATCTTTTAAATATTAAATAAAGTATTTATACTAACAGAAACAAATATTAATGTTATATTTGAAACGCTAGAACTTAACATTAATTTTTCTAATGTTTTTGTTATGTGTTTTGAATAAGGGGGCATCCGGTGAGACACGGTTAATGTCCTGATTTGAAATACTTCGGTGCGAGAGTGTATACCATGCATAGTTAGAATTATGTATCAAAATATGAGTACTAAAAATTTGTGCACTAAAATCTAAAAATCTTTTATGAAGAGCCCTTATTTATATTTTTCTTAAATGGAAAATCTTTCAGTTGATTGAAAATCTATGTGATAAAAACAGTAAAGTTCATCATACTTTTATAAACCGTCTGAGATCGTCCATAAACAGAGCGAAGATAACGGTGGACATAACAAAAAATCAAATAATAAAATTTATATTTACAAACGAAAAATGGAGCCAAATATTTTGTGCTAAACGTGCTTTACTGCAGGCGCGGATCCAGTGGGACTGGGAGGGCTGTCCTTCCTAAAATTTTGAATTTAACATGGGCAATATAGGCATTTTCCCAACTCCCAACTTTTATTTTATCACTGTCCATATGGAAGCAGCCCCTCCCGATTTGGTTCTGAATCCACGCCTCATGTGCTTCAGTGTGTGTTAATCTTACCTTTGCTAGTTCCGTCGGGTCCCCTGAGAATGGTGCACTCTTCTATAGCTCCAAATGGCGCGAACAACTGACGAACATCTTCTTCAGTCTGTTGCTTGCTTAGCATACCCACGAAAAGTTTGCGATCCTCTGCAAGTACCATGAAGAGAAGAAGAGGGAAACGGAAAAAAAAGAAGGAAAAAATATATTAGAATTAGTTTTATTAGTTTCTATAATTACCATATATACTAATATATATTATCTAATAATAAGCAATTTGTAATTATCATTTAATATTAATCAAAATATACCTTAATTTTAGATTTAAAATTTCTCGTTTAATTTCAATGTTTCTTTAAATCTGCATATAATAATTCCATAAAGAGTTTGTTAGTAGTTTAATGTAATAAGTATAAATTTATTTTAAATTTATAGATACAAAAAATAGAGCTCTGCAAAAAGCAAAGTATTGAAGGATTTTTTTAATGCAGATGTTATACAAATTGCTTTGTTAAAAGTATACAAAATTCATTTTATAAAGAATGAAAATTGTATTAAAATGACAATAATAAAAATTAAAACAATTCAAGCATCTCTTCTTCAACTTCCTGATTATTTTCCTTAACTTTTTTTACAATAAAAAATTTGTGATTTGTTTATATGAGGAAGGTGAGAAATGCATAATTTAATAAAAACAAAACAAAAACAATTGACTTACCTTGTTATATATAATTTATAAATTAAAATAATTAAATTTAAATTAATATATAAACTATTCTGCTGGTATAATTACGTTGTATTTAAATGGTATTAAATATTCGCAACAGGTGCGTCATTAAACACGGTACAGCTTTACAATGACGTGTATATATTTAACTCTCTCAGCTATTATACATTAATAATACTGCTGACTATAATCAGCATTAATACTAATTACGCTTTCTAAAATCAATGAAATTTAACTTAAATTATATAAAAATTATAATATCACTTTATTCCTTTAAATAAATTATTATAGTTTTTCCCTAATTAATAAATAATTAATATTTGTTATATTTATTTAAATCGATGAAAACTTTCATTTTAATGTTAAAATGATTTAAATTTCATTCCAAATTTATTTAAAAAAGTTAATTTGGAATAAAACTTTGATACATTTAAACATGTGGCATTTCCACCTATCTATCTAGCACAACATTTAGACTATGTCATTTCATATCATAGCTATTATAATGTACAGAAATGAATTCATTTTTAGAAGTAACAAATATGAAATATGCGCTTTAAGAAAGCTCTAATGCTTCATCTATACACAATATTTAAGTATCCCACGTTTTAGCCAATCAGAATGCTGGAAAAAGGTCACGTGGTATACTTAAATACTGTGTATACGTTCTTTAAATAAATTCATTTTATATTTGTTAAAAAAAAATATATAATAATATGTTTTTGCTATGATATAAAATGATTATATTTTTTTTCTAATGCAAATAACACAACTAACATCTGCACGCATACAACATACATGGACACAAAATTACGAACAAACGAAGGTACGCAGTGACAACAGCGAACAAGGGTAATAAACAACTAGATAATAAGAAGATAATAATTTTTTTTTTTAAAGAGGAAAATTTCAGTATAATAATTATAATATAAGTGAGCTAAAAGTGGGGGAAAGTGTGATAGTAATAAATAATTAAGTGACTTTCGTAATACAACAATGTTACGACATGGATGTGAAGAATAGTAAAAAAAAAAAAAATAATAATAATAATATACTTAAAAAATAATGCAAAAATAATGAAATAATTATGTTCATATATTTGTCATAGATTTCTAATAGTATAAATTAATTAGTATTACACAATGGACAAACTTCATGAAATTTTTTTATTGCAGAAATGAATAGAGGGTACCAAATTATGCTACTCTGAATTTTTTCAGATTTTTTTTAAACCCAGAACTATTTTTAAATAATTATTGAAAGTGCGGCCGCGCCCCCTGGAGGCGTCAATAGGCGTCCAGTCTCTATCCTTTTTATTAAGAATTCAGAGGTGCCAACTGAAATCACAGTACTTTCAATAATTATTTAAAAATAGTTTCGGGTCTCAAAAAAATCTGAAAAAATTCAGAGTAGCATAATTTGGTACCCTCTATTCATTTCTGCAATAACAATTTTTCATGTAGGTTGTCCATTCTCTACTAAATAACAATGATGCATTAAATAATTTAAAGGTTCTATTAATAACATTTTTATTTAATTTAATAATTGAAATTGTACAGATATATTTTTTTGTAGTGACATTTAAATTTTATTAGTTCTAAAAATATATGAAATTATATATTGAAACAATTATGACATAGTATAAATTAATATAAAAATTTTAAAATAATTTTAGCATGTGATATTTGATGAAGCAAATTATAAATAACAAAATAACAAAAATATTTAAAGGAAAGGTTGTGTGTGTGCAAAAACTAGATTTTGTAAGTTATTGATTTATATTAGTCTCAGGCGACGTAAAACTTAAATTTTTTCAAGCAAACTATTTTATAGTATAAGATATAAATTTTCATATTTTTTTTTTTCGATTTTATAGCTCTAAAGAAAAAGAGAAGGAAAATAATGTGAAGACGTGTTATATCTTGTCGAGTTCTGGAGACTTTTAGAGAGATCATTTTTACTTAGCATGACACATTTTACTATAGATTTTGTTTTACGTTTTCTGTACTTCAGTCATAAAAATCCCTTCTACTCAAAGTGCATTTTTTGTGTGTGTGTGCATTCGACTTGCTGAATATTTTACATAAAGTTTTGTTACTATATTTCTTTTGCATGAATATTTTACTATTAATTTTGTTAAATTTATTTAAATTTATTATTTATCCCACTTCTTATGCTAAAATTAAAGTATTGGTTAAGACAGAAATTGATTGTTGTTTGTATTTACATTAAATTTAGGACTTTTTATGTTTAAATTTAATTTAAAATAATTCTAATTTTGTAAAAATGAATATAATTATCTTAATCTGAACGTATATGTAATTGAATTTATCTATATTTTAGACTTGGAAATTTTAATATTAAAATTGTATTTTATGTATGCTAATTTGAGCACTATAAATTTTCAATTTTTATTTTTTTTTAGAGTATATCCTCTATCAAAATATTGAATTTATTTCAATTTTCAAATAAAATTACTGTTATAGCTTTTATGTGTGGTAAAACTGGTAGAAAGGATAAAAACAATAAGGTTAAAATTATAAACAATAACAATAAAAATTAAGCGAAAAATGATTCTATAATATTAATAACAACAGATTTACACAGAAAAAAAATAAAATGGCAAACTAATAAAAAAAATACTAACATAAAAAAAAAATAATAAAAAAATAAATTGCTTGCTTAATTTTTTATTATTCTTCTGTAATTTGGGTTTTGGTTACCTGATCGCAAATCATGATGGCTGCGGTTTGAAAGTTCCCAGACCTTGGAAATACAGGAAGTACCAGAAGTACCACCAGATAGAGAACCTTCCTCCACACTCTTTTCTTTCTGTCTGACCAGAAAGTAGTTTTTATATCCCCTCAGATTTCACAGCTCTCCTCTGAAAGGTAGAAATGGAGAGAGGAAAAGAAGAATTTGATCATGCACTTTTTTTTTTTTTTTTTTTTGAAATATTTTTTTTTTCTAACTCTAACTATTTAAGGAGAAGTAAATGTGTGTTTTTTTCTAAGAACAATTTTGGTAACTTTTTAGTGATTTTTTTATTTCAAATTAGGACTAAATTCATATCAAAATGAAGATTTTTAACTTAATTCAATTAAATCTCTTTTAATATTTCTGTGATAGTTAAAATACTGTGTGAAGTATATGAAAAATTTGCAAAAAAAATACTAATAATTAGATAATTATTGTCAAATATCCTCCTTTGCCCCATTAAAAAAATGAATATTAAATTATTATTCTTTCTGTAGTAATTTAGAGAACATACTAAATAATCTAGTCCTAATATGATATTATTTTTTATAAAATTGTTTAAAATACATTGAAAACAATATCACTGAAAGTTCCCAAAAAAAATATAGAACAAAGCATATTTAATAATCATGTATCATCATAGTTTTTTTTTTTTCCTGATTGTAATGTAGACTGTTGTCATCATTGTCATTTAAATGTCGGAAAAAAGACAGCACATCACACACACTCATTCATCAGTCATTCATTCAATGTCATCAATCGCTCACAACTCTAATTGCTCACCTCATAAATTTGTTACCTTTATACAATAAATTACAACAAAAATATTTTTTATATAAAAAAATATTATTGTTTATCAGTTTTATTTGAAATATATATTATGTTTATATTAATAGAGAATCAATGTATAATTTACAATAATAAATTTAATTTACACTGTATAGTATGTGAAGCCGTATTTTTATTTATTAAACTGTTTGTCTTGTTTTAAAAAATTGTACAAATTTATCATTATTTTATATGATTTTGTCGAACGATTGGTTTAACAAACCATATTCTGTTGTAAATTTTGGTACTCATAAATATTTTCTATATTTGTTCACAAATTAGCTTTCATTTAAATTGCATTTTGATGAATGCATAATATACTAAATAATTTTGATGGACGCATTTAATTGATTATATTCTTCAAATAAAATACGCAATAAATTTTGAATCAAAATGAATTGTAAATTATTTTTTACGTTACATATGAATCAATTTACTAATCGTAATAATGTAAAATAATATACAATTAAGCATATAAATTAAATAATTTTGTTAAATATATTATTATAATATAATCGATTATATTTTTATGATAAATATAAAGTAAGGAAATAAATTATTAAAGTTTTCTCTCCTTTAAAAGTTTATTCACTATTATATGTACTTAATTAACTTTTAGTAATTAAGTTGAACGTTTACTCTTGTGGTTCCCTAATAGAAGGGAGGGTATATAGTATATATTTATATATATACTACATAAGGATTGGGGGTGGGGGGTATGCAATAACCTTTTTGGTGCTTGCTTGCTTGCTTGCTAATATAATCTTTGATATAAAATTTTATCTTACTTCAATTACAGGTAATACAAACTTTTGATGGCTTTTAATAAAACCGCAAAATTTTCCTCTAAAAATATTTTCCAATTAATTTTTGTAAGTAAATAAAATTTATAGAAAAAGTATATTTTTCATTTTCTTAAGTATATGTTGTTTTTTTCAAAGTAAGTTTCTTGATGTTAAATTATATTTTAATTAAAAATGTTTCAATAATATATTTGCATGCTGCAGGGAATAAGAAGAGCTGCAATAAGCTCATTTAAATACAATGAAAAAAATAACTTTTAAAGTTTTCACTTCTTATTTTCATGTCCCCATAAAGCGCCTGCTAGACACAGGGAGTTTTAAAGGAAAAATCAGTTATAACAACACAACTCCCTATTGCTTAAAATAATTTGTCAAAAGAAATAGGTATAGGATCATTGAAATTCGTTCGATTTCCTTTTTTAATAATTTACTGTGTAAAAAAGGTATGTGGAGTTTATTACTGTATTATTTTTTATATCGATTTTCTCAAGTCTATTTAGTACACATTTACACTGAAATAAAAATTAAAAAAGCTATTTTCAGTGGTTTTGTTTCAGAGTTTCAAAGATTAAGAAACGATTTTTATTAATATGTTACGCAATTTTAGTAAATTTCAATCATACATATTAAATAAAATTATGCAGATTACGTAATGTTCCATTATTTTTTTTAAACTATATATAGTGCATTGTTGGTAAAGAAATAATTTTTAAATTTTTACTTTTATTAAAACAATTAAAATTATGGAAAATTAAATTTTCTTCCACTGACAATGATGGTATCTTTAAATGCTTTATAACTTAATTTGTAATTACTATTATTTGAAAACTAAAATTCTTAATCTTATTTCTGAATCATCAACGTTACATCATATAAATGGATTAAATCTCAAATTAATTGTTAAGAGAAAATCTATTTAATATATAATTGGATAAAATTTTAATATAATTTAAGTAACGATCATAATAATAATAATAATAATAATATCTACATTAATACACATATGTATATTTTAAATAGTATATGATGATATACAATGTTACAAAATCCTCATATATATATGTGATAGTGGTTACTACAGTTAGAGAATCATCTCAATTTCCAAACTCGTTAGCTTTGGGTCCCCCTGGGGGATTAAACCTAGTTATATCACCCCCCCCCCCCTCCCAACCCCTCTCATCCATACTTTCCCTCATCTCTACCATATATACTGACAGAGAGAGGTTTGAAAATGTTAGAGCTAACAGTACGACTTCAAACAGAATAAAAATAAAAGAGAAATATAAATCAATGTACCTGTAATTGCTTTTTTACTTTTTTTTTATAATTTATGTGAAACAAATTGACTTATTAGTTTTTTTAAATTAAATACTTTTTTATTACAAACTAATCTGGTATTACAAGGTATTTTTAATATTATTTTTACGTTTTTATTTTGTTGTACTATGCAAAAACAGCTTCTTTCCTCCCTTAATACAGGTTATATTATTTGACTTTGGTTCAATTTTTTTAACGTATACAAAACAAAATTGATTTATTTAAAATCAATAAATGGTATTACTATCTTTTATCAATATATTGATTATTATGAAATACAAATTCCTATATTTATAATAATAAATATTACATATCTCTCTTCATATCTATATAAGTAGATATATTATAGCTGTATTAAATATTATAATATGCTGAATATAGGTATAGTATAGGTATAGAAATTTAATAAGCATAAATGATGAATGCATTCATCGAATTACTTCTCTATCTAAAACATTTCAATGAAATATTTTATATGCATATATAATATATAGAAGCTCTAGCATTAGAAGAGAGAGAGAGAGAGAGAGAGAGAGAGAGAGAGAGAATGATGGAGATGAAATATGGAGAGTCTGCGAATTGTGTGGTTATGAAAGGGACAAGTCTCTCTCTCTCTCTCTCTCTCTCTCTCTCTCTCTCTCTCTCTCTCTCTCTCTCTTCTCCTCCCACAACCACCCCTTGCTAACTGTGCAGCCATTACCACCACTTCTCTGGCTGCTTGTTGCATGGGGAGGGCGGAGAGTTCTGCACGTTTGTTGCGGTGATGCGTCATACACACCTGCTTGCTACGTGTCTGTAGAAGAGACCAAGTCAAATTTTAACCTATGATGTTTTATATTTTATACCTCTCTGAATGATAAATATATTAAGAAAATAAATTTTATAATTTCTCTTTACAAAATATTTCTAAAATACTTTCTCTTATTTATAATAAGATTGAATGTCTTTTATAATATAAAGTTTGTATGAAAGTCTGTTTTAAATAGGATTTGACAGAGAAAAAAGTTTTTCAAGTTTATTATATAGAAAATATGTACAAAATATTTTTGCTATATAATATAATATGATCATTAAAATAAAATGAAGGAATTCTAAAATTCTTCGACAAAAGTTTTATTTTTAATAATATAATGAAATTATGTAAGTATTGAATAAAAATTGTGATTATAAAAATTCAATGTATACTCTTTACCCTTAAAATTGTTTTTAGATGTTTTTAAGGCGTCGCTTTTTTAATATACGAACGTAAAAAATTAAATAATTGTAATTATGTTGTAATATTTATTTTGGAATAATTGATAAACTAATTAATATTCATTACAAATGATTAATTTATTACTAAATTTATATTATAATAGTGCGACTATGTGTTTCGAAAAAAAAATATATTTAATGTAATTTAAATTGATTTAAATTCTAATTAAAATTAGTTTATTTACACTTAATTTTTTTTCTTCCTCTTAAATAAAATTTACACTAATATTAATCTAATTTATAAAAATTAACAAAACCCAATTGAATGGTAAACGTTTTTGTTAATTAAGTTTAATTACATTACTTTTTCTTACGTTTAAATTAAACTTGTGTTACGAAAAGTAATTAATTTTACCAACGTACGATATATAAAAAAAAAAAAGTCGAGGACGAATCTTAAAAGAAAATCGTTGATTGGATGAATATGGTTTTCCAAGCACGTTGCTCTTCCAGACAAGATTAACCAACTCAATTTACTTCGTTGATAGTGTTTTTGTATTTTGTTAAATAAAAGAAGTGTATAGATTTGTATACGTGTTATTTCTAGGTAAAAAAATAAAAAAAAAGTAATGAAAAATATGTATTTGAAATATTTCTATCATGGTTGTTCATTATTGGAATGCTTTCTATGCATATTGTTAAAAAATTTAATACACTTTAGTTAAAATTGAATATGTCTGAAGTCATTTAAATTACTACCAACATGGGGATGCGATTCAGAAAGGAGTTGTCTAGATTTCTCACTAACCACGTTTATAATGTCATTTATCTAGGCTAGCCGGCGCTAACCGCGGTTATAATAGCGAGAAAGCTGGATAGCTGAAGTCTTTCGTGAATCGCTCCCCATTAAATATTTAGATTAATCCATAATTGATTATATACGCATTAATTTAATATGCATTTTGTACAGAAAATATTGAAGCATCTTATTTTTATTTTCAAATAACAAATTACCTTTGAGATCGAATTAAATTTTATATTAATGTTTATAAAACTGGTGAAATTATATAATGTACCATTATAAATTACGCATTTTAAGTGGCTTGCCAATGCGTACAAGGCGTCTTGAGAAAGATTTGTCTGGGGGATGCTGATCGAGTAAAGTTATTCTAAATTAAATCATAATTTTCAATATTAAATCACTATTTAAAGTAATAATTAATATTAAAAAAATTCAATAACAGAAACAATATTTTTTTTCCCATGTATTATTAATGTTAATAACATTATATAAAATAGATATATATATATGAAAAATGAATTAAAAATATCTTGACATGTAATGATATAGACAAAGTATGATAATGAGAAATATTTTAATGATATACCAAAAATAACTACATTTCTGATGAAACTGAAATTTTAGATGAAATTTTAATCAAGTAATTTCCCTTAAAGATCAAAGTGTAAACAAAGTCAATTTAAATTTCTTTGTACCCAAAAGTTGCCAGGGAACAAAAGACGTTTTAAGTGTTTAAACCAGGCCTGTGTGACGCCCCCTCCTCCCCCCACCCCCAACTGTGGCGCAATTTCCGCCTTGCAAAATCCTCAGGCAAGTAAAGAAACCCGTTTGAAGTGCTGAAACCAAATTTCATGTAAATAAGAATTAAATTCTAAATTAAGAATTATTACGTAGATATACTATATAGAATTTTAATTGGATATTCTTTTAATTAAAATTTATTAATTTGTCACCTACAAACACTTTGAATGTGTAGACAAAGTAACTTTTAATGCTGTTTATAAACATATATACATTTTAGTAAGTGTACAGGTATGTAAAAAATATTATAATGCTATTTTGATGGTGAAGATAACTGAAGTGAGTATTTTAGACAAGTTATTATAGACATGCAGCGAAGAAGATAATATAATATTGGGCGTGTTTCAAGAATGGAATTAACCAGGTTTCTCACTGACCACGTTTAGTGTCATTGAATTTGGCTGGTGCTAACCACGGTTAGTTAGGAAGTTGGATAACTTTTTGGATAACTCTATCGTGAATCACCTCCATTATAATATAAGGCATAAAAAAGGTATGAAATGTATGGCAATTATTGAAAACATATGTAAAAAAGTACTGTATAATATATAATCAAATGTAATGTTAAAAATATGAAATTTTATAAACAAAACTATGAGAATAGTTTGAAATAAGACATAAAATTATATGGAACATAGAAAACCATTTCAATTCTGAACTTAACATAATTAAACTACATGATTGTAAATGAAAGTATATTTGTAAAATCAACTATTGTTTCTTTATAACTTTGTGAATTTATAATTAAATTTTAATAGAAATATGAATAGTATTGTAGTAGACAGTATAATTTTCAATATTTGCTACTAAATTTAGACCTGTTGCATCTTTATTACTTGAACATTACGTAAAAAATTATTATTATTTCTGATGGAAAATTGCCAGAATAACAAATTTATGACACTGAGATTATACCATTAACTTCCTTCTTCTTATTTTCTTATTCCCCTCCCCATTTTTTTAACTTAAAAAAACTTAAACGATTTGTGATAAAGTTTTTGTTACAAAAGTTTTTTGCAAGTGTCAGCTTTTCTCTTTAAAAAAAAGTATCTACTGACAATCTTGATCTTCATCATCTTTGGTCAACTTAAATTGGAAACTTAAGAAGGAAAAACTTTGATGTCAGCTTTTATTTTCCATCTCGCTTCATTCTTATCTTAAAAAGTTACCGAACTATTTTCATCATTTGTAATTTTTACGTTATACTATTTCTATTAAAGTTAAAATAATAATATAATTTTTGCTGACATCATTTTTCTTTTTTAAGATGTAAGATAGTATTCAGAAAAAAAAAATATTATTTATTTTTCAAGAAAATGCATTGTTGGAAAATGGTGTTAAAATATTTTAATTGATTTTAAATTTATTATTAAGGTGGCAGGCCTGGTAGATATTTTATGGTCATATTCAGAAGTGCATAGATTCAATATTTTGTACAAAAAGTTATGTTTATATGCATAGTACATTAATGTTAAAGAAACTTTTTATTAAATATTTAACGATAATAAAGTAATTTTTTTGATAATTTTATTGATAATTATAATAAAATACGTTGCATGTAATAATTTTGACAGTAGATAAAATATGATGGGTTATTGAAAATATCTAAGGGATGATTTTAGTAGGGGGGTGAGTGGATTGTGATAGGGGAGGAGTAAAGAAAGAAGGGGAAATCTCGGGGGGTTGAAGCTTAAATTCAGAAGATGTAATTGGCTCGAAGATTATCTGGGAAAGTTGGGACTCTTGAGAAGTCTTCAGAAATACCCCTCCCCCACCCACCCCTTTACTATCTAAACCTTATACCAACCCTCTATATACTACTACTCTATTTATATATATAAGGTATATAGACGCTTAAAATTTGATAGGTTATATACTAAATTATTTTGACTTTTGATATATTTAATAAAATTATATATCATTGTCTTTTAATATAATATAATGACAAATTTAATTAAATTTCAATTAAGTATTTAATAATTAAGAGTCAGTCAATGTTATGTGCCATAATATATAATAAAGGACACAAAGGATTTTGAGATAATTATTATAGTATTAAAGATTTAGATTATAAATATAATTAAATTTTAATAAATATTGATTACTACTATATACCCAAATTCAATATAACACTATTGATACTATTTTAATACCTTACTTTACGGGGTATTACATAGTCGCTTACTTTGATGCAACATATGATCACATTGCAATTAAATACTAAGTTTCTCATTGCAATATATTCTCTTGTAACATTGAAATGTTATTGTAAATATATTACACGGAGAAAATTGTATTACTATATAGTGCATGAGAATAAATTTGAGCTGTTAATAATTATGCATGGTGTTCGTATTTTTTATCAAAAAACTATATTTTTAATTGGTTAAAATTTCAAAGGTGTGAAGTATAAGGTAATTTTATTAACTTTGTGCACGTTTCTCTGAATAGCAATATAAAAATAAACCAATATCATAGAAGGCGTGAAAATTGATGCTCCATATACATGGAGCATGGTATATGCTGCATGGTTGAAATCATGGATAAAAATTTAATAGAAATGGTGAAATATTAACAGAACTCCTTCGTGTATTCAATATTCAATTCAATATTGAATTAAAATTATGATTTGATTGTATTTTAATTTTCAATATATTATTATAAGCATATTTAATTAATAATAGAGCATTATCTCATCATCAAACGATACATTTTTTAATATTTACAATATTTGAATTGTTGTAATAACATTTTAAACAAAAGTAAAAATAAAAACAAATCAATTACATTTTCCAGATGTTTTATCTGAAAATTTTAAAATACCTAGTGGTTTATCATTGTCAGATACATTGTACGTTGGTAAAAATATTACTTTTGAACTAAACTGATACAAAATAATATTCTCGAGTTTGATACAACGTATAAAAATTATTTAATAATTCAATTTCATAGATGAAGCAAAATTTATACTAGAATTCTTTGCAGTTTAGATTTTAAACTCCTTATTAATATATTAAGTAACTGCAATTTTTTATATTGTATGTACCTTGATATATTACAACATAAATTTTAATTTTCTTTTTATATTCAACAAACTCCTTTATAATAAAACCTCCATCTTATTATAAATCTTATTTTTTTTTCCATATATCGTAGCGTAATTTAATGTAACTCCCAATATATAAAATATTATGATTTATAGCACAATAGAAAAAAAAATACATAAAATTTAAGTACATGCATGCAACTAGATAGATGATATAGCTTTTAACATTTTGTATAAAAGGCTATTTTTAAGGTTTTAGAACACGTATTAACGGTCAGTGTAATAGTCTTTTTCTTATCCCCTCTCTCTTTTTTTTTATATATAAATGCATATTACGTGGAATTGTTATATTGTATACTTTATCTTAATAAGTAAACAAGTACATAAAGTATAAAATCTTATATTAAATTTTTAAATAAAAATCAAGTTTCATGAGTTACTATTAGTTAAGGTTATAGTATAATGTGTGTTGTTTCAATGAACGTGACGTCATTAATTTGTCTAACAGCTGTTACTTTGTGACCTTAATGTACATTACGTGATCTCACGTATTTTCAACAGTAAGACGTGTGAGAGAAAAAAAAGTATAATACTTTGTTACGACTTTGAATTAAAGTAGAGAAAATAGGACATTGATTAATGAGTATTTCTTGTTTTAAAAGATACTATACAGTTACGTGTTTTTTTATATATAGTGTACGGGTAATGAAAGTATACTTACATATATATTTATCTAAGATTACTACTTACTGTCTTGAAAAATGCAAGGTTTATACTGAGAAAAAGGCATAAGTACTTTAATGAACATTGTAAAAAAAAGCATAATTATTAATACTTAATATATTAAAATAATTTATTTATAAATTGCACCTAAATAAGGTATATTATATATGAGGTTTTCACAATCCAGGTTTAAAGCCATTGAATTGGGCTAACGGTGGCTAGTAATATAAAGTAGTAAACTGAGTTATATTTTTTCTTAAATAATTGCGTTCAATATGTCAAAATAGCATAATATTGTAAAGAAAAATTATTAATATTAGTTCTTAAAATAAAAAATAAAATAACAAGATATTTTTATTATAATGATAATTGAGAATCATAATATGTTATATAAAGGGATTTTTATGATTATATGCATGTCTTCTTGTATTTACATAAAAAAATCTCCCCCTATTTTTACAAAAGCAACACAAATTTTGACTGTAACGACTAAATATTGCCAACAATAAATTATTTGCTGCCTCTTGTCGCATGGTTATGTAAGGCGGTAGGTAGTAAATTTGAAACAAAACACACATATTTCCTCGTTAGGTAATGGCAGTTTCCTGCTAACACACTGACTATACTGATGTCTTTTCATATGAGTACTCCAAAACAGAATTTTGTTTATATATTTGTAAATTAGAAAAATCACACATGGTAGTTCCTTAAGATTTAAGCTTGTATATAGGTTTTGTTGTAGGAAAGAGATATGCATTACGCTTTGTGTAAAGTGGCTCAAGTTGGCAATATAGCCTAAAGAATGTAAGTATACTACATTACTAATGTAACATTAGAAAAGAAATACTGGTGTTATTTTTTAACTAACGTAAGGTCCTTTTTTTAAAAGAACAGAAAAATCGTTATTTTTTTCTTTATACTTTAATGTAAGTTTACGCAATTAAAACCAACATTTTTTTAGCCACGGCTTTCTAATCTAATACCGAAATTTGCTTGTCCAATACTAATATTTTATTACGTTCTCTTGTGATTAAAATTTTAATACGAAAGCCTTATGTTCACTTTGAACCCTTCTTTTATTAAATCTTAATATTGTTAAAAATAACTGGCAGCATTCTTTTAGCTACGTAATTTTTTCACGTCTTATTAATTTCAAAATTTACACCTTGTTTAATGATTACTTGTCAAAATTTAATCTTGATAATTAATATATTGTTTGATAATACAGTAATAAATTATAGTATTTTTTTTTATATTAATCTTAAGCATATTAATCTTATAACATAAGAAGAAAAAAAAAATCCCAAGATTTTGAGTTATTTATTACTAGTTCTATATTAGGATTACTTGATATATATTAATGCTAAGAAGTTTGGAAATCGAAATGAAGGGGAAAATGAGGAAAAAAGTTTTTTATGCTACATTTAGCTTCTTGAAAAGTAAACACATATATATTTACTTTTGAGGTAATATTTCAATATAATCCATCCTGTCAATTATTTAATCATACTCTTTACAAACTATAATATTTTATGCATAAGTATTTTCAGAGAAATTAGTTATAGAGTTTTCCTTTCATAATTTAACTTTGGTCAATAACAGAAAAGTTATATTAGATTACTATGGAAATGTCCTTAATTGAATAATAATTTGGAAATTTGAAACATATTTATAAAGTATTCAAAGCAAGAAGTATTAAGCCTTTGAACTTAAATAATTTGCTTCTCTAAAATTGTTATTTTTGTTATTGATCATAAATTTATATAAAAAATTAATTACAATTAACTTTAATGATGTTCATTTTCACCAATTAATCTTTACTAATAAATCATTGACTCTTAATCCACATGCATACTTTCATTTCAAACTTAATATATTATAATATAATAATAATTATAAAAAAATTTCACTGTAAAAAAATTACAAAACTTTCTGAATACAAATCTTACACACGTGAGGTAAAAATCTTAATATTAAAATCCAAAAATTGATTTAATTCAAACTTACCTCCGCGGTTTTCACACTCAGCAGGTTTGACTTGAATAGGACGGTTCATCTGAAACAAAACAACATCGTTAATATTCATATTGTTTACCAAAAACAATAATTATTTATACACATAGGGCGAAGAGTAACGATTTTCGTTGTTTGAGAGTGGCATTTAAAATAAAATAAAAAATCTTTATTTTTTAATGTAGATATAATATATATTAGATCTGTTCGTAAACCTTGATCGGTGTACACTTTTTGCACATAATCGACCTTATGTTCATGGACATAAGATCGATTGGGTACAGAAAGTGTGCACCGAGTAGGGTTTACGAACAAATCTATTATGTCCTAAATATTTTAAAGGATGTATAAAAAAAAAATTCTAGTGTAGACTATGCTGTGGTTGTAATATTAGGGATGATTTCCATGAAATCAAATTATTATTAAAGAAAGTTTCGTAGTAAGTTCAATGGAATAAGCTCTTGGTACCGATAAAGAAGTATAAATTAATATATAAAGTACATATATACTAAAAAACAGTGATAATAAAATTATTGTAATTGTACACAAATATTTTATTTTTTTTACTATTTTCAATGTAAATAATATAAAAACAAATGTGACAAAAAAAATCCTGCCTGTAAAATATGCAATTTTTTCAGCACATGTGACGAGCGGGTGGAATACTTTACAGGTAACAAAAAAAGGGGTAAATGTAAATATTATTAATAATTATTTTAATTGCTTTAATTATTGGACCATAAAATATTTTAGTTTACTTTTAATATCAAACATATTTACTTTAAAACAACAAATAATATAAAATTATAAATAAAAAATTATGTTTACTTTATATAAATAAATGGTCCAGTACATTAATTTTACTAACTTAATTGTAATTGTTAATTAAGATATGTATGTAAATATTACTAATTACTATTCCAAACGATAAATAAACAAGAATGACTACTACTATGTTATAATATAAACAATAAAAAAATATATATTTTGCTCTGTATGTTGATTTTACTATACTATGTGATGTGTATGTTTATTTTAACTGTAGGTATAGATAGAAACTCGACTGAATGTGGTCACTATATAATTGGCAGTAAATTACCCCCCTCCCCCCCCTCTCTCTCTCTCTCTCTCTCTCTCCTAGCTAGCTAGCTTGTGGTTCAAATACCTATATACTATCGTATACAATTTACATATGCATACTGTAAACCTAAGCTCTCTCTAATCTGCATACAAAACCAATATTAGGTCAAAATAATGCATGCTTTACATTCAATCAACTACAATATTACATTTTGTTATAATTGTTAAGAATAGGATAATAATTGTTTCTATGCAATAATTAATAATTTGTTTTATAAAACAAGGTAGATGCTATTTAAAAAATAAGAATATTTTATTTATTTTATTTTTTCTTCTAAATTTGTTATGCAATTTCATTTTTGCTTGAGAAAGAAAATATAATTTTATATGAAAATTGTGGCAAAATGATTATATGTTAATTAATATGCAATACAATTCACACAAATCAAACACTAATTTTGAGTAGTTTTTATTTTTCTTAAATATTTTCTGAACACGACTGTGTTTAAAGTTAAGTTTTATTACAATACGTCTGTTCCTAAACCATGTTCTCTCTTGCACCCAATCGACCTTATGTCCAAGTGCATAAGGTCGGTTGGGTGCAAAAAGTGTATACTAGATAGTGTATACTAGGCTTACGAACAGACCTTATGTAATTTTAAGGTTATATTTAAATGTCCTGATAGTTGAGAGTTTTGAATTTTTCCTTAATTACAATTATTTCATTTATTGCTGAATCTCACATTTTATATGAATTATATACATCAATTAACATATATTTTGATATAAATAAAAATTGATACTTCAATTGATATAAATTGAATGATTTTTATTTTCTTATTATATTTTTTCAAAAAAAGAAATCAATATTATGATTGAAATTGCAGACATAATAAAAATAAATCTTTTAGAAGTATATAAAACAGAACATAAAATATAGTCGTTTCATACATAGATAGAATTCAATTGAAAATTATTTTACCCACTCCCTTATTGACGACAATATCAGTACGTATAACCTGTTTGTTGGGATAGTGCCAAATCCTTTCTATTTCTCCCCGTTAGAGCTAGTAATAGAGTAAACCAGCATGTATTTGAACCATGTAGAGTAGTCTTAGTAGGTACAGCACAGCACAATAAGTCCATTTTAACTGTAGGTGTATTCTAAAAATGCCCGAAACACACATGGGCAGCAATATTTTGTTACTATATTAATTATGATAACTGTTGAAATATATGGTGTCATATATTGTACAGTCATCACCTCAGAAAGTTTCTCTTCACGGCCTTGTTAATCAGTGTAATCACCATGTCCCGTGAAAAAAACGCAGGGCATATTTATTAGTGTATACCAATATTGTAAGTATTGTAATATTGTAACATAATAACAGTAAATTTTAATTTTTTTTTTCTGAAATTTAAAATTCACTAGAGAATATTTTTGTAAGAATTCCAGATAAAGGCGGATTCACATGGCAATTTTCAGTCTGCGACGCGAAACGAATAATGCGCACTTGCTGTAACATCCATTGGTGGCCATATTTGGCGATTTAAAAAGAACATCGTAATTTAACGCGATATTAGCCGTCGCAGGCGAGTTCGCTTCGGTATAATATAGGATTTCACAGCTTGTATGACAAAATCGCATCGCATCGCCGTTGTCGCCATCTGAATCCGCCTTTAGTCGAGAGAAAATATCAATATAGTTTATATATTATAATTATTTCAGTAAGTAGCTAATTAGGTATGTTGATTGAGGTAAAGTGTACCTTCTAATGTTCATAACCTTGGACATAGTTGGGGTAAATACAGTTGCAAGGTTATCTGTACGACCATAGATAAAGCACACCCCATGAATCAGAATTTCAATAAAGTCGCGACGTAAACAATGTACAGTCTCTCTCTCTCTCTCTCTCTCTCTCTCTCTCTCTCTCTCTCTCTCTCTCTCTCTCTCTCTCTCTCTCTCTCTCTCTCTCTCTCTCTCTCTCTCTCTCTCTCTCTCTCTCTGCTTCCTGAATAATTCGACCCTTGTGTACAACGCAAACACACAACCACTGTATGTGTATTATCACATGGTAATAACTCATATATATATAAACCACCAGTAAAACATTTTTTTTTTATTTGTGATTATTTAATTACAACTTGACTATATTGTTTGGTTAACATCATCTAACAATGGTAAGAGTAATCATTATTTAACGTGGAACAGAAATTATAAATAATTACGTATTGATTTTATTAATTAATATATATTTTCTAGTATAATCCCAGAAAAAGTATCTGCTAAGAAAAAAAGAAGACTAAAACTAGAATAAATGGTTTAAATCCTATAAGCTTTCTTCTTTTATGAATAGGCGAAACACCCTAAACTTTTTTTATTTTTTTTTCCGACTTAATAATTTAATTTTTTTTTCAGTTAACTGTATTTGAATGGTACCCAATTATAACTTTATTGACAGCAACAATATTATAAAGATTATCCTTATTATCTATATTATCCATTGTTAAAGTTTTTGTTATTATAATATATATAGGCTGTATGATATAATGATGCAGCAGCAATTTTTCTTTTCTCTGTTGGACAGCCAGCTATTAGCGAGTGTAAAATATCAAGTTACTCGTTAGTGCGGGAACTGAATATACGGGAAGGGTTGAAACAAATTTAATGACCAAGCAACTTTTAAAAAATGCTAAAAATATGTAATGTTAAAACTTTGGTGAGAATGCTTCGTAAATAGACTAATGGTTCATATTTTACTTCATACAAACATATTAAACATGTGTTTTAATATATTTATTTCAAATTTTACTATGTTTGTATATTTAATTAAAAAAAAACAATGCTTTAAAATTTAAATAAATATAAATTTTTGTTTTTTATCAAACCCTAACTGGGTACTTCTACTTACTAAGTTTGAACCTTCCCGAACCTTCCGAAACCCTAGCTTAGCGTTTTGCGGACTCTTCTGAAACGGGGGCGGCCACGGCCTTGCAATCCATCCCGGCATTTGCCTGCGACTGAGGGAAACGTGGAAACCTCAGCCAGGATGGACGCTACAGCTTTTGTCAATGAACTGGAAGTGCAATGGTCCAAAGCCAGGAGAACCACACATAGTGGAAAAGCGCAACGATTTACACAGGGTGGGAAACGTGTTTTTTGTTGAAAATTATCACCCATCCAACTACTAACCACGTTTGGCGTTGTTTGACTTCGGTGATCTGATGATACTCGGTCAATTAATTTTAATAATAAGAAAAAATATAATTAAAAAAATTAAATTTAGGTGAAAATAAAATACGAGTTAAGTTATTAGGTATGAAATAGAAATTTATAATTCTATAATTCGTGAATGTGTTATTTAATCTATAAAAACATATTTTAAAACAAGAGAATTATTTTATCATTGTCAAAAACGAGTCGAAAAAAATATTTTTGACAATATTAGTCATAGAGATTATGTTTTAATTCTCTTTGCCGAGTCTGTTTCTGCGCGATATGCTCGTCACTTTTATCCCCCCCCCCCTCCTCCTCGTCACTTGTGTCACGTCCCCACGTTTCAGCCTTGACATCATTATCCACGTCACAAACTTTTTTTGTAACTTATTTTTACTACAATTAATTTTTTTTTTATTCTAAGTCTTTTGCTTGTTTTTATCATTAAAAATAAAAAAATTATAATAGTTTTCATTTCATGTGCAGTGCTTGAAAAAAAGGAACAATTTGTTTAATATAAATTATATAGGAATTAATAAAAAATTGACAATTGCATTATAAATTTTAATTCTTAATGAAATTTTGAATTCTGATTTAGCAATAATAGAGCAATTCTCCGGGTATATAGCTTATAAGTCCTGGTCGTTCTAGATGTATTTTTTTTTTAAAATATCAAACTTAATATTAAGTTAATTGGATGTTTGTTTCAACTGAATTTTGTTGTAGGGTACAGGTTGCAAGTGTCTTTACTTTATATTTGAAATTCCATGCTCTTCATATACTCTATCCGACCTAGCAATGTCTTTTTCAAATCCAGGCGACCATGGTCAAGCAATCTATCCATATACATGCGACTAGTTTAAAATGAGGAAACCATGGAAACTTCAGTCAAGAAGGTCGGCAATTATCAAATATATATCATAGATGATAATTATAAATATATATTCTTCTTGGTGTGTATTTTAATGTATTTTATATTTTTGGAAGCAACTTTTATTTTGGCTGAATTGTACATTACACGTTAAGTTTAATATGAATAATTATTATTATCACAATTCAGAAGTACACAGAAACAAATTATCAACTTTTATCAGTTATCATTTTTCTTGCTATATTATATGCTTTTTTTGAAAGTGATTTTCCTGATTTATGTTGAAATTATAAAATTATTATTATTATTGAAAATTCTAAAAACTTAATGAGGATTAAAATAATGAATACGTAAAAGACTTTGACAATATACAAATATTAATATATATTTCATTGATTTATGTTTTGTAGACTTATTAAGAAAAATAATAAAAAAAGTTTACTTTTTTGGAACTAACTGCTCACAAGACTAATATTATTGATCATATTTCCTCTAATTGAAAAACTTATTTCATATAAAAAGAAAATTATATATATAAAAATTCTGTAAAAGACATCAACTCTTTTGAAATAATATAAAAAAAATATACATGAAAAGAGTCACACTTTTTATAATACTTTTCATTTTTTTTTTTTTTTTTCATGTCAAAAGAAAAAATATCCACAGATGTTCTTTACAGACCAAAAATCAGTTTTTTTTTCTCTTTCTCTGGCCGTGCTCAAACAAAAAAGAGAAAAATATAAAAAAAAAAGAAATGAAAGAAAAAAAAACAACTCTTCTAATTTTCGCTCTCCGACCACCCCTTTCTTTTTTTCTCCCTTATTTTTCCTTGTGGTTTGTGGTAAGGGGATGTCTCCAATCAAGCAAGCGGAGGTGCACAACGTAGATAGAACCACGAAGAAGGGTTAAAGGTCACAATGGGGTAAAATAAGGGATGAAAGAGACAAAGAGATTACATCTTTATTTTGCAATAGAAATGTTTAATTTTGTATCAGTTTATTTTTTAATATAATTTTCTCAATATCTTATATCTTTTTGAGATCATAAGATGCAAATGCAGATAGATAAACTATCATAAATTATGAACTGACATATCTTTCAAGTTATATGATTTATTTTTTCAATTAGTATAATTATTACAATTTATTCACACCATGAACCATGAATGGGGTACTGATCGGTATTTGAGTAAGCAATACTAGTAAAAAAGTACTGTGAATTCTATGAAGAACGAGCCCTATTAGAGCATTCTACGACAATTTGCTGATTTTATATGAATTTTTAAAACTTTTTTTGGTGACGTCATACCATTGAATCTTAAATGGGGAAATGCATCAGTTAACATTTCTAAAATGAAAAGTTATTGAAGTACGAATTTCAAATTTTCATTATCGTGATTCTAGTACCTGAAAACCTTGCAAATGAATTTTTGGTTACATTTCAATATTAAGTATGGGATTTGGCAATGTTAACTGATCTAAACAAAGAAAACAAATGTTAATAATAAGAATAATTATGAATTATGTATAAATAGTGTAACGATTACAGACCCCAAACTAATTTGCAATTTATTTAATAATTTTTTTGTCAAGACAATTGAAAATATAATAACAGAAAAATTTCCTTTTAATTATTCTAATACTTTAATTATTGTCGATTCTGATAAAAGTAAAACGAAATTAAATTTTAGTTCGATAGACCCGATTTATATTTTAAATCGAATGAAATCCCTTCCTAATAAGTATGCAGCTGGCCCAGACGAAATACCATATACTGTTGTAAAATATTGTGCTTCTGTTTTGTCTGTCCCTTTATCTAATTTAATTAACCATTCAATATCAGATGGTATATTTCCTGATTGTTTAAAGGATTCTAAGATTTATGCAACTCATAAAAAAGGCCCAACTTTCATTATTGATAATTACAGACCAATATCAAATACATCTGTTTTTGGCAAATTATTTGAGAATATATTAGACGATCAAATTACGGATTATCAAACAGAAAATCATTTAATTGCTCCCTGTCAACATGGATTCTTGAAAGACCGTTCTACTGATACAGCACTATTTGGTCTTTTAAGCCACGTTTATATGGCAATAGATAATAAACTATTTTGCGTTGCAATATTTTTTGATTTATCTAAAGCGTTTGATAGTCTAAATAAAGATGTATTATTGAATAAATTTGATAACATGGGAATAGGAGTTTCGAGTCGTAATCTATTAGATTCATATCTAACAAACAGACAACAATATGTTGAATTAAATTCAAATTTTAACGGCCAAAATATTACATATAAATCAGACAAATTACTGATTACACTTGGAATTCCTCAAGGAGGAAAAATGTCAGCCACATTGTTTAATACAGGAACAAATGACTTATCAGATCATGTCAAGAATGCGGTATTAGTAAAGTATGCTGATGATATTACAGCTATAATCACAGCAGAAGCCGAAGATGAATTAATTCGTAAGATTAAACTTACTATTGAAGAGGTACATACATGGTGTACAAATAATAAGCTAATATTAAATTCAACTAAAACCGAATACATCCAATTTCATTCCCCTAGACAAATCCCTTTGAATAGTTATTTGTTGCAATTAGCCGGAAAAACAATTAAAAGAGCAGAGTCTGTTAAGTTTCTTGGTCTACACATTAATGAAAGTTTGGATTGGTCTTTACATGTAAATGCGATTTGTAAGAAGATAAATTCGGCCAATTTTATGTTATATACAATCAGGAATCATGTATCTCATGAAACCTTGCTAACCATATATTATGCGTATGTTTATCCACATTTGGCATATGGCATAATAAATTGGGGATGTAAATCGGAACTATTGAATCGATGTTTTGTTTTGCAAAAGAGAGCACTTAGAACGATTTTAAGAATACCAAAAGGACAGTCGTGTGTTTCACATTTTAAGGCTAATAAAATGTTAACTGTCCCTTGCATTTATATTTTAAATTGTGCCTCATTCAAAAAAAATCATCCAAATTTTTATGTTCAGAATGATGGCTATCATGACTATAATACTAGGAATAAATCGAATGTAGTTACTGAAAGACATAACACACAATTTTTCAAAAACTGTGCAATGTATCAAACAGCAAAATTTTATGAATTTTTACCAGCATGTTTGAAAGAAATAAAAACCAGTAAACTTTTTCGCACAAAATTAAAGAATGTATTGATCAATAAAGAGTTTTACTCTATTAAAGCTTTTGAGAGTAATAAAATGTCTGAAAAAGTATTATCAGGATTATAAAATAAACAAAATTATAAATTTACATATACATTGTATTGACTGATATATATATATATATGTATGTGTGTATGTATGTGTATATGTATGTATGTATATATATATATGTATATGTATATGTATGTATATATGTATGTATATGTATGTATGTGAGTATATGTATGTATATATATATATATGTATATATATATGTTCCACATAAACTAAAATTTATCAGTATTAATGGTGACTTTGGCTTGTATTTTGTTTTTATTATTATTGTCAGTGATTGTGTTTGATAGTGTTAAATAACTTATGTAAATGTGTTTAAGTTTGATGTTTTTATGTTGTATTTTGTCCAATTTTGACTTGAACATATGTTTGTCTTGTACAACCAAAAAGAAGTTCCAAAATAAAAATAAATAAATAAATAAATAAATAAATTTTCCCATTTAAGATTCAATGCTATGACGTCATTTTTGAGAGGTTTTAAAAATTCATATAAAATCAGGAAATTGTCGTAGAATGCTGTAATAGGGATTGTTCTTCATGAAATTCTCGTGCCTTTTGAAATATTGACAAAAACTTGAAACCTTTTTTTTTTGGTCAGTACCCCATTCTCACCTGGTAGATTTGCTAGTTCTTATATAATACATGACATGTATATTAAATTTATTGGTTATGCATTTTCAGCATGCAACTCTTAATACACTAAAGCATGGGGTGCAATATTGGTTACATATATATTATACAGAAGGCCGATATAACAGATAAAAGTATTTATTGAATTATTAAAACAGGCAGGGAATATACTGTAATTATAAGAACAGTAATTTTTTTCATTTTTTCAATCTGATATAACCAGCTTTAAAATAAAAAATTTCAATCTTAAAATATAGCAATCAATATATTATTTTTTAATGGCATTATATAATAGCTATAAAACTGTCACAAGATTTCTGTTGTAAAACCCATTTTGATCATTAAAGACTTTAAAAATAATAAAAATATATAATAAAAATCAATATATTTTCATTACATTTATGTTAACATAGCTTTAATGAGATTTTATATTTTTTTTTTAAATTATAAAATAGCTCAATATTTTTTTCCCCTTTTTGTTTTATTAGTTTAATTTACCATCAGTAACAAAGGTAAGGTAGAGCCAATGAAGAGGAATACCTTTCCAACCTGCCTATCTCCTTTATAGCTATCCTTACTCTGATGAAAGAAAAAAAAGAATCGTGGAAACAAAAAAGAGGGAGGGAGGGAGTAGAAGAAATAGTAGCAGTAGAAAAAAAAGACGAGGGTTAAAAAAAAAGTCTTGTTGTATAGGAGAGTAGGGGGGGGGGGTCATCTAAACTGTCTTTCTCCATTACTGACTGCAGTTTCCCATCGGATTGCCGTCTATTGCACGTGCGCTCAGACGCCATATTGCAATCTTGTGATTGAGAACTATCATCTACGTATATTTATATTTCTTATTTGTTTTAACTCAATTTATTTTTATTTATAAAATAAAATACTAAATTTTGATTTGAATAAAACTAATTTTGGAATTGATTGCAAAGCTTTGTTACACCTCATGTATTTTTGTTACTATCTTCGATTTACATTATGTATACCTTACATCATAATTTTAATTCTTGAGTTACTTCCTAATAATTAATTTTCCGGTATGTTAAAATGTTGAATTTAAATATTCATGGCACAAGAGATATTTAAATAAAGAAGCTAAGAACATGTTAAAACATTACATAGTTTCAAATTTTATATATTTGTTCATCAAGCGTGTTAATTAGGCGTAAAGATATTATTCCCATAGTGATATGATATTATTTATTAACATTACTTTAAAATCCTTAAGTTTCTTAATTAATGAGCAATGAGATTGGAAATGGTACATTTTTTAATTCTATTCACATTAAATATAAATATACGTTCACATTAAATATTTTTCATTTAATTGTGAAAATAATATTATTGGATAAATTAATGTTTTTAAATATATAGCGTCAAGAACTATAATATATAGTGGATTAAAATTTTAATTTTGTATCCTGACCATGCCATATTATAAAATTAAGACTAGCCATTTCCTCTTGCCGAACAATTGTCACATGATGGTGTCCTATAAGTAAAAATCTATTGTTATACAGTATTTTCATAGCAGAAGAAAATGGTTGAACTTATTTTGGATTTTTTTTTTTTATAAATATCTCTCAATTCTTACATTTTATTTTTTGATTCTTTACATTTTCAATATTTTATGAAAAATCATACAGTTGTATCACTTGTATCTAAATCATTTTTATAACAAATAATAATGTGCCATAACAGCTATAGCATATGTTGCATTGAGAAATGCATCAACAGCTTTTATTATACTTTCATAAACCATAAATCAGAAATTCCGATTGTTAACAATTGAAAATCACAACAAAAAGTTATGTCAAGATATGCTTTTTTTGATTGATGAACTAAACAACATATGGTATCAGAAAATAGTTCAAAATATGTAATATAAAGAAATAACTTATAGCAAAAAAATATATAAACTTTAAAAACTTGTTGTAGATATTAGTAATTGGTTAGGCGTAAGCAATTTCCGAGTTGCCTTTTTAAAGTTTTTTTAGTCTTCTTTGACCAACCAAGCTGAAACTAATTTTCTACTTTACTATTTTATTTTTTTAGATTAAAACTAAAAAATAAATAAAAAAAGTATAAGTCAAAACACACAAGTTTTGAGAAATGTCTACCTAAATAATATATACAAAGTTGATATTTATAGAAGACTTTTGGTTCGAACTCGCTACATAAACAAACTTATAACGACTATGAAGACAGTTTTCAAATGAATAATTGATTACATTTTAAAAGCATTTTTGATATGTTTAACTACATACTTTTCTCTCTCTATATATCTCTTGATATTTTCTTTATTTTTTTTTTTATAAACTTTCAAAAGTTATAAAAATTATTAAATATTAATCTTTCTTGCCTAAGTAATATTTAAGGTATTAGATTTATTAGGAATGTACATATTTTTCAAAGTATATCGAACTTATTAACTTTCATTATAAAAGGAAATATTTAAAAACAATTATTAATTAATAATAAAACAACTCCGTATATTTGCAAAAAAAAAAAGTATATATAATGTACAGAGCAACAACTCACTTTTAAAATTGGAAGAAAACTAATTCTTATGCATCAAAGGAATGTTAGTACGTTTTAAATTTAATAATTTCAATGTTTGTTTTTAAACAAATTATTTGAGTAACGGCATGAAATGATCTAACTTATAGGTTCTGGGGTGGTTTTAGGTATTCACCCTTAATTATTTTTCCATAATAGGAGCAATTGTAGAATTTTCAATAGCCAGTACTTTAGACAACAAGCTAAGTTCTATTAAATTAGCTAGAGAACCTTCTCTGATGATTATTTCCATGAAAAAATACTGCAAATCTATTTCACCGTTCATATTTATATATAAAAGTATGACAACATATTTTTAACATTCAACCTGTTTAGAAAATATTATGTTAACAAATATATTTATATAAATGATAGCGATGAAAAGTTACATTTTATACAGAGATATATAATATGTATTATTATATATATAGAAGTAAAATGCTAAAGGGAAACTTGGTTGATGATTAATTGCAGTATAGCACGAAAACCTGTGGATGATAAAACCCTTCTAGCTAGGACTACTATACTACATATATATATATTTATACTGAAATGTAAGAGTCAAGTTGCGAGATTGCACGCAGTGGAGAGAGAGAGAGAGAGAGAGAGAAAGAGGATAAGTAGCATGTCAAATGAAATAGCACGTTTAGAACCGTGACTTCTGCATGTAACGACACTAGCAAGGCTTTAGCTTCAAGCGGCAATCATCAGCAAAATGATAATGAGGCTGCCGTTCAAAATTTACTACCAAGTCCACTTGTAGAATGAATTTTAAATACTTTTAATATATTATTTTATATAGATAAAAGTTTTTATGACATGTTATATTATTTTTTTATTACTTTACTTTAATATATTACTGTTTTTACTATTCTAATTAGAATTTAGTATATTCTAAATGTAAAAAAACTATATTAAACCTGATGGGTAGGCAACCAACTATACAATAATGGATTACTGGTTGCATATTTGCATGGAGTGAGGTAAACAGAACTGCAGGAATTTTAGTTGATAACAAAGCAAAGGGCTTGAATTTGGTATACTGCACATGAGTCAGTTAAAAAAGTCAAAATTGGGACAAAATCTGTACAAAATCAGGATATTAAAAACAGGAAACAGATTTATGTGATTCCCAAAATATTTTATTGTAAAGAAAGGTTTTTCATCATTCTTAATTTTAATAATTATAACATTTAACTTTATTAATCAAAGCATTATTTAATTTGATAAGGAATTGATGCGTATCTGCTAATGATTATGTCATTTTACAAATTTATGACTTATAAATAAATAATGCAAATTTTCAAGTGAATCAATAATTGATACTTAAAACTGTTTAGTTTTTTAATATATTTTTAATTAAATCTTAAGTTCTTTTTTTAAATAATTTATAATAACTATAGAAATATAAAATTATAACTCAATTACGAATAAAATACATACTTGTTATTTTAATTTGCATAGCTTAATTTTATTACATTAATCTTGTTAAGTTTAATAATAAAAAAAAAGTGAATTATAAAAACATTTTCAAGTTTTTAATTTTTTTTTTCCCATCAATGTTTCTACAGACGACTGGTACTTGAAAAAGTTTCAAGTTTGTGTGTCTGTCATTCTGTCAATGGTGTAAAAACTCTCCCACATCGGCGGTGGCGTTAGTTTGTCGTTGCTGCGAGCGACCAGCCGACTCTCGGGACGTTGTAGCCGCGATGGCTTTGCCGCCACACCAATGTTAGTTCAGAATGGGGTATGTAGATATGTAGGTAACCTCGCAAAGTTACACTTCGGTAAAGCCGGAATGTCAACTTGTTTTGACAAGAATCTGTAAATAAAATAAGATACTTTTTGGGAAGGCCACAGTGTCAACTTGCTTGTGACAAAACCCTATAGATACGTGTACATAACCTAAAATAAACTTTGGAAAGTCCGGAATGTTACTCTTGATATGATAAAACTCTGAAGATACATATAACTTGAGTTACACATTGGGAAAGCCAGAATGTCACCCTTTTTGTGAGACTTTGTAGACACGTAGATAACCTAAGGTACAACTCGGTAAGACCAGAATGTTACTCTTTCTTGTGGTCAGACCCCTGTAGAAAATTACACCTTGAGAAGGTCAGAATGCTACACTCAGTTGTGACAGGAACATACGTGTTTTAAACTCAATAACGTACATACTGGAACGTTATCTTTTGGGTTAGCGAGACTGTATGTCTTTTGTAATTATAGCCAAAAATTGCATCTAGTAATCAGGCAGAAAAAATTTTCTGATTGCCTAAGGTAGAGAGTTAATATTTTTTTAATTAAATTTATGCAAATGCAGATTAACTATTATCATATTACCATGGGCCATCTAGAAATCTTTTGTTTGGAAAATTTTCGAGTAAAAAAAAAAACGTACTGTAGGACTCATTGAATTTTTTTAATGTTTTAACTTTGGATTAATTTTTTTATCATATTTTCTTACTTTTTTACTAAAATAAAGAAGAAAATTTCCCTTTATAAAATTGTCTACGTATTTTATTTAAATTTTCCTGGAAACTTTCATTATAAGTAACTAGCATCCTTTTACAACTGTCATGTATCCAAACCGTATGATGCGAATGGTGGTCAGCTATATTCGCCCGTATATTTGCTTTGCTCTCATTTTCTGCTCTCTCTCTCTCTCTCTCTCTCTCTCTCTCTCTCTCTCTCTCTCTCTCTCTTTCCCTCTCTCTCATATCACTTCACTCACTCACTATAGATATTACACTCACATACATAAAAAGAAACAAGATATGAAACACAAAATGTAAAAAAAAAAAAAAAAAAACTGCCTTTTATACTGTTTCTATTGCATATAAAAATTTGTCAAATAAATTATCAGTATAAAATATAAAAGAACTATAGATAAAAATATTTTAAAAGCTACAATTGTATATATATTTTTACAACTATAAAGTAAATTCACTCCATATACCTTACTGCATACAAAACGTTTTAAATCTAGATATTTTGCTTTCATATATCCGTTTTTTTTTTAATTTTTTATTATTATACAATATATAGTAACCTCTAATGCATTTTGAAGTGAACATTTTTGTAGAATGTGTGACAGAAAATATAGTTATTCCAAAGTAAGGAAAAAATAAAAAGGTAGACCTCAAAACATAAGTTAACAATAAAAGAAAAAGAAAGTGGGGAAAAAAAAAAAAAAAAAAGATTTTCTCTTAATTTGGGAACAAATTGATCGGTATTGTAAAAAATAAGAACACTAATATATCCTCATTTACACTAAAAATCTAATTGCAAATTCACATTGATGCTAAATCTGTTTCTTTTTATTTATAAAATAATAACAAATAAACAAACAACGTTTTTATATTTTTAAGGCACGTTTGAGACGCATTTATTAGAGTTTATTTTTTTTTTATCAATTTTTTGATTTTTTAATTCTCAATTCAACAAATTGTTATACGCGTAATTTTATTTTATTTTTGTACATAAAATAATTTTCAATCTTAAATTTTTCTATAAAGAACAATTAATAACAATAAAACTTTCTTTAACTTTTTCAAAGCCTGTCTTGCCATTATAATGACTTTGGTTACATCACAATAAATATACAGTATTGTATATTCTTTGACATTGTAACCTTCCTTACATCAGTCTTTCTTGCTCATGCACAATGCATAGTGTGCAAAGGTGTAGAACGTATAAGCAGAAAGGAATGATTTATGACATCTCCTTCCCCTGTTTGTAGACGTCAACTTGAAATTTGTGTCCTCTCTGATTTCTTACAAATCCATTTTGACATTTTTGTTTTACACATCACGTACTTATACATAAAACTTATTCTTATATTTTTATTATTCTTTTTTTTTTTTATTTTCAACGAATTTTTTGAACAAATGTATATATGTGGAGTGGCCAGCCAAAAATATTGTAGACGATAGAATTTGATGGATGATATTATATGAGAAGTTATGGAAAAGTTTTATAAAAGTATATTTTTTTTTTCTTAAAAGAAAAAAATAAAAACTTATAAAAAAGTTACAATGCTTTTCTATCATTTTATTTATATGATGACATTCTGTATATATGAAGACATTTCATGACTTCTTTACAAAAAATAAAATTATTTTATCAATTTAGTACAATTCAAAGTATGAATACTTTTTTTAATGATTGATTTAAAAAGTTTATAGAACTCTAATTGTTCAAAAATTATTTTCAAAATAGTTTTTACACATTTACGTAAAAAGAGCACAAAATTCAAAAGTAAATTATTCATGGATATTCATACTAACAATATTGTTTTTGTTTTATATTAATTCCTTTAACTGCACCTGAAAATATATTTCAATCAAACAACCAAATTACTAATTCAATATAATCTATGAGTTTCAAGCCTATTACATCAGTAACAATCAGTATTCAAAAATCTTGACAAAAGATGTCAATATTTGAAAAATACTACAAAACATGAAAATAATATAATATATAAAAACAAATAAAAAAATATCAAGTATCCAAACTTTTTTGTTGTTTAAAAAAAAAAATGGTCATAAAAATTTGTAATAAAATACTGACCAAAAAATTTAATATCCATCGATAGTTTTAATATAAAAAAAAGGACCCTCATAAACGTATAATATGAAAAAAAAAAGTTCTCATATTGTGGTTTCTTTGTAAGCTTTTTTTTTTTTTTTCTTTACTCATATATCTCTGCTTTACATTTGTTCTTATCGTATTACCCAGTGGGGTTATGAGGACCATACATATTCTCCATGTCCTAGCTGTAACAGGATGAACTTTATACTAGAACCTTTTTCTACGTCCTCCTCTCAAAAACTACTTTATCTTAATAAAACTTGTAGACTGCTTTGTATATAAGATTTGCTTGACAAAGATTTGTAATCCTCTAGATAGGGAAAAAGAAGAAAAGAAGAACATCCTCTTATATATGAATATACAAGGTACAGTTCTCTTCAAAATTTCTTACTTTTTGTGTAACAACAAAAATGTTGTAAATAATTTTTAAGAAATGTCAAAATTGACAAAATATTTTATATTGGTCTACATTACTGTACAAAGGCTCTTATTGTTGTGTGTAAATTATTAGTATGGAACAAGTCAAGTTCCATTATGTAGATTTCTGTCAGTGTAGGAAAATTAAAATAGATTATTTAATGCAGTGAAAAGAGTAAAAAAGCACACTTACATGTTATAATTATTATTATCATTATTAATAGTAAAAATTAATTTAATTGTGTTTTCGAATGAACTTTAATACGAGTAAACATTTGCTTTTTGCTGAAATTTTTGAACAATTGCAAGTTAAAACAAACAAGTATTATAATCAACACCAAATGTTAGTAATATACTTTAAAATTACAAAAATTTCTCTATATTTTGAATTTTCTTGCCATGTCATATTTTAAATTATATAAATGATATTTAAATAGAATTTGATTTAAATTTTTTGTTTCAGTCATCCTGTAATTTATGCAACTTGTTTAGCGTTTGTGCTCAGCAAATTGCATACTTTCAATTATTTCTCTGCTAGGGCAGGGAAAATTTAAATAAAATGTCAGTTACAATTGAAATAGTACAAAGTGTTTATTTTAATCGTATCAAACCTCTTAATTATAAAACTATACCTGAAATTTGATTAGAATATAACGTATGTCACAAAATTTCTAAGTCTCTTTTTGATACAAACCAAAGTTATTATAATGATTGAGCATCAGATGTACCTGTAATATATTCTTCTTCTTGTTTGAGCGGTGTCGAGTCTATATACCGCTAAATTAATGGGTTTACTGTTTACTGTGCTGTTATAAATTTTTATCATGGTTTTAGTGCCAGTTGATTAATTACAATAATTAGTAGTGATTACATATAATAATTAAAAAAAAAATGAAGACATCACAATTTTCCTATTGATATCACCCCTATTAAATTATTATTCCTTGATGTATATGCTGCAATACTAACAAAGAATTTTGTATCGTCTTCTATTGTTGACTCACATGACGTCGCTTGCACGCACGAGTGACGACTTGCACACTCGACTGCTTTTATAAACAACATTTTGTATGCCTCGTTCATACTACAGTAACATGCATCAACAAAAAATGTTATTACTTTTTGATTGATCGGAAAATATTTGACCAAAGTCATAAAATATGAAGAAAAATAAACAAAAAAGTATATAGAAAAAAAAATAAATCAATGATATTTTCAGTCACTTTTAATTATAAAGTTTGTAATAACTGATAAATGAGTTTGTTTAATCAAACTGTAAAAACTTTGATATTAGTTATTTTTTAATCAAAATGTATTGATTTATAATATGCTAGCTAGTATAATGAAAGATAAAAAATGTATACAGTGCAAGCTTGCAATTTTTGTATAAGGGAAAATTTTTATTTATTACAATTTTTCAATCATTTTAGGAGGGTGTGTTATATTAAAGTAATGGTTATTTGATATCAGATAAAAAGATTTAGATTGAATAATTAATAAAAAGTTACATGCAAATTAAACCATTTACTAAAATTTTGTTTGTTCAGATCAATTTCAATTGCTCCCTAAAATAGAAATTTGTTTTCAATATTTGTACGCTCCTAATTAAAAATTTATATATCCTGAATTAACAGTGAGCGTTCTATATTTTGATAAGTTTAAGTAGTATACCTTTTTCAGTATATATAACATATTGTTTCATATATATGATAAAATTTATTGTCTTTAAAGAAAAAAAAAAGAAGTTAAAATATTTAACAAAATGAAATCTCTGTTTTGTAAAATTTATACAATTATATTTCTGTTTCTAATTTGCAACACAATATAAAAAAAAATATTTCTACAAATTAATTTGAAACATTTTTTTTTTTTCCTTCAGTAAAAGAACAATTTCATTTCATTAATAACTACTGAAGCATACAAGAAATAATAATAATAATAAAAAAATAAAAAGTGAAATACATCAAAAAGAAGGAAGGAAAGTTGCTTTTGAAGCTGATGGTGGTGGTAAAGAAAAGGTAAAGGGAAAGAAAGAGAGAGAAAAGGGAGGGACATTGCTAGGTTTTCCTCTTGGTTGAGTTTTCACTTCATCAAGATGAAATCTGACTGGTGCAGTGAGACCAATCTCTCTCTCTCTCTCTCTCTCTCTCTCTCTCTCTCTCTCTCTCTCTCTCTCTCTCTCTCTCTCTCTCTCTCTCTCTCTCTCTCTCTCTCTCTCTCTCTCTCTCTCTCTCTCTCTCTCTCTCTCTCTCTCTCAACCTACACAAGATTCGTTCGTAGCTTTGGCTCCTTGTGTAGTAGTATACTGATGGTGGTCTCTTATAAGGTTGCTATGCGACGGTGACGAAACGTAATATATATTATATAACGTTCAAGTATATATATTTATATATATATACTAGTAGAAGTAATAGTGTAGCAGTAGCAACTTGTTCCTTTAAGATCAAAAGCAAAGAGTGAACATTAAACGAAATAGTAATACATATATATTTATATATAAGCTTTGCTATTGCTTCTCAGTTACTATCTATTTGCAATAATTTTTTATATACTAGTATAAATGTTATGTTTTACTGTAGAGCGTTTAACTTTTAATGAAAAAAAAGTAGGTTTTTCAATAGTTATTGTTATTAACATTGTTCTTTATTTGTAATATATTTTATAGTGTACTAATGACTTCTAATTCATGTATATAAAACTTTGGAAATTTCTTCTAACATATTAAAATGTATTTTGAATATTTGTTATTATAATAATTTTTTTTACTGAAACAAAATGCAATTTTTCTTAAGACAAGCGTCAAATGAATAGCATTCTTTATACTTGAGCTCCACAGAAGAACAAGATGTGAAGAAGGACATCTCTACCCTGAAATACGTGTATGACGATATAAAGAAAAAAAGTGAAGAAAATATTCATTTAATTCAAAATAATTGTATCATGATGAAATTATTTGTAAAATTGTTGGAACAATTACACTTTTTTTTTTGGCTTTATAATATAGTAAAACTAATTCTTGATTCATTAAATGTAATTTCTTTGTACTTGGTAGTAATAAATACACAGTTGGAAATTAAAATAATTATTACATAATCAGATTGTTGTTTTGATTAGTGATTTTATTTGTATATTTTTTTTTTATTATCAATTTTTAATCAAATTTGTATATTTTATTTTGTTTACTTGACCAACCACAAAATAATTCACTTCATTATTCCACTTCAGAAAATTTTACCATATAGTAACTCTCACAGTGGTTTTTGCTATGTTATATTCACATGTAGAGTTCATTATTTTCATGTGTGGGACTAAATAATAATTAGGTTTAAATTGAAATATGATAATAAAACTTGTGTATAGGAAATTGTATTGAATTTGCAAATGTGGTTACATGCATGATGAAAGAGATAGAGAGAGAGGGAAGGAGGGAGAGAGGGAAGGAGGGAGAGAGGGAGGGAGAGAGAGAGAGAGAGAGAGAGAGAGAGAGACATAGATAGAAAGATAAAGCAATGGAAAAATTGAGTTGAAAAATAGAAAGAGATATATAATAAAGTAAGAGATATACAAGTAGATAATATAAAGAAAAAATATTTAGACAGAAATGCTTAAATTAGATAGCAAATATAAAGGAAGAACATGAACATGATTTGAACCGTGATGAAAGTACCACAGTTGAAATTGTACCCTGACTGCTGTAAAATCAATAACAGGTGTTGTGGTTTCGGTGGTGAGAGGCGTTCATCTCTCTCTCTCTCTCTCTCTCTCTCTCTCTCTCTCTCTCTCTCTCTTCCATATCACCATGACGACCGCCAAAACTGTGAAATAAATCTCCTCTATTCGTATCGTTTCACATCAGTACAGAGAAAAGAGAGAGAGAGAGAGAAGAGAGAGAGAGAGAGAGAGAGAGAGAGAGAGAGAGAGAGAGAGAGAGAGAGAGAGAGAAACCATCATATATATATCCAAAAGTTTTTGTGGCTTCTATACCCAACATTTTCAGTCATATCATATTACTTCAATATCAATGGAAATAACAACCTTTACAAGCAACTCAATATGTTATTATATATATAGTTACACAAATATCATTATTATTATTATTATAAAATATATATTTCTCTCTCTCTCTCTGAAACCAAACTAAATTATTATTTTTAAAAATATTATCAAATAAATTTTGAATGAATGTTTTGAAATTAATTTGTGGTTGTTTTACGAAACCAATGAAGTTTTGTTAACCTTATATTTTTAATTTGATATTTTAGTTTATTTATAAGGTTTCTTCTTTGCTTGTGAAAGAGAATGAAAAACTAACTTTTTAATTATTATTAAATTGAATAATTTTTAAAGCAATTTCAATAATTGTATTGGATTCATTGATAAATTTAATATATTTGATTGATATGTGGTTCTATTTTGACCACTTTTTAATAAAATTAAAATAAAAATTTAGCTCTCGTAAATATGAGGCTAAATTCAATAGCATTTAAAAAAAAAATCCTTATTAAAGTAACGTATTGACTTTTATTTATTATTATCAAATTGAATCGTATAAATTTTTATACGGTAGTTCTTTGTCTCCTGACTTTCTATTGTAAAATCCAATAATACCATACAAAACTCTCCAAACATTTTCCATTATATTTATTATTATATTTTTTTTTACCTTTTTTTTTTTCATCAGTAGTTGTGGAGTATATATAATATTAAACAATGAAATCATATTTGTTTGGAATATTATTTTTATTTTTCATACGCCACCTCTGTAAATTACTTTCTTTTGTTTGACAATCAGGTGCTTTTCGTTTGATTGTCTATATCCATGGTGCTACATCAACGCTATCTGGTGTCATTTTTATAAACTTCAAAGCTCTTTTTTTTTATATTTAATAATATGGACACGAATATATATGCTGAAGTCTTGTTATTTCTGTATAATATAAAAAAAAATATATATAGAACGTACTTTATTGTGTGAAAATATTACGTAGTCTCGCACAGATGTTCGTTATATTTAAATCACTACTTTGTTAAAAAGAAATTGTGTCAAATGCATATAAAACCGCAAGATTTTTTTTTAATAATATTTTTCATGTCATTGCAACTGACAAGCAAAATACATGTAATTATATTTTTTACAAGACTACAGCGCTGAGAGCTTGTTAATATTTTTTATTTTGATATGATGAAATTTTACCAGAACGTATTAATATTTTGCAATGAGATTTTTTTAAATTAAAATATGTTTAACTTTAAACACAAATAACTGTGTTTTGATTTTTTTTCTTTTACTGAACCATTATAATATTATGTACTTTTATTTGCTATAAACTTCCCAGTTCTTTTAGAAACACGTAAATGTTTCTAATTAGGATTTTATGAGTCCTATCAAAACTGCAATGGATGGTCATGACACCTCATCACAAATCTCAACATTTACCTAATGATGACTAAGGAAACCATGGAAACATTAAAAAATATCGGTAAATCATGCATGCAGTGGGTGCCATATTATAATAATATTATATAGTAATAACTTTCCGGATGCAATAGTAACTTTTTACTATTGTTCAACCTTATGGATTGTTATATTGTTGTTGGGATCGAACTCGCGAACGGCTATTTAAAGTCGATTGGACGTATTAAACATTGTCAATGTTCAGCTTATGGTGACCAAAGTTTAGATCTGAGAGAAAATATGTAGAACTCAATTAATTTAATTTTAATTAATAATTATTATAAATTAACTTATGAGTAAAGAAAACATGATGACTAATTGTGTTTAGAAAATTAACACATAATCACCTGCAGTACCTTAATATTATATTGAAAAGAATAAAAGATGAACTATTACTTGTTATAATGTAATAAAAATATTGCAATGTTTGCAAAAAATGAATTAAATATATCCAAACAGTTATCAATTTTGTTATAAGCAATTTATTTTGGCCTCAAGTTGTGTTGCAAGTCTCTATTGGCTCTTTTCAGATCCCCTGTAATATAGGCTACCAGTGAAACACGTAAAGGCAGCATCAGGTATATATACGGGGGGAAAATGTGGAAGAAGCAGGCTTTTATTTACGGTAATTTGCTTTAATGGGAAGTCTTATTCGACTGATATATCCCTTAGGCTACAAACTAAAACTACCCTTAATATTTTTTTCCTCTTTTTTTATTTTCAAAAGTAAAAGAAAATGTTTTCCTTTTTTTATAGTAATGAGTTTGTTTTTCTTTTGAGTTAAATTTAAATTAGTTTTAATTTGCTTCATACTTTTTGCTACATTTGTGATGAAACCCAAATCAATGCTTGTATTTAAAATCTAATAAAAAACATGTCCATAAAGACACAAGCATAAATAAGCTTTTAGTTATAAATTTAATTTAATTGCTTTTGCAAAATTTCTACACATTTTTTTTACTAGTACATTATCCATATTTTATTTAATATTTATTTGATGCATATTTTTAAGAAAAACTTAATTTTAATTGATTTTTTTAAGTCTATAAAAAATACATTATAGTTAAAATTTTGAATTTAAAACTTTTATATTTTTATAACAATTTCTTTACCTTATGTCAAAAAAGTAACAGTAAAATGCCAACCAAAATGTTATAACAATTTTCGTTGAAATCCTTGTGGTATGTCAAATATCAGCAGGGAAAGAAAAAAAAAGAAGCTGAAGTGAGAATTTACAATCTGGGAGAGATGGAGTAGGGAGGGGGAGAGGGGTTTCCAATTTTGTGTGCATATATTGCTGCTGCGCTGGTGCAAGGCCAGGCATAATAATCGATCGCGTGGGGTTAGTGGATGGAAAGAGGGGAGGGTTATAGAGGGGTGGTAGATAGTAGGGGATGGGGTGACAGCTGTCATCCACAGACCTTGCAAGTCTACAAAACTCTTGTACAAGTGGGAATGAGAGAGATCCCAGATATAAGATTTTTTAATATTTTTTAAAGTACTCATTTTTGTACACATTTTTATGGTTTATTTTTTACTGTAAAAATACAATTGTATTGTGGTTTACCATGCTTGTTTATGTTGAATAAAATTTTAGAGCTTCTTCAATTTTCATCATTGAAATTTAAAAAGTTATGCAATAAATTTTTTATATTATGAAAAGAGAATTTTCAACAATTCATGGCCTTAAAAACAACAAAATTGCTAGAAATTTAATAATTTTATAATAACATCAGAATGTTTGTTTTTCATTTATTTATCAGTGAAATATATGAACCTTATCAGAAATGGAAGAAGGGTTTTTGCAACTAATTAACAGACTCAAAATTTAGCAATTTTTCTTTTGTTTTGCAATAAAAGGAAATTAGCTAACTATATCTTTGCCCTATTTTTAATTTTTGCATTTTTGTGATGCACTTATTTATAATAGCATTGTATCGTGTATTGAACTTAATTTTTATAAATGTTAATTAAACTTACTTCTTTAAAGATGCTAAAAAAATTGATAACTTTATTTACTCATTGTCAGTATACTAATATACTGTATGAAAACATACATGTGATTGTTTTATACATAATGTTTTATACATAAAAATATTTCTTATATTATAATAAGTGAAAAAGGAATCAATACTTATATAAAATAAACAAAGATACAACGTAAGGATTATGGATACTAAAAAACGTTAAACGGAAAGCAGTACCATTAATTTTATATAATTAAAAAATAAATTAAAACAAGACTATACAGGAGTAGGAAAGAATGAGCATGTTGTATAATATTTTGGTCGTTGTTGAAAGCTACAAGTTAGTATATTATGAAGCTCATGTTTAAAACATGTTTTTTCTTCTTTTTTATGAGTTCCCAAGTGAGTATTTTTTATATAGTGAAGTGCAAAAGCTTTGAGAAAAGTAGTATAGTGGAAAAGAGAAAAAAAAAAAAAAAAAAAAAGGCTTTAAATGAGTCCGTGGTTTATTGATGCGATGTGTTGTTTTGAAAAACAACCACTGTTAGAGTGAGTTCGGTATGTGGTTTTTGTCTTTTTTTACGAACCAATGTTGAGAAAAAATACATCAAAATAGATAAAACGAAGTCTAAAGATAAAAAGAAAGAAAAAGAATAGAACAGACGAAAGGTTCCAATTATCTATTGTCTAAAGGAAACGAAGTAAAAAAAAAAAAAAAAAAAAGTAAGACTTAGCAACTACTGTAATGGAACTGATTATAGAACCTTATTTCTCACATAAACCTGTAGAGAAAAAAAAAAAAAAAAAAGAATAACATTTTATTTTTTTCTCTATTTTTGAACAAAAACACATTTAGTTTAAATGACCCTTCAGGAACAGAAATGAGATGTCAGTGTTAAAAAACAAACAAGTAAATGTCACTGATAATTATTCTTTTTATTTACCTCTCTTCTATGAACATTTGAACTTTGAATTTATTTTAAAATGCTTCAAGGTATAATTATTTAAAATTTTAATTATTTCTATATTGATAATATGTTTTTAATTAGATTTTTCTTTTCATTTGATTAATTTTACATTTATAAATTTATTTTTTAAATTACTACAGGACAATAAATTTTAAATTAAAATTGCTAATGGTATTAATTATTTTAGTAATTAATTACCTGTTGATTAATTTAGTTTAACATAATTTATTGCTTACAGAGACAACTAAAGTACTATTACATAATAAAAATATAAAAAATTCATTCACAATGATAGATAGTGGCAGTAAAGGTCACAGTAAACCAGAGATTTAAAACAATTTATTTGACGCAGTGATATGCCCATCTAATTCGTAATCGGATGGTCGTGAGTTCGATCCCAGGAACTAACAAACTTTTTACAAGTGGTGGTTGCTAATGAACACCTAATCGTGCGTCCGGGAGGTGATTGATAGCATCTTCCATCAATTGTCAACCACCCTGACTGAAATTTCCTTGGTTCTCTCAGCCTCAACAAGGTAAATGCTGGGATGGATTGATAAAAGCCATGTCCGGTTTGGAAGGAACCAACAAAATACTAAGCAATATATTATGCTAATATAAGTCAGTTCTACGAAGAGCCGGGAAGTTTATGTTATACTTGTGACCAGTATCCTACAACAGGGTTCAGTTGAAGAAAAATTACATGGCGGAACCATCCCTGTTAACATGGAAACTTGCTTATTTTTTTTTTTTTATATAGTATACGAAGATTACTAAAATTGTTCCTGTGAGAAAATAGAACAAAATTTCAGATATTTCACCTTATATTCTTAAGCCGGTATTATACGATACAATTTTTCTAACTATTGAATACAATTTTTCCTTGCAAGAAAACTTGAACTCCATTTATTTGTATAGAGATGAAATTTTCTTGCAAGGAAAAATTGTATGCAAAATTGTATATAGTATAATACAGGCTTTAATAAAAAAAGGTTAAAAATCAATTTCAAGTACATAAATTGAATTTAATTTTTACTCTATATAAACTAAATTGTACTATTTTATAGACTACTACAACATTTTATAAAGAAATACTAAGTTGTAATATTATTCTTTTAGGGATAACAAAAAAATAACAATGTTTTTTTTTTGTTATAAAAATGAAATAATAAAAAAAGAAAATGTATGAGGACAATTTATATATTTTTTTTTCTACTCTTGTGTTTTATATAATATTGTTTTGTTGCTGTTATTTCACTAACAAGGCCCCTAGAGAGTAGTCTCTCTACAGCTATATAATATAAGATGGTTGGGTCAACTCGTGGTGGTGACCTCCAGTGACACGTTTTCATGTCATCCGTCATCCCCCAACATCATTTATCATTCCTCCATCTACAAACACAACGTTCTCTCATAACACACACTGGAGACTATAATATGATGATGGTCACAGCTTATGTGTACGTGTTGCATTTAATACAGGGGGATTTAATGACAATACATTGTTTTAATTAAATTTGTTTTTATATTAAAAGTAAAAGTAAATATTTTAATAATAATTTTTTATATTATTTAAATTATAAATATCAATTATTTTACTAGAATACATTTTACTGTATAATGTTACAAAATATAATTATTATCACTATGTTATTTCATGACATTTGTCTATTAATATAATGTTATTTAGTATGATTTAATGTTTAAAATACATACTCTACTATTGTTGACATGTAATTAACAAAATTTATAACAATAAAATTGTATGTATAACAAAACAAAAGAGTAATGCAGTAGATTACTAATTACATTTACTGTAACGATTCTCTAATAGTTCCATTTTTTGTTTTTCAAACAAAATAGATACTTTTGTTTCTAACAATCGAATTTCTGGTATTGTTTTTTTCCCTTTATTTAATAAATTTTTGTACGCTTCAAAAGAGTATGAATTTTACTATTCCTCTGTTTTTGAGTGCCATGAATCATACAGTATACGACAACATTAAGAGTTTGAGCATTTTCAGATCAGGTGGAAAAACTAGACTGAATATTCTTTTTACACAAATCTCTACATTTTTATTCTTAAACCTACATCAAAACAGGTTGTTCTTTATAATCTATTCTATATATAGGTGTGTAAATTAAAATTATAATTACAAAGAATAAAAAAAGTCCATTAAGTTATATAAGAATGTCTTTAGATCTCACGTGTTGAAGAGCTACAGGTTGTCTGTTCGGCTTGAAGAGCAGCCTCAGGGTGGGGGGGACCACCAACATGCTTGCAGTCCCTTGTATTGATCCAACAGTGCTGGAGTAGTCCACATGTAGCTTGAGTAGAGAGAGAGAGAGAGAGAGAGAGAGAGAGAGAGAGAGAGAGAGAGAGAGAGGGGGGGGGCAGTGTCTGTTTTAAAAGCTTGCATGCTTTCTTTCTGAGTTGCTTCGTCGTTGTTCACTTTTTCCTTTTTTACTATAAAAAAAAGGAGTATATAAAGATAATTTTTGTATAGAAATAAACATGATAAATTTTTATCATTATAATGAAGACAATGTATTTAAATTAAAATGTAATGTAGATAGTGTTGTGTAGTTTTTTTTAAAGAATATGTATTGTATGTTTCTGTGTATTCTTTTAAAGTTTTTTTTAGTAAAAAATAGAAAACTTGAATATTAATATAATGAACATTATTATAAAAGCATATAATAATGTTATTTTTAATTATGCGTTATTATAGAAAAATACACTATAGTATAATTATTATTCAATACTGCTATGAGTAATATATTCTATATATTTATTATAATTAATTAACCTGTAATATTGAAGATTTTAGAATTATGAAAGTGTGTTGCATAATATAATATTACACAAAAAACGTGAACATTTTAAAATTTTATGCATATTTTATTCAATTTTAATGCAAGTTTTAAAAAAGTAAAAGCTTGGGGCTACGTTTTTTTATGCAGCACGTTTTGATACAATTGAAATTTAATAAAGATTATGTTAAATATTCCTTTAAAACTAAAAATATTGTTGTTAGAATTATATTAAAAATTCACGCAACCCTTTAATATGATTTTTTGTAAAATGTTCGTACGAAGCCTTGCTGTGGAAAAATATAGGCTTCTGATTCATAGTGGACGCAATTTTTGAAATACAAAGATGTCTTCCATCAATATTATTATTTTATATAGCAATATTGGAAAAAGAAACACAAAATAAATGAAAACCACTTTATAGCGTTGTATTTTTGTTAAAAAATTAACAATGATTGTATATTACATCGTGCATGATCATACATGATTTTACAACACGTTTAACTTTGAATTTTTAAATTCCAAAAGTATTAAACTCTATCCATATTTGTAATATAAAATTCACATTGTATTACGACAAGTCAATTTTGCGAAGTATAATTTTGTGTCGTTCTGTACTACTTTTATTTCAATCAATAATGATTATAAAACAGCGGAGGAGGAAAATACTTGTTGAGTAAGGTGGTCACGTGATTCTCTCTCTCTCTCTCTCTCTCTCTCTCTCTCTCTCTCTCTCTCTCTCTCTCTCTCTCTCTCTCTCTCTCAACCCCACTCGAGTAATGAACATCCCTGGGTTGTTACTTAAATGATCAAAACCTTTTTAGTTAATCATGTTATTTTTTAATAATATTTTGAGTGCATTGCTGTGAGTTATTCTAAATGTCTTGTTATTAATTTATTTTTAAGGGTCATGACTAAAAAGAAGTGAAATTACTTTTACTTGCTTTTTAAAAAAAATAAACTTAATATTTAAAAAATTAATACCTTTTTAAGGTAGAAATATATTTTTTAATTTCATTTCTGTTGAAGTTATATAAGGTCTGTTCGTAAATACACAATCAGAAAGAATCGATTATTTGTGATGAACCTTATTTTCTATATACATAAGGTTTATTAGTCATTACAAATGATCGATTCTTTCTGATTGTGCATTTATGAACAGATCTATTGGCTTAACTTAAAAGGCATTTGTTTTTGTGCTAGTATTTCGTAAACAACGACGAAAAATGCACTTTTACAGCATAATGTTTAAGATTTAATCAACCGTGGTCGCTGTAAAAGGGATGGTACACTCATCATTTGGAAATTTTCCACTTTATAAAGCCTTGTGTTATTTTTCTAGCAGGTTGATTAACAAGGCTTCAAAGGGAAATTTTCCGAGGCAACGACTATACTACCTAGTAGATCATAAAGAAAAAATATCGTTGAACTTCTCAAAGTAAAATTCTAATACCTATTTTGCAGCTAGTGATCTACGATTGAAATGCATATTTCGGTGAATATCTTTTAAAAAGACTTCAATATTTTTTATTGATTCATTTTTCTACTTTTAAGAACATCGATCAGTAATGCAATAAATGTTAGAATGCTTCTCGTTTTTATGAGTTTACTAGTTATAAATTTTATGAATCGTATTAAATCTGATAAATATTATATAACATATATAGATTTCAATTCAAGTATATAAATTTACATAACACATAAAGTTATTTTCATAGGTACTTTGTATTCATATCCTTTACTAACTTTTTTTTTTCTTGTGTCCAAAACTTTTAAATTTTTTTTTATACTGAAGTTTTTCAAACTGGACAACTATTTTTTTCTTTCTAGTAACATGAAGTCTAAAAGAAACAGGGCGACATAGCTGTTCAGTCAAGTGTGAAAAGAGGCAAAAGTGGAAGAAGAAGCACAAAAATGTTCTTATAGTAAAAATAGGAAAGAAGGGAGTTGTAAAACGAGTGGGAGGGTTTGTACAGTTGGTACTATTGTTATTTGTGACATGTTCTGCTTCTTCTTCTTCTTCTTTCTAGCTCAATGCTAGTGGTAAAGTTGGCAATTCTTACTTATGTGACAAAAGTCAACGGACGGCATGTAAAAAATATATATATGTAACATTGAAACCAAATGGAAAAGTTTGTTCACGCGTGAAGTTGAGAAGAAAAAAGAATGAAAATATATGTATGGTTAAAAGAATATATATTTATTATATAAAAAGAAGGTTAACATATATTTATATCTCTATAAAAAAGTAACCTGAAAATGGTAAAAAAAAAAAAGTATAAGTTTTGTTCTTAAATACATGTAAATGAAATATTTATTAGGATTTTTAGTAAAATTTGTTATATAATTTATTATTACAAGAATATTGTAATTAAATTAATGTCAAGTTTAAGTTCGATAGTTTATTTAACTTACAAATAAAAAACAAACATGTGTTTACATCAGTACAATGTGCTGAATGCATCAAAAGTATACACATTGCAAATTTAATGTAACTATACTTATTTATTCAGATGAAATAGTCAATTTTCCTTGTAAAATATCTGACTAATTATATATTATATTGTCTGCGTGACTGGATACTTCTGTAAATCTTTTTTCACGTCACCCATTGAGTTCTTGTCCTTTTTATACTGCTACTCAATAATTATTATTGTTTCAAATGCTATTTTTTAATTCACAGTATACAAAAATGAATTTAACACTATTACAACAAAAAATGTAAAACTTCACACTGAATAATATAATATTTCTTTTGTTCCAAATGTATTCTACTTTCTTTCTTTGTTCTCCCCTATTCATTTTAATTTTGAAGTCAATTGGAATTTAAATCTGAAAGCGAGGTCCGATAATTCTCATACTCTTGATGCTATCTCCATGTAAATTATCTCCCCATATGCCCTCTGGTGTCCATTGCGTGAAATATATTCCTCTCTTTCTACTACCCTCTTTGCATTTCTCTCATTATTATTTAAAAATTCTACCATTGACTTCAACAAATCATATTTTTACATTCAATTATTTTAAGCCTCACACATCTTTTATATATTTTTTTTTCATCATATGAAGATTATTACTTAAAATTAATTGCTTTTAGGCATGTGGAATTTAAATATTACAAAGGAGATATTTTTAGTGTTATAATATAATTATATTTTGGATATTAGATTTTTTTTTTTTTCTAAATTAATGGAATCGATTTATATTCCATTGTTTTTTATTTCCTTAAATTCACGTATGATAATAATGATAATATAAAAATAAACATATTTCAATATTTTCAATGAGAGTGATTTTAAGTTATATTTTAATAACTTCAATTTTTTTGGTATTATTATTAACTTTTTTAATATTAACATGATCACAATTAAAAAGGTAACTCTATTATATTAGTTTCATAATTAAATGCTTTATTTTTTGATCAAATGTTAAGTAATCTACACCCGATAACAATAAACACTGAAATATGAATATATTATATGAAAAAAATTACAGAATATGATCATATTATTATTGATTCAATATTTCACATAAAAAAGTCAATACTACTTTATCATGATGAGTAAAATATTATTAAATTAGATTTTCCCATTTTTTATCTTTCATAATATATTTTACCCTCTCTCTCTCTCTCTCTCTCTCTCTCTCTCTCTCTCCCCTCTGTTCCCATAGCCGTTATCAAATTTGTGAGCTCGGTAAAAATGGCAGTCAGCCCACGGAATTTGAGGAACAACACACTAGAGAATTCTCCACATTCAGGCTTGCAAGAATTGTTGGTTCGTTCGCTCTCGTAACACAAAATATGGTTACTCATGCAGTATGAACAAAAAAATTGTCCTCCCACCCTTTTTTTTTTGTTATAATATAGTAAGCCCAATTTTTTTTTATTCCATACTATCTTTACGTTCGTTTAGGGACATTTGGAATTGTTGGTAACTTTTTTATATATGTAAAAATAAAGATAAGTTTTGTATAAATTATAAATCTGAGTACTTTATTTGCTGAAATGATTTAAAATATACGGCATAGTATACTTTCTACATATAGAATATAATGCATGTAATAAAATGTTGCATATCATCATACTATATGGTTTGAAATAAGTTATTTCTTGAACAATTTACTGTATAAAACCTGTATATATATTTTTTCATATGCTTTATGTACGAAATTTATGTAAAAAGAATACTGCATTATGGAGTTATATTATAGGTGAATACAAGCTAATAAATTTGTATTAGTATTAAAAAATATAAAATTAATAAAATTTGGAATATGTTTTTAGCCATATATATATATATATTTTTTTCAAAACTGAGCCATCTCTACCTTAAAATTATAGGAATTTAATTTATTTCTACTTTTTTTTTATCTTATTATAATTCATTTCAAATAGCATATATAATTGGTGGATGTCGTAAAACAGTATACAGTATTTCAAGAGATACTCTGAAATATTAGAGATATTAATAAATTTTTTGCACGTCGTATAATACGATAGCAAATTATATACATCGTTAATATTTTTAATAACTTGTTTTTGACATATTAAAACATTTCAAGCTAGAAAAAATACACAATTCTTAAGAGAAATACATTAAAAATAGTATAAATATTGTTTTACTCTTTCTTTTTTAAGCTCTTAGCACACTAAAGCCCTAACGGATCTGCTTTCTTGCTGCATGCGCGCAGTTTTACTTCAAGTGGTAGGAGGAGACAACATGTACGTACTTGCTTGTCAACTTGGGGATAAAAAAAAAGTGCAGCAACATTCTTTTCTCTCCCATAAGTTGGTAGTACTTCACGGCTTTGATGACAACTTGCGCGGAGGCCTGGATACCAAAGTTCCAAGAAATGTAAGATAATAGAGATAAGACAAATACTCTTGCATTAACGACCTACTGACTTAGGTTATCATGTTCCCTTAGTTATATTAGGAAAATTCTGGGATCTTTGTTACATAGACTATTTATTTTCTACCCATTATCTTTTCCTACATGGATTTAAGAGTGAATCTTTACCCTTAAATTAACACAATAATAGTAATTTTATCCAAGAAAATTTTATTTTTAAATTGATTTTAAAAACGTGTGATTTAATACTTTAAATTATAATACCACAGGCAACAAAAGAAGTTTAATATAAGTACATACAGTATTATATGCACCTTTTAATCATAAAATATATCACCATCATATAACATTTCTACATCCACACCAAGAATTCCAATACGTTAAACTATCAAATATCTTAGGAAATAATGAAATATGAAATTAAAGAAGCTATTTTCAAATATTTAAAATACAAATTAATAGTGATAAATCTTCAAAGTTATATTTTATTTGATGCGTGCAATTTTTGCTGTACCTCTAACCTTACATCTCCTTGCACATTCATCTCCCAGATACACTCCATAGTACACAGAAAGAGAGAGAAAGAGAGAAAGAGAGAGAGAGAGAGAGAGAGAGAGAGAGAGAGAGAGAGAGAGAGAGAGAGAGAGAGAGCAATCGACGCTCACTTCCTCCTAAAACTCTCTATAGCGAGAATCCTGGTATAAAAAAAATTGTGTTGGACATTCCACTATGTCAATATACGAAAGATTGCTTGCTCTTTTTATTTTCTATGTACCACACAAGTGCAAATACTGTAGCAGCAATATTAACTGAGAACATGTCAAAAGAAGAAATTTATCTCTATATTGCGTCGAATTGAAATTAAAAGGTACAAATAAATAATAAAAAAAAACTTCAAAAAGAAAATCACAGATTAATTACAATTAAATCTGTATTAAAGGTTAAATGTTTTAATTAACTTTATTTGAAATAAGAACAAAAAACACTAATGTCATATTAAAAAAAAGTAATAAAAAAAAATTGATTAAATTTAAGTCATATAAAAAAAAAGTATACGATTAAATCCATATAAGTATAAAGCTGCTACTTCTATATACCAACGTTATATATGTCGACGATGGCAACGACGTGAATTTAATTCGTCTATCCATCGTTTTCAGCTTTTCTCTTTTCTACAGCAATGTAATAAGGCAAGCTTGGATATAACATATAACTAAGGTCAATCCCAACCTTGTGCAAGCCTAAGCTCTCTCTCTCTCTCTCTCTCTCTCCCTCTCTCTCTCTCTCTCTCTCTCTCTCTCTCTCTCTCTCTCTCTCCTCTCTCTCTCTCTCTCTCTCTCTCTCTCTCTCTCTCTCTCTCTCTCTCTCTCTCTCTCTCTCTATCCTACGCCTTTTAATCCCTCCTCTTTCTCCCTCCACCCTCAGAACGTTCGTCAGATTTTAATTAAATCATTTTGCAGGCTTATATATCCACCAAGCAGATATAGCGTACTATATAGACTTATATATTATATTCTTCTCTTTTTCCCACTCCTCTCTTTATAATACTTTTTTATCTTGCTTGCGTTTTACAATTACTATTCAGTAATGCATTCTTTATTTAAGCTTCAAATACAGATTTTAAATTTTATATTTTTTTATACTGTACTTGTTTTTTTCTCCCCTGTAATGTTCATTATTCAGTAATGGAATAAGAATCTTAGGCCGTTATTACACGATACAATTTTTCTAATTATTGCATACAATTTTTCCGTACAAGAAAACTTAAACTCCATTTGTTTGTATTGAGACGATATTTTCTTGTAAAGAAAAATTGTATCGTGTAATACAGGCTTTATTAAAGATCTCATCTTTTCTTCCAGTTTTATATGTATTTTATATGTATAAAATAGGGAGTTTTATACATATATGCATTTATTATTATTCAGTTCTAAGTATTTTATTGCAGCAAACAGGTAATGCGTTTTATTTTGAGATTATTCTTCATTACTTAACAGTTAGATAAAAGGTAGTTAAAAAAAAAAAAAACTGATGGTGCTTGGATTCGAACTCACGTCTTTCTGATTACGAGTTGAACGTGTTCACTGTACTATTTGTACTATTTACCCACACGTAAATGTTACGTCAAAATGTTTTTATATGAAAACTTTAATGAAGATCAGTGTTAATATTGTGTGCGCCTGATCTAAAGCAACCTGTAATACACAAATACCCAAAAGGTTGCATACTTTTAGGAGATTTTAATAATATAATATAATTATGTATAATTTTTATTCAATTTATTGCCTTTATTACAACCATAATTCAAGGTTGAAGGTATCGGAAGAACTCATTTAAATATAGTTTCTAATAAATATTAATATTCTTTCCAAAAAATTTATATATGACTTACAAAATTAAAACCTACAATTTTTCTACATTCTCAACCATAAAAAGATCATTTAAAAAAAAGCAGTCTTTTTGTAAATATATTAAACATAATTTTTATATTTTAACATAATTCTAAGAAAATCTAACATTTCAAAGTATATATATTTTTTATTATTTTATGACTCGTTGAGTTTCAAATAATATAACATTTTTTTTTTATATTTTAAAAATTTATCACAATGTTAAACATTTAACAGAAGAGGATAACCATAAAAATGTTCTATATATATATTTTTTTCTCTCTTCTTGTGGTTTGTCCCTTAGGATGGGTATAAGGGTAGGTCTACACGTTTAAACGGTTTTTTATCACGATGCTTTGAGAACAGAGAGAGAGAGAGAGAGAGAGAGAGAGAGAGAGAGAGAGAGAGAGAGAGAGAGAGAGAGAGAGAGAGAGAGAGAGAGAGAAAATGTCCCAAGATTATGGGCCACCTGTTACCCCTAGTCTTCTTCTTCTTGCAACCTACTCCCTTCTCGGACATTATTATACAATGAGAATGAAATATTAATAATGACGTCACAATCTGTTTATACTCTAGTGATAAGAATCGATCGTAGTCATCAAAACTCGTAAAATTTAACAACCCCTCTTATATAATATTAATAAATCAAAAGTGGTTTTATATACTTTTTGACCTTTAGCTTTTATTTAAAGTGATTTTAAAACCTTATGTTTAAGAAAAAGGTTCTTGTAATTTATTTAAATATGTCAAAAAGTTTAAAGGAATATTGATTATCTTATAATATCATAATTGAATGGATAAGTACTATATAAGCTCTTTAAATTGATAGGTAAGGTTAATTACCTTTTGAAAAGTGAATATTATATTAAATATTCATGTTTCATTTTTAATTGTATATTTATGTTTCGAAGAGGACATTATTTCTCAGCCATGCATGCACTAAATATTGTCGATTACTTTTCTCTGTATTAATGCATAATCGGCGCGATTTATGAAAGAAGTTATCCATGTAGGTTTCTCACTAATCAGGTTTAATGCTATTCTAAATCAATGACACGAAATGCAGTTAGTGAAAAAGCTAGATAAATTTTTCGTGAAATATATATATATATATACACTTGGGATGTTTCCTTTGGCCTTAACCAGGGAAGCTAGAGACCTAGGAGGGGAAGTGACACGGATGAGACCCATGTATAAGGCTGGGCCAATCAGAGTGCGTAATTTTTGTCACGTGACAGCAATTACGCCCGGTGATTGGATAAAAAGTGGAACCATTTACGCACCAAATTTGAAAATAGGCGATCGTGACTGCACCATAGTAAATAGAGCCACCATGGCCTTAACTAGCAGTTCAAGAGAGAAAAAAAAAAGTTTGAGATTTGAAATTTTGTGAAAAAAAAAAGTAAAATCAAGCCATATATTTTCCCTCTTGTTTAATTTCCCTGCATCTTATAGACAAAGTGATAAAGCAAATAAAGCATGTTGTATTGGTATATACTGTAAGAATACTATTTGCCTTCTTTTCTTTTACAATAAATTTTATATTTCCATCATTAAATTCAATTTTGCTTTCAGGAAATGCACTTCAGAGGTATAGCTTTGAATTATTATAAAAATTTCAATTTTTATTTTTGTAGAATAAATTTAAAAACTTCATAAAAGATTTTTCCTATCTTTTATAAAAACATGACTAGAACGTACATTGGTATATACAAAAAAAAAAAAAAAACTTTCTGTGATGTTATAATGTAAATTTTTTTATGTTAAAAAAAAAACAACAATGCAAACAGACAAGGAAGATCAAAAAGAAAATTCTGACAAACCGTGTCGGCTGACTAACAAGCCTTATTATACCGAGGAAGAGGAGGTTGATGCTGCATCAGGATAGCCAAGCCTCAGGCGAGAAAAACCATAAAAAAAAATATATATCATAACATCACCGAGATTTCTTTTGTATGTATGATCCAACTTCGATCAATAGTAGTCGAGTGCCAATTATTTTTCTTTTAATAAATCATTTTTAATTTTAATTGTTGTGTTGATTTCATTTGTAATATTATTTTTTTATTGCTAATAAAAAGTACAAGGAGTTTTTATAATTTATAATATTGAACACAGTAATTCTCAAGGACGCTGCAATGAAGTGTATTTTTTTTTTTGAAAATAATAAGGCTATGATTATTGAACATAAAACATATTTTCCAGATTCTTTTAATAAATATAAATAATACATAATGCGAAGTTCATAATATATTTTTTTTTTTTGCTTTAAATGCTATTTCATTTCATAAAAATTTAAGTTAAAAAATTATCATGAACATGTTTAATATGTAAATAGTTAATTTCTTTTTTAAAATATTTCAAATTTATTTCCATCATATGTTATTATTTTTTTAAATAGTCCTACCTCAAAGTAACTAATGCCTAAAGATAAATTAAACAGAGATATATGTTTTTTTGCTGTTTTATAAGTAAAGCTATTACATTTGACAGAGTAAAACGTGAAAACGTATTGCAAACAGATTAAACGTGTTTCTACATATACTCTCTCATTGCTGCGTATATAACTCATCGAAATATACTTTCAAATACAAAAAAAAAAAAACGCTCAAGGGTGTATTACCACAACCCGCGTAATTACAAACTACTGACAGTACTCTGTATGTATGTACATTTGCTTGAGGGGTAATTTCAAAACATTTTGTAATAATAACATTTCTGACCAACCAACACTATCATTTTATAAAGCTTTAAGGTATATTTTAGTAATATTGATATTCTCTAACATTAGTTTATAATTAATATTCTGACGGTTATATTATATCGTTCACTAGAATTAATTATTTTTTTATTTAATGAAGAAAATATTACAATCATATCATATTAGATATTATGAATTAAGTGTACTGTAAAAATTTGCTAAAGTGAACTAAAAATATATTAATAATTGTTTAAAAATTAGTAAAGTAATATTTGTTTTGTTTGGAATTTATAAATAATATTATTACATGATCAATATACTGAATACAGGTACTAAAAATATCAATTTTATTAAAAATTGCACGTGAAATATTCAATAACATTGTATATTTTATCACAATTTTAATGCAAAAAAAATACATTGTGAATTTCCATGCACGGTTTGTGTTGATACCTAATTGAATAGCAAAAATACCAAAATATAATAGTTGGTGGGATAAAATTTAATATTCTAAATATTTCCAATAAACTTTTTCGTATCCGTCAAAATACTCTGACATAAGATGGATGATGTTTACATCCATACAGGTGTTACTCAACTTATGTTGCAATGTTTGAATGTGCATTAACAATAATACGTCATACCTTATATGGACACCAGTTTGATTGATTGATGACACAACTAATGCTCTTACTTTTACTATGTGTGTAAAGCTCATATCCAAATCTATAGTGTTATACCTTTACTGCGGGCTTGTCATATAGGCCTGTTATACCCAGACATTTCAATGATGAATTGCGTATTATTATTACTGGATGAGTGAGTAAAAATATTTTGTCGGACAAAATATTGCTAGAGAAACATTGATTTTTTGTATTATTATGAAATTCTTATTTTCAAACAATATTTACTTCATTAACTTTTATATCAACATTTGTTGCGAACATAAATGTTTTTTCTTTCAAAACAAATTTAAAGATATGAAACAATATTTTCTTCTTTTGGATCTTTGCAACTCATGAAATAAATATGCAGTTTCTTTAATTACATATTTTTCGATATTTTCAACATGGTTATCGCATTTCATTATTATTATCTATCCTTCTTACACATGATGTATTGCAAATTAAAAATGTGTACTACATTTTAACGAACTGTAATTGATAATTGTTTTTTATTTTTATACAAAAAATATAATTCTAAAATATAACATGTAAAATAATGTATAATATTAAAATATAAAACATTTAAAAATATAAATATGAAAATTAAAACAATATATATTGTTTAATTTTTATATAAATTCAAATTTAATTTTTAAAAATAAAATTTAAATTTAATGTGTATTATAAATTGATTTCTATAATTTTAATAGTATGAACCACATATACGAAGAAGTGGTTGTGGAAAGGACGAGGGGTGGAACGAGGGGGGTTGGTCTGTGGGACGTGGGGTTTATTTCGCAATGAGAGCCATTCATCGCCCTCGAGCGAGCACCGTCCACTCGCAAGATTAGATTTGTGGACCGTCGCCGCCTGCACATGAAATAAAAAAAAATTCTCTCTCCCTTGCTTGCTTGCTAGGCTTCATACAACATACAATAAAAAAGATGAAATTTCACTTCACTGAAAATAGAATTATTTTCACACGAATGGAAGAAATCGAAAATAAAAAAAACGATTCTATATTATATATCCTTTTCTTATACGCGAAAAAACTTCAGGTATTACTTTTATTATATTTTTATTCAATAGGATACTCTTCATCTCTTTTTTTTTTTCTTATCTAATAATCATGTCATTCAATCGTAAAATATATTCATATTATTTTTTTCAAAAGTTATTGGAATTGAATTGAAAGAAATTTTCATGTATTAGGAATTTCTTTAAATTTAATATAATATGTATTTTCTTTCAAAAATTTTTCATCACATTTTTAAAATTAAATTACTACTAAAGCATTGTAAATATCATGCTTTTCAAACTAATATTAAAGAATCTATTGCAGTACACAGAACGTATTACATATTACATAAAAATATCTTATGGCATCTAAAAGTCTGTAGTTTATATTAGCTTCGCATATATTGTAAATAAATTTGTTGGATGTAAGAACTGCAAATTTTTTAACTAGAAGCTATTTATAAGACCTATGAGCAGGGGCGGATCTCCAGCGTGCGGCATTGGGGGGGGGGGGGGGGCGGTACCCTATCCCGATTTTGTGGAACGTTTGTTGGGAAAGGGGGGGGGGGGGCGATAACACCCTCACCCCTCCACCTCCTTGGATCCGCGCATTGTTGTTTTTATTCCGAAAAATTAGTATTTGTTATTTTATACAGTTAAAGTTATCTAGTATACGATTAACAAAAAAAATCTACAAAAAGCTCCTAATTTGAATGTATTTATTTAAATTTCATATAACTACTGCTTTCGTCTGAATTAAATATATTCAACATTTTAAGAAGCTTAATATTCTATAGACATTTTGTTGTATAAAAAAGAGCACAGTGATAAGTTCTTATAGAATTTAAAATAGTTCTACTTAAAATTATATTATTATCATGAGAAGAATATATAATACAAAATTATTATGACAAAAAAAAAATTGGATTTAAAGTTTTTAAGAGCTACGTGGTTTTGAATGTTATGTTCAGCCAAAGATTATAAAGTAATATGTCTCTTATATGGCTGTAGTTATTAGTTAACTTCCAATATCATCGGTCGGAATGAGTACTACAGCATTCACTCTGCTTGAAATTTTCAAGAAAGTCTTAAAATCTTATAATGTCCATTTCAATTCAGTAAATAGTTTGAAAAAAATAAACTAGTGTATTTCAATGAAATGATAATTGAAATTTTAAATTAAAGTAATGTACAGTCATCGCCTCTGAAAAGTTCCGTTTGCAGTCTTGTTAATCGCCATGCTTTGTGAGTATAACATAACAATGGAGAACAAGATGCGTGCAAAAGAGAACTTTTCAGAAGCGAGATGGGCACATCCACTAAAAATGAGCATGCAATGGTGTTTAAAAACCATTCTTATCTTTTTAAATTTCATATACTTGAAAGATTCTGCCACGGAAAATTCAAATTCGCCTTAATTTTTTTACGGAGCTACATTTCGCAACAATTTTCTGAGTACGTAAAAGCACCTTTTCATCAAAATTGATACGCCAGAGGATGCATATTATCCGGAAGAAAGAATTTAAAATATCAATTTTATTTCAACTCGGGTAATAAAAGATTTATAAAAAGTTATAAATAATACTTAAGAGAATACTTAATTTCCCTTCAAGTTAGTAATCGAAACAAATTTGCCTGTCTTTAATATATACGAAACATCTAATAGTGATTAATTGAGTAATTGCTTCTCCTCAACTCATGCATTATTTAATAGTTTAATTGTATTTTTCTTTAGTAATTTAAAAAGCAAGAAGCCATTTAAGAGCTATAGTAACATCCTTCCTATTTTTTTTAAAATGTAACGTTGAAAAGACCTTTTTTATCTTTTCTAAAATAAAGACTAGAACTCGTTCTACATAGTAATCTATATAAAGGAGAGTATAGAAGATATAGAGGAGGGATGTGCATGTACCAAGTTCCAAAAGGTAGCAAGGAAAGGGCTTAGTCTGTAATTACGGATCTAAATACCGTGACACAACTCCCACAGCTACCTCTCAAGGGCTTTATGCCTTTTCATTGCATCTTTTGTATTGCAATAATAAAAAAAGAAGACTTTTTTTTTAATGAATGTAAAAAAATTTCAAAGGAATAATTAAAATATTGCATTTGAAAATTTTGCTGCTTCTATGTTTTAGAAATTTTAAATTAAAATGTGGTTTTACCAAGTTCTACACCTATTACCTATTATAGCTAAAGAAATATAATATAATAAGTATGTAGTTCTATTATTATATTTATATAACTAACAAAGATTTTGTAAGATATCTGAGTATTATGTTGTATGAGTTTCTAGTAGAAAATAACTCTAGTTCATGTTTATTCACTGATGGCGTCAGCTCTCTGCCAATGTTACTTTTACACTCTAGTAACTGGGAAATTGTGAACTTAACATTTTTTTTTACTAGAAACGCTCAATTCTGGTATGGTCTGTCTGTTTTTAAAATAATTATTTTATAATTAAAAAACTTAATTACGATATTAATTTCTAGGGTCTATTTATAGAGAACTTACCCCGGGCGATAGCAACTTAAGTCAAACCACCATGCTCATAATTTTTTTTATATATTTTCCTGTTAAACATGTTTTTAAACAAATCCTGCTTCTATTTTATTACATTTAATTAATATTATAAAATTAAATTAATAATTATAATATTATAAAGTTCATCTTTACAGTGAATGCAATAATACAAAAGTTTAAGACCTTATATTTAAATCAATAATGCATAGACCTTTGCATGTAAAGGAAGGTTCATAGAATATATATAGAAGGTTTTTGTTTGCATTTAATAAAGTTTGAATGCATAGAATTTAGTTCATATATGATGGTGGTACGTACTTAATTTCTATTCATATCTCATAGTATTCTAGTGATGTGAACAACTTGAATAGAGACAATAATTTCTGTCTATGTTGACAGCCATTCTGCCATACGAAGACGTATACATATATGTATATATAACATCGTTCTTGTCATTTCTATAATATAGCTCAGTTTACATGTCGCTAAATAAATACTACGCATATAAATTTAATGCTCCTTTTATCATTGATTCATAATTCGTAACAGTTTGTATATTAATGTAAATTTATTAAAACATACAATGAGTAAAATAAGAAGTGCATTTTAACTATTTTAAATTAAAAAAGAAATTTTTCAAATTTTATCTTTATATACTGAAGATATTCATTGTTTCAAATAAATATTTTTTTAAGGCTAAAAAGATTATAATAATGTATTGTACTTGTTAAGGCGGGTTCAGATGGCGACAGCGGCGATGCTACGCGATTTTGTCACACAAGCTGTGAAATCCTATGCGGCGAGCGAATTCGCCAGGTTGTGGCAGCGAAATCGCGTTAATTGCGATGTTCTTTTTTTTAATCGCCAAATATGGCTGCCAATGGATGTTACAGCAAGTGCGCATTATTTGCGTCGCGTCGCATGATAAAAATCGCCATGTGAATCCGCCTTTAAGGTGTGAATGAATATTCCTTTTCAAATGTTGCAAATTATCATTATATTAGATTTTAAATAACAATTATTGTTTAAAAATTATAAAATAAAAATTGATCAGGTATTGATTCAGTTTTTAATAATGTCCATATATGTTTATATTTTATTTTATATAGATTTCAATATATTTTATCTAGAAATTTTATTTTATTCGTACTGGAAAAGTTATTTTTGTTTTATCTAGGAGCACATTACTGATTTCTATTTCATTCTTATTATTAAATCAAATACCTATAAATAGGTATTGTTTTTCACGCGCTATTCCAACCGTTAAACAGATCTAAAGCTGGTTTTATGAAGACTTCTTTGTACTTAAACTATACTTTATAATTTTATAATATAACTTAAAATTAAAAAATTCAATTAAATTGAGTCAAATTACATCGAGAGTATTGAAAAATTAAATAACAATGTTTCATCAAACTGCAATTTAATTACGATAAAACGATGCACCATGTAACTACTACTCGTGTGGTAGTCACGTCCTAACTTTCAATTAGGAATAACTTGGCATAGAATATCTAAGTCTACGTATGGTTTAATATAATCAGAATAAATTAATTCTCTATCTCTCTCTCTCTGAACAAATCTACATGAAGACTGATGACGTTTTCATACAATTATATTAAATTAAAGTCTATTCATTATGAATTTAAACTAATTTTGAACATAATTAATATTATATTTTCTACGTAACAAAAAAAAAAAATAAGTTTTTGTTATAATATAATATACAGCATTAATAATGATGTTATTAAAGTATATCATTAAATAATATAATTTATGTGTATAAACAGATATCTTAATATTTTAGGTATAAAATTATGCAATAAAACAGTGCATGAAAGCAAAAAGAAACTGTATAAATTTTAGGTATAATAAAATTGTTGTGAATTCTTAAATACCTGGGGCTATACATAACTTCTTGTGTTAAATTTGATCAACTAAAATAATAACAAAAAATATATAAATAATTTCCTACACTCGCAACATTATTTTTAAAAAATCTCCAGTTTGCCTTCAGGCTAGGCAACTTGTACAGCAGTAGAATGAAGCTGGTTGCATATGCAGCAGGGGCAATAGTAGAAGAAGTATGTGGCTGTCTCACATAGAATAGCATGATTTCGCATCGTATGATAAAAAAAAATTAAGAACCTATGCGATCAGGTATACGCCCGCACACAGCTTCGTTTCGTATCGCATCACATTGTAAGTTTCTCATTTAGAACCAGTTCTAAATTTTTATCATACGAAGTCCTACGATACGATGTGATTCGAAGGCAGTGTGCGATTCTCCTTAGAATGGAAAGCCTTCTGAATCTGAAAAAGTATTCTGAAGCCATGCTAAGGCAGGTCAAACACAGCAGCGTTTTAATGCGAACATAGGAATACAATCGTACGTTTCTCATTTAGAATTTCTTTATTATACGAAGGCATACAATACGGAGATGTGTACGTGGCTACACCTGATCGCATAGGTTCTTAATTTTTAAATCATCCGCTGTGAAATCACGAAATCCTGTGTTAGACAGTCCTATTTACACAATATATTTTTATTGTCATTCTGGAAGTAATTCTTTCTGGTCTTTTCTATGTTTTGCTTTAAAAATTTTGATCTTAAAATATCATAGAATGTTAACTGTTTTTTTCTGTTTATTAGAGAAAAAAATATTGAATTACTTGAAATAATAATTTATTCAATATTATATTCAATACACTAATTAACATGATTCATGCGTAATAAAATATAAATGTGAGTGGGTATAGTAATTTATATGTTTATTTAAATCATATCTGTGAAAATTGTTTTATATATGTTGTTGGTTGGAGATGTATCATGTATCCAAATTTATGAAAATACTATACTAAACACTGTGTAGGATTCAATGAACAAAACAAAATAAATAAATCAGCACGCTTATTATTATAGACCTCTTTTTCAAATTTTCAAACATCAAATACGAATTGGAATTCTCGCTACTGGGTACTTACGGAATTATTATTATTAAATTATTATAAAAATAAATAATTAAATTAATTTAAATATACTTAGCCTTATGTTGAGATAACCAAGAGAGGTTTGTTTGAATATACGAGTATTATTAGATTTAATTTATAAATTACATTGAACTGTAGATTTAATTATCGAGAAAAGTAATAATATTTTCTGTGTTAATAAAATAATGATAACAAGGTTAATAATTTCTAGAACTTAGTTTAAAATGTTAAGTACTAATTAATAAAACTATCGTTATAATGTAAATTACTACCTATTTCCAATCACAAAGAAGAAAAACACCTTACTTTTTTTTTTCTTTGCTAAAAAGAATATTATTTTAGGTCAAAAACATCAAAAAAGTTCAATAAGTTTGTATAATTTTAATAAAAAGTTCAAATATTATCTTTTAAAATTTTCAATATTAAATTTTTGAAAAGCATTCAAAGAGTTTTAATTAATATAAATCTAATAATGCTGAAAAGTTTTTAACAGGTAAGAGAAAAAAAAATTAAGATAAAAAATTGTTCCAAAGAAACTTTCATTATTAGCTGAAGCTTCAACATTCCTTGTCATTTCTTTGTCATTTAAAATAAGGTGAAAAATGAGACGACAAAGTCTTTAAAAAAAAAAACTACAAAAGTTAGCAGACATAAAAAAATATAACAATCTTGTTTAGGGAGTTGTTATCAATATTTTATAAAATATAATTAGTAATTTGTAAAACTTTTTAGTGAAATAATAAAAGATGCCAAGTTCGATGTTTATATTGTATGTTAATTAGTAAAAAAGTTTTTAATTTAATAAATAACAAGTGTATTTTCACTTCATTATAATTCTGTAATAATTATTAATATATTATTTTATTAAAATATAATATTTTATCTCCGTTTAATTGCATGATCGTTTTAACTTTCAATTAAAGCCTCTATATTACACGATAAAATTTTGCATGCAATTTTTCCTTGCGAGAAAATGCCATCTCAATACAAACAAGATGAGAATTACATTAAAAAACATTTAGAATGGGTAATTACTGAATGCGTGCAGAATAGTAATGTTGCAAAATTCAACATAAAACAATTCAAATTAAAACCATAAAACGTAGTCAAAACAAAAAAATTAAATTATTTGAATGGTAAATTAAATTTTTTTTCATTAATATTTATAAATTTAGCACTACAGGCATCATTATAGTTTATAAAATTGCAAAGTTTTGTTTTTATTGCATACTACTTTATGTAAAGCTCGTGCACGAAGTGGGTGTTAAAAAAACACAACAAAGGTTTGCTCTATACTACAGTCTATAGAGGTAAATATATAGGCTGCTACACAAACTTAGCTAAATTCAGTCTACTACAAGCGAGAAAGGATTATTACATATAAACTCAACACTACTGTATAAACAAAAACAGCTCGAAAAGCGTTACTTTGTAATTAACCTTTTCAATAATAAATTATTCATGTATAACGTCTTCTTGGTATTTTGTTAAAAAATAAAGGATTTTAGACCACCACTAAAATCAATGTTATAGCATGAGAATATTGTAATGTGTTTTAAATATAAAAGATATATCTCTTTTTAAATGTACAACAGGTAAAGTTAAACTTTTAAAATAATTATCTAGAAGTATATTTATTCAGTTGCGCATTATGTATTAATATATGGAACTTTTATCATTCATCCATTTAGCCTATCATTATTAATGAAAATTACAAATATATTTTATTTGCATTGATGGGTATAATAGAGTATCAACCTCAAAAATTTTTATTGCAGAAATGGATGGAGGGTGCAAAGTTGTGCAACTGTGTTTTTTTTTTTTTTTTTAGAATTTTTAATCAGGGAACTATTTTTAAAAAATGATTGAAAGTACAGAGAAAGTGACACCTCAGGACGCCTCTCTTAATAAAATGATAGCAACTAAAAGGGGCGTGGGTTCAAACCCGACCTATGCGAAACTTTTTAGCAATACTTTCCAGTCTGTAAAAAAAAAAAACTGAAAAATATCAGAATGGCATAACTTTACACCCTCTATCCATTTTTGTATTTAAAAATTTTGAGGTCGACATGATATATATTTAACAATTAAATTATAATATGATATAATAAAAGTTCTTAAAAAAATTTTAGTTTCAGTATGCATTCTATGTTTTATAATTATGTGAACATATAACCAATGTAACTAAATATAGTATTGACCACAAACATTGTGGTTATGAAACAAAATAATATTATATAGATTTATAGTAAGAGAAGATAGTTTATAATGTCACACAATAGTGTCTGTTGAATAATCAGTCGTGGTTTTGTCTATGTCCGTATTAGTATGGTCTCTCGTTGGTTGACAACTCGAAATAAAATAAACCTCTCTCTCTCTCCTTGCTGGTGGTAATAAATTTTGTGTTCGTTAATTCCTCTATGGTGACAGTTTCCTACAATTGACACGTCGTGTCATCGCTGATCTCGTGGATATAAATTTGACAATAAAAACGCCAAGCGCAATATGAACTTTTAAACTAGGTTAAATATAGTTTGACAAATTTTAGATTACCACCATCGGAAATGTGAGGTTTCCTGGACTTTTTAGTTCAATTTTAAATTGAAACTTTTCAAAGAATTACTCACTAAGTTTAAAATCCCGAACCTTCCGAATCCCTAACGTAGCGTTTCGCGGGCTCTTCCAGAACGGGGGCGGCCACGGCCTTGCAATCCATCCCGGTATTTGCCTGCGGCTGAGGGAAACGTGGAAACCTCAGCCAGGATGGACGTTACAGCTTTTTTTCATTGAACCGGAAGTGCAATGGTCCAAAGCCAGGGGAGCCATATAATGGAAAAGCGCAACGATTTACCCCTGGGTGGGAAATGAGGTTTTTGTTGAAAATTGTCACCCATCCAACTACTAACCACACTCGGCGTTGCTTGACTTCGGTGATCTGACGAGACCCTGGTCAAGCGCACTGCGCCACACACCCGCAAATTAGGGATTGCAACCTATATTTTTTACCCTCATATTTCAAGTAAAATTCTTCTTTTTTTCCTGTTACATTTAAATTTGTTGACTGCACATTTGCTAAAATCTGAATATTTAATTTTCTTAGAGCATACAAAAATGAGTCACACATGACTTGTTAGAATTGTGTTTTAACACTGCATTAAATGCACACGTGAAGAAATGATTATATAAAATATTATATTTATATTTCATTATAATTAAATATACTTTTAAATTTATGGATAAAGTTTGAAAAATAAAAATAAAATATTAAAAGCATAATAAAATCAAAATAATTCTATTTTCAAACAAACCTGTTATAAAATATTTGTTCTACAAACACTATTGTGAAATTATTATAGCTGTAAATTTAATGAAAAGAAGACGGACAATACATCGACCAATTTACAATACATGGTCTAAGCCTTGGGACGCTAAGCGCTCGTCAGTTGTTTGTTCATGGGAACCCGGACAGATGTTTCTGTACACAATAAACATCTTTTACACCATTAGGTTAATCAAACACAATATTCTAAAATCAATAACAGGTAGTAAAGAATATATTTTGTTGACCATATTTACACTAACAATAAAAAATATGCCATTATAAAAAATACACTTACTATCTATTTGTTATTTGGATAACTCTTATACAATTAATTTTAATTATAAAATTACTGAACTTATATATTTAACAAACATTTATTTACTCTTTTAATCATCGCCTGGTAAAGGTGGATTCTCATGGCGATTTTTATCATGCTACGCGACGTGAATAATGCGCACTTGCTATAACATCCATTGGCGACCATATTTGGCTATTAAAAGAAAAAGAGCATCGTAATTAACGCAATTTCCGGCGAATTCGCCGCCGCATAGGATTTCGCAGCTTTTATGTGAAAATCGCGTCACATCGCCGTTGTCGCCATCTGAATCCGCCTCAACAGTAAAAATTTCACTAGCCGAAGTGACGATTTTCAAAGATGCTCGGCGAAAAAGTTGAAAGATAGTGTTCTTATTTTGATTTTATTATGTTTTTAATATTTTATTTTTTTAAATTTATCTATAAATTAAAAGTGCTTTTATTTTTGCGGGAATTATTAATCAGATTTACACATTCTATGGAGGCGTGGAGGACTGAAACTGTTTTATGATGGCAAGTTTTTTTTGCATGTTCATGGACACCCCTGTTTGGTTTGTATGCATTTACACGCATTCTATAGAAGCGTGATGAACTTGTAGGAATTGCAAGAACGATACACTTATTCAAAATTACAAATCTACATCTCTTAGTCTTTTGAACCTATATTGTCAGCAAAAAAAGGAAAATGTAAAGTTCGTGGTGTGCCTATGCCATGTGTACTGTACGTATATATTGAACGCGATACACGAAGCAGTTAGCCAGGTTTCTAACCACGTTTAGCTTAACCAAATTTAACTATACCTGTTTAAACCACCTAGTTAAACGTGGTTAAGCTAAACGTGGTTATAAAACTAACTGATTAGTGAATCGTGCCCATTAACTCTTGCAATATTGTATATTTTTAAAAGGCATGCGTAACATTTCAGCTATCCTTAGGTGTATAGTTTGAAATAAAAAGAGAAAAAGATGTGGAATTTTACTAATAAATAGTATTTAGTTTTTATGACTCAGAATTTCAAGAATGTAAGGTAAAAAAATATAAAGAATTTTTACTATATCCACAGAATGAAATAACATTTAATTAAATACTATATGAAATAATGTTATTAATATAATTAATTTTTATTGAATACTTTAAAAAAAAAAGTTTCAATTGCTATAAAAATATATTTCATCTCATTTTAATCTTAAAATAGCAATAAAATGTAGATCATGTGCTTTTAAATTTGCATACAGAGTAGTTAAGCGTATACTTGAAAGTTTTTCTGTTAGCATTTAACGATTAGTTTATTCTGTAGTAGCAGTAGAATAGGAGGATGACTATAGGAGGCTGTAACGATGGTACACAGTAGCCATGCAGACTCTATCTTTATTTGCTGCAAAAGGTTTCGGTATTTGATGGAGAAGAGAGAAAAAAGCAAGGTAAAAGAGAAATAGAAGGGATTTAGTAGCCATTTTACAAGGTATTGTATAATTTCAGGTAAGCCAGTGAGACAATTTTATTTTAAAAAAGTTGTAATGAAAATGTTACATATATCTAAGAATTACTATAATTTCTCTATAATTCATTTTTTTATATTGCTTTTTGATTGTATATACAATATAAGTTTGTCCTAACTTTTTAATCAAGATATTATAGTGTCAATCGTACACACATACAATTAGCTCAATGACTCAATCACACAATTTCATGCAAAGTCCTGAAAAATTCTCAGATTCTTAATAAAATTTTAGTATATAGTATGAAAATAAAACCAAGTATGATAGAAATAATATCTCTGTAATTTCATAACTAAATTCTAATTGAGAAAATAATTGAAATGTGTGCCTGTATACCGAGGCTGGAAATTAAATCATAATTTAGCATTAAAATTTGTCTCCTTGATACTAATATATTTTTTCCTATAAAAAAGTCAAAATTTTCATCAAATATTAACATAAATGTGTGTTTTCTTACTAATTTTTATTTGCACAACTTTAAATACACCACAAACATACACCTATCTATAAAATATGTAATAGATATTCAAATTTTTATCACTACTTTTATATTTTATTTTATATTTTTAGAGTACCTTATATTTTAATTTCTATGGTCAGTGGTACGAACTGTATCCATCCCCAAACTCCCTTGGTACCACAAAATCCTCCTTGTACTCCCTCTTGGTCCCCATGCTCTACCTTGATACCTTCTCTCTCTCTCTCTCTCTCTCTCTCTCTCTCTCTCTCTCTCTCTCTCTCTCTCTCTCTCTCTCTCTCTCTCTCTCTCTCTCTCTCTCTCTCTCTCTCTCTGTAATTCCAATGTCTCTCTCTTCTCCTTCCCCCCCAGTTGTAGCAGTTTGTAATTTATTATTGAAACCAAACAAAAGAGAGAAAGAGCAAAACAAAAAAAAACAGAGAGATTTAAATTACAAAATAACTTAACTAAGTCACTGAGGTAAAATAAGTAATGTTAGAGAATGTAAATAAGAAATTTATAACAAAAAAAAAAAAAACAAAAAGTTGTTTTATAAATTTAATTGAAATAAAATTTTAATAATATTATTTTCATTGTTATATTATATTTTATAAGATTATAAAATGTCACAAAACTCCCTATGAAAATTATTTAAATTTCTTTGTTTTGTTTCATTCATTATAATGCAGTATCTAGATAATAGAAGACAATCTAAATACGAGCTTTTTGTTTCGGCTTACGGCTTGTAATACGGCACTCTCATTGGCCAGTTAGTTGGGCTGCGACCGCCCCCATAGAATACCCTGCGACTTGTGACTTGGGCGTAAAACGAAAGCTCGTATATATATATTAGCCTCTCATGATCATGACATTTTTTTGAAGCGCTGCGAGTTCGATTCCCACAAAGTTATACTGCACTGAAAAGATTGCAAAAGCCTTAATTATGAGAAATTTATTTATTTTTTACAATGTTAAATTGTGTGTTTTAAAACTTGCTTGGAAATTTTCCCAAGTGATTTGTTTATGACACATTTCGTTCACTAACATCGTGGTTTCCATGGTTTCCTTGGTAGCTTTATGTTCAAATACTGACTTGTATCAAACTCTCTATTACCGACATGCTAATAATTGTGCCGAAAATAGAATTATCTGTAAAAGTGTAATTTAAAAAAAATTAAAACAAGCCATAAAATTTAATTTTTTTTTATTATAATATCTCAATGTTTAATTTTCATGTATCCATCTGTACTTTTTGCTATACAGTAATATAAATTGCCTTACGCAATGTGAAGAAATCTTAATTTATTATCTTTATCGTTTATAATTCGATATGATTGATCTAATACTAACACAAATTCAAAGATATAAAAAAAAAAAAAGCTACATGAAATAATAATTACTCCATAGATCAAAAAGGTTATAAAACAAAGATTAGATAATGTTATAAAAAAGGGATTTTGCTAGAATAATATAAATCTGCATTCCCCATGTGGTCAAGGCTAGTGGTATAGTCAGCAAAACAAATGAACATCAGCTAGGGAAGACTAATATTGCATCTATACTTTAACTTGACCATTGAAGCACTTGGGAATTATATTTTGTTACAATGTTATCCTTAATGAAATAAAAGCTCTAAGGAGTTGATATAATAACAGTATAAAGTATAGCTAGCATCTGCAGCGTTTCCTAAGTTATGGTATAACGTCAGTTGAGTGTTCTAGTAATTACTATTCTCAATGTAATCACTAATTTATACTTGCCTCCTTTCTAACATATTACAAGAACAGATGCTTAGGTAAAAAAAAAATAAGTTGCAAATAATGGTAGAATGCTTTAGTAATAATTTTAAACGTGGTTTCAACAATTATATTTTTTTTCTCTTTGTATAAAGTGATTGCATAATTAATATTTTGAATATTGTAGATTTATTATAAATCACTTCTGATGAATTTCAAATTACATGTTTCATGAAATTAAATGGAAAGCCTATACGAATTTATGTTCACACAAATTAACTAATGCACTTTGCAAATAATTATATTGTGATAAAATTATGCTAATAATATTTTAATGTTTTATTATAATTCAAATAATAAAATACACAAACAAAAATAACAATTAATACTTTTTCTTTTCAACAAATTACAAATAAAACTCATAAAATAATTTTACCATTAAATTTTTTTAAACATTTATTTGATATAATATTTTGTATCATATAATTGAGTAAATTAAAGAAAAATTCGTTATTAAAAATGCCACTACTCACCAACGAGATACACACAGCATAGGGAGAGACGGACTTACCTAAAACACACAAAACATAATAATTAGTAACAGTTTAACACTAGAAACTAAATGTAACAGAATTTATTAGAAAGCAAATTTACATAACATAATAATTATATTTAATCTTGGAGTGAAATTTGTTCTCATTGTACGTTGCATCATGACATTGTGTTTAAAGCGATATGTTATCAAATTTTAAATTACTGTATACTATTCTTGTGTTTAATAAATAATTTGTTATTATATTATCAAATTAAATTAAAATCACATTTTATGAAGAGCTTGAATTGTATGTAATACAGAAATCATAATCATAAACTCCTAAAATATATTATATATCACGTTGTAGTATATTGTTGACGATTCTTTTAAAAAAAAAACATTTTTTTTTTCAAAAAAGTATACAATAGCAGAAAATGTGTCAGTAAAAAAGATGAAAATTCTATTATATACAGTAGGATTTTCACTTGAATTGTGTTATGTTGAGTAAGACATTGAATTTTGCCACTGCTGGGAGTTAAGTGCAGCAGCACACACGTGCACACGCGTGTGGTGTGTTTTGGGGGAAAGTAATGCAACATCAGAGACCCTGGTCACGTCTGAAGGCTTGGTGGTGGTGAGAGGGAGGAAGAGAAAGGGTAGAAAGATAGAATCAAGCGTTCTCTCTCTCTCTCTCTCTCTCTCTCTCTCTCTCTCTCTCTCTCTCTCTCTCCCTCTCCCTCTCCCTCTCCCTCTAATCCATCACCCACAACTTAGACCTGCTGTCCACAACTTCACTTTTCTTATAATATATAGAAAGAGAGAACAACTACATCATTCTTCAATTTACAATATAAATATAGTTTTTATTAAAAAGTTAAAACAAGAAAATCTATTGTTGTTTTCATTTTTAATACTGTTTGAATAAGATTCATCATTTTCATTTTAAAAAATTAACTTCTGGTAAATGAAACAAAACAAAAGGACAACAATGCCATAGAAGTTCATTTGACTTACGTTGGGATACTATATAGATGACTGCATGGATTATTGGTAGGCCTGTTTGTAAATGTATAATTAATTCATGGATCAGGAATCAAAATAATAACCAATCTGTACACGAAACATAAGGTTGAATTTATTTTTTTATTCTCATTTGATTGTGCACTTTCATATTATCTATAAAACCATCAGTTTTTAATTGACTATTAAAAAAAAAATACTAATTTTTCACGTTGCAAAACTATTTTCTATTTTATGTATGAAATTATCTAAATATTTAATAACTCAACTATTCATTATTATTTTTACATGCATCATGTAGTTAAAAAATTGTTCTTTTTTTAACACTTTTTATCATATAAGTGTGCAGTAAACTCAATTTAATAAATAATACTCTCTTGAGGTTTCTAGTTATTTTTTCTTATTATTTCTATTGTTGATATAATTTTTTCCATTTCTTTTCTGTTGCTCCCTGGCCGTAACGTTATAATCCCACATGGTTTGATGTCATGCCATGACTTCTTTTTTTTTAAGTTTTATCTTTTAATATGTGAAAATATATTCACATGCTCCTTTTTTATATATCTCATGACAAAATGTTTTTATTAACTTTGAGTAAATTATTACGATTTTGCTTCATTAGCGGTTAAACACCAGAGACTTCATTTTCATTTGGCCAGAAATTTAACTAAAATTAAGAGTTTACATAGACATGCATGAGACTTGGAATGGTATGCCACTTCCATCCCCAGACCTAGTAGAGACCTTTAAATTTTTGACTAAAATACGTAAGGATTTAATGGATTTGAGTTATAAAATACAAAATATTTTTTTAATAAAATGTTAGAAATGTAAGAAATTATATTTTAAATTTAAATTTTTTATTAAGAAAAAATAAAATTCATTAATTAATTAATAATTTATACTTCAAGCCTCAACCAAAGAATAGCCTTATATCCTTTAAGTTACTAGCTCTTATTCAAACTATTGAAACTACTGATATTTATAATTGCTAAATACAAAATTATATTTCGAGGTCTAGTTTTTCATGTACTTTTGGCATTTTGAAGAACATAAATACTTTTAATATACATTTTTATAATATACTGTATGTTTTATAATAAAATGAAATCAAATTATACTACAAGATTCACTTTTCATGTACTTCTAGAATTTTGAAGCAAAAGCATAAAAACATTTAGTATTATATTTTCATAATATACAGTATTATAATTTATAACTTTTTGAGATATATTTTTTATTTATTATATAAATTATACATGAAGTAGTATTATATATTATTCAAAACATGAAGCACTGGTTTTTATGTATGAGCTTTTTACTTGATGTTATGTGTATTTCATAAGGCTTATTTACCAAACAACTTTAAGTTATGGTAGAAATACATGAACTTTTCTTCGGGCCAAACTTTTAATAGACTATATGAAAGATGAAGATGCGAAGTAGTAAGAGGGAGAAACAGGAGAGGAAGGGGGTTAAAATTCTGAAGGTAAAAACATGGGTGAAAATATTATAGAGTAGAAACTCTTAATATACATCATACTTGGTTTTAACTTTTTGTAGTCAAGATGAAAGATTTCATTTTACCAGTAAGTAAACTTTTTTTCAGTATATTTATTAATTTATTTTTAAATAAAAAATGGTAATATAGAATATCTCATTTATTGAGATAGAGAAAGTGATTGGTTCTTGCTTCAATTGAAATTTTATATTGATAAATTAGTAACTAGAAAATTAATACTAAGCTATAACTAACTAAACTGGGCTACGCTTATTTACATATTAAATTGTTTTTAATGGAATATCTGTTGTATTGTTAGTTGTAAGAATTTACCTAAATATACATACCAACATTCAAGTAAAGTTTTAATAATTTAAATTAATTTTTTTATATAATTAAAAAAGAAAATGCATCAATTTTAACTTCTAATAAAGACGAGCCTGATAAAATAAAATATATGCAATTTTGTAATCCTGAAATTTTTTAACAAATACTAAACACTATTTTATTTTTTAAGCTTATATATTATATGTAATGATTACTCATGTGTAATAATTACCATTTTGTGTACATTTACGCATGAGAGAATAGTAAATTGCGGTTATGTTTACAACTATGAAAGAGATGAGATTTTTGTATGAGTATTATTAAGATTTAAAACAGAAAATCCCTTGGGGTGGTTATGTACACGAATCTAACAGGTGCATGTTCACACACTGCTTTCATATTCTAAATCACCCTTTACATTTAACCCTTGCTTCTCCCCCCCTTTGCTTTAAGTCTATACACCTACCTGTAATTATATTCAGGAAAAGGTAAATACTGTACAAAAATATTAATTATAGAAAATAATTTTATTGATTTTTTTAATTTTTTTTTAGAGGGAGAGATGAATTTATTTTTCTTTTCATGGCAGGAAGTACAGTATAATAATTATTTCTGAATTGCTTATAATCATACTTAAAGTAACTTGTTTTAAAGTCTCTCGTTTATTATTTGTTAATATTTTATAAAAGAAAAATAATAATTAATTAAAAGTATCATGTTCCATGTCCAGTGTATCATTATTTTTATTTATATAGTAAATGTTACTATAATTTACAATAAATTATATTTATTTTGAGATTATAATAGTCATTCACCAACAAAACAGACACTTGTATAAATTTTTATTATAATATACTTATTTTAACTTGGTTGATAATGTGTTTGCAACATTAATAAAAGATAATATAATATCTTCAAATTTTTACTATTCTGTCTAAAAATTTACAAAATTAGTTTGTTTTTTAATGTAATTTTTAACATTTTTAGATTTTGTTAGTGTTTATTGTATTTGAATGTCATTATGAACTAAGAGAACCGTGAAAACTATTTAAAGTGGTCGATGTCAATGTCTTAATGTGATATTTTCTCTCCGCTTACGTTTTGATATTATACTTTTTGAAATAAAATTCATAACCTCTTTGAAGACTTACTAGATACAATTTAAATTTCCCCAGTTTCTTTAGTTAAGGAACACAAATATTATGCAGTAAGGGAGTTTTCTATTACTTATTCTAGCAATTTCATTCTAATTATTTTTTTTATTTCAAATGGAATTTTTATTTTAATAACACAATAATTATTCATATTTATTACTCACCAAGTTACGTAACCTACTTTTCTGTTTAATTAAAATGAAAATGACAAATTATTATCATTAATTTATTTCAATTTAATTATTACACAATTGTGTAAAAATTACACAATGAATAATTTTTTATTTTTATAAATGACATTTTAATTTAATTTTGAAACTTTTTCATAACAATTTTTTTTATATTAATACTACTCTGTCTTAATATAAGATGAAGTTTTTGGTAGAATTGCTTTTTATTATTTTCTAAGTCTTTTTATTTTCTCAGTTTTTATTCAGTTAAGCTTTTATTAACTGTCTCTAAAGCCTCTTTATCGTTGGTTCACACTTCATTCCCTCCTCTCTCTCTCTCTCTCTCTCTCTCTCCAATGTTTTCTCTCTCTACAGCAGCAAGCAACAATCGCAAATCTTTTAGAATTAACTTCAACAAAATTGCTTTCTAGAAATTTTAATAATCAAATTCTAAAAACCACAAAATTAATAATAAATAAATATTCAATTTCGATGAGCTTCTTCATTAATTTTATTTTATATAAGATGTTTTTAGAGATAATAATTTGCTGTGTTTGCACACGACACTTTTCCTTCCTTTGCAGATATGAAATAATAAATAATACGCATATTTCGTGTGTATAAATATATATTCATATTTTTTACGATTTCAGCTATATTTATAATTTATTTTTATTTTTTGAATCGTAAACATTTTCATATATATTAATTTCAATCAAGATATTACTGCAATGATATTTATTACTAATATCTGATATCTGATATTCATATTCTTATTAATTAATTACTATGCACTAACTTGCAAAATTAAATCAAAATATATTTGCTCTATTCTTTATGTATAAAAATAATTGTGTTTTTTAAGAAGGATAACATTTACATTACTGAAGCCAATTAAGCAATTTTAATGTTATTTTATAATTACTTTTGTCAACTATATAATAAATCTTATAGTACTTACCTGATAGAATTTATTTAATTTTATGCATAGTTAAATAGCTAATTTATTAGGTACTATAGATTTTTTATTAGTGCATAATTACATAAAGTTTATAGAATTCAATTAAACTAAAGAGCAAGTCTTGATGAGTTTTTTTCACCATGTTTATTTTTTAACAGAAAAAAAAAATATTTAATTGAAAATTTATAAAAACATTATTAATCTCCGATCATAAAAAAAATACAGAAAAAAATTATTATTTCACTTAGAGGTATTTCGTTTCAGTTGAATAGATCTGAGAAACTTATAAAATAGAAAAGTGGAAGAAAAAAAAATAGAGAGGGTAAAAAAATTACAGAGCATTGAGAATAAAGAGGGGGAGAATTTAGAAGTGGACATTAAGCCTTATGATTCATGGAGACTCTTTATAGCGACTTTCATATCTTTGACTTTTATTTCTCTCACTTATTTCCCCATACTCGTTTTTTTAACTTCCTTCCGTTTTCAGTCTTTATATATACCACCATAATGTCCATTTTATATATAAAAATAGTGAACTACCATTTTTGTTGCTGCTGTTGTAATAAAAATAAATATGATTGCTGAATTATTTTTATCAGTAAATTATCATTCTATTATTACAACACTTTAAGTATTGTCACGCCTATTACCTTTACAATAGGGGAAATGATTCATATGGCTTTTCATTTTTCACATTTTGATCTTTATATTATACTGTATGTTAAAACTTTTGAAAAATTGGCCTTTTAAAGTTTCAAGTTTGATTTATTTCCTTTTATCACATACAGTAGTTTATAAATCTAGCATGTTTTGAGTATTTTTAATTTCGGATTTTTTTTTTTAACTTCTCAACTGAACCCTATTATATAGGGTACTGGCCACAATTAAGTGACTGAATTTAACCTCCCGGCTCTTCTTAGACCCTACTTATGTGGGTCCCTTCCAAACCATGGCCTAAGCAATCCATCCCAGCATTCGCCTGGTTGTGACTGAGGAAACCATGGAAATCTTAGTCAGGATGGTCGGCAATTGATGGAGGATGCCATCAATCACCTCCCGGATGCACGAGTGGGTGTTCTTTAGCAAACGCCACTTGTGAAAAGTTTGGCGGTGCATGGCTGGGATCGAACTCACGACCATCCGATTACGAATCAGAGGCGTATACCACTGCGTCGGAATTATACTGTATATACGTATATTTTATATAATTATACTTCATTGCAAAAATGTTGTAGATTTTTAATGTATATATATTTTCTTTCGTTTTACTAAAATATCACCCTTGAGGTAGAATTCCGCAAAGAAGTATGACTTAAGTCATATTAAATTTATTATTATATTTGAATAGCTGTAGTATCTGAAGATTGAAAACTTTTTATTTATTGAGTCATGCATAACATTATACATATATTTTACTAGTTTTCACTGGTCATTATAATATCGTACTTTTCAAAACAATGTACGTTCACATTATACAAACAAAACTATTAGTTTTAAAATTTATTTATTTACATTAAAAAAGTGAAAATGGTTTCATAATACATATAATGTCAATATTATAGTAAAAAGAAATTATGAATGAATATTATAGGTAGAATTAGTAAAACAAAGTTCAGTAAGCTATTATTTAAGGTAAAAGCTATGCACACATATACTTTAGCGACAGTAAATACGGGTAACAAAAAGGATAGAGGGTGCGAAATACAAAGTGAATTTAGTAAAACTTTAACATCGATTTTATTTGTTTTTACAATGTTATAAGATATGAAAATGGACTTTATGTAACATAGTATATGGTAAGTAGTAGATTTTGTGAGGGTAAAACCACAATCTCTCACCCCTAGCTACCCCATTTTACTGAATGTGTGTATTTGCAAGCTAGAAATTTATATCGTAAGCTTTGCATCGATTTCTCTTCTCCTGCCTATAGTGTTTTTACCTTTTTTTCTCACTCTCCCTTCTGTATCTATATAAACTTTATACATATATATTTTGTACACCAAGCATATCCAATTCCCTGTTATGTTTACTCAAATTTCACAAAGAAAAAAATGGTTATAAAGCATGAAAAATCAATATAAAATATTATGTTGATATTAAGTAAAAAATATATATTATACTCGAAAAAAACAAAAAAATGTTTCAAAAGAGATTGGATCTTTTTATCAAGAAATAGTATTTTACTATTTTTCAAACAATGCATAATAGTTAGAACCAAAGAGTATGGATATATATTTACTCCTTTGCCTTGAATAATTTTATTATTGTCGTCTACACCGCATTTAAAATTAAAAAAATTACACAACATCCTGTGTTATCTGCCTATGTATTTGGAACAATTTATCCAACTGTAACGAATCAGGAACATTTGTGTTAGCTTTATTTATTTCATTTTATAGTTTTAAGTAATTAACAATTAAAAAATTAAATATTTTTATTTTGTAATAAATTGTAAAATTATAAATTTCATATTAATATATTTATTTGATATCTATAAGTATATATTTTTTATTTTATTTTTCTTCCATCAAAAATGTTAATAAATTATTCAAAATAAGACAGTAATTGAAAACGACATTGATGTATAAAGTTGTAAATATTTAATTGTTCAATCAAATCTTTCTGTTTGACTTTTGGTTCTACGAAGAGAAATGATAAGATACGTAATGCATTATAGCAGTGAAATTATATTGAAGAAGACGGGGACCTTGGGGGAAAAAAGAACGGAATATTCGGAGAAACGAAATCATTGTTTGTATTTCAAACTATAATGTGATTCTTTGCTTATGCATTTTAAATGATATTGCTTGATATTTTCAGAAAGAAATAAATTCTTACTTAACTTCATTCGAGCATTTCGATGGTGTCATATCTGATTAATTTCAAATGACTTGGATATGCCAAAGAGTCGAACTATAAAAAATGACGCGTAAATATGACCTTAGAATAGCTATAGAAAAATACCATCAGTATATAAATAATTTGTTAGTAGAACACTTAAATTTTTTGAAAATCATTTAAAATTAGTCAAAATTGTCATAGAATGTAATGAAAAACAGTTTAATTTTACAAAATAAATCAATTTCCAATCTCTTTCGGGGAGCTTATTTGATAAAAGGGACATTTTATAATACTAATGAAATTTAGACTGCAATTTATTCAATTCTAGTAAAATTTAGGTGCTTAAAATCTGCTATGAAAAAATAATTAATGTATTTTTTTATTATTATTTTTAACTATATATTTTTTTTAAACATCAAATTTTGTGGTTATTTCAATGTATAATGGTTGAGTAAACAGTACACGATTACTTTATGTTAAGAATCTTTGAGGTGGAAATTATAGCCTTTAGGGGAGAAGAGAGAGGATGGTAGTAGTAGTAGTGTAGTGGTTAGCAAGGGTGCTTTTTTTTTTTTTTTTGGTTGGTCAAAAGGTGTATATATAGTATATATATATATTTTCCTCTTTATATGTGAATCAGTGCTTTTTTTTCTACTTTTCTACAGACTTTAGTACAAGTTGTTCCTTGATGCTTTTGCCACTATACTAACATCCTTGTCTGCTATTGCCGTTTCTGGACTGCTGTAGCTTTTTGGTATAGAAGGAGGAAGGGAGGAGTTGTGCTGCCTTCTCCATTTTACCACTAGTGTTACTAGTGGTTGGCATTTTGCCAAAAAGCAAAGAAAATTTTCTCTTTAAAACCTCTTCTCTCTCTCTCTCTTGCTCTCTTATCCTTCCCTTTTTAAGAACGAGTTGGTCCTTTTCAAAAACGTTCTACAGGTTATATGCAACAATTTGTTGCTAAAAAGAAAAATCATTTTTTTTTTTAGATATAAAAAATATTGCTTTTATACTAAACGTCAAATAATGATGTAGTAATAGCTAACATGTAAAATGTAGTATATCATACGTGTAGAGCTATTCATAACTGTATAATAGGCTAGTTTTGTATGCTTTCTGCATGTAATATTATAAGTTAAAAAGGGGAATTTACGAATTTTACGAGATAGTTTATGCGCGGAAGTTTTATAAAATTGGGTATCTTCAGATTGATAGTTTATACCTTTTTATTTTATAAATCTTAATACTAAAATTTTTGAAAGATGCTAAACGCCTGTAAAGTATACAATTTGCTTTGCATTTGATGTCAAAGAGTTGCATACTTTACAGGCTGTTATGAAATTGAATATCCTCCGAATTTATTTGTTATAAAATAAATAAAATTATTTAAAATTAAATAATATCAAATAGTTGTTTTTCAACTTGTTTTCAATGTTAATTTTAAGAAGAAAATTGACAGTAAGTAATTTAACCTATATTGTTGATGTACTGTGTATTATATTTTGTGTAGTAAACCATTGACAAACCTAAAGTATATTGAAGCAATCAACTATTTGAAACGTTCTACATATTTAATAACATGACGCCATATTCTTTTACGGGGTAAGCCAGCAGCATTATTACCTCGGCCTTCTACAAAATTGCCCTCCACAGCACTCAATTCTTGCATACTCCACTTGAAACTATTCTATGTTTAATTAAAGAAAGCTTAATTTTTTAAAAGTGTTCAGAAAGATGAATTATATGATTTTTAAATTCTAAAATCTTCACTTACGATATAATAATACATTAGTAATATATATTATATATGTACTCAACTGTCAAGGTACTGCAGAATTAGATTATAGTGTACATGAATAGTTGACCGTGCAAAGAGGACTCTTGCTGTAATAAAGTTTATGTAAGTATACAGAGGAGGAGGAAGTCGTTTGGAGTCTGTGGTATAAAAGGCACTGCAGCTTGGGGCTCCTTAGCTCCGTCATGGAGGAGGGGAAGAAGACATTTAATTAGCGACCAGAGGCGGTAGGGACGCTTTTGACACCACTCTCTTTCAGTATAATATAGCGAATAATAATAATAGTAAAGTACAGGCAAAAGTCTAGCATTTTTTTTTTAAAGCTTCAATGTATTGTTACAAATTTTACAACGTATACAATTACTCTCGTTTAAAAATGATAGTATAAACAATGTACTGTTTAATCAATACATCGATTGTTCTATCAAGACATCGATCAATGCTATTACCATCTATTGACGAGGAAAATTTTTCTTAGGTGAGGATTGTACAAGTTTTATTAGATTTTTTTGAAAATGTTATTTATATTTTTCATTACAATTTCTCAATAGTATTATAAATCAATATGATGGCGTATTTGTATAAACTATATAAGAAATGAGAATATTCCTTCAATGCAAGAGTTGGATTACATGTAAAGGTGAACTGAAGGAAACACTTTTTTTTTCTATCGCCTTATTATTAAAAATAAGACGGATTCACTGGTAATAATCATTTTCTTGTATGTGCCCCCAAATTATATTCACATTTACTTGTAATATTTCTTTTATGTAGTCATCATGTAAGACATTTAATTATCAAGTAATTTTGTATTGATTGTGTGATTTTTTTTTGTAATACTTTATATATGGATTTATATATATTTATTATTATATATCTAGCTGAGTAACTTATTGTCACTAATTTCTGTTCTTTTTTACATTTAAGGATTATTGTCACTAGTCTTAGGAAATGGTAAATCACTCCAATTTTTTCAGCATTGCATAGAGAAAAAATAAATAAAAATTCTCATGCAATAAAATACACCTAAATTCAGTGCCATTATTTTTTAAATTGAGATATAAAAAACGCATGTTATCAAATGCAAATTTCAATCTCCGTAATGGTACTGAATAATGGATTCAAATTTTAGCTTAAAAAACAATCATTATTTTAAATAGAATTATGATGAAATAATAATTATAGATAACCATTTACTTTTTGAGATACAAGCCTTCATAAAAACTGCACAATTCGGCAATGCTGCTCGTAGCTTAACTGGGTGGGATAACAATGTTGCCAAATCGTCAAAAAACAACTTTACACTTTTCAGCAGAAAAAACAAATGAATTGCGGTCATTTTGACTAGTGAGTCAAAACAGCGTACAACTATTTACCACTCATATTTAAATGTTTTTCAATGTTTGCAAGGATGACGGATGAATAAATACACGAGAAAGTGTTTAAAGTGATTCATTTTATTAAAAAAACATATTTTACTGTGCTGATCACTGCTTTCCTAATAGTGCTTGTTCTTGTCACTCATATGTATTGCGTATGAAAAGAAGATGGCGGTGCATAAAAGAAAGATGGCGGAACTTCCGGTGACAATAATCGTTAAAGACCATGAACTAATTCTTCTCACGATTTTGTACCTTTATATAAAAATGTTTTTCTCTTGTACCTTGTTGCATTCACGTATCACGTTTTTTTTTTTTAAACTAAGCCTGAGGAGGATTTCGGTTGAGTCGACAGTTCTCTTCTTTTCTCCGCCCACTCTCGTTAAAACTCGATCTGTGCAAGGATGCACAATAAATTATTCATGGATCGACGACGCGTATTTCTTACAAGTCTCCTCTTTTCTTCCAGTCTTACAGACATTTTTTTTATATTTTATTCTCGTAACAGAGTACTCTTTCTATACTTTTTTTTTCTACAACTTTTTGATTCTTTTTAATGTCTCTTTCAATTTACTATGGATTTTTATATAATATAGCAGCATTGATTCAGCTGTTCAAAAGCAGTTCTAACTTTAAAATTTCTTTTTTTAAAATATTTTTTATATCATTTTATAAGGAAATTGTGTTTTAATAATTAAAAAATATTAATGACTTTTGATAATTACTTTCTTTATTTTTTTTTAATTGAAGGTACTTTTTCAATTTATCAAAAAAAATATGTAAATTATCATTCGTAAAACTATTTTAAGTTTAATGATTTTGTTTTAATGAATTTTTTACTTTTAGTTCATTGACATTGCACTCCTGCCCCCTATATTTTTCTTCAATTTCAATTAATGTAAAGATTGTATTCATAAAAATCTGCCTATTAAATAAGTAAAAGTAGTAACTAACTCCAAGCTAGCTTATTCATAGGGGATGCACCAAATTCAAATAAATTTGAAAACATTTTTTTTTTTTCATGCAAAGTATTCATCTATCATAACGAGGATTGCATTATAAAAAATTATAACCATAGAACTGTAAAAATATTTCAAACAATACAATATGTTAACAATAAATCTGTAATCAATAGTATATGCATCAACTACATACAATATATCATATATTTTTTATAACAATAGAAAAATGCATATGTATAAATAAAAAGGATTTAATCAACTATATATTACAAATGATTCACATACTTTTTTTATTTTTGTCATTCTATATATAATATATTTTTTTACTGGTATTTGTTCTGTACGTCTGGTCGTAATGTTAGGTCAAAGCACACAGACAATAGTGTTTCCATAGCAACCATGGACCAAAAGATGCATCTCAGGCGGAAGCTGCGAGAGAATGCAGCGGAAGTCCTTTTGCCATAACTCTACAGTAAAAGAGAATACAACAAAAGATACGAGAAGAACTTTTCTGATAATTTCCGGTCAAATTTCTTTTTAAAAACTTTTATTTATCTTTTATATATTATATAAAAAAGAGATACAACAATTTTTTATTATACCATTAAAATATTTTGTTTAATATTTTATATGAGAGGTTATAATATATTTTTTATAGTTTATCTTATGTTTCATATCTTTGCATAATGTATCAATTTATTTTTCATTAAATTTCTTTTTTAATATCTTTTAAATCTTTTAAGTTCTGATAAAAAAAGATACATTATTTCAGTACTTCAAAAGTATGGTAGAAATAATATTTAATCAAATAATACAATTGATAGAACGCAATTTCATTATGTTTAATAAATTTCAATGACTATTTTATGTATTTCTTTTTTGTAAGCTACTTTAATGCTTAATACGAAAAAAAAAAAAGATGGTTAAGAACGAGAAGATGCATAAAAAGTGAAGTATAAAAAAAAGTAAAGCGAGGGCTGGTGAATTTTAATAGCTAAGAACAAAGAGGGCGAAGAGATAAGGAAATAGGATAAAATGCAAAGAGGAGGTGGATTTTTTTTTTTTTTTTTTTTAAAAAAAAAGGAGGGACATGACAAAAAAAAAGAAAAACGTAAAGGCGGGAGGGAATGCTGAAAAGAGTTTTTAATATCGTGTGTTGATGACATTCAAGTTTTAGCTTTTCATTCTAAAAGTCTTATCCGGTTTTTCCACCCCACCAAACACCTCGTCAAGTGTCTCAATTTTAACCCCCACCAACCCTTAATTTTCAACCCCCCTCTTCTCCTCTTCTATAGTCAAGCTTTAAGACAATACAAGATGATTACTTTCATTTTATTTAAATTTAGTTAAAACTTTTTTTTTTTTTTGTATTGTGTTCTTATATATAAAAAAAGTAAGATTAAATTTATTGCTTTTTAAAAGTAAAATAGAAAGTTTTTATGTGTTATTTCTTGTTCCATGATTTCTAATTTAATTTAATTGCAACATTTTTTTTATATTATGCAATTATATATTATATTATTTACACTTTTTATACTGTACTTTCGATAAACTTTGACTGAATTAAATGTTATTAAAATAGTTTTATTGCAAATCACAGGTAGGAGGTTATACCTGAATCAATCAGTGTCACCTGTCAATTTAAAAAGAACACGGGTAGCACTTTTTCCTATAAAATCAACCTTTTTCATTTAAAAATCAAAATTATTTGGAATAAATTTTCTGCCTTTAATGAAATCATTATCATAAAATGCAATTGATAATTCATCTTAAAACTTAATTTTATAATAATATTATAGTGAAATTTAATTAATACACATTATATAAACTATTCTACATCAAAATTATGACGTAAGTTGATACAATTAATTTTCAAGTGCATCTTAGTTAGTCGCAAGTAATATAAGGAAATAGGGGTTGTATATGAGGGGTTGAGGGGGTTGGTTTGGTTAGTAAGGAGGAGGGAGAGTAAAAGTATCGATTGAACTAAGGGGCGAGTTGCTAATAGTCCGTATACAAGAACAGACTTGGGCAAATGGCTGAGAGAGAGAGAGAGAGAGAGAGAGAGAGAGAGAGAGAGAGAGAGAAGAGAGAAAAGGTACGCATCAGGTCTTTACATTGAACTTGTCTACCTCTCTCTACCTTTACAGTACAAACTTATATAAAAAGACAGAGAAAATCTTCCCTAGTAGTTTTCTCGTTCTATCGATTTCGTTAGATCGCCTTTAATAAAACGTAGAGACGTAGACACGAGAGAGAGAGAGAGAGAGAGAGAGAGAGAGAGAGAGAGAGAGAGAGAGGGAGTTTTTACCCTCACCCTCTTCTCTCTACTCTACTACTACCCTACAAGCATCCGCCATTTTGTCGAGAGTAAAGCTCTATATACTACTTCTCTCATTCTATGACTTAAGATGACGATGCTTCTTTTTTTTTTATATATTTAATATTTATTATATAACATCATAAAGATGTCATAAATTGTTCATAATCGTCTTATTGCAAAATATTTTCAATGCCAATATAAAAAAATATATATATATGACAGTAAATACTTCAAGTTTTTTTTTTATTATTAAATATCATACAATATTGTTAGAAGTATTAAATTTATATTGTGTTTATGGATTGTTATGAAATTTATATCAAAAGTTAGTAAGTGTAACATATACAAAAAAAAAAATAAAATACTATAATATTTTTGTTAGCCTTTATACATATAAAAAATATAAAGTCTCATAAGATTCAATGGTTGCTACTTATTTTCAATGGCAACGTGTTTTTTTTTAAAGCTCATATTTTTTAATAATAATAAAAAAAAAATGTATATATGAAACAATATTTTTTGAGTTCTTATTTTATGATTTGAAGTCAGTTTATTTTTTATTACTTTGACATAAAAATGAATTAGGATTGTTTACACCTATAGTAACGAACTTGTCACGGTTAATAGAGGAAATATTATATAATTTTTTATATTTCCTGCTATTATTTTATTATACTTGAAAAGGAGAAATATCGTTAAATGACAATACATATAAAAAAATCAATGAAATTTGTTTTATACTTTTGTAACATCATATAATCTGGCACTTGACGTTGTGTTATGCTCATCCAATTCACAATCGGAAGGTCGCGAGTTCCATCCCAGGTAACAACAAACCTTTCCACAAGGTGGTTATCAAAAGAGCACTCACTCGTGCATGTAGGAGGTGGTTGATGATATCCTCCATCAATTGCAGACCATCCTGACTGAGGTTTCCATTGTTCCCCCAGTAATATCAAGACATTAAGGGATGTAATGATGGCTGCCCCGGTTTGGGAAGAATTCTCAATATTCTAAGCGAGCGGGGAAGATAATTTAGTCACTCGTGACCATTAATATATAACAGGGTTCATTCAATGTAAAAAAAAAAAAATCTTAAAAGATCATGTATTCAGTCTATTATATAAAGTTATTAATTTAAGTTGTCTGTAATTTGGTCTATTTTTTATTATAATATAGGTCATGTTACCTGTGTATCACAATTGAAATACATCCACACATCACATACATGGGTGTGACATTTTGAATATTAATAAACTAATTGATGTCATATATTGAATATCAAATTAAATCAAGATTTTTTTTTAAAAAAAAAAGAACTGAAAATATAGACAGTCCCTTCAAAACTTTGTCTGAAATAAGTTTACGATAGCTATGATACACTCTGAACTTAATTCTATATAATCTTTTAACGGGATCATCTGTACTATGCAAACTAAAAATGAATATCATAAAAGTAATTTCATTGTTAGTCTTATTGAAAATTTAAGTATTAGTTTGTCACACGTAAACATTCTGTAAGAAGAGCAGGAAGTAACAAGAACAGACATGTTAGATGGAAACAGATAACAATAGAATTTCCACTTACACTGAAAGCTTTTTGTGGATCATTACCTATATAGTCGCCATTTTGTCGTTCACACTTGCTTAATTTGGTTTGTTTTTAAACTGGGTAATTTACTACACAAACAATACTAAGGATAATATTCTTATTATACCTAAGAATAAAATTACTATTTTAACGTTACAATATATAGCATAAATACTTGGAAATTTCAATTGGTCTCTTAACTGCAATATATATTTTTAAGTATAATTATGCTTAAAATTAATACATTATAAACGATTAATATTAGGTTTATTAGAGCAACCTTTAATTTTTATTCAGATTTTTGTATTGGCTAGTTTTTTCCCATTAGCAAAATAGTAAAAATTATGTCATGTACCTTACGACTCTATGAATGTGTAATAAATGCAAAATAAATCAAATAAACTTAATACAGAGCAATAAAATTAACTATGCGTAAATACCTAATTTCTCTATATCTTAAAAAAAAAAGTAAAAAAAAAAGAGTAGCTGCATGCAGGATTTTTTTAGGCATGCACTTACTAAACAAAATGCATACTTTAAAAGGTGCTATATTATATTCCTTATATTAGTTATTATGCCCTGCCCACAAAATTTCAAATCAACCCAGTTCCATACCAAGCAAACCAGTCAATTTTAATCACAGTTTAATGACCTTAATATGCATTTCATACCTGCATGTTTTCAGAACGAAACGTTCATAAAAAAAAAAAAGTCATCAACAAGTGAAAAAGATATTGTGAGGTTGATTTTAAAGCTCTGACAGTTCACTTTATTATAACTGTCAATGATTTGTTTTTAACTTATAATTTTATTTTATTGTAAAATGAATTAATGTTGAATTAGTGAATTACATGATGTTAATGGCCTCTAAAAGTCATTGTTAAATTGCATTCACGTCATATACGTTTCTTATGGTTTTAACTATATACCCACTTTCCCTGTTCTCATTTTCATCCCTCTTCTCCACCCCATACCCTTAACTCTTCCTGGGGGATGCAAGCCGGTAATGGAAAATGACATGAACCATTATTTACGCTCCAGGCTTTAACCCTGGGGGTGTGAAAAATATCTAACTCTTATACACTATATGCACTACCCCCTCCTTTTTACTCCCCATTTTACTTCACTGCTTGCATATGGAATATGCTGGAGAAAATTTTAAACCTAGGAAGTTATAATGAAAGTTAAAGCTTCATGTAAATTGTGCTTTTAAATCATAATAAAAAAAAATATTTATAAAATATTATGTAGCATATAAATTTTACTTGTATGTTTTTTTAATAAATAATGTATGTAGCTGTATTTTGATTTTGTGTTTAAAATTATTAATGTTATTTTGAATAAAATTTCAAAAGTTTTTGGTGTTCATGCAGTTTTTCTTAATTAAGACGCAGATAATTTTTTACTATAACTTATGCAAAAAATATTTACTACAAATTATGTAAAAAATATGCATTCAATGCAAAACTAAAAAACCGTGTAAAATGCATGTCATAATATTCAAATGTTCATTATTTTAAATGGTAATAAAAGTAACAGCAATACATTTTTATAAAAGTTAAACTTGTCTAGATGTGCTAGAACTTTTACTGTTCTAAATAACTTTTTTTTTTTTTTTTTTTTTTTTTTTGCACATGAACAAAGTTTTTGTTTAAGTGTTTCTATGACGATTTTTTTTTATTGTTTAAGCGTCGTCACGTCTATAACTTTTAGATTATTACATTAAAAATATCATAATATACCTTATACAATAGAATCAACTTTAGTGTAAGAGCTTTTATCATTACTGTTATATCTCTTTACAAGGTTGGTTGATAATAGAGGTAAGACACAAATATTATTGCATATTTTATCATTTTTAATAGTAAATTTATAAGGCTTATAATTTTGAATGGATGAAAAATTCATTGAAAGTTTCTAATCAATATACTCATTCAATGGATCATTCAACGAATGAATTGAATTAGAACATTGATGGTATTTGAATAAGTGCATTTATTACAGTGTAATTTAGTATTTTTGTCATATCTTATAGGATATTTATTTTATGGTAATAATTTTTATAAATCGAGAGGATGTACATAATTAAGGAATTCAGAGCATATGAATTTTGAATATATGATAAAAATTAATTCCCCTTCGTATGACTAATTTGAAACATTTAAATGTTTTATGCAGTATTACCTCTTTTACATTTGTACTATGTATTTTTGTGTTATATTGGACAGCAGTGTAAAACGGCTATGAAACAGATGAAAACTTAACTCTCTAAAACTCATTGCCGAAAAACTCTATTTTTGTTGTTGCTATATAGTAGTACGCATTTTTTTTTTGTAGTAATAAAAATCCCTTCAGAGTCATTACATTGAAATGTTTTTCAGTGCTTTTGTTGTACAAAACGTACTTGCTGACTTGCAGACCATACAACCTGGAAAATAAGTTGACAAAACCAATTGTTTAAAAAAAAAAATACATTTAAAAATGTTGTAAAAATATAAAAAAAACACCAAAGCAAAACTTTTTAATCAAAAGCAAGCTGCATAACTCATTATTCTGTCAGGCGTTACAAAAAAATGGTAGCTAATTTTTACACGTTTTTTTTTTAAATGAATGAAAAATGTGTATAATAAGGAATGTTATTTAATAAAAATGTTACTAAAAAGAGAATTTTTAATGAGGATACTTTTATTTTTAGAATACTCATTTAAAATAACATGTGGATTTTTTTTATTCGTGGGATCTTCCGGAACAGGATATGCAATCCATTATAATAATACGGCATTTACCTGTGACTGAGGGAAACGTAGAAACTTCAGTCAGGATGGATGCTTCAGATATTGTCAATTAATGCAATTGTCAAAACATTGTCCAATAGTGGAATTGTGGAAAAGTGTAACGATTTAACGATTTACACCACTGGGTGAGAGATTTTTTTTTTTTTTTTTTTTTTTTGAAAATAATTACTCATCCAAAAACTCTTGCCTATAATTCTCACGACATGATTGATACCGATAATAGATGAAATATGAGATGGAAATTGTATATATTTTTTTTTTAGTATCTTTTTATTCTCAATTTTAGTTGCCTAATAGAGTAATTTTGAAACAATGAGTGACTATATATATATATATATATATATATATATATATATATAATATTATTAAAAAATGTTAAAACAAATTTATTCTATAATATTATATCAAACACAAAACCGCATAATTAGAATACATGTATATTACAATGTTATATAATCAAAATATTTTGATAAGTATCTATATTTTGAAATTTAAAAACAACATTATCATAAAGAAAAAAAAATATTATTCAGAGTTGGAATAATATTAAGTAAAATAACACATGGTTTAAAATAAACGAACAATTTTTTTTAAACATATTTTTATATGGATTTTTTTTTTGGGAGGTCTCTTGTTTGTTAAAGTTCATACAATGTTGACCCCTAAGGGCATACATAGAAGCTCATCGTATATACTACAATCCAACTGATATTAAACTACCTAAGGCTAATTTTACTTCTTTTTTTATATACATAAAAACAACAATATAGAGTACAAGTTTTGCTTGTTTAATAGTACATGGGTTCAAAGTCTGGGTATGATGCCTTTAGGAGAAAGAGGAGGGATGATAGCTGAAATGCTGAGTTTGGCTAGACATTATTCTCTCTCTGTCTCTTGCTCTTCCAATTATCACAGTGAGCTACTGGTAAACATTACTGCTGCCCTTTATGTATAAGGTTAGTTAAGCTATGTCCATAGCCAGTTTTAATGATAAATAGAAAATGTAAATAAACATTGTTAATAATAACACGAAGCAGGGTTTTTGACAAACATAAAAAATTATAAATTGAAAGTTTGTTTATACTAATGATATTTTTGTTTAATAAAAATAGAAACAAAATTTACATTTGTTTATTTTAAATATACTGTATGTTTATAACGATCAAGTATGATGTTTACATTTTTTTTTTAAATATAGAAATGTTATAGTGATGAAATGGTACTTCATTGTTAAAAATTATCCAGACTAATTATTTATTACGTTAGTTCTAATTTTGAACTCTCTTTTAATTTTCATTGTTCATTTTCAAAATATACTATTGTTTATTGTTAAAATAATTTCCATAAGGTTTATAATTATGTAATAATAATATTAAATTAATTACAGGGACATAATTACAATAATTCTATGGCAATATTGGCTATGATCATTTTAACATATTATATAATTACATTTAATTACGGTATGATTAAAGAATTCCCTGTAAAGGCTATATATATATATATATATATATATATATATATATATATATATATTGAAAATTTGAAAACATAACATTAGATATGTGCATGTTTTTTTTTTTTGTTTGTTTACAATTCATCATTATTTTTATTCTTTGTAAAAGATCAGTACTATATATTTAAGCCACACAATAAATATACAAAAAAACATATGGTTTCAAATGTTACAAGTCTTGAATGTATGTACTTAAAAGCTTGAAAAAGAGAAAGAACAGTAAAAGAGAATCGACATGTAGTAAAAAAATATATATGTATACAGAGAGAGAAAAAGGTATTTTTCTATGTTGAAAATGATACAATACTTGATTGTTTTGCATGCATATCCTGTATTGTAGAAGCCTAGAGGGTGTATAGTCTTACTGATATTGGAAAGAAGTAGTGCCGTTTTTCTATTGGGATATTCTTTTAGCTCACATTCAAAGAATATGGAAAAAAAAAAAAAAAAAGAGAAGTGGAAAATTCTTTCTCTGCTAGCACATCGACTTTTCTTCACACCAAGAGTCGTTTTCTCCTTTTCACGTGAGGTTATTCCAGCAAAGATTTGCAGCCAGCTCGCAAGGAACAAATTGAAATCTGCATTGACTATGGATGAGAACATAAGGGGAGGTTCCACTAGACTTTCTTATTCTTTTTTTTTTTACTACATATTTTTACTACTACATTCTCTTTGTATTTTTTTTTTCTTTTTAGTATTGTATATGTACTTAAAATTTATATATGATAATAGTTTGTTTTAAAAGCTGCTATATACTATTAACAATGGTGTTGTAATGTATTATTGCAACACGAATTTGATTATTTTTAAATTTTAATTAGAGATCTGCTTCAATAATATTGAAGTTAAAAGTATGAGTTTTATTGTTAAAAATACTAATTTTAAAATTGAATTAATATTTTTTTAAAACTTAGGATAAATTTTAAAAAAGCAATTGTTTAAAAAAAATGCAATTATTTAAAATTCAAATAATTAATAGGCATGTTTGTAAACCCTGCTCGGTGTATACTTTCTACACCAAATCGATCTTATATCCCATGTACAACAGGTCGATTGGGCGCAGAAAGTGTACACCGAGCAGGGTTTACGAACAGACCTAATAATATCTAAAATAATTTCGCATTTTTTTTTAAATAATTATTATACGGTAAAATATATAAATTCAAACGAATTTTCACACGAAGTAGTGTTCAGTAGATAACAAATTTTCGTATTTAACAGTAAAAAACTAATATTAAAAACTTGCATTACGTATATATATAAAAAAAAATCATAAAAATATTCATTTAGTCTTGTCTTAAATTTGTACGTGTTGAATGTTTCACATTTCCTAAAGAAATACGACGAGGAGTTAGAGGTGCTTGTTAAAAGAGTCTATATAAAACGTGCTTAGAGTTTCAAACTCATTTCACCTCCTCGTTCATATTTCCCCTTATGACATACGCTATATACTCTTAAAACTCAACCCTCTCTTTTCACTGCCCATTCCACCATATCCAGCCAGACTCAAGATTAAAATGAATATTTAAACTACGTATATATAAAATTTAATGTAAGACACTAGTAATTATGAAACATTACATCACGGAAAAAGATAATGAAGTATTTTTTTTTATTATTATTATTTGAAAATATTTTAGAAACGTATTATATATTCATTTCATGTCTCATTTTAAGATATTTGTATGCTTTAAAAGTAAAGTAAAAGTACATTTTTTTTCTTACACAGTACCAGTTTTCTTAATAATCTCTAAATGGAGGCATTGTTATAAAATTAAAAATTATTTTTTTAAAAATTGATTAAAAAAAATAACATATACGATACTGCATTATATTTTAACATGTATTTTATATAAATAAATCATGAGCAGCCATTTAAATATATATAACGAAATTCTGAAACAAATTACAAATAAAACTATTACATTTTAAAATAAAATAAAAACTTAAGTTGTCTTTTTCACAGTTAACTTTACTATGTAAAATAAAGGACAGAAAAACGTGTAGAATGAGTTGTTATATGGCTTTTGTTAGTGACATTTCACCTCGGGCAAACAGTTCAGAGAGAATTCTTGCATAAAAGTTCTTATTTTTTTTCCTCTTTTTTTTTTATTCTTCACATACACTTGAGTCAACAGCCAACTGAGGGCGTGAGAGAGGCAGTCAGCGAGTGCATTGTCACTCGTGACGCCCTCTGTCGTGCTTAAGTGGTTCAAAATGAGCTACCGTTTGTTCCTGCTCTTTTTTCTTACGTCACCATCTTTTAATCTCTCTCTCCCTCTCTCTCTCTTTCTCTCTATCCCTCCCTCTTTCTATCTCCATCTCTCTTTTTCTCTCTCTCCACCCTCTCTATACTTCTCTCTCTCTCTCTCTCTCTCTCTCTCTCTCTCTCTCTCTCTCTCTCTCTCTCTCTCTCTCTCTCTCTCTCTCTCTCTCTCTATCTATCTCTCTCTCTTCATACACATTTTCATTCCTACTATAAACATATATTTTTAAGCATATACTTTAATAATAATAATAATCTAAGAACTTTCATTTTCATAAAAGCTTCTTGCTTTTTTATATTTACAAAAAACTTACAACTACCTACTTGACTTATTTCTAACCTTTTGACACATTAATTTTTTTTCATGTCATTTTATGAAAAGTAAAATTTCATACATTCTTAAAATTTTTTTATAAAAAAAAATGTAAGCGACAGGAACATTATAATGTAAAAGTCAGGACAGTACTTGACGTGTTTCTTTATCGCGTGTCACTACAGACCTATCAAACAAATTGTAACTTTATATATATGAAGGGGTTCTATGTTCCCACGGTACTGGGGGTCATAAAATATTTAACCCTGTCACGCCATCTTATGAGACATCCATAAACACTTCTAAGTTTCGATTCTTTTTAAATATTGAAATATTATAAATATATTTCAAATAACTAGAAATTTTAAGTAGTGTTAAATTTTCAATATTAAGCAAGATATGTCGTTCGCTGGAAAGAAGCACTTATAAGGCAAATGTAATTCATAATTAATTTCTGCAATCAGCTAACAGAAAGCTCTAGGTTCAAAATTACTCTAGATAATTAGATTAAAAAATTAACATTGTTAAGATACGTCAGTATTGCCACCTACACAGGCCGCACTCAACGACTTTAATTATATTCCATATTCAATAAACACATTATTTTTTCTCTTATTGACACGAAATAAATTAATTTTTTTGTATTAGTTTTATTGGAAAAACGCTCACTTGCAATTTATTCGATAAAATGTAACATGCAGTATTTCGGCAATGTTGAGATAATACTACTTACTGTTTTTTGTCAGTTAATACTATGGTACAAATTGTCGCTATTTGCATATAAATAATTGATTCAAATATTTTTTTTTACAATATTATAGTTCATGTAACAGTGCAAATAATTAATAGATTAATCTCATTCTGTAGTGTATATTCCTCTTAGATATTATTTTATAACGTATAACGGTGTTATAATTTTTGTAGAAAACAATTAAGAATTTAAAAAAAATACATAATAATATGTTATTTATATTTTTTTAATTGAATAAAAACATACTTTTAATGTAAAAATCATTAGAATGAATCATCCATTTGAAGAATGAAGTTTTAGGAGAGAGAGAGAGAGAGAGAGAGAGAGAGAGAGAGAGAGAGAGAGAGAGAGAGAGAGAGAGAGTAAAGTAGAGTAAGGGAGTGAAATATATCAAATTTTAATGTAGGAGTTTTGCGTTTCTGACGGCAGCTGCTACAATGTTAAAGTGGCTAGCTTGCAAGCAAGCAACAGATATTGAGTAACACCGCGTCGGTCATAATTCATCAAGTTAGACGCAAACGAAGGAGGGGGTATAAGAGTTGCGTGCTTCAAACGTCGTCTCATTTTCTACTCACAAACTCATTTCTTAATCATAAACCATAAAATTATACGTCTTCTATCATCATGTATCATGTACAAAAAAAAAGTTTTGTAATTCTATACTTTGATGTGTAATTTTTTTTTCTTTTAAGTGTAATATTATAATATTAAATTATGCTTTATTGATATTTTCTTTACACAAGTTTTGATTGTAAAGTATAGGAAGTTATATTTAAATTACCTATCATTATGGCTGTGTGTAATGTTATTATTGACACGGGATACTTTTATTTTAAATTAAAACTTTGCTCCATTATACTATTATACTTGTATATTATATGAAAATAGTGTCTTTTTTCTTACAAATAAATAAACGTTTCAGCTCTTATGATTCACACATAAAATAATTCATTATTTAACTTAATTTTAACTTTAAAAAATCGATTTTTACTAAGCTTATTATCCATAAACAAAACAAATCTAAATCTATTTAAGAAATACGTTTTATTTTGTAATTCCTTTTTCTATCAAAATCTTCAAAATAATTTATTTGAACATTTTCATTGCGGCAAAAAGAATTATATTTCCAAAAATTTTAAAGAAGTTTTATTTTAAATTATGGTTTTTCATTTCATAGAGACAAGACAAAGTTATAAGATTATAAACTCGTTAGCTGTTACTATGGCTATAACATATTACATTACATTATATGAGAATGGTCTTCAAGACCTCATTACTCAGGATTATGGCAGCCACTATTGTGAAATCGTGCCTTTATTTGCTTTGCTGAATGTTCTATTGTTTACAATTTGTGTAAAATAGTTACCATGTACTAACTTTTTTTTTTTTTTTTTAAATTGTACGTTATTTTTAAAATGCAGTTTAACGTATACTGATTAAGCGCACTTTGTACAATTTTTTTTTGTACAAGTTCTCAGTAATATTATAAGTATTATAACAATAAGTCTATGAGAAAGTAAAAATATTATTACAAAATAACATTGAATTATTCTAACAAGTAATTCATGTTTGTAAAGACTAGTAAAATATAATGATGATACTACTTGGATCTCTGCTAAATGTAAAGTATATACAAATCCTGACCTGTTTTAAATTCCTCACACATCTCACATGTTGATACGCGCCCTCTAACATTTACAGAAAAGAAGAAGACGAAGAAGGGAGTGACGAATAAATATATATGTGTATAAGAATGAACAAATTTCAAGCTTGAATAAATATTTTTTACACTTATGTGAATCATTCAAAACATTGTGATTTGAATATTATTGAGACATTTTTTTTTATCTTTAAAAGATCTGTTCTAGAATAGTGGAAAAATATATTATTTTAAAAAGTTTCTGTAAGAAATTATCAAGTTTTATTATTTAAAACTATTATTCATTGTGCTTTGATTTATTGTTAGTATTATATAAATCTTGACAAGATCTTTGTTTGTATTGTGATTTAATCACTGTATACTGCCTAGTGATCAAATAAATACTTCTAATTTCTAATTAATATTATTAAAAATTAATCAACAGTGACGATATTAGGAAATGAAAAATTCTACTTAAGGTAGATGCAATGTATTCTGAAAATACATGGAAGTACTTAAATAGATAATACTATTATCTTTTTTGCTTATTTTAGGACAATATCAGCGCCCCCAGTAAGCGTAACTTTTAATACACCCAGCAATGTTACGTATTTTTATAATATTTTTATTCCAGAAGAAGAATCATATTATATTTATAATTTTTAATCATATTCATTATGAAGCTAGGGAAGATTTAACTTTGATTTTTTTTATTATTATTTTTAATACACTTCACTAATAATTTTGGGACTAAAAAATTCTAATTCATTGTGGCACCTTATATAATAATTATCCAATGCTTTTATTATAAATATGTTGAATATAATTTTGACGTAAGTGTTAAATATATTCGTATAAGCAAATAATTTTACGTTGAAATATTTTGTTATGTATTTAAAAAGTGACGGATGTTTTGAAGGAAAAAAAAGTTGGTTGCATAAATTGACAATTTAGGTTCGACATTTTTTTCCTGTGACTAAACTTTATTAAAGGAAAATTTTGTTACTTTACCAGGCAGTGACAGGAAGCGGATATCGAATCACCAGATTTAGTTACTCACCTATAACACACGAGAAAGTATTATTAGAACATGTTCAACATGAAAAAAGGGGTCATGCACACATAGAAATATCATTACAAGATATATTAGGATTTTTTATAGACAGAGATTAATTTATTGATTAACGTAAAAAAAAGTTTAATATTTAATTAATGTTTTTTTTTTTTTTTTTGTTAATGCATTAATGCATTTCTTCTTTTCAAGAAATCAATGCAAAATATTGTGCCCAAGGCTGGTATTTCACGATGTAATTTTGCATACAATTTTTCCATACAAGACAATGTTATTTCCATATATAAGCAAATGGATTTGAAATTTCCTTTTGTAAGGAAAATTTGCACGCAAAATTGTATCGTGTAATACCAGCTTAAGACAAAACAAGTAATTATGAAATAAACATTATTGATAATAAAATGATTTTTTTTTGTATAATAATTTTTGCAATAAACTCAATTCAAATGCTGTATACATAATATGTAAAAATATGAAAGCAATTTGAATATTGAGACATTTTAGAGATCATTAAATTCATGTTGCAAAATAATTCTGCACAACAACAATATAAAATTGAACATTGTAATACCCGTATAATAACAAATAAAAAATAGTTTGTAAATATATATATTTTTTTACATTTTCTCCTTTATCTCTTCAATATATACAAAGTTGTAAAAGTAATATTCACATATATACATATAGTTACAGTTAGGTACTTGCTAGCTAGCTGGGTGGCTAAGGCTAGGCTATTTCTAAAGCAAAGTTACACATATAGCATACAAAGAACCGTAGATGAGCATTGCAATAAGGGGATTTGTATGATAGTATAGTCCCTATATGATGATTCGCTTGCTGACCGGCTTCACGCTAGCTGCCGTTACGACCTTTTTTTTACACTGAACAATATCATGATGCGATATCTAGCTAGGTCCACTCTTACTGGCTTACATCCAAACGACTCAATTTTACAATGTTTTTTTATTCTATGTATTTCATTTTTTATTGATTCTAAATTTTTTTTTGTTATTTTATTTAATGATATGACAATGATTTTTTTTTATTGTTAGTATGAAATGTCTTAATAACTTAACTTATTTATATTATGATAATAATATTTTAAGTACATAATTGAAATAATTTTTTATTATTATTTTATTATGCAATAAATACACATTGTCAATTTTAAATTATGTTTTTTATTGAATTATTATTAAAATATAAATCAGTATATTGGGAAATGATATAGTCTGATAAATTAGTTTTAGTTTTATTTTAATTTAAAAATTCCATTTAATTTCAAAAATTGCATACGTTTTGATCACAACATAGTTTAAATTGAATTTTTGAAAATGAACAAATGTTCAAATCATCATCCTACAGCGCGCTTACCCGCTCCACTTACATGCTCAAAGAGTTGCCTATGTTACAGGATACTGCAAAAAATATGGCGGTCAAGAAAGTATAATAATCCTTATTATTAAACATCACTTTCGGGACCCCAAAATTAACCAGCGTTTTCCTATGCTGGGACGCACTTCCTTTGGGCGAGCGTCTGGGTTCGTCGGAACCCGACGAAACTTTTCCTGGGGGTTCCCGGGGGTGGCCGCCGTAACCAGGAAAATAATAAAAAATCCACGTCCGGGGGGGGACTGGGGGTGAATTTTTTTATCTAGATTTTTGGGGTTTTTCGGCCTCCGAGCTCTTCCGGTGCCCTGCGCTGGCCTTGGCCGGTGGAGGTCTTTGCCCGGTGAACTTTTGTTGCTGCCGAGTCGTGTTCGGTTCCGGACACCGGACACCGTTTCGGCAGCGCACGCCGCCCGTGACGTTACGTTTGGAAATTTGGGCTCTTCGGTGTCGTGTGGTCTGTGTTTCGAATCACCGTGTGTTCGAGTGTTGGTGCGTGGTGTGTTGTCGTGGCCGTGTAGTGAGGACGTCATGCTATTGCGACGTATTACGTGTCACTTTGATGTGTTATGGCCCTCTATCATGCACTTTGAATCACAAATGTGGACATCGTGGACACGGGGTGACCTTGTGCCGCGTGACTCCACGGCTAGGGGATCTCCTCCCTGAGTTCATCTTTTCGTTGGTTTCGATTTGTGTTTTCTGATACGTAGACATGCAAAGTGCTACTTTTTCCATTTTTTATACATACAGTGTTTTTTGCCATTGGAAAGTTTATGGTTACCAACTTCAACAGCTTCTTTGTCGTTCAAGTTTGAATGTTGGTGGAAAAAGGCAAGTCTACCATTGGTAGAAAGAGTTCTGCTAACTGGGATTGGCTGAAGCTTTTGCATATCGTCAATGCTTTGAAATTATTATACTTTATTAACTTTCTTTGTGTGACTGCTGCCATCCCATTGGCTGCTTCTGTTTAGAGGCAACATTGCAAAAGGGGATCTGACTGCTCAGTGCAGTGATGTGAAATTCGCGCGAAGATTGGTCCGCGAAAATGCGCATGCGAATATCCGCGCAAGTGCGCGCATATGTGCGTAAGATAGTTTCAAGATGGTGGCTGCCCGCAAATGGAATCACGTGAGCACAGATATTGTAGACATTCAGAAGTTCGATATTTTTCCCATAGATGGAGATGCCATATATGGTAGCACATTCCAAGCAAACTACTTTCAGGTGTGACTTAATTAATATAACTTTATATAAAATTGATTATTTTCGTAAATAATGCTCGGATTTACTCCCAATTAGGTCTAGGGGGGGTTATAAAATTAAGGTGCAAGTAATGCGGGTTGCATACTTTCAGGGGCATGTAGGTTGTGGTTGCATACTTTCAGGGGAAGGTTGGTTGGGTTGCATACTTTCAGGGGCATGTAAGTGAAGGTTGCCTACCTTTAGGGGTAACTTATAATAACTTTATGTAAAAACGAATATTTTCGTAAATAATGCTCGGATCATCTCCCAATTAGGTCTAGGGGGGGTTATCAAATTAAGGTGTAATTAATGCGGGTTGCATACTTTCAGGGGCATGTAGGTTGTGGTTGCCTACTTTCAGGGGCAATTTGCGTTCGGTACATCATAGCATTACGAGGTTTAATTACAACTGGCCACCTCTTTGTGTTGAAGATGGGCAGTGTCCGGAGTAAGCCCATTGCCTTGCTCGCTCGAACACGACCGGACGCTAAGAAAATAATTAACTCGAATCTCCCCAAACTCCTTAAAAAAATTATCAAATAAAATAAAATAAATAATAATAAAATAGTAGGGGCCTAACAACTGCGTCTGACTCCTTAAAAAATTATTAAATAAAATAAAATAAATAATAATAAAATAGTAGGGGTCTAACAACTGCGTCTGAGTCGTTATCTGAGCCTGTTCATCTTCGCTAATTTAGAACACTATAATATCTGTCAACATATGGCTGAGAGATTTTTGGAAGTGCATCACTGCACTGGGTGGAAAGCAAGACGAATTTATCCCAGGGAGGGAGCGGCGTATTTTTATACTTGAAATGGTCACCCATCCAAGTATTAACCACGCTTGACGTAGCCTGACTTCAGTGATCTAACGAGAACCGGTCAATGCATAACGCCACGCTCCACCTCTACTCTGAATTACTCTGAATTTTTTTAGATTTTTATGAGTCCTGCAACTATTTCTAAATAATTATTGAACGTTCTGTAATTTAAGTTGGCACCCCTGAAACGTTAATATAAAGGATAGGACAGAGACGCCTGTTGACGCCTCCAGAGGGCGTGGCAGCACATTTAATAATTATTTAAAAATACTTCTGGGTTTCAAAAAAATCTGGAAAAAATCAGAGTAGCATAATTTGGTACCTTCAATTCATTTCTGTAATAAAAAATTTTCATGTAGGTGGTCCATTTTGCATTAAAATACCGTTATGATATCACGTACTGAATACTTATATAGATGGCAACATATGATTGACAAAATTAATTAAAAGACTTGAAACCAAACGAGCGTAGGCGAGTTTACACCCCACCCCTAGTTTATTATTTAATTTTCTTTCCACTCAGCTTTAATTATATAGGCAACTTAATTCAAAAAATCTCAATTTATAGTTTTTCTTAAAATGAGGAAAACGTTGAAATTACTATATTCCCCCTAAATTACTTTATTTTTATATAAAATTTAATCAACTTTTTTTATTATTATTTACTACTTTTTAGCTCTAATTTTATTTACAAATGCTTAAAAAACAATTCAAATATAATAAAGTAAAAAGTAAACATTTGTATCATTATTTAAATTTTCTCTTTTTAATATAATATAAAGTAAAAAGCTGTTAAAATTTTAATGATAATTTTATATGTTTACACTTTTAACGATTTACTTTCGAGAGAGAGAGAGAGAGAGAAAATTTAAAAATAATGTGCTAGAATTTCAAGAGCAAAGTATACAGTAATAAAGGTGTGAAAGCGAATGAACACCCAACGAGACTGAAAGAGCAAATACTCAAAACGAACCACCGACAACGAGTATGTTAAAATGTTTAAAGAAAAATTCACTAATCTAAAACAATGACGTCATAATAATATTAACTTAAAGCAAGTTAACATTTGAATCATTTTGAAAACTTAAAGTATATTTATATATGATAATTATATAAGATTTAATTTACATTATTTAAGATTGAAATTTGAAATTTAGATATTGTAATATTTACTATTTAAATTCAATACAGTTAATGTATTTATTTCATGAATTTCACTTTGTATATGTATATAAACATATATATATATATATACTTATATCAAAGTAAAGTTTCAGGTGCTATATAAAGGAGAATATGAGAGAAAAGAGGGGGGTGTGAAGAAGGGTTGAAACTTAAGGGAAAGGGGGTTGGTTCTCGCATAATGAAAGTGCTGCCTGTGTATGTAATAGTAGTAGTGTAGGATAGGGAGTGAGGTAGGAATTTCCGCTTGCACGCGTTCACCCTCCTACCCTTAACTCCACACATCTCTCTCTCTCACTCTCTCTCTCTCTCTCTCTCTCTCTCTCTCTCTCTCTCTCTCTCTCTCTCTCTCTCTCTCTCTCTCTCTCTCTCTCTCTCTCTCTCTTGTTAAAGAGTGGTTAAGAGAGAAGACAAGGTGAATGGTACAATGCAATATCTCCAACTATATGAAGATAACACCATCTGTGTTTTAGTAACATTGAATACTTAACTTCAATAGTTCTGTATGATAATGAATATAATATCAGATAATAATCTAGAATATACTGACATTTATTTGTTAAACTTTGTAACTGAAACTTTTGTTTATAATATGTACACCAGATTATATTATTATTTGTAATATTAATATTTTATATGATAATGAACAACCTGCACATTTGGATAACGAGAAGACAACGAGTTATATATTATAGTAATATGCATGTATTTCATATTTTATCGAAACCTATAAAACCCACAGAATGGAGAGAAAAGACATAGTAATAGTCATGTAACTTCTTTCCCTATACTTGTTAAAGTTTTGTATGACTATGACATCACAGCGTTTTGCAGTATGATTTTAAGAGTTTTAGAAGGTTTTTAAAAAATGAAAAAAATGATGATCTGTTCCAAATACACAATAAAAATAGTGCTGTAGGTACATCATTATAAAGTATTAATGTATTTTCTTTAATTATAAAAATAAAGATACATATAATATTCAAATTAAAATGTAATTAAAATATAACCTTTTTTAAAAGATAAACTCTTTGCTTTAATTAAAAACAGTTAACACTTTATAAAAATGTTCTCATTTCATTTTAACTTATAATCTTATTAAAATTTTGTTTTCATCATGTGTAATATATGATAAAAGTTTTTAGTATATATAGTTGACAGTTGTAAGTCACATCTGTTTCTTGAGGTATTATGCAATTAAGATGACAAATTCATAAAAGGGAGAGTATATATTGCAATGATGAAGACAGAGAGTTTATTTAAGAAAGACAGAGTGAAAAATACTCTTGCTTTTGTGCCACAGTAAGATGAAATGTCTTCTCGAATATTACGTCAGCTTTAGGGTTTACTCTTACAAGGATTTACACTTTAGGGACACAAACTTGTGACAAAATCTTGTTATCCAACCTCTCTCTCTCCCTTCTTCTAACTTGCTAGCCCCCCATCTCTCTGTTCCTCATCCTCTCCTAAACTTGGCTTGTCCTCTTTACTCTTCTCTAAGAACAAAAATCATCTCTCTCTCTCTCTCTCTCTCTCTCTCTCTCTCTCTCTCTCTCTCTCTCTCTCTCTCTCTCTCTCTCTCTCTCTCTCTCTCTCTTGGTATCTAACATAATAACTTTTACCAACCGTCATACAAAAATGATTTACTTGAAAATGCAAATGTATATCAAAGTCATTAAAATATAACTTTTTATGCTGATATATAAACAAGAAAAATGTATTAAGGTAAAAAAATAATGATTTTTCATTTGTCTAACATTACTATACTACATTTAGATTTTTTTTCCAGTTAGATTACTTTAAATATAACAAATAGAAAATGTATAATGTGGAGTGATCAGTTAATGTAATTTTTTAAAATAACAAAGAAATTTAACCACACATTTTTTTATTTTATTTATTCACTTTATGGCGAGGGTAAGGTAATGATGTGTTTTCTTACCCCTGACTAATATTTTCTTACTCCTGACCAATAAAAATACTTTATAAAATTTCTAAAGACAAGTGTTAATTTTCTTTGAACACTACTGTACCCATATTTAGTGACGTCATTGCATAATTGTGTCACATAAAATATATACCATGCACCCTATTGTATAGTACATAGTATAGCATTCCAGAGTAACTAAACTTGAACCTATTTAATGAGGAACTACCATCATCGATTCTCCCATAAACTATACGTGTATCTTATAACACATGACTGAGTCTCCCTTACTTAAGACGAAGTATAGATGACGTCTGGTGATATTTGATGGTACCCAGGTCATTAGCAGCACGTAAAGACAGTTAAATAATGACAAGGTAAGAATGGGCGTGTATTAACCAACGTGTCGTGACATGTACCAACTAAATACAAGACATGGTATTTAAATTTCAATTAATGTGGGAAACTTTACAAGTGTAAATGTTAACTTACATCAAGTATTATTATGTAATTATTGGGTTATATTTTTGATAGCGTGACGATAGTGAAAATAATATAGGTTTGTCATAAAATTAAATATGTACATAATTTTCTGTTATGTAATATTAAATTTCAGTACACGTGGCAATTTTTGTGTTCTACATCATGTGATGTATCATTATATTATTACTTTTTTAATAATTTATTTAAATATTTTCAAACGTAAATACATATTGTATTTATTATATTTTTTTTTTCAGGACGAAATTCGTACATGACATGGATTACAATTTTAAGTGCATTAATTAATTGAAAAAAAAAATTACAAACCTTATTCAAAATATATGATTAAGTTTCTCAATTCAATTTTTATATTCACTCCAACTAACATTATCAATTTCTTTTTTAAATATTTTTAAATACAAAGGTAATATAATGTTTTACAAAACTGATATTTTAAAAAAATTATAAAATATGATTATCAAAATTAAAAAAAAAGAATTACATATTATATTTTTTGTTTTAAACGTCAGTGAAAATAGCATTTTAAATCCATGCTTTTGGTTGCCATAGAAACGTCACGAAGTGTATTAGAGCTCGCAGGCAGCAGGCAAAGAGAGTTAGACATTGGAGTGGGGAGAGTATAGATGGTATAGAACTGAGCTTGCTTGTGTATAGGAAGGTCTTACAGCTTGAGGTTGAGCGTATATAGAGGTCCAGACAGACAGAGTAGAACATACTATATCTTAAGAAAAAAGTAAAGAAAAAAAAGAGCAACAGATAACAACTAAGTGCCGAAGGATACAATCAACATTTTTTTTGAACCCGGTTTCTCTTACATGATCAAATACAAACAGAATAATTTAAACAAAAAAACATTATACCCTCAAGCATAGCATGACCTTATATAAAAGATAACAACATTGTTACTATCCCTGGAGCTTCCAATTAACTTTAATATATTGATAGTATTATACTTATAAGTTATATAATTTATTAAAATAATTATGTTAAAATTTATATGTATACTGAAAATTGACCACCTTTGGAACTAAAACTTGTATAATAGAATATAAAGAATAATGTTTTCTAATTTATAATTATAGCAATAATACTATTTTTCTTATCTCTTTTAAGCCTTTAAAGTATGTATTTTTACAACGGAAAATTCTACTGTAATATTTCTTATTTTGAGGTTTGAGAAATACTAGATTATCTACAGAAATTTTAATTTTATTCTTTACTAATGCCTTCAAATTATTTGCTGCATTGAAAATATTTAAAAGCTTCCGATGTAACTAAGAAAAAAAATAATAGTAATATTAAAATAGTAACAATAATAATTATATTTTTGTGAGTAATAATTTTTTAACAATTAAATTATTGCTCTCTACGTTTCTCTGCAATTAAAGGGAGTTGCAATTTTTATAAGATATTTAAAAAAAATCACAAGAAAGTTGCATTAAATCTCTTACAGTAATTATAAAACTCCCTTAAGAATAAATTCTGTTAAATAAAAAAGTCCAATTATTTTTCAATATCCATTAAAATTATATGCAAGACAAATTACAAGAAGTACATTTAAATTTGTATCTCTTTACAAACTGTGGCAAATATCTTTTCCTTATTTTTTAATGACTTTTAATAAAAAAAAAATTGTATCTAGACCTTATTAAAAAAAATAATAATGATGAAAAAATATATAATGTAACAAACGCAATTAAAAATGACATTTAATTACACTAAAGCTTGAGTTTTTTTTTTCAATTATTTCTTGTTATAACATTTTATCGTATTTGTAATATATGAATCAAAAGTACCTTTATTTGAATTCTTCTTTACATTTGAAATTGTAATGTTTAAATCAAGATTGTGAGTTACATCAAACTATATATAGAGAAAATAAAATCTTCATGTAGGTTGTTGAAGTAGGGCAATTTGTCTTTGCTTTTCCTTAGTATCATTCACAGTTCAAACATTACTAATATATTCAAATAGTATTCATTGCACTGGTAATAAAAATAGAATAATATATTATATCCTTATATGTACATAGATGTTGTATATATAATGTAAAATATATTATTATACTGTATGTATTTTAATGCATCAAAGAAGCTGTGATATATTTTAGAAGTGCATAAATATATTTTATATACAAGAATTGTGTTGATTTCAATACAATTTTATAATATTATTTATTTATATTGTTTATTTTTCTCTTTATTTATGTCATGTCAAAAAATGACAAGTTATTATACATGATCAATGTCATAAAAATGCCAACAATATTTGATGAGTGACAGTTATGATCAAAATGAAAATAATAAATATTATTTCAGACAATAATTACCATTTTATGGATGTTTCTTTCTCCAATTGTCATTTTTTTTATATATTTTTTTTTCAAGGTTACACCCCTATGAGCTTTTAGTGCTCGAGCCGAGGTAATGGATAAGGGAGGGAACGGATGGTGACCACAGCCTGTTACGCATTTCAGCATTCACTGCGGTGAGACTGAGGGAACCGTGGAAAACCTGTCAGGACGGACACCTCTACATTTTATTAATGGACCTAAGCCTGGGGAATCACACACAAGTGCATCACTACACTGGGTGGAAAGCGAGATGAATTACCCTAGGGAGAGAGCAACGTAATTTTTACTTGAAACGGTCACCCAACCAAGTACTAACCACGCTTGACATAGCTTGACTTCAGTGATCTAACGAGAACCGGTCAATATAATGCACTACGCTCATGAATAACTATTTTCAATAAAGCGTTAAAAAATGTAAATATTTTTCAATTACTACTTAATTTCAGTGGTTTTAATCTCAACTATATGAATTTATGAAGTTGATTTGAATGGCTTTAACTTACAATTATGACTCCCTTACTATCATTGCATTGAAGCACTTTTAAATACTTGTACGATTTATAGAAATAATCAATGTTAATGCAAATTACTTTAATTGAAATAAATTCATTTACATTTAAGTACTTTATCCTTATTATCTACTCGAGGATATATTTCTTGAATCTCTGCAGTACAAAATAGAAGTGCTTTAGTAATTACAAGATAATTCTTTAATCCTTATTAATGCTTGAAAATCTTTTTTAAAAATAAAATACATTTAAAGTGATATTTAATTTAAAAATATTTTTTTATTAGTATTTGCAATGCTCTTTAACCTTTGTAGTCAAATATACCTTTAGTAGTTTTTTTTTTCCTTTTTATCTTCCCATTTCTTTATTTTATCTACACTAAAGTTTATAGTAGAACTATTTTATATTAGGGTATAAAATTCTTTTGTCTTTTAATTCCAGATAACTAGTTACACTAGAAATAAGCTTTTAAATTGGCAATCTAATTATCTATGCTAAAACTTTATTCAAATATTTTTTAAATTTTTTTTCTAGTTTCGTAAAATGTCATTAAATATTTGTTTTAATATTATTGTTGTAAATAAATTAATTTTATTATTTAAAAATATTCCTGTACCAAATTTAATTTGATAAAAAATTATAAGTTATTTTTTTCTCTATGTGAAATTGTTTAAAATTCATAATTAGTATTAAATAATCTTTCATACAATGGTTATTTTACTGTGATGATTGTGTGAGATGTAGTTTCGTTGGTATTATTTATGACTTTTTTTTCAATATTGTATTTAAAAAAGAAAATTCATAAATGGTATCAAATAATCTTTCATGCAATGGTTATGGTATTGTGATGGTTGTGTGAGAAGTAGTTTCGTTAGTATTTTTTATGAATTTATTTTTGACTTTTTTTGTGTCGTGGTAATATAAGATAATACAATTGGGTATTTGCCGGCGCTTTAAAGGGACACGAATCCTGGGTAATGCACACTTGTGGGGACATCTGGGCTTTTGATGGGACACGAGCCAATGTCCCCACAAAGGTAGGGAACATTGTTCATTGGGACACACTTGTGGGGACACAGTTGTCGATTGGAAATTTCTGAGGGGACAGGTAAGTGTCCCCTTAAATTCCACTGACAACTAATATAATAAGCTAATAGCCATCGACAACTTGTGATATTAGCGTTTTGGCGGGGGAGTTGCTTATCGAGGTCATTCCATTGATACAAGGAAGTTGTTGGTTGAAATAAATGTTGTTTGATCGTTTTGATTATGTAATACTGTTTAACATATACATTTATATTTTGAAAATTAATATGTTTTTAACATGTGCATGTTTATCATCTTAGAGCACTTTTATTGTGATTACAAAAGATATTTAGCAGAAATATAAAGATTCTTACCTGGTCAACAGTACGCAACAGCCGAACCATAATGCATGATTGCAGGTTATGAAGAAACCTGATTATCTTGATAAATTACACACTAAGAATGTAGTAATTAAAACTTATACATGTGAAAGAATATTAAAATTTAATTATGAAAATTTTAACACGTTATTACATTGCATTATAAAGACATTGTGTGAAGTAAAGCACGCATGAAGGTAGAAAGTAAATGCAATGTCGACAACTTAATATCATATACCCTTGAGAACAAGGGTAATGCTTTTCCTAAATTTTAATTAGTCTCTCTGTCTGGGACCTTCTCTTCAACTAACACAATTATCTTCATTTAAGTCAATCTTAATTAATTGCTGCTAACAATGAATATTACTTAATTAATATATAACAGAAATTTTGTATCCATTCCATTATAGAAATATAATTTTAAAAGCAACCAAATTAATGTTATTAAAATTTTTGTTATACTCAGCATATGGAATGTTAATTATATATAATACAATTATTGTACCTCAATTTGATTGTCAAATTATCATTTTGTTTAATCAACACAGACTATAATGTGTATTCTAGCCTCGTGAACATGGCTTGTGATTCACGAAGAAGATAGCCAGGTTTCTAACCACGTTTAACTAAACCTGTTTTACGTGTTAAAAAATCAGCTAGTTAAACGTGGATAGAAACCTGGATTGCTGCTTCGTGAATCGTGTCCAATTGATGTGTAATTTGAAGATTAGACTGAAATATAATCATTTTATATTTTCTAAGAGTACAATAATTATTTGTAGGTACAATGAAATATGCTGTTGACATTTGTAAAATTTGTTGCGTTCAAAACTTTTTATATTAATTAATTATATATTTTTTTAAATATTATAGAAATATAAAAATAAATATTAATTGTTAAAACTATAAATTAAATTTATAACAATTATAAATAACAACAATTTCTTACATAAAAAATTTTTACTAAATATATAGATAAAATTTAATGCATAAAAATCTTATCTTATCTATTTTCTAAAAACTAAAATTTAAAATAAAAAATCTGAGAAAATCTTCACATACGACAGAACGTGACTTCTGTATATTGTTTAGTTGCAAGCAAGAGAATTTACTGAGAAGGTGGTTGTTTTTTGCAGCGTTTGCAAGTCAGCAGCACCCCTCAGTTGTACCAACCTCATGGTAGACGTCGTTGGCAGTATGTTGGCTTGGTTGCAGAGTCTCTAGGGGCCAGCGAGACGATTGAAAAGCGAAGCACACAGCGTTACCTCCCACCCAAACCCCTATAGTCCTGCCAGGCTATACCCTTCTTGCTTCTGTCTTGTTCAAGACTCTAAACCCAGTCAATCCCTCAAGATACGTGATGTCTTACCTTATGTTATACGAGACCTTTATTTTTTATTTAACGGTATTTTATTTTTGACTTTTTCAAAACAATTTTTATTTTATTTAATATTTTTTTTATTTTTTTAAAAATTAAAATTTTAGCAATTATTTACAAATGAACACAATTAAAATAATAAATAGTTATATAAATAGTAGTATTTTATATATTAAAATTTAAAGACTTTAAATTAGGAGTGTACGAATTGATAATGATTTAATGATTCCTTGTAGCATGTAAATTATTATCAAAACCCATTTGTAATGTGTGTAACAACTAAATTTTTACTCAATTGTTTATTTAAATAAATGTGAAAATAAAACTCCCTAAACAACCACATGGACAATATTAATTAAAAATGTGACGATACTTCATAGATAACATTAACAATATAACCTTACTATTATATATGTAAATAAAATATATTTTTCTTTAGGGAGTTCAATATCTTAAATTTTATATATTTACAAAATAAATATAAGTATATAAAAAAAAAAGACATAAAACGAAGTAGGATATTATTTGTTCAAGCATGCTGTATAGGAGGAGGAGCGAGTCGATTTTGCGCAGAAGTAATTGAATGTTTGAACTGTTGATCGATTGAGTGACGTCATAGTCGCCACGTGACCGTAGGAAAGGACCAGGGATCAAGTCACACAGGATCAAATGTAAATCCACACGTGACCCTTAACCTTTTTTAACTGAATGTAAAGTTACTACCACCAAATAGAAAATGCAATTTACAACTCCACTTCTTTAAAAAAAAAAAAAAAACGTGTGTTTTGAATGGTTCAATCAGATTTACTTTTTTTTAAGTAGAAAAAACTTTTAAAAGTATTAGTTTTACTTTTTTTTTAGTTTTGTTTATCTTTGATTTGTAAGTTAAAGTTGTAGATTTTATCTTAAAATAAAATATATGGAGCTATCAAAAGTTAAAAAAGATCTATATGGTATTTGTAACGGTAAATTTATGAAAATATTAATGTATGTTGATGCTGGTTTTTGCTTGCTTCTCATAATAATTTAATGAAAAATTTGTTGGTGCATATTTTGACTGTAAAAATGAAACTCCCAAATCTTTGACATCCATGAATTTTGATGGATGTCATCTACATAATTAAGAACCCACCAAAATGAAACATTTATTTGTTTGTTTACAAACAAAATTAATTGTTTTTAATCTATTTTGTATTTTATAATTTTCTCAAGAACTCCCTTTAATTTGTTTCAATGTGTTCGCACAGTTTGCGATGTCAATTTTTTGTGTATAAAGTAGTACTTAAAAATAGTTCCAGAAAAACCAAACTCCCCCCAAATTAGCTTCATAATATATACGTTATTACGCTCTACTAATTGGCTTTTGCAATAAAGAAATTTCATGTCAATAATCAGTAATGACACTAATGATGTTGAGATAATTGTATATTATCCAGTCGCAGGTAAATGTCGGGACGGATTGCAAGGCCGTGGCCACCCTCGTTCCAAGACGAGCCCGCGAAACGCTCAAATTATAGTTTCGGAAGGTTCAGGGTTTCAAAGTATAAGTGTGTAATTAGTAAGTAGAAATACTCAATAGGGGTTGATTAAAAGTTTAGAAATATCAAGATATTGCATTTTAATACATAATTCATAAAAACATTAATAATCACTTCTTTTACAATTCAGTCTGCTTATTTGCATATGTAGCGCCGTATAAGAAATTGAAAGAAAGCTAAAAATTAACTTAAGTCTCAAATATTTAAAATAAACAGTATATTTTCTAACATATTTCATACTAAATAGAAATTGAAAAATAAAAACTGCCTATGAAAGTAATATATTTGTGCTTCAAAATTAAAACAGTAACCAATACTTTAAACACAAATATTTACAGTGCTAATATTTATGATATTAATATCAAAAGTTTCAAGTCCACTTGTTTTTTTTTAAAAAAAAGAATGTATTCTAACAGATTTTTTATGAAAAATATTTTTATATATATTATATTTTATAAAAAGTCAGGTAAAAAAAATGTATAAAAATGGTAAAGGCGAGAGAGCAGACTGAAGGGCATGCTTGAAGTTTTGTAGCGAAGAATATAATTTGATTGTGAATTTTATTACCGTTCTACTAACTTAATAAGCGTGCACCACGCAGTAGCAGGAACAGGAGATTGGAGGAGCAAAAGTGTAAAAGGGAAAGACTCCAACATCTCTTTAGGGCACGACGTTTTTGACGTGTCAAGTAAAAGTTCAAGCAGACAACTTTTAGCACCCATTCATTTAAAACTTAAAATTGTCTTATTTAACTTTTAAAATATAATTGTATGCATGACTTTGAATATATTTATTATTATCTAATATATATTTAAAATTCATAGAAATTTTAAAGCTGATATATTGTGTATTTATATTAAAATTTGTTATGAAAAACAAACTTTTACAAAATAGAAGAAAAAAAAATCAATAAGAAAAGGTTAAAACCAATGTCTTCTGCTCGTTGTTAGTAAACAAAGTATTGTTGTGTAATGTCTGTCGCGTGAAAGGAAAAACATGGGACGGTTGTTGATTTACATGTTAACTTATGGAAAATGAACGTTAATTTTGAAGTTGTAGCGGTTGCCTAGCGCCAACAATGCCATTACATTCTCTGCTCTGGTGGCAAAATTAGGCACTACGTCGTCCCATGTTTAACAATGAAAAAGGCTTCATGCGACAGACATTGTAAACAATGGTTTGTTACAACCATATTGCGTGTAGAAGACTATGGTTAAAACAGTATCAAATTCAATTAATTATAGAATTCAAAACCTAAGATTTTTTTTAACGTTTGGATACCAAGGATACCAAACAGAGACTAAAATATATTATTAATTATTATTTCAGAATTATTTGTAAATTTTGGTTAATTGCAAAAAAAATATCTCATACTATGTGTAGTATATGATTACATACAGTATATTTTTATAATTGAAAAGCATGGTTATGACTACGAAATGTCTTGCGAATCATTGATATCTAATATATCTTTTTAGATTTACTGGATAAAAATTAAAACTCCCTTTTTAAATAATTACTTGTAATAAGTAACTGTACAGAGTAAGTATTAAAAATATACAATAAAATTTCATTATATAATGTATTAAATTTAAAGAAAAATGTATTATACCATACATTTCAAAGGAAATAGTGTTAACCAGAAAAATACTTCATATCTTTTTATACACTAAAATATAATATAATGTTGTTATGAAAAATGTAATAATATAAAGCTACATTTATACTATAATGTATGAAGTACATTATATCATAACATATATAATAATATATAGTAGTGATATAATGCAGGTTACTCTGAAAATGGTATTATCCATATATCTCATACAACATTACTATGTTAGCATTTATATATATGTATCACATATAATAATAGTTGGTTGTTTGTTTTCATAACCATTAAGGGGCTTCAAGGTATATATATGGTAGGTGCAAAAGGTGTATCTCTCTCTCTCTCTCTCTCTCTCTCTCTCTCTCTCTCTCTCTCTCTCTCTCTCTCTCTCTCTCTCTCTCTCTCTCTCTCTCTCTCTCTCTCTCTCTCTCGTTGTCACCCATAGCTACTATACCTAAAATTTTGAGCTAGGTGTAGTGTGTTTATAAGTGCATTGTCCTATACCTAGACTACATCACATATATAGTATATACTTATATATATATATATGAAAACAACAGACAGGAAAGCTAATGTATATGAATATGTCGCTTTTGCTTGCCAGTGGTTTTGTATCTCAATTATCTCTCTCTATATATATATAATATTATATTGTAGCTAGCTAGTCAGGACTGTTGGTTGTTAGAGGGTGGTGGTGGTGGGTAGCTAGTACAAAATGGTAGGACAAAAGGCTTAAAGAGGGCATATGAGGGAGTTTTGTAACCCTCCCTTTATTTTAGCCACTATATACTTCTCTCTAGTGTGTTTAAAACTGTCACTATAAAATACTCGAGTTTAGACAAGCCTTAATGTTTTTGTATAAGTACCTTTTTTATATAAAAAAAAATGTATAAAAATATGTTATGTTAACTAGTAATGATAAATTATAACTAATGATTTTATATCATGTGAAATTTATGTTTTTGGTTGACAGATTTGTTTCAGCAAACTTTTTTATGAAGAGCTAATTTTATGGATTAAAAAAAATGAAATGGAAAATCAGTTTTATTAGAAAATAACTCACAAATTTAATAGAAATAAGCATTTAAAGGACAAATGATTTGTAATTAATTTTTTTATTGGAAAAAAATTGCAAATACAATTTTAATTCCTTTGCGCACCTATTTTCTCTTCAGCTACTAATTGCGAAAATATATATTTAACCTAACATATTAATAAAGATGTTTTCTAAAGACGTGTCTGTCTATACGTATTTGTATCGTATTTTAGCATAAAAAAATTTAAAAAATTTGCAATAAAAATTATTATGAAAATGACATATTTTTAGTTAAACACATTTCAATTGAGTTTTCATCTTTAAAATTTTTTTTCCTCTCTCTCACACGTGTTTTTCTACCCATGGTAAAAATTGCTACAGTTCAATATAAAAGTTGAAGTGGGGGGATTTTTAGATGACAGATGGGGATAAAAAAAAAAGACGAGAAAAGTGAAAAATGTAAGAGCATGATAGAAAGGAAGAAGAAAAAAAAAATTATATGGCACATCAAGGCAAGTCAAACATCGCTTTTCAAAACATCAAATAGAAATACAACACTGCAACAATGTTTATAAAACTGTTTCTAAGAATTATCTAACTAGCTATAGTAACAGTTTATGTAAAAAGTGTACCATTTAAGTTTAAAACAATAATTATTAATGTCAATATTTTACCTTATAGCGTTTCAGCGTTCCATTTTTGTTATGAATTTCATAAATAAAATTGCTATTCAATTGAAATTTTCTATTACAGTATATCCTGCAAAGTATTTTATCCGCAACTTTTTTTTTTAAAGTACGAATCTAAGACAATACAATACGTTATAATTAGCATTGCTATCTAATACAGTAAAATATATAATTCATGTAAGCCAAATTAACATTCAATTACACACAATTTTTTGTTATAAATCATTAGTAATATATTTTAAAACAAGAAATGATGAATTTTATATCCGAAAATCAGAATGAAATACTTTAAATGTGGTAAATTTTATATTTTTCAATGATAGAGATGCTTAATCATATAGCCTTCTTTTTAAAAAAATTGCATCACTATGCAATGAAATAATTTTATATAAATTTTTAAACTTTTTTTTTATTTCAAATAACAATAAAAAAGCAGCGAGCAATCTGCATTAATCACAGAAGCTAACTTCCATTATTCTTCATGAGCAAACAGAGTTTCTTTTTTTCTTTTCTTTATTGAAATTCCCCTCAGGCTACGTCGAGAGATAAAAAAGTAAGAAATATGAATATACAATGATCAGACAAGTCCTCTTCCTCCCCATTCTACGTTTGCTTGATTACGATTACCCCACTAGTGAAGTAATGTATTCCCACCGGAATAAAAGGAAAAAAAAAGAAAATGTATTTTAATTTTTTTACTGTAATATTGATTTCTTTTTCATAACAAAAATAGTATTTTCAGATATGTATGTTTTATTAAAATGCAAATTTATTTATTAGTTTTATTTGTAATTATTAAATATTTACAAATAAAATATAATGAAATTAAAACTCTAAATTTTAATAGAATATAATAACAAAAACAGTATTTATTTACATATTTTTTTAGAGAATCAAATAGTTAACTATAGTCAATTCCAATGTAGTCCAATACATTTTGAGCATAATAATAAATATGCATACGACGTCGTTCAGGATTCTATTTATAAAAACATAATACAAAAGTAAAACGAATATATTTGAAAAGAATATTTAAGCTCTAGTAAACAATTTTCATCTTGAAATAAAGAATGTAAATTTATTGTTGTGATTTAATTTTATTACTCCAATTGTTATTTTGACAATAATGGTAATGCATGCATGTATATAGCTGCATGAGAAGACGCTGGAGAAATCATTCTTAAGGCCAATGAGTATCAAGGGAGTCATTTGTAGCTCGCCAAGATATCGATAAGATTGCGTTGCTATAGTCGTACCAATATAATGCACTGGAGGAGTTAGTATGCCAACTTTAGATATGCAACTTTTAGTTTAACAGACACGTTTGAAACTTGTATATCAAAATTTTCTACTCGTTGTTTATAAACAAGTTATTGTTGACAATATCTGTACGGTATGTGGAAAAACCAGGGACGGTTGTTTTTTATTTATTTTTTTTTATTTTATTTTAATGCTCGTATATAGACAAACATTGATCAAGCCAAGATATTTTTTTTTTCGTATAACTAATAAACGAAACACAAGAATACATAAATACCAAGATACATACATAATTTATAATTGTCTATATAAACATATTAAAATTGATGTTGATTTATACTAAAATTGTTACCTTATGGTGAATGAACATTGATATTAAAGTACTGATGGTTAACTAGCACCAACAATACCATTACAATCTATGCGATAAAGGGTAAAATCAGGTACTACATCGTTGTATGGTTAACAATGAAAAAGGATTCATCAGACAGACATTATAAACAATGGTATACATTTATTGCGATTAAAGGATAACCTCTCAACTCTAAGTTAGGCAACCTGTTTAGCACTTTAATGGAGCAGGTTGCATATGTGGCAGGGGCGTGAGAACTTTTGAGGGAGTTGTCTAGTCTCACGACATGATAATTAGACAAGATTTGCATATATCGTAGCGGTTAACTGATAATTATTAAAATTAATTATAATATATTCTAGTTGTATTTAGTAATGAAACTAAAAAATTGCATTGATAGAAATGAAATTCGAAAATGTTTGTTATATTCATAGTTTGATTCATACTCTTGCTCCGCACACATACATACGGAAATGATCACAGGGGGTTGCGATTACACATATTTTAGTAAAATTGGAAATTTTTGAAACAAAAACATGAAAATTATGCAAAAGTTAAAGTAAAAATATGATTAATTACATAAAAAACATTCATAGTAAAATTAACATATTTCAAAATTATAAAATTTCAAGTAAAAACAAAACGTATCTCCATATTATTAAAATAACAGTTTTAAGGTCTATCTCACACAGAATCGTAGCGTATGATAAAAAAATAAGAACGTATTCCATCAGGTGTACGCGCATCGCATGACATCATACGTTTCTCATATAGAACCGGTTTTAAATTTTTATCAAATGATATACCATCCGATGCGATACGAAAGCAGTGTGCGACTCCTCTAAGACTTAGACATGATTGTTTCCGGGACTTCTTGCACCACTACGAGTGTAGGTGTAACGAAGTTGCTACTCCGACTACAATCTTCGAATCCTCTGGGAAGCGGCAGCCGCACCTCATCCATTACTTGGAATTGCACAGAAACACTCAGCCTCTTCGTGTAAATAAATAGCACAAGCCTACGGAGAAAACCAGACTACCGATTTACTGCATAACAAAAAGTAAATGCTTCGTTAAAATAATATACATGCTACTACAATATTTTATTTTTTAACGACGTAGGTATATGAAAATATTTGTAAAATATTCGTATGCATTAAAGATTTTATAGAAATTTAATGTTACTAAAAAATTTAATTTTTTACCATTAAATATTGTATTGATTAACTACTGTATAATGATAAAATAACTATTAAATGTTTTTATCGATGAAATAACAATTTTTGTTTTTTAAAAAAATAAATATAATTAATTTTTTATTATAAATAAATAAAAATTTCTAGCTACCACTTGGTCTTACAAAAAAAAATACCTCTTGCAGAAAGCATGTAAAATACATTAAAAAAATAGAAATGTTATAAGGGGAGTAGTACAGCAATTTAAATGTATTGTACTCTCAAAATACACTTTCATAACAAACAACTGTGAAAGATTGTAACTTGAAATAAAAATATAGTTAAAAAATTAAAATTGCAGTTCACATTAGTTTTGATATATCTCATCATCACCATAGGGTCACTCCTTATGTTGGTGTGTATTTCATTCATACATGTGGGGTAGCAGACGGTCAAGTTATGAGTGTGGGGGATATGTGTGCAGAGGACCGACCGTCAAGGGTTGATGTATGTATATATACCAAAGTGTGTAGATGTGGGAGGGTTGCAGGGTCCCATGTCATTTCAATGGTGGACTGTGTGTCAGCGAGAGAGAGGGTTGGGGGTAGGTTGACTTGTCACACAAGAAACTACAACTTTCTTTACCCAAAGGAATATCGAATGAAAAAAAGTAAAAGAAAATAAATTCTATTTTTGAAACTAAGGAAAAAAACAAACAAAAAGTTTGAAAAAAACATGAGATTTTCTTTTTTTTTAAAATTCTCTATAAAATAAACTTCTACAAAACAACACTAATGTTATCGTTAATATCCAATCAATGTAATGAGTTTATTTATAACTATTTTAACGTGAAAATGAAATAAGAATTCTTTTTTTAGCATGCAAAAACAAAAGACCAACAACTAACATTGTAATTATTATACAAAAAAGTTTCAGTAGGTGCAGAATTTCAATTTTTTACTATCTGTAAACATAACTTGAGTTAATCAACATTTAACATTTTCTACCAAACAGTAAGATTAATTTTTTCAGTCATTATTTTTTTTAATTAAAAATAAATTTAAACTAATTTAAAAAAAAAAAGTAAATTAATCTTATCACTAGTGATTATTTTAGAGATAAGTTAAAAAAAAGTGAACATGTAAAATGAATTTAGTGGTTTTGAGAATGCACACGCTCACTAGATAAGAAGTGGTGAAATATTACGACGCTTGGATTATGGAGAGAATAACGATGACGGAAAGGAAAAATAGCGGAGATTAACCAGAGAAAGGGATGGTAAAGACGGAAAGACGTGACATGGTGCGTCCTGCCGATCCATCCTCAACATCATCAACCTTCCTAGCAGATACTAATCTTCACCACACTGTTGGCATAATAAAATCTTACTGTAATATATCAATGTCATATAGGCAACAAGTAATAATTATAATAATCAATAATAATGTACTATTGGGAGTTTTATTATATCGTCCGGAATAATGAGCTATCCGCTATTTCAGGTGAATGCAACTATGAAAATTATTTTTTACTGATTTACAGCTCATAATTGCATGCGCTTACCTGAAATAGCAGATAGCTCATTATTCCGGATGAGGGACGATATAGTAAAATGCACTTTTTAAATATGTAAACTGTGAGTATTCAAATAAAGGTCGATAAGATATGTAATGACTTTTTTCCTAGAAAATATTAGTTAATTCCAAGATAGCCAGGTTTTTTACTACCCATGCACCGGTTAATGTCATTGAGTTAGATTAATGAACCGTGGTTATTAAAAATCCTGGATGTCTTGTCTTCATGAATCATCACACCTTTTTTTTATTCTAGAAACTTTTGGTCTGTTTATCGTGTGAATTATTTAAACAATTTACTAACTATAATAAACTTCCGGTTAATTAATTAAAATATTTGACATTTGGATCATGATATTAAAATCTTAACGGAAAACCATGTTTTATTTTTACTTTTCACTGTCTAATTTCGCTATTGCATTGCTTCAATTATGCAGTTTTATAATTATTTTGATGAATTGCAGATTGCAGAAACTTTGGACTTAATTTTCCATAATATACCACTTAATAATTTCTCTATTAAGATATATTTATAATCCTACATTAATAGAACAAAATAAAAATTTGAATTGTTGTCATTTGTATCGACAATATATGTTCCAATAACATTAAAGCGAGAATTTTAATGTTTGTATATGTACATCAAATTTTAATTTTCATTATGTGTGACAGATTTTATTTCCCAATATAACCATTAGTTAATGAGTTGCAATTTTAATATGCATGATGTTGGAAAAGTAAACTATCTGAACGCAACTGATGAATAATTTAAGTTCATCTAGTATATAAGCTCCTGATACAATAAACACTACGCTCTTTAGTATATTGAACGTTACTATAAAGGAGTAAAAAATATACATTATATTCGTCCGATGGGAGCTAGTAATTAATCTATATAATATAAATGTTGATGTAAATTACTCTATATAATATTGATTGTTTATATAGGTCAAAAAAATTTGTTAAGAGCTTTGTAGAATAAAATTACTTACTTTTTATAGTCCAGCATTTACTATAATTTGGTACTTTCTATACATTACAAAACAATTTAAGGACCAAATACAGACCGCATACTTAATTACATTTTCAAATAAAAAAGACATTCATTGTTCAAGAATTTTGAAACCATCCTCCCTTATTAATACAAGTCGTTTCCACGTTCTTTACTATTTAAATTTGAACGCAGAAGTATAATTAGCATTATTAAAAATTAAATAGACATGGATGAATATTTTTAAATAAAATTAGGCAATAATTAATAATTATAATCAGATGCTAGATTTTTTTAAAATTTTGATGTATATTTCATTAGTATATCACATATATTATACCTATTTAAATAATTATTTTCAAATATTTTAACATGGACTTTTAATTTTTTTTCTCGAAGAAAATTATGTGTAAACAAATTTAGGAGTAATAGGGAGTTTTATTCTATTCAGGCTGTCCAGCTACGCAATTTTATTTATTCAATAAAGGTTAGTAATTTGGTTTAAATACATTTCATATAAATTACGTAGCAAGATAAAATCTCTGAAGCGACACATACAATATCTTATTATTAAAAAATATATTCCAATTTAGTATGATATTTAGCAATACCGGATATATAATTGGCAAATATTCCGAATATATCTGATACAAAATAATAGGCTGATGTACACGCGTCGTCGTATGACGTCACACGAGGCTCCAATCAACCTCACGCGGCTTGTGACGTCAGCCGAATTGACGTAAGTTGCTGCTACCCCGTAAACATCGTTTTAATATTAGTCACTAAAATGAAGATACTTTTATGTTTATAATGATATATTGTGTCATATTTGTGTCATAAATGTTGGCTTATGTAAAATTATTTACTTAAAAAATTCTTTTGATACTGACATATCTTTGGTATAGCTTATTTTTTAATAAATGCTATGTATTATACTGAAATTTAGTTTGCTTTTAGTTATGGGGGACACACTTCATAATATTTTGCCCAATGCCTAATTTGGTGATGTAACACTCACCACTCAAACACTAATGCCCTTATACTAACTGTATGAATACTTTTCATCGGCAAAAATATGTAAATCAATAAAAAAAACATACAAGAGTTCTACGCATAAAACATCGTATTGCAATTACAAGTAGCAATTTTAAGGAACGTATCAATGAGTCCGCGGTGAAATGCTCACTTTGCAATTTCCAGAATGCAACAAAAGGCTCACTTTGCATTTCAAGAAGGTTGTAAAATATGTACCTGGAACAGTAAGAATAGACCTTCTTGATTTACAAAGTGAGCATTTTGCTGCATTCTGGAAATTGCAAAATGAGTATTTCGCCCGCGGAAGCATCGATATATGTTTATAAGTTTCAAGTATAACACTAAACTTATATATAATTCAGAATATATTGTTAATACTAATATAAACACACAAAAAAAGTTAGTTTTTTTTGTATATATAGTATTATGACGTAAATAAATATAAGGTTGAATTTGAATATATATTAGGTATAAATATGGTGTAGAAAAGGTTTCAGTTTTCCAGACCCTGTGTAGCACCTGTCGTCACATAACACCGCCATCCCTAGGAGATGAGAGGAGCAGGAAAATGGTTGCTATGGTTACTCAGCATCCTCATCATATCTCCCTCCTCCTCCCTGTGACCCTCCCTTGCTACTCCTCTCCTCCTCGAAAGCAGGCATTGCCTTTCATGCATACAAAATCTCCACCCTTCTCTCCTCACTTCTTTTTCTCCCTTGCTTGCATTTCAAAATAGCAAACTAAAATCTCTCTCTTCTTCATGTATTCTAATATATAATATTATATATAGCCTTAAGGATATATATGTTGTAATATTGGTTTTAATAATGCATTGATTTTTTATATATTCATATACATTCTTGCAATTTACTTTATTAAGGCTTAACCTGAGATATTCGGACGAAAAAAGTCGTATCGACAGATGTTTTTGAAATTAATTTGGTAGACTTACAACAATTGTCCAAATACTACTGATTTTTTTTTAGATTTTTTTAACCGTTAGTTTAATTATAATTAATTTATTCAAATATGTATTTTGTATCCTTTCAATGTTAAATTTTTCAATCAACATTGCACAAAAACGGCTCGAGATTTTTTTTAGAATTTTACATGGATTAAAAGCTAATTTTTTGGACTATTTTTCTGAATTGTTTTCATATATTTCGAACCGTGGCGATGATCGTTTCTGATATGTCCTAAGAAACTTGGCAACGCTCTCAAGGACTGTAGTTACCACCCCCTCCTAATCTTTTATTCTCATTACTATTGCAACAGTGTTGTCAGATTTGCAGGTGTAGCCACGCCTCTTGACCTTGGCAGAGAAATTCTCAGGTTATACCTTAAATAATGTGGTTTAGTATAAAAATGATTTTGGTATATTAAAATATAGTAATAAAAGTTAGTGTTATGTTAATTAACTATCATATCATAATAGAAAGTTAATTTACTGTTTAATTATTTTGTAATATACTTATTATGTAAAAACTCCCTATAAGAACCATTAGTGGATGTAAGACTCTTTTTAATAATAAAAAATGTTTTGTGTATGTCTCTCAATATAAACCTGGTTGATTTTTTTTTATTGTATATTTGGATCTGACCTAGAGTAATATATTATATTAATATTGTTTTTTTTTTTGTTTAGTTCTCAACACCTTTGAAATCATTCTATATAACGCTGTGACATCCGTATCATGCTTTATGCTTCCGTGTAAAATTCTTGCATTTCTATAATGACATCTTAGCATTTTGCAGTATGATATTGGGATTTTTCCCTACTTTTTCCCCCATGCCCCCCGGAGGTTTTAAAAATACGAAAAAAAAATTGGCAATATATCGCCCCTCGTCTTCAATAATGAGCTGTTTGCCTACCATGATCTCGTTGCAAGAATGAGCTATCTGCTATTTCAGGTAAGCGCAAAAATGAGCTGTATTTTATACCTGTTTACAGTTCATAATTACGCTCATCTGAAATAGCAGATAGCTCATTACTGCAACGAAATCGTGTTAGAAAGAAGGACAATATATACTTCAGTGTCTTATCCAAAAATGCAATAACAATATACAGCCATGCATGTAGGTTGTCTTTTGTGGATTAAGTACGTCACCTATAGGTAATATCATAAATATTATTGTTAAAACATCATTGGGAAACGTATGAATTAATATATTTTTCTTAACTAAACAAACTCACTATTATATAGCTTGACTTCTTTTGTATGTTTATTTTGTGTTTTAAGAAAATGCTTTCAAAAAGTTATGTTAAATACATGCCTCATATTTACAAATTATATTGACAGTAAAAATTGTCTTCATATAAAGTTAATAAAATTTACTTTTCACTTAAAAAAAACAACAAAAAGTTGTCCTATAATTTATTACACAAAATATCAAACTTTTTTTTTTATCTATAACTAACTAAATATTATTCAATCATATTGAAAATTTATAAGTCAAATAATAATTTTTTTTTAAACTTTTCAGGCTTAAAATCAATATTTAACTTTTTATAATAAATAATATTGATAATCGATAATATTGAAGTTCTTATTTTTTAACGTAAATCCCTTATTTCAATTTTTTTGTCTCTTCATTTTTTTTTCCCTATACTCCAATATTTTATTGTAATCTTTATAACAATAACGAATTGACTTTCAGTGCATATCGATTGCAACTTCGGACTATAGTTATACACATTTTTATATATATATACTTATATGCTTCAATGATATATGATAGCCATTTGTTGGTAGTTACAATTGAAAAAAATAAAAACATATAAAACGAAGTAATGATAAAAATATTTGAATTCTCTAACTGTATGTAATTTAGTATGAGATGTGACAGAGTTACATAAAATATTGATATATAATTTCCTCCATGTTTTTTTTAATGTAATAAAGATTATACTTTTTTTATGTATAGAGAGTAATCAATATTATAAAAGTTGGCAGCTATTATTATATCATCAATTACAATTTTTAAAGGGATGTAGAAAATCGAAGGTTTAATTTCGCAATTTAATTTTTTTCTAAATGTAATTTTGAATCCACTACAGTTTTCTGACAATGTTGTGGATGTTAAATCTTGTCTTGCTAGGTTTTTGTTTGAAATAAGCATTGATTGTTGATTATAAGTGTATTCAGTAAGAAATTACAGACTAAAATACCATTTTTAATGTTTAATTTAATTATTGTAAACTAGCATCATGGTACAATAAAAAAAAATAAAATTACTTATAGTTATAGGTCTTCATTTATTATTTTTTGTTCCTTTTATAAACTGTTGTCCTAAAACAAATAATTAAAATTATTTCAAAGACTTTAAAATTTGGACTCACTATTTATCTTTTTTTTTAACTTTCCAAAGCTTACTATATAAGAAGAAACATTAATAGAATCAACTATTTAACTTTCTTAAAAAAGTTGCCATTAATTCCTATAGATTAATTTTAAATAAATTCTTCAATCACAAAATTTCATATTGATAATTTGATGACGCCTTATGGGACATTGTCAATAAACTTCAATTATAACATCAAGTAAACTTCATGTTAATGTAATTATATTCATGTTCAGTGCATGGGGTTTGCATAATTATTATATCACCGTAAAGTTAGGCAACCTGTTTTGCATCAAATCAAAGCGGGTTGCATATATGGTAAGGGGTAATGACTTCACGTGACCTGTCAAGCTATAACTTCACATCAAGATGATATTACAAGTTCTACAATTATTAATTAGTGTATGTATACAATTAATAATAAAAAAACAGTAAGATATATTTTAAAATAGCATGTTTCTATATGATTTATTATATTATATATATTTTTTTTTTGTTGAAGTATTTTATACTATACATTATCTATAAAGGTTATCAAAGTTAATAAATGGTGTTTCAGTTAAGGGCAACAGGGTTGTTGAGTTAGCTAGAAGTTACCACCTGTTGCCAATGTATAGGCTGAGTTGGTTTTGCTGCTACTGCTTTTCCAACATACCGTCTCTTCTATAATATATATATATATATATATATATATATAAACCAGCATGGGCTATATGGAGTTAAAGCGGCATCGGAGACCACTAAAAGCCGCAACCAACCACCGCTACCATCAGCCGACATAGCGTGTTATGGCAAGAGTCAGTATATGGGCCTTTTAACCATGCTGGAGAAAGGAGTATTAGATAGAGAATTTTGGATGGCATTCAAAAAGGAAGGAGAGGAAGATTGCACGTCTCTGACTAAAGTATTCCCAGTCCGTGTGAAATATGCATGTCCTTTCTCTCTTCAATAAAACCAGAACCAGAGGAAGAGTCTTTTAGACAAACCCTCTCCATCGTCTAACACCACCAGTCAACCAACAAATAAATTTCTCTAAGTCGTTTTTCTCTTCTTTTTACTACGTTTATTTTTCTTTTATTTATAAGACCCTTTTCAATTTATATGTAGTTTTTTTATATACTTGTTGTTTTTGTTTAAATTCTATTAACATTTTAAACATGATGTATGTTTTATTTTAATTATTTAACAGATGTACTTAAAGATTTTATATTTCTTCGTATAATAATATAAATGCTATATTAAATGAGTATTAAATGAATAAATATGAACGCTAATTTTTTTTAAGGTTATAGTTGCTATTTTTGTATTGCATTGTAAAAAATATTTCAATAATATTCAGAAATGTATAACGTGTACGTTTTATATTTAAGATAAATATCCTAATTACAGCCTAAATCTTCTGGGACTAACTTTTGTGTTTCATGGGTTTATTCGGAACGAGATTAGCCACTGCTTTGCAATCCATCCTGGTATTTACATGTGACTGAGGGAAACGTGGAAACCTCAGTCAAGACGGACGCTACAGCTTTTATCAATGAACCTGAAGTGTAAAGCCAGGGTATCTTATGGGGTAGAAAAGCGCAAAAGCCATCCCTGAGTGAAAAAAGCATGCTTTATGTTGAAAACGGTCACCCATCCAACTACTAACCAGGCTTGGCTTTGCTTAATTTCGGTGATCGGTCAAGAACCATTAAATGTTCTACGTCACACTCCCATAAATATATTTTAATTATTTTCCCGTATGTCTAACCTTTCTAATCAAGAGTAGAACCTATAATAGACAGGGACGGAGGGCGGACAGAAATGAACAGAGCCCACACACCCTCAGGTGCCCCACAAACCTTAGGATGATAGGAATAAGGTGGCTGGATGATGATATTACTAGCATAGGAAAAGAGGTGGCTGTGGCCTTATGTTAGGATCTTACTATGAGTGTTGTTCACTCGCAGAATTAAAAAGTGTCCATCACATTTTACGCCTTGAGGTTAGGAAACTTGTTTAACATGAAAAGTGATCCTCAAGATATACAGGTGTCACTTTTTAACTTCCATATAAAATGCATTGTAACCCTACTCCGTTTGCATGCTGGACAGGTAACCTATAACCTTTAGGCGGGATACTCTCGCAAAATGGACACTTACTTCAGTATTATTAAAGCCAACACATTGATGCCTACAGCATATTATAATATTTAAACATGCAAAGATACCACACAACTGAAATGAAAATAAGAAATATCTAATGTAAACATGAAATACAAATACCCTAGTTGAAAAAGTACGTCTTCATCTCATTGTTTACACGTCTAAACCTAATTTTTTTACCTAAAAAACACATCTTATTTCCTCTTAGCTCAAAATAAGGATGAAATGGAGACAATATTTCCAACATTTTATGCTCAATAAGAGGAATGAAGACTTAATAATTAATATTGTATTTTTTCCTCTAAAATTGTGCAAAATAGGGGGGAATGAGACAAGGAAGAATAGCGAATATATATGAAATTTATTTCAACTCATAATCATTTTTACATTTTCCTTTTCAAAATTGGCAATGCCATTCAGGACCACAATTTTTTAACTTCTAATACTAATGTATATAGTATTTAAAACTACATAAATGCATACTAATTAATTTAAAGGACAGTCATATGATATAAAAATTACGTTCAATTTTTTTATATTAACAATGCATTTATGGTAAATTTAACATTACAAGCATTTATATGAAGTATAATAAGAAAAAAAAATATAACGCTGTATGAAGAATAATGATAATTAAAAGTAAGTGCTCAGAATAAAGTGATATTTTTAATTCTAAATTATAATCTAGACATAAAAAAGTAGTAATTTTTATTTTTAATGAAGAAGATTAAAAAGAATATATAGTATAATTTACATTTATCTCTATAATAAACCATAATACACTAGTATATTACATTATACCATATTTTAAACTCAATGACTGTGTAACAATTCTGATTGTTCACTTTTTTTTTTTTTTTCATCTCTCCCTCTTTTTTTTTGTACATTTTCATGTACTGTATATATATATCCTCATTCATATAGTGTCATTTGCATACACTAGTTATATATGCAGTGAGCTCTCTCTCTCTCTCTCTCTCTCTCTCTCTCTCCCTCTCCCTCCCTCCCTCTCTCTCTCTCTCACTCATATTACATTGGGGTGGTATATATAGCCGGTATTATCTAAATATATATGTATGTTGCACACAGCTCAATTACACGTACATTTACCTTTTTACTTGCCACTACGCTTCATATTTCCCTCTCTTGTGCATGCTTTATCTCAATATAACAATAACTTTGAACAGCCAATGTTTTAAAGTAGTAATGCAATATATTTACTTAAGTAAATAAATGTACGACCGGTCCTCGTTATATCATAGAAGTCAAGTATATTAAGCGTGGTTGGTATTTGGAAGGGTGACCGTCCATAAAAAAAATCACGCTTATCCTATACGCATGCACGATAAACCGTAGAATACCCCTGTCTTTGGACCATTACACTTTCGGTTAATTTGAGAAAAGCTGTATTATAGTGACCATTCTGACTGAGGTTTCCACTTTCCCCTCAGTAATATTAAGATGGTTTACAAAAACATGACCGCCCTCACATTCCGGATTCTATGAGACGCATACCATAAGCGTTTCAATGTAATTGTGTAATAATTTATTAATTATAAAAATGGCCTGAAAATATTTCATTTTAGCATTTAAAATCAAGTCTGAGGAAGCTTGCAGTTACCTGCAAAAGGTATTACTATAATATAATCATGTTATGGAAAGTGATCTGATTATGAACTGAATTTAAATTCTTTTATAAATGATTGAAATTCAATTTTAACTCTGTTAATTAATAAATATTTGAGCGTTAAAAATAAATTACAAGACTACATTTTATACTAATAAATAATTAAACCTCACTTCATTATATTAAAAAAAAAATAGTAAAAACGTATAGGAAATCCAAGTTAAATTCAATTTTTTTCTGCATGTACAATTTCTGTAACATTTTTCACCCTAGGGCTGTTCATTATTAGGTGCAAAAAAAAACTAGAAGCAAAAAAGTACACAAAATATGACGCATTGAAAAGAGAGAGAGAGAGAGAGAGAGAGGAGGGAGAGAGGTATAGACTCAACCGTGCAAGCGAGTGCATTAACAAGTGATGCGCATCAACATGGAGCCTCGTTGCTGGCTGGTTCGTCATATAAAAGCCCATGCACTACAGGAGTTCACTCTGGCAGGATCCTTTCAACATACGCTTTTCGCTGTCGCTGTGGCGTGTGAAACAATAGGGAAAAATGGAACACATTTTTCTCTCTCTTTTTTATAACATCGAAAAAAAAAAAAGTTTTTTTTTCCTGTAGTGATAAAAATGTACCATATTCATATTTTCTGTATAACAAATGATAATGAATATATGGTATAATCGTTAGTGTTCTATTGAAATGGTTGACAAAAAAATATATATTTATTTATATGGATGTTGGAGAGTTGAGAGTAGAATTAATGTATTTTATTAAAATGTTTAGTTTTTATGGATTTGTATTTTTATTTATCGTAATACTTTATGTATGTGCATGAGTAGCATATGATGAATTTTAACAATAAATGGAAATTAATTCTTCTCTGTGTAATATATAAATTTGTGATTTGAATTATAAACTATATAATGTAAATTCGTATAATAAAAAAATATGTTATACCTGATTAGTATACCAAATGTGACAGGTTATGTTTCGTAATTTTTATGTTTAATTTTGGTACTTTTTTTTTTAGCGATTCTCTGGAATATTGAAATTACTCTTGTTGAAAAATTACGTCTTCAACTCATCCTTTTCACGTCTAAACCTAATATTTTGACCTCTAAAACACATCTTATTTCCTCTTAGCTCAAGAAGAGGGAGAAAATTCGTAATCTGGTATTTTTCCCTCTTTTTTCTCTAAAATGGTGCAAAATAGGAGGGAATTAGACAAGGAGAGAGCTTAATAGCGAATAATAAGATGAAATTTATTTCAACTCAGGTATATTTAGGTTTTTTGACGTTTACAACGTTATACACCATATATGTTTAATATGTTCACAAATATTGTCAGAACATATATTTATTATGCATTAACGGCTCTACGCAATGTTTTCACTATTTAGGAAAAGAAATATACTATGTATATATATTATACTGTACAGTATATTTCTTTATTTTACTGTATAATATGGTATAACATTTATGCGTATGCTGTCACACCTTCAATACTATAAATTCAAGAGCAACATTTCTACTATCCCAAGGTGTACAACTCCCTTAATTAAAAATTATTATGCCCGTTATTATATTTTTTAGTATATTGCTGAGTTAATGATATTAATAAAGTGATGAAAATATCTTAATACCACATGCATTTCAATTTCAGGGACGTTGCTTTACAAGAGAATTTATTATTATAGTATAAATTTTGTTCATAACTGTACCACTAGTGTTCAAATATAAAAGCATGTAAAAATATATAATTAACTTAAAATCTGATATCCACGTGTAATATATATAGTATAATCAGATTTCATATTTCCTTTACAAGAACTAAAAGGACATTTAAAGTAATTTAATTTGATTTCTACTCTGTTTTTACAAAAAAAAAAAGTTCCTTTTATATAGAATTATTGATTGCGTCCAGCATACTATCCCTATTCCAATCCCTCTATAGACTGTATATATTTCTTTTCTTTTCTGCATGAAATTCAATGATTCATCTTGATCCGACTCACTCACTCTCTCTCTCTCTCTCTCTCTCTCTCTCTCTCTCTCTCTCTCTCTCTCTCTCTCTCTCTCTCTCTCTCTCTCTCTCTCTCTCTCTCTCTCTCTCTCTCTCTCTCTCCCTCCCTCTCCCTCTCCTGATATATCACTCTTATTAAATACAAACTTGCTTAAATTTTTTGCATATAATTTTATAACATAAATACTTAATTAGATTCATTTTTATAATAATAAAAAATGTAATATAATTTTTAAATAAAATTCTTCATGGCAATGTATACATTGAGCACTAGCTAAATTTCACGTCATCACAATTGTCGATATCCTGCAAGGCTCATGTACACTTCAAAACTACTAAGCAATCTTGAATATAAGACGTGTAAATTATTAAATCTTTATGGTTTTAATCGCACTCGTACAACCTATATGGTCAATGATAATTTATATTGCCTTTTTTTTATAATCCCGTAATTACTTCAGAAGCTGACGTGCTCTTTCAAGTAAAATGGTTTCAAAATAAACATATTTTTTAGATACAATAACCTATTTTTTTTAAAAATAAGGAAAATTTTACACTATATGATTCAATGAATGTACACGTTCTAAAATCCCATTATATATTTAAATAATGCTTGAAAGCTTAATTGTTTTTAATTTCATGGTTTCTTTTTTACACATCCACATTTTTTACTAATGCATTACAACTTTTATCGTGTATATTAATATTTTTGTGATATAAATTAATAATTATGTGAAAAGAATGAGTTACTTCATATAATATGAATTAAAATGTATGCATTAGTGGCCATAAAATACCCTTAATGAGACGTTTTAATAAAACACTTATAATAAATAAATACCCTCACAATTGTAAATATAACAACCATAATAACGGTAATAATCGTCATGTATACTACTGAAAATTGTTACTCATTTTTTTCTTCTTACATTGAAACGAAAAAAGAATAATAAAAAAAAACAGAGGGAAAGCCCCGTGTTATTGTAATGGTTCCTATTCTTTTTCTACTTCCAACTTCCTACCACTATCCACCCTTAAGGGTGGAATTCACCCACTCACCCCTTAGTAAGGGTGGAAATGGTCTCTAGGGATGTGAAAGAGAAAAAAAAAGAAAGGGGAGTTTGGATGACGCCAATATATCGACCAAAAGACTACACTAACACATTGGTTTTATTGATTTGTGCAACCTTTGCAAAAATAAGAGCACATATCGACGATGCTGTGTAAAGTTAGAGCCTGCTTTGCTCAATGCAATGGGAAATCAACATTATCTTTACTCCATTTTGTGTTATTGCATAATTATGATATTCAGGCAACATTAAATTGTTACTTATATTTCCTCTACATAGGGAGTTTTAATAGACATCTTTTTAAAGAACGATTTTATGTGATATTACTGGATCATAATTTTTAACATAATATTGATTAAAATTTTAATTTAATAATGATTTTAATACTTTTTGTTCATTAATTTACTCATATTATTTTAAATAAATGTAAAATTTAATCTTTTTTATGTTGTACAACTTATATTTAATTTCTCAAAAGTAACAAAAATTTAGTTTGATGTTTTAGTTAACATAGACTTACAAAATACATTGAAGTAAAATGTAATGATCATACTCTACATAAGTATGGTTGAATACATTTTATGAGAGAGATAGGGAGAAGCACGAAGCTTTTGGTTGTGAAGTGTTTGAGGTTTTGGCAGTGAAAATGATCGAGTGTGGTTTCAGTAAGCATACTGAAGCGAGTAGGTAGGAGGTAACTGTAAAACGCGGTATAGCAAATGTATATATTTGTATATGTTGTATTGACTGAGGTATTTGATACCACAATACTATATGTTATGTATGTGAAAGGAGGTATATAGAAAGGGAATGAGAATTTATATTATATATACCAATCTAAATGTTTCTAATTTATATTAAATATTGGTATAGTAATTTCATAATTAAAGTTTCTAGGAATTTTGATATGATATTATTAAATGTGGTTAATTATTTCAAACTTAAATACAATAATATTAAATTAATCATTTCAATATTAATTACCATCAATTTAATTTAAATTTACTTGATTAATTATTAGAAATAAAAAGAGGCATTCACAAAGCCTTAAGGCCACATTTAGGGCTCGATAATTTAAGACCAGAAATTTTGGGTCTAAAAAGCATGCCTAAAATCAGGCTTTGAATTATCGACCCTTAAATGTGGCCTTAGGACTTTGTGAATGCCCCTTAAAGTCTCATAGTATTTAAGTCAATTATATTCTAACTCTAAGTACAAATTATTATATACTGCTTGGAATACATTAATACTTGAATGAAATAAAATGAGATATTAGAATGTGAAAATTTTAGTGGTTTAATCGAAAGAAGGGGTAAAAATATGGTACTGTGAAAATTTTCAGATTTTTCTGAGACCGGGAACTATTTTTAAAAAATTATTGAAAGTCTATTTTGATGACGTCACGGGCGGCAATCCTTAAGAAAAAGGATAGGGCAGTGCCGCCCGTGACGTCATAAAATAGACTTTCAATAATTTTTTAAAAATAGTTCCCGGTCTCTATTTTTAAAAAATTATTGAAAGTCTATTTTGATGACGTCACGGGCGGCAATCCTTAAGAAAAAGGATAGGGCAGTGCCGCCCGTGACGTCATAAAATAGACTTTCAATAATTTTTTAAAAATAGTTCCCGGTCTCAGAAAAATCTGAAAAAATTCACAGTACCATATTTTTACCCCTTCTTTCGATTAAACCACTATTATAAAATTTTCACATTCTAATATCTCATTATATTAATTTCTTTGTTTAGTAATTAACACATTATATTAATTTTTCCTAAAATTTTATCGGGTGAATAGATACTTCAACATTCCAAAATAAGTTGACGGCATATAGGGACCAAACCTCATTACTGACAGCAATTTATTTGCTTGACAGCATTATAAATATAAAATATTGTGCATATCCGTGTACATAATAATTCTCTTTTGATACAATTACATTTGGCCACCTTAATTTAGTTATTTAAAAATATACAGTATATATGAAAAATTTATGCACGATAATTTCACTTTAAAAAATATTATTTCTAATTAAACTGACACAAAATTGTAAGTATTCTTACAATTAAATATAACAAAATTAGATTTTTCCTGAACATGATGTGAGGTATAATATTGCTGACTCATACAATTCTATATAATAAACTGACCAGCAGTAGAGATATATTTTTATTCTCTTTTTTTTTTATTATTATTTCTCTGAAGCTATATAACATTGTAGCAAATAGCCCTTCTGATATCATGTTATTCTGGCTTCGATTCAATTTACCGTCGAATGAAGGGAGAGAAAATGCTGGCAAAAACAACGTCACGATTAGAAATGGTCAGACGACATATAATCGTTCCCTTATCGACCTTTTTATTGATTCGTTTTTTTTTATTATTATTATTATTTTGTACTAAAAATAATTTTATAAAATTGTTATTTGTGCATTGTTTGAAAACAAAATTGATTTGATTTCTAATACTTACTTTTTTTTTAATAAAAACGTGTTTTTAGTTTCTTGTCATGAAAAGTTTTTCTTAATTGAAAAAGTTATGAAGTGAATACTACTGCCTTAGTATTTCTTTATAAATATATATAGGAAGACATATTGAAGCATCATTGGTTTTTAGTAATTCTTGATTGCTGTACTATACTTATCGTAAATCGAAAAACTAATTTGGTATCGCTAATGATAGCTATCGTCTACAGTAAATGAGCGTTTTTTTCCCCCTAGAGAATGAAAAAAAAAGGTTTTTGTACTTAAAAAGTTTCCTCGATTTTTGTTACTATAGATAAGAAATAGAATCGAATATATGTGAAATTTCAAAATACGCATTAAAAAAAATATAACAATAAAAAAGTTTCTAACAAGAATCGAACTCAGAAACTTTTGAATAAGAATACATTTCAATTAATATACAATTCTAGAAAGTGGAGATAATATTATAGTACTTTATATATAAAATACAGAATGCAGTTAAATATAAAATTTAATAACACATGGAATTTCTATAAAAGCAATTATACTGATGTGCTATACTTGATATAAATAACATAAAAGTTATAATTAAATATAAAAAAAAGTTAATATATATAACGTCGTTATTTAAAAAAAAAAATGAGTAGAGTGAAATATTACATACATATTCTGTTCCTCGTTGAAAACGTTTTTACTCATAAAAATTTCATTAACATTAATGTACAGCTACACTTAAAAGGTTATAATTAATTCATATATTTTAAAGTTGAACATGCTACTCTACTATATATTATGACATGGTGATGATGAATACATTCATTCACTCCTTGAGTATATATATAAAATGTAATTTGTTACTTAACAAATAAAATTATTATTTTTTACTTTTATTAAATCCTTTGTGATTACAAAATATAATAATAAAATTTTTAATACATCCGTGTGCACTTAATAACATTGACTATAAAATAATTATTAATGTAGTTGAATTTATTAAATTATATACTTTTTTAAGTTTCAATCTGTAAATACTCTGCATAATAAACTTTGCACTTAAATTTTTATAAGAAACTTTCCTTAGTATTTTATGTATTTTAAGAATAAGATTATAATGTTCAAACATTTCATTGTACCTTAACTTTTGAGGTCAAATTTAAGTTAATTACGTCCATCTTTGACCAATTTTCTAGGGCAGTAAGACATATTTGTGTTGTTTTGTACGCACGCAGTACATGTTATCTAATAAACTTCTTATATTTGTTGTTTTACTTTAGTACTTTAATTTTTGAGGCAACAATATTGCTTTGATAAATTTTGGCTTTTTAACAAATTCACCATATTGAATAATTTACATTTGTTATAATTTAGCAGATTGATAAAATTGTGAACATCGAACTCACCAAATGTTCACCCTCGCAACAATCGATTGTCGAAGACACACTTACCTGAAACAAAAGAAAATAGACATTAGCATACAAGCAAAAATTACAATATATATTTTTAGTATAGCATCATCAGTATTATGTAATTAGCATCAATAAGAACTTTTTAATGCTTCTAAAACATCAGCAAAAAATCTATATATAAAGTATGTACTGCATAGGTATATATCTTGCGATGTACGTATTTCTTTTGAAGAAAATTAATTAATTAAACTAAAAAAAAAAAAAAATAAACAAATAAACATGAAAATATATGCTAAATAGATTAACTAGATATTTGATTAGTTTAATTAATGTAATGAGATATAACTATAAAGTTGAATATTAAACTAATTTAATTAATTTCCCTATTTACTAGATGCACTTTCAATAGCTTTAAGTTAAATTTAATTATATAGTATATACGATGAAGCAACAAAACCAACTAGAAAATAGAATATTTGTTGGCTGTCCGTCCGCTTGTTGTCCCCTCAAAGTGCTGTAGTAAAGATAAATAAGACGTCTAGAGAAGAGAGAGAGAGAGAGAGAGAGAGAGAGAGAGAGAGAGAGAGAGAGAGAGAGAGAGAGAGGTCTCCTCAAGTTTCGGGTCAACCCCCCCGAGTGTAACAACTGGAAATGTCATCATCGAGTTGGTCTGCACTTGTGAAACCTTCCAGCCATTGTATCGCTACAAGAAACAATCCAATACACTGCACTTCAAGAAACAAAATTGTGACGTCATAAATACCAAGAAGCATAAAGGCGGATTCAGATGGCGACAACGGGCGCGATTCACGAAGCAGTTAGTCAAGTTTCTAACCACGTTGTTAAGCTAAACGTGGTTAGAAACCTGGCTAACTTTTTCATGAATCGCACTCAACGGCGATGCGACGCGATTTTGACGTAAAAGCTGTGAATTCCTATGCGGCGGCGAATTCGCCCGAAATCGCGTTAATTACGATGCTCTTTTTCTTTTAATCTTTTCTTTTAAAGGTGGATTTTCATGGGCGATTTCCAGCCTGCGATATGCGACGCGAATAATGCGCACTTGCTGTAACATCCATTGACGGCCATATTGAGCGATTAAAAGAAAAAGAGCATCGTAATTAACGCGATTACCGGCGAATTCGCCACCGCATAGGATTTTGCAGCCTTTGTCAAATCGCGACGCATCGTCGTTGTCGCTCATGAAAATCCATTTTCAGGTTTCTATTTTTCCGACGTAAACGTTCGCACTTTCAGAAAGCAAATGAGTATGCGTAACAATTTTTAAATGGGAAAATGGCGTCCATTTAATGCAATAGATTGTGAACTATTTGCGCTCCTTTATAAGTACTAAAGTTTAATTAAGATTTACTAAATAAGAACTTCGGTGGTAGTGAGATTCTACGTGTTGTTATGGAAATATCATTCTTGGAATGAATTTACTTATTTATTTTATATATCAAATGCATATTATATATAATATTCATTATACATGGCATTAAATATTAATAATTTAAATAAAATAATTTTATTTTTAATGTTTTTATTATTGAAGGAACACATATTATTATTAATATTTGTCAATGACAGAAGCTATAATACTTATTGCTTTTTACGGAAAACTGTAAGACTTCAAGAATGTTAAAGATTTATATTTTGAACCAAAGTATTTTGTACATCATTCTTTCTTATTTATACATAATAAAAAAATAATAAAATGTTTAAAAGTAATAAATTTATATAAATAAAAATATAATTGAATTATTTTATATTTTCAAATAATATTAAAGTATTAAATTTTTTAGTTTGTGTAATAACAGTGAATTCCAGTGTTTCATATTAAACCCAGTTTGCAGTGCGCTGGAAAGGAAGCAGGCTGCATTGTAGGGCCATAACGAGCAGCAAACGGAAGATAACTTGTGAGTTCTCACCACTCCTAGCTGCACGGTCTTACGAGACTCATAAAAGTAATAATTGAAGTGAAGATTTGTGGAGTCACAACCATAAGTTGGAACTTTACAATAATGCACTTCATGTTAAGTTACATCTGTTTTCAGTTGTATACATACACTGTAGTTCACGTAATTATCAACTTGACTTGTGATGTACAGTTCTTACCCTAGAAAACTTCCTTTAATGTCATTAAGAAATTGTAATGTCTTCGATCATAAAACAAAGGCAAAGAGAATAAATATAACAATTTCTTACATTTAATGACTTGAAGATTTAAATTCAGTCACTGTATATTCGATGCATTTGAAAACTTCTTTGATATAATAGCTCAACATTGACGTATTCTACAGCTATCTATTGATCATGGAAATTTATGTTGATTACTATAACTGGAGCATCTAATATTAGATCAATTTTTTTAGTGTTTCAGTGGATGTATAAATTATACTTCATTTTAGTGTCAATACTCCTTAACTGTTAAAATGTGTACAAAATATTAACAACAATTACCCTTTGCACTTCTATTTATTATGTGCAAAGTGCTATAAAGTTAATGTCATAATTTACTATTATCTTATGATTAAGTCATCATTTTTAAGATTAGCTTTGAGAAATGTCATCAACACATTAATAAATATCTTATATTTAAAACATTGAAAAGTTAAATTTAATCCATAGCTGATATTATAATACATGAGACGAATTTTTCAGTGTCAGTTAAGTGTGTAAATTGCTAGTATTTTATTGATTGTTGAATTATAATATTCGTGTTTATTACACTTTCTAAATACCATAAAAAGTTGTAGCAATGTACGAAAATTATAATTATTGAAATAAACTGAATTTCACACGGTCAATTTGTTTTCGACATATTATGTATCTATGAATTTTAATTTTGTTAAAACTGTTTTTATTTTATGATATAAGCAAATTTAAAATAATTCAAAACTCTCATATTCTCATCTTATAAATATTGATTTTTTTCTTCCTTTTTTGGATGTCTAGCAAGCCAGTCAATATGGAGATGATCATGTACCACCATATATGGTATATACCTACTATAGTGACGTACCACATTCAGCTTTGCATAAAATCTGAATAGGCTTTCTATTCTTAGTGCCTGAACCTTATCTTGTTCCTAACACACTTTTCTGTTAGTATCGTGACCTAAGCTATTATATATTTTTTTAAAAAGATGTGAATAAGTAAGAGGTTTATATGGAAAATACATTGAATGACGTCATACTTTGTGTAATATTTGTCAAACATTTGACAGGAACATTTTAAATATGTATAAAAAATAAATAATGAAAAAATTCTTAGTAGTATTTGGATTATTTATAACAAATTCTGTTTTCTAATATCGAATTTAAATTTTAAACCATTTTTTCATATTTTGTAAGAAACTCTTGAGACACTTAAGTAAAGAAATGGATAATCGTTATATTTATTCTTCGTATGATTATAAATTATTCAGCAACAAACTATTATTTTCAATACTTTGTATTCTATATTTTGTAGTTTCAATTACGCATGAGCATTTCTTGTTAAAGGATATTTTTTACATAAAAAATCATAAATCTTAATTACAATTATATGTTGCCAATATGTTGCCAATTGAGCTAAGGAAACTGAAGAAACTTGATGAAAGTAAATCCCTTTTTTTCTTAAAAAAAAAAAAAAAAAAATCAAATATTGCTCAATTATTTAAATAACTTACATGCATCACCATCCGATTTTGAATAGTATACATTACTGAAAAGGAAACATTAATTAGCAGAAAAATACCCAGGTAGGGCTCGAACCCACGTCTTACCTCCCATGGCACTCCCAGCTTAATATGCCGAGTGCTCTAACCAACTAAGCTACTGGGGCCTTGAGATCCGCCTGCTTTCTTTTTCATATGTATACCGTTCAAGTGTGATGCCTGCACACTTTTTATCATTATCAATTTTTAGAACCAAATAAAAGTAAATCAGTTGCATCTAACATATCTAATTAAATATAAAATAAGTTACATTACAATATTTTAAATTTGATTAAAAAAATAGGGTGCATGTCCATTCTTGCGGATAAAATGTATATAACCATTTTTTAAAACAAAAAGAAGTGAAGAAGGGGGAAAGAAAGAAAAAAAACTTTGGGAAGTTAAGACTTAAGATGGATTAGTACAAAAAACTTTTACTACTTTTTTTTTATATAACTTTAATATCCTTACTAAACTTCTAACATTTCCTTCTTTTTTTTATATAAAAATATTTTTTTTTATAAATATAATAAATGAAAGCAGGTAAGAAAATTTCCATACATATCTTTAAGATTTATCATCTCTAGTTAAGACAATACAGTATCTTTTGTTGCTACCTTTTGTACATTCTAAAATTGTTGCTATATAAGATTATACCTTTTTTTTTTCACACTAAAAAAAAAAAAGGTTGAAAGCTTACAATTTATCTACTAGCTAAGAAGAGCAAGAAATATTCAGCTTATCGTCTAAAAGTTTTAATAACTTACTTTTATACCCTAGAGGTAATGTAACTCACACACAAAAAAATGCAAGCTAGTGTAATATTATATATTAATAAATGAAAAGTAAGTACAAAATTTATAATCTCAAGTTGTTTATAATAAAAATTTTACTGTAAAAAAAGAAATCACTTTGTTGATTTTGTATAAATTTATAATTTTTGTACGTGTATACTTTAAATATAATTCTAACTTATATACAAATGTTTTTTTATAAAGCTTCAATTGGTATAATACTTCTACTTACTAATTACTCACTAACAAAGTTTACCCCCCCCCTCCCCCGAAAACTTACATAACTTATGTTTCGTGCATTATAATTATTTACGTTATATTTGCATCGGTATTAATAGATTACTATATAAATAATTCAAATACTGCAATATGCAATACGAAGAGTGGTAAGATCATATCCCCTGGAGGGTAGGCAAATTGTTAAGCTTAAAAAAATAAAGGCTTCAAGTAAGTTGATTTTGTAGTGTTCTCATCTTCCTATTTAAACCTATATAGTAATTATGATGTTAAAAACAATAGCTGTTTTAGCAATAAATCAAATTTCGGAAGAAAAAGAGTTCTTTATTCTAAATCAAATACTCCTAAATGGGTCGAATCACACGTGTTTTCAAATTAATAGATATCTAGGGAATTAATTAAATCTAATTTCAATTCAAATCATGTTTTGATCAATTATTGTGACTTTATTCAACAAAAAAACATACATTTTACGTTTTCAAAATTCCTATAATATACAGTAATACATTTATTTAAATTTTTACCACAAAATTGGGCTGTGATATTTTAATGTAAAATTATTCTATAGATCTTAATTATGAATGCAAATAGAATTTATAAAGTTTAAAATGCAAACGCTGAGATTATAATTTACTTTTACTAAAATATAATATTATAAAGTTAATGATAAAATTAGTATTCTCTCTAAAATTATATATACAAAAAAAAATTTAACTATAATATAGGATGAGATATTTAATAACAAAAGAGAGAAGTAAAATTTTATTACTTTATCATATAATAATGCCTCTGATAATCTTGATCAACAAAATAATGTGGCTTAAAACATACAGTAGATAGAAATTGTGAGGGAGAGAAGAAAAGTAAGTCAGGATCCATCACTATCTTTGTGTCTTTGAAGCCTATTCAACCGACAACCCTTTTCCCTATGCCTACGCTTGAATCTACCCCACTACTATACCACACTCCCTGTGTTTTACCCCACCTCCTCTTTTTACCCCCCCCTCCCCTACTCTCTCTCTCTCTCTCTCTTTCTACTCTCCCATCACTTTCAAACCTTATTCAATTTGCATGCAAACTACCTCATACCCTATTTTACTCTCAAAAGCTTCGTCTTTTTTTTTTTTTTTTTTTTTTTCGTTGCAAGTTTCCTTTTTTTTCCTCTCTCTCTCTCTCTCTCTCTCTCTCTCTCTCTCTCTCTCTCTCTCTCTCTCTCTCTCTCTCTCTCTCTCTCCCCCCCCTCTCTCTCTGTCTCCTGTCCCTTCTAATATAAAAATCGTACAAAAAAGGTAAAAAAAAAAGACAGAAAAATCTCAGTACCTTAATATTGCATAGAAAAAAAAAATGTATAATAATAAATTTTTTGTTATATTCGTAAGGAGTGACAAGTGTATTTCAACATCTGTTGACTGTATATATGTGTAGTAATAAAAATATATGTAAGAAAGTGTCATATTGTAACATTTTTACACTAGTATGGTCACTTTGTAACTTTATATTTATATATTTTTTCTTTTTCCTTGCTGTATATATGCAATAAAGTTATATATATTAAATATTTCTATTTTTCTTCATATATATGTCAGTATGATTTGAAATTCTTTATAGTATAACGTAATTTATATATCATAAAATGTCAAGTATCAAATATCTAATAAGACATCAAAGTAAAAATACTTTTGTAAATGGCTACAAGAATTTCATCATATATAGTTAATTTTAACTGAATATTTTTGATAACACATTGCGTGAACATTATTTTTATATGAAAATTGTGTTTATTAAATACCTGGGTCAATGTGTATATTAATAAAAATATGTACTACTGGTAATAATACACGTACTATAGTCTTGAAATAGTTCTTATTAATAAACTACATTAACGATTGATTTCAATTCCAAAAATGGACATTAGAATAACAATTATTTATATCAGAAGGAAACAAGTAAGATTTTGTTTTAAAAAGTTCTAGAATGTTCTAAAATTTAATCGCTTTTATTTTGATCCAATTCAAGGTGATAGTTTTCTCACAACTTTTCTTCCATTTAAAATTCTATCTTAATTTTTACGAAATAAGTCAAGTCCCACTTCAAAAAAATGGTCACTTATTGATGGTGAGCTTTAAGTCCCATCTAGTTTTGAGATCAGAATCAACTGACAAAGTGAGATTCACTTTTTTTTTTTTTTGTTTGAATGCATGATTATTTAAGATTCATATAAAAAACTTCTTTCTAAAAGTATCAAAATTTTAACCTTTAAGAAACTATTCCAGTCGTTTTATTTTTCCACCCTCCAAAAAGTAGTACAGTTTCTTTGCTCCTTTCTTTTTTTTTTTTTTACTCTTTACTTCCAGCAGTAGAGCTGCAAGTATAAGAAAAGGAAGGAGAAGAAGAAAATGTCGCCGTCGCCGCCTCTGCAGTTAGCCACGACTCAGATTTACGGGATGGCGAAAACAATAAAGCTCTACTAGCAAGCGGAGTTATATACTATCTTAACTATTTTGTAACTCCTATAGTTTATTTTAACAAAAGAAATAGTGTTACACAATTTAAATTACTAAGATAAAATATCTTAGGATCAAGTATAGTGGTGACAACATAGCTTGCGATGGTAAACCCGTTTGCAGACGAGAATATAAAAAAAAAGAAGAGAAAATAAAGAAGAAAAAAAAAAAAAAACGTGAATGGACCTAAAAGATAAAGTCCAAGTAGGTTAAAGACCTTATATTGTAGGATATATATTTTTTAACTGTACTATATTGTATATAAGATATTTAATGTGTAAAACGTGTAATGAATTATATTGTTCATATGATATGATACTATAAATAAAATAAAACTATATTTATTAACTTTAAATAACTTTTATATTACACTTAATATCATAAAGTGTCTGTATTTGGGTGAGTATTTAAAAAAAAATATATATAATTTTTTCTAGGTCATGGCCATTTTGTCTGAGTAACTTAAAGAACTTGAAAAACCTCATACAGTGGCAAAATCAAATCTTTAGCTATCTCCATTTCAAATATATGCTATTTTTTAAAAATAAATGCAGTTTTATGTTGTTTCATGTATATCTTGAAAATTTAAATAAAGTCTAAGAAATTTTATCAATCAAAATCTTGTTAGATTGTCTCACTCTTAGCTAGTAACATACATAACAGTTAGCAGGTGAGCTAGTAATGCATTTGTATTGTTCTGTATGCCACAGTGAAGTTTTAAATTTGAATGAATGTTAAAGTATTTTAATGCATTACGCAACTATTGTATAGAATTGTGTGGTATTCAGCATAATGGTTTTATTTTGTGGTTAATATAGCATTGAATTCCATCAAATTAAAAATATATATTAATGCAAATTCTCATCTCAAAACCATCAATAAAATATAATAAAAAGCGAAAAATATTTTTTATACTTTATTCCTTGTTATTTTTAAATGGCAATTTTAAAATTCTCTTTCATGTATTTTTACATTTGTAAAAGCATTTACAACAGAAAAAAAAATGTATTTTTTTTATATAAAGTTCTCTTTTATTGTATAAACACCAAGTATATAATAGTAAAATGTTTTTCATTTAATTTTTTATACTTTTTCTAACCAATTTTTTACATGAATGCTTTTTTTATATAATATACAGTATACATGGAATTATTTTGTAAGCTTATGTATAGAAACAGAAATAACTACAATAATAATTATGGGAACATTTAAAACTAATTAATATGTAAATATTTATATTTTTTTTAATTTTAAAAATACATTAACTCAAACACAAAAGTTTTTATTGTGTATAAAACTAAAAATACCCAAAAACAACAAAAGCCATAGCACATCGTTGTTATTATTTTAGGGTATTAATTTTCGAATTTTAATTTATTTAAATAATAAAAATATATTATTATTATTAAAAAAAATAATTAATTGTTTTAGTATGTGTAATTAAGCATAATACTGTTTGTTAATTTAGCTAGTTCTACGAACAATAAGAATAATAATTAAATCATCATGTATTATGTTGTTATTGTATTTTACAGAACTGTTTTGTGTACATTGCACACACATATTAATTCACATGCGTTTTTTTCATATATTATGATGATTAGGTGGAGTAGTTATTATGCGTATGAATTTATATAAAATCATTGAGCCGTGAAATCGTTTGTTATTGAAATTACTATTCAGGGAGAAAGTAAATTAATTACAATGCTAATTATTGCATAATTTATTGCAAATTAATTATTGCCAGTTATACAAAGCAACAAAATATTGTATAATAATATAACTTTGTTTATGCCAAATAATAACATAAATTATCAAAAGGTTATAGTGTTTATTTGTTAATTTTTAAATTCCTTTTCTGATAAACATGAGCAAAAATAGTTTTGTTATGCAATTTACTTGTATTAATCTATTATGTGCAAGATGTAATTTGTCAAATATTTTTAAGTATATTAAAGTATATAATATATGATTATTTTCGAATATTAGGTTAGGTAAAATTTTATTTTAACTTTTAATGCGCGATAATTCGTTTCGAGAGGACTTCATCCCTTGTAGAAAGCATCAGTGCATTACAATTACACTTACAAATAATGCAGATGGGAGTTTTTTTAACCAAAAATTTTGCTCCAAATAACTGTTAATGTAAATTTATATTTTAATTTTTTGAAACATATTTTTAATGATTTATTAATATTTATTATTTGCAATTAAAACAAAATTAAAATTAAAAAATATATAATTAAAAATTTAAAAAATATTTTTTTTAAAACATTTTAAATAAAATATTAAACATAAATATTCATATTTTTTGTTAAAAACCACATTCAACAGTTTAAAATGGAAAGAGGGGAGGATTTTCACCAAAAAGTTGGCTACTCTCCATGGTTCAGTTTACAACCGGGTTTATTATCACTAAAGAGTTAGGCCACAGTAGCAGCAAAATTTGTCTGGCACAGAAGAGAGGAATGCAACAGGCGCTTACCAAAAGCTGCAGACTGCAAACCGCGGCAAAGAGCAAAACGTAGTCTAGCAAGTATAACATACGAGTAAGTGAGGGTTGGTTTCTCTGCCCCAGCTTTATGAGGCATGTTATTAGACTATTACAGTCGTACTTGTATGTATAACCATGTAGTGTTGTTTTAATATAAGGCTGGGATTAAACAAAGCAACAAGTCGCTTAAATTGTATATTTTTAAATAATTAAAAATGTTCTTTACTATATGCTCTAAATGATTTTATCTGTAATCTCTTAAAATTACATAATATTGAAAAAAGATGGATTTACACTATTTCCTTTGCTTTATAATTTGAATCAGACTTATAGAGCGGTAAAGCTTTCAATCTAAAACACGATAAAAATATCTTTACAAATTGAAATGCAATTAATTTTAATTAGTAAAATTTAATTATATGCAATTTGCAATGAAGCTTCATGTATTTATAGTAATTTATTTTTGTAATTTTATTGGTATTAGTTTTCAGATCATATCAATATTGGACATGGTTTTAATTATGATTTGAATTACATCGACGAGTAAAATATTCTTTAACTGAATTTGCAATATAAACTGAATTACTTGCATCTCTATTGCATTATGAAAATCATGTTACTAATTACTAGCAAGTAGAAACTCCCTTTCAACATATTAATATTATATATTTTGGGCCAACATGTATTTATTTTAAAAAATTAGAAACAAAATAGAATACTATAAAAAATTATTTATTTTTACTATACATCTTAATTAAAATGCATTCTGAAATGCAATTATATTTTATTTTCTATCATAACTAACACATTATTATAAAAACATAATGTAATATTATATAAAAACACTACAAGTTATTAGGACATGCAATTTTATATTCATTCTTCTTTTATGTTTCAAAAAATATGGTAAGAAAAACAACTTGCTATAACAATATTTTAGGCTTTTTTGAAACAATTTTTATTATTTATTGGTTCTCAGCACATTATTATAGTATTAAAATGAATTTTCCTTCCTTTTTTTTAATGCATGGCCACGATCCGATACAATTTCTATATGGAAGGTTATGCAAGTTATCGAATAACTCATATATATAGACATTTTTTTAACAATATATAAAATAGTATAAAAAGGGTTAGAAAAAAAATATACATATAAAATATAAACGAAAAGTATGTATAGATAGTGTAAGGTAAAAAAAGGGATGAAGAAAGTATTGAAAATTTATTACATATACGTGATGGTGAAACTAAGGTTTGAAAATTTATTCGACATTTTGGAATTTAATACATTCTACTCTCCCTTTATTCTTATACCCTTTAACAAAAACCTTTCTTTCCCTGTTCCTTTTCATTTTCTAGTATACTTTTAACACAAGTAAAATGTTTTGAAACTATAATCAGTTTTTGAAATATTCAACTTTCATAATATTTTGTATTTACATTTGTAAACAGAGTCTTCAAGTTTTCTTTGGCAGGAAAATTTTCTCCATAAGCCACCACGTTATATAGAAAATTTGAATTTTTTCTAAGTAACTGTTAAAAATGTTAATTTGAAAACATCTCCTACCCCCCCCCTTCCCCCCCATTTAAGGGCCTTTTGATAATGAATCAGGAAGTCATTTTTTCCGTTTTTTTTTTTTTTATGCCAAAAAAGCAATTTCGAGTTAGGTTTAGATTAGGACCGTGGGAACACCGCAAAATCAGCTGACTTGAAGCTTCCATTAGAAATAATAAAAATAAATATAGTGACCTAAATTAATTAAAATAATCAGCTAAATAAATATATATATCATAATTGATCAATAATGTATTTAAAAAATTCTACAGTTCAATAAATTTATGATAACCACCGGATATGCAAAATTTCTGAACTTTTTAGTTCAGTTTTGAATCAGAAACTTTGTAGGGAGATTTAAATTGGGGATTTAAATTTATTTACAAATCATAGAGTTTTCATGTTCAAAGTTCAGCCCAAATTCTTCCACTTCCGACTACTTCTAGAGGCACTATTATGTATTTGTTGAACTATATACGATGTGAAATCTATACAGAACGCATCTATATCTTGCATGTATGTTAGAAAAGGGTCTATCGTTGTTGGGAGTATTCAAAGGCCTCGTATAGAAATCCAACCTCAATACCTTCGAGTTTCTTATAAAGCTTTTCATGCCAAACATTTTCACCTTACTCAATATATTCTTCTGACGTCAAAATCAAATATATTTAAATATGCATTTACTGATGTTTTAATTAAATTTTTACTAAGGTTGCAGCCATCAAAATATTTTCTGGCTAATCGCTTATTATAAACAAAGAACAATCGATGGCTTTGCTAAAAAAAAAAATAAATAAAATAAAAAAACAATACATGAAATGTTCTACAATTCTTGAAAGATAGAAGCATTTGATATAAATTAGTTGTTCCCATAAGAACTTTACTTTTAATCATAAATATCTCCATAATTTATAACTTATCAGTATTTCACAATAAACTTTGGGATTCAAGAGACTTGTACAGAATATTAGCTACTTTTTCAATGTATGTTTTCTAATAAGAGTGTCTTTAAGATGCAATAATAATTATAAACGTACATCAACCTCAAGAATTGCTAATATTTTAAACCTTAATTTAATGCGTGGGACACGTATTGTTGTATTTATTAAAAAAAAAACAGTTTGTAATTTAAAAATAGTGATTAATTATTAAAACAAGCAAGCATGTATGTATTTTGATATGAAAATAGTATTACATCTTTATTTTATACAATTATACTATTTCGTTATACTTAAAAAATACCAAAGAAAATTTGATTAAAAAAATTACATTAAAAATTCAAATGTATTAAAAAATTCATTACATCCATTATCAGAAAAAAAAGTAATTACGGTCAATCAATTAACAAATACGTATATGAAATAAAGTAATTAATTTTTCATTTTAATAACATATTGAACAATGATATATTTCAAAATAATACTATTGTATTGGGTATTAAAATAGAACAAAAATTAATTATAGCTGAGTTTATACAATACAATTATTGCTTACGGCTATAGTAAATCCCAGCTTGCATTGCAAAATTATTCATGTTTTTATTTGGTAATATTGATAAAAAAAAATAGGGCTTTGTTAACTACAAAATTTTTTTTTTTATTTTACTACAATATAATACGCAGATTATTTTTTTAAGTAATTGCATTGCTATTAATTAAATTTTAAAAAAAGACGAAAAAAATGTCCCAAACTTTTTTTTTTTTTCAGTATGCTTTTATTATATTTTCAAAAACTGTACGAGTATAAAATATATATTTTTTAACAATATCTTATTTCCTATTAAAAATTCTTCAGTGATACGTTTAAGAAATATTGATAAAATGCCTCTCAAGTTACAAATAAAGTACTAACACAAATTTGCTGTTGAAATTCTTCTCTTCCTCTAACTTCCATCCGAATCTCCTAAGGGGCCACTCCTCCTCTTCCTATAACATTCCTTTTTCCTAACTTATTACTCCACGACAGGAATGTAATCTTTATTGAAATACAATATTGAAAAATATAACCATGCAAATATTTGATATGCTTTTAGGCACAAAAAAAAATGTTTTATTATCAAAACGATAGATCAATATATAATAATGCGTATAACATAAATATATATATATATCATATATGTGGCTCTTTAATAACTGTGATATTGATATATTATATATATAAAATGCCAAGCTATGTCGGATATAAATAATATATAAATATTAAACGATAAAGAAAAATGTAGAGAGAGAGAGAGAGAGAGAGAGAGAGAGAGAGAGAGAGAGAGAGAGAGAGAGAGAGAGAGAGAGAGAGAGAGAGAGAGAGAGAGAGAGAGAGAGAGAGAGAGAGAGAGAGAGAGAGAGAGAGATGAAAATATGTTAACTGTTCTGGAATTTTTTATTGGTATCTAAAAATTAAATAACTAACATTTTAAAATCATTTTTAAAGGATTAATTCACATTATATTTTTGTGCTATTTTTTTAATCAACATTGTTTTGAATGTTATTTTATACATATCTAAACCTCCAATAATATTTAACTAATATTTTTATTGAATTATGTAACTAATGAAATAGAAAATATATAAAAACCAATTATTATTATTTGTAATAATTTAATAATCCTTTTATTTTCACAGAAAAAAAAACGCATGAAATATACAGCTTTTTAAAATTAAGTGTGGGTGTATGGATAAAAAGTAATACACGCCTTACAGTAAGAAATAAACCGTAATTAATTCAATTAAAACTAAATCTCATTGAAGAATTTATCAGTGCAATACATTTTAGTGAATAAACGAGAAAAGCCCAAACATTAATTTAAAACCAAATAATAATAAAAATAGAAATATTAATCTCTACCAAATTCAGTTTTAATTTAATAAAATAAATATTGTTTTGTGTTTAAAATAAATAATTTGTATTTTATTATATAAAAGGGATTATCTTTTAACATAATATTAATGGAAAACATGAAGCAACATAGGATTATTTTGATTTGATTCACTAGACTGATTAGTTTACTCAGATTAACTATTAATGCATGAATCATTATTGAATAGAATTAGTAAATATACTATGTTGTATACATATTCTCTATTTAATCTCGTGTTTATATAATATATTTAATATGTTTCACTTGCTAACACGTTATAACATTTACTATTGAAAGACTAAAATGTTACCCATGTCTAAATTATATAATATGTACGTTAAAATCCAATATTACAAGTTAATTACTTATACCTCGCTCTCTCTCTCTATATATATATATACAAATCATCAAGGGAGATTGATGTAGCAATGATGTCAAATACATGTTGATTTTTGTAAATATCAAGAGTATTTGCAAATTAGAATATCTCAAATAAAAAGAAAATGTAACAGCAAGTCATAAATTATCGCTTTTTACTTTACAATCGTGTATTTTTGTGATTTTTTTGCTCCCTTATCTTTGAATTTTCAGTTGCATTTTAAGGTAGAGATAATACGGATCAGCTGGCCCAATGCTAAAAAAATCCCATTCATAAAAATTATGAAATTTTTTTAAAATGTTCTCCTCTACATGCCCTATCAGTAGGTAAAATATCAGGTGTACAAAAACGAACTAGTTTTCGAGTAATTAATTTTTAAAGTTGACTAATTTAACATAGAGAAATGGAACTTCCATGTTAAATTAGTCAACTTTAATAATTAAGAACTCGAAAACTAGCTCGTTTTTGTATACCTGATATTTTACCTACTGATAGGGGATGTAGAGGAGAAAATTTTAAATTTTTTTCATAATTTTTATGAATGGGATTTTTTTAGCAATAGGCCAGCTGATCCGTGTTACCTTAATACAGATGCAATTATTTAGTGATTACTTATATTTCATGTTTTAATGGAGTATCAACCTAAAATATTTTTAGTGTAAAAATGGATAGAGGGTGCAATGATATGCCACTCTGATTTTTGTCAGATTTTTAGAGCTCGGGAAGTATTGCCAAAAAGTTTTGCCGAGGCTAGATTTGAACCCACGTCCCTTTTAGGCCTTATCCTTTTATTAAGAGAGGCGTCCAGAGGCGTCACTTTCTCTGCACTTTTAATAATTTTTAAAAATAGTTCCCGGACTCTAAAAAATCTGAAAAAAATCAGAGTAGCATAATATAACTTTGCATCCATCCATTTCTGCAATAAAATTTTTGAGCTCAATACTCAATTATATAAATGAAAATTACATTAAAAAATAATTAATTTTTAGGATTCAAGACACATAAACTATAAACATTGTCGTTAATGTAAGAAAACAAAAAAAAAAAAACAAAAACAACAAGAGCATGAACTGTATGAAGTAATTGATACTTTTATTGCTTGAGAAATTTGATAACTTGGAACAATTTTTTTTAATGTCTGTGAAAGTTTAATGTAGACTTTAATAAAATTCTACTTTCAAAATCAAACATGACGAGCGAAGAGACTTTGATAATATTGATACAGCGAGAACGGATGTGTGCGTTCTGGAGGCAGAGAGGAAGTATTTTTTTTTTTTAATTAAAATCAGAAGAGGAAGTCCCATATTTATTCTAAAATTATATTTACATTCGATATTTTTATCTAATTTTTAAAAAAACGTATGTAAAATGTTGGATATAAAATCATTGGCACAACTAAATAAATTATGTAAGAACTATTATAAAAATATTTTCAATATTACGTGCTACTTTCTCTCTCTCTCTCTCTCTCTCTCTCTCTCTCTCTCTCTCTCTCTCTCTCTCTCTCTCTCTCTCTCTCTCTCTCTCTCTCTACTCTCTCTCTATATATATATATATATTAATCATGTTTCACTGCGAAGATTAATAAATATTTATTACAAAAACATACCCGGAGTCATTAAAATTTTAATAAGTTCTTTGATTCTTGTTGTTGTTTACAATGTTTACAAAATAGATAATTAAAAATACAACTTTTTACGAAAACATAGCCATCATCACGAAAAATGTCCCTGGGAATATTGATAAAATTGGTGTTATAAATCTGTTGGTAGGGGAAAAATTTGCCGGGGAAAAAGTCAGTTCAATGCGGACAAAATATGTTAAGGGCGATATTCACAAAGAGAGTTATCCAGGTTTCTTACTAACCACGTTTAGTCAGTTTAGTGTCATTGAATTTGGCTGGCGCTAACCGTGGTTAGTGAGAAAGCTGGACAACTCTTTCGTGATACGCCCGCTATATGTCCTGTATGTTGTTCTCATAATCATGCTGCCAACAGTGCATGGAAAATTATTCTTATTTGATAAAATCACCTATAAGGCTTTTTTCCCCTAGAATGTAAATAGTAATTAACATTCTATTTTAGCTTGTTTAAATTAAAAAAAATTCATAAATTTCATAGATTATAATACCATACTAATTAATATACATATATAATAAAGGAAAAATAAAATTGCATGAATAATAGTAAGGCAAGCAATATTTTAATATTCCTACCTGTCGTTTGTGAATTTAAAATATAATACGCAAAATATTTTTTCTATTATAACTTTAAAGCAAGTGATTTTAAAATAATTTACTATGCAAAAACCATAACCTTTTGTATATTATTTTTATCGTATGAACGTGTGTATTTAAACACTGGCAAATTAAATGCTTTATATTAAATACTAAGCGTCATGATAAATAAACTAGTACATTTTACATTAAAATATAAAATATTAAAAACTCAGTTATATATATTTTTTTTGTTTTCATTATAATTAAATAAATAATGAGATGTATTGTATAATACGACACAAACACACAAACAGGAACGGCGGCGTTGAAGCTTAAACAATAGAGAAGCAATTTACACCCCCTCCTACCCTCCTTCCTCCCACACTTCCACCCCAAAAACCCTTTCCCCCCCCTCCTTCTATTTTATCCCTTCAACTCATTTAGGACTGTTTGTTCTTGATCAATTTCACCAAGTATTATGCCTTTACATTTACTAAAGCTTTAGTTTTAAGGAACTTCAAAAACAGGATATTTAAAACGTTGTTTCATTAAATTTTATAGCCTTAGGTAGTTTATACTTAGTTGGGATTGTGTTCGCAGGAAACATCTCTTCTGACTTAATCATGTCCTGGGCTGTAACCACTAAACAGGATGTTTGCAGGAACAAGCTTGTGCACTCAATATATAAAGGAGAACTCGAGTGCAAATGTCATTACAAATTTGTATACTAAATTCAATAATGTGTTGCATCTTAAATAATTACTATTAGATATTTAATTAGTTGTAAACTTGTGTGCAAACGAAAAGAAGCCATCTTTTGTTTGTTCTAAAAATATTAATAAAAACTTAATAAATATTTTAAAATTTTTATTAAACATAAATTTCAATAAATAAAATTTTGAATTTTAATTTAACATTTATTATAAAAAATGCAATGTTTATAAAAATATTACTAAAACATTCTTATATAAAAACAAAATATGTATTCTTTAGGAATGGAACATACCGTTAAATGAGAAAAACTTCACTTTTAATCTGTGTGCTACCTTCGATTTTAAAGCGCTTTTAAAATGTAAAATTTGGTATAATCTTACCAATTATCTGAATATCATGTACTTCATATTCAAAATTGTTTTTTAACAGTTTTATATTTCAGTTATCTTTTTATTATTTTCTAAAAATTAGTTGAATCAGAATGTATACATTGAATCTATTAAAATAATCTTTCTAAATCAAAGGCAATAATTTTGTTTCTGATTGATTGCTTGATGGTATTTTGGGGCAATTGACACATTTTGGTCATGTATGCCCCCACTTTTGTTTTTTAAACAAAAAATATCAGCATCCTTTTATAAAAAATAATAATAATAAAATATTCATCCTATATAAGAAAATTTAATAATTAATTAATCATGAACTACTAGTATTATATAGACCAACCATATATAGTAGAGATAGAATATTGAAATTTCAGTAAGGTATACTTCATATACAATTTAATCTTCAAGTAAATGAGGACATGCATTTGAGGTGACAAGTCTTCTCATATAGCCTTCACACAACTATAGTTGACGGTTAGAATGAGGTGAATGCAACACGACTCTTGAAATGTACGTGTGGGGAGATTAAACATTGTCCTAACTAGAATTAAACTCTCATAGTTTAAATTTATAATTATAATATAGTGTTAGTAAAACTAGTTTTGGTAGATTACAAATGGTAAGATTTTGTATAGAATAAAGAGAGATGAGAGGGGTGTTAAAGTGTATAATAGTTGAGGAGATGCTGTATATGATGTCTGCAGATGTCAGGATCTTAGTTAGAGTGATGAAGAGAGAGAGAGAGAGAGAGATTATTTATTTTTATGCACCAAGAAAATATGAAGAGAGAAAAGTAGTAAAGCAAGTCATATAAATATAAAACAAAATTAAGTACTCATTTCATCTTCATTAACTTTAATAATTAAATAATAAATTCATGAATTAAGTTTTAGATGTAATGAAGTTTCATAATTATTTTCTTAACTTTTTTTTTAGTGTTATGATTTTTTTTTCAACTAGTAATTAAAAATTAACCTTAATATTAATTATTCTTCAACTGATCAAAATTTAATAGTATAATATATTATGAATATTGAAAAATGTTATCTAATTGCAAAATATGGTCAGGATTCTGCCTGCTATAATATATTTATTTTTTTATGAAATTTAATAAGATATCTTAATTAAATAATTCAAACTTAAAATACATGAAAATAAGAACAAATAATTTCAATTTTATTAAAAAATCATAAGTAAAATTAAAATGTGTATGATGCAATAAGGGAGTTATTTAAAAAAAGGTGCATTTTCTTTGGTATAATAACATACAGTGGAATTTGCAAGAAGATAATGATGGAACATTCAAAGCATCGTTTCTAATAATTTATAAGTTTTTGTCTAACTTCTTGTAATCTTATTGTAACAAATAACTTGAAGATTATCATTAAAAAATCGACTTTGATAATTACTTTTTGTTATAAAACAAATTAGTCTAAAAAGGTAACAAAAAATGACATTAACTTTATATAATGAGTTATAATTAAAGAAATTTTTGATTAATAGATAAGATAGTTTTGAGAAAAGTTATAAGAAAAGAAAAGGAATGTAATTATTCAGTGTTAAAATAACCTAAGGGCTATTTTTTATGTCAAAGATAAAATGTTATAAGAACAAGAAACATTACTAGGGATAAAAGCACAGTTGGTTTCATGGTACTTCTATTTTTATATATATGTAACCACAAAACAAAGCAACTCATACATTCTTAGAGTAATTAATGTGGCTTTAAGGCCCTCTTGGCTTCACCTTTTTACTTGGAGAGTACAGTCAAAGGAGAGGACAATTTAAAGCTATTATTTATACAGCTATTTTACAAAAGCTTTGTGTACTTTTATGTAGAATGATATTTTTTATTGTTTTAAAATTTAAAAAAAAATAAATAAGTAAAAATTATTACTTTATTTTATTAATTTATTTTTTAATTATTAAATAAAAATAATGTGTAATATGACTAATAAATATAATTATGTTGTCTTTATAAATTTACTTTAATATTTTTTAAACAAATTTGTTTTTTGTACAATTTATAAATAATATTTCCAACTGCATTTAATAAGATAATAAGCTTTTCGCAAATCAATCAAACCGGATAACGATGTTTTATAAATAGATCAGTATTTCATATTATATAATTAAACAATTGTATGCCAAATAAATTAGTGATATGTTACTTATCAATGTTAATCCGTGTAACATAATTATTTCTGAAATTTATAACTTAAAATCTCATTTAGCATACAGTTTGCATTACAGTAAATTATAGCAGTAAAATTTAGTTCTACCTATACATTTGGTTATATTTGCTATAAATTCCTTGCCACTCAGCTCCCTCGAGTCTCCTTTTCTTTCTTTACCCTCCATTAACCATACAAATCCAGAATTAAAGCTTGCTTGCACTTTTGCTTCTACAGAGATTAACAAATAATTCTCGTGTATGAGAGAAAAAAAAATCTCTATTATACATTCTACTTTCTTTATTTACAATACCCCAGCTGATGTCCAGATGTAATTATTATTCAAAAGATAAAAATAAATGTTTTTTTTTTTTGTGTGAGAGTTAAAATTGGATTGAGAGAGGGGGGGGGGGGGAGAAAGGAAAAGTAAATTCTTGATTAGAAATTACTACGTTAAAAAAATTACTTACCAAAGTATGTAATTACAATTTTATTGTAAAATAACAATTCCCTAGTCAAATTCTTAAAATTTATTAAGGGGCATTCACAAAGCCTTAAGGCCTCATTTAGGGCTCGATAACTTAAAGCCCGATTTTAGGCATGCTTTTTAGACCCAAAATTTCTGTTCTTAAATTATCGAGCCCTAAATATGGCCTTAAGACTTTGTGAATGCCCCTTCTTAACAACACAAAATCTGTACAAGTTTTATTTTTGTTTTTATTTATTTATTTTTTTGTTTTCTAATTTGACGAAGTAGTTTCATTTTCTGATTTTATATGTTGGGTGACTGAATACTTTTGTGCATGGGTTATGCCTTTTTTTATGACACCCTTTGAGCGAATTATTTTATTGGTCAATGCTCTTTGTATATAATATTGTATTGTATTTCATTTTGCTCAATAAACAGTTACTATTATTATTATTTCCCATATACCTGGCCCGGATTAATAAATGCACCTGTGTCAACGGGTATGCCACCTTATTGGTAAAACCCCCTGCCTATATCTATTCTCCTTAACCTACTGTATATATCAACATGGCTGCCCACCTATTTTCCTATTTTATACCAGTACTTTGCACTCCCTTTTATAATACCTCCATAGTTAAAAGTCTTAATTTGATCAATAAATTGATTTAAGTGGTTGCACTTACCGGTGGATTTTTTAAAGTATTTTACTACCAAGTAGTCTAGAGTTAATTTCCAATTAAAATTTGTTTGTGTCATCAAATAAAGATAAAAAAAAAACAAGGAGACTCGTCGGGTTTTATAAAAAAACAAACATAAGTGTATGTTGTTGAAGCTCCAATTTGCTACTCAATTCTCTGATGAGTTGGAACTTCAAAGAGAAATGTTAAAAAGAACTTTTTCCTCGTATAATTAGGCTTTTTTTTATGTGATGAGGGAATGTTTTTGATAGCACGATCAATAATAGTCCCCTTGCTGTAAATTTATTTCAGTATAAATATATATTTTATACACTGAACAAAATTATTATTTGATTTTTTTTTTAAATAGTCAAATTGTGACCCTTGTTTTGCTAAGGAAGAAAGACTAATATTTATATTTGTTCAGTATGACTTAAAAATTAATTTATTGACACTTATTCCAGTATCAGAATAATACTGTAAGAAGCAACTGAATTTATATTTTCAAGAATATTCCATTCACAGAATACCCCCCTCTATTAATGAGTTAATTTTACTACGCTGAAACGTCTGTCGTCAATTTCGCGCGCCAGCGCCGCCTTTGCCGGGGCCCTTAAAAATAGGGGGAACCACTTTTCATGTAGACCACTTCGGGGGGTACCTCTGAGCCGATTTTGAGCGTCCCGGAATTTTTTCCCGGGCCAGGAAAATTACCCAAAAGTGCAAACTCGCGATGTGTCAAAGATGTTGTGGAGAAAAGGTGAGATATGGGTCCCCCCATAAAAAATTCGGGATTTCCGAATCTCCAAAAAAAATTTCGAAAAAGTAAAAAAATTTTGGGTTTTTCGCGATTTTTCGGAGAAAAATCGCCTTAAAAACCTCGAAAGTTTCGAAATGTTTGATTTTGACCTCAGAAATGAAAAATAGACAAAATTTCACATAAAATGGGCATACTGAAAAATTCCGCAAAATTAGGGGCCGTTTCGGCCCCCCGTCCCGGAAAAGGGTCTTTCCGGGACCAAATTATATATTGGAACGGTGCGCGCTAGCGCACCGGTCCAATGAGACGAAATGGGCCTAAAAATCATGTGACCCAGGTCCATTCAAAAAAATTCGAAAAAAATCATTATTTTGGGGAGCGCAAAATTTTGAATTTTCAGCATAGGGACATGCGGGTTAAAAGGGGTCACTTTCGGACCCCAAAGCTCAAAAAGTTACAGAGATAGCTCGATTCTGAAAGAAAAACGCTAGTTGGGTTTGTTCCGGACTACAAAACTGCTATCTTGAAAATTTCGAATTTTGAGTTTCGATTTTCAAAATCCCGGTTTTCCGGGACACGTACTCAAAAATCGGGTGAACCAGGAACATGTGATACACCGAAACTAAGAAAAAGTTGTGCGCCATGGTTTTTTACACCTTCTATTAAATTTTCAAAACGATCGAATCATTTTTCGCGAAGTTATGGCGCCCGAAAATCGAATTTTATATTCGCCTCATTTCCCCATAAGGATTAACCCGGGAAATTTCACCCGAAAATGAAATTTTCGAATCTCGGGTTTTTAAATTTTTTTCTAAAGCAGTTTTTCACGAGGAATCCGAATATGGCCTCAGAATTGAGCTGCGACGAAAATCAAAATTATGAAAAAATATTGAAATTTTTCAAAACCTGACTTTTTTCAAAAAAACGTTAATAACTCAAAAAGTTGGAATTTCAGCGCTTTTTCGTGGGCACCGTTGGAAAGCCAGTAAAATTTGGCTCTAGAAAAATGAAATTTAAGAAACACGGGACCCATACAAAAAATCACAGAAAATCGGAAAGTTAAGAAATTTTGTGATTTTCGTCATTTTCCAGTTAGAGCAAATTTCCGGGTTTTTCTTTTTTCGATAACTTTTTTTCTTTTGATTTCTGGGCAAAACGGTGACGGCTCCCCGCTCCAGGCTACGCCTGCCCCAAACTTACTTTTTATCGAGCTTTCCAACGGCGGGCTCAAAAATAAGATCCAACTTATGGTTCGTGACTTATGGCACGTTTTTGGAAATGCACTTTTCCTCGGCGTCCCGGAAAAAAAATCCGGGACGCCGAATTTTGGAAACCATTTTTTCTGGACTCAAATTTTGTGCTCTTTCCATTGGTGCCATAAGATTTGCCATAAATCCCATAGGAGCCGAGATAATGGAGGGAGAATGTAAAGACAATTTATTTTTATGGCTCTTATTTGGTTTATCTATTATATAATTGTAATAGCATTACATTTACATATTTCTCGATGCGCCCGCTGCCATAACATGAAATCTTATGGAACTAGCGTTGCCAAACTTTGATATAAGAGGCATGGGATGTACCTGCACCTGTCCTGCTGTGTTTTAAGCTTCCATCAATCATATTTCGACACTTTTAAGCGAGTATCTTTGATCCGAGCGCCATTTCAGTTAACTTTTGCATGCGCCCGCTGCCATAACATGAAATCTTATGGGAGTAGCGTTGCCAAACTTTGACATAACATGCATGGGATGTGTCTGCACTTATCTTGCTATGTTTTAAGCTTCCATCAATCATCTTTCGAAACTTTTAAGCGTGGATCTTTGATCCGAGCGCCATTTGAGTTCACTTTTGCATGCCCCCGCTGCCATAACATGAAATCTTATGGGAGTAGCGTTGCCAAACTTTGACATAACATGCATGGGATGTGCTTGCACCTGTCCTGCTATGTTTCAGCCTTCCATTGATTGATGTAACAACAATTTAGGCGACGATCTTTGATCCGAGCGCTAAATAGCATTATATTTATTGATTTCTCGATGCGCCCGCTGCCATAACATGAAATTTTATGGGACTAGCGTTGCCAAACTTTGATATAACATGCATGGGTTGTGCCTGCACCTGTCCAGCTATGTTTTAAGCTTCCATCAATCATCTTTCGACACCTTTAAGCGAGGATCTTTGATCCGAGCGCCATTTTAGTTCACTTTAGCATGCTAAAACCACCCTCCATCCGTCTTCAATTTTCAGCGAGGCTGCGGTAGCAGCCGAGCTCCATTGAATATGACCTATGAGTGCTGGCTAACCTTCATCTAACCGAGAATTTTAAAACATTTGCCAGAATGAAGCAATTTCTATATGCTAAGATGTAATTTTTATGTATTATGCATGCAATTTCCTATGTGAAATGCATATAAATATGAAACTATTGCCGCCACGGCTTGACAAATTTAAAGTATGATAATGTTATGATGTGGGCATGTAATAGCCTCTATTTGAGAACTTTTAAGCCAATAAACACGCCTCCATCACGTTTCTTTCTATGGAAATTACTGTACTTTTATAGCATTTAGATGAGATGCGGCGACGGCCCTGGAGGGGGCATGAAACATCACAGGATGATGAAAATTGCCATGAACCTTCGTTTTAATGTTCTCTAACATAAAACTGTCCATTTGCGAAAATCGGATGAAAATTGACCGTTTTTCGCGGGAATTTCGAATTTTTTTGAAAATTTCATGATGTATACCATGCAAAAATATAGGAAAATGGTCAAAAAAATAAAATTTTGAGATGAGCATCATTTCCCACTATATTGACCGCGCTGAGTCCGAATTTTTAAGAATTTTTAGTCTCCGACAAAAATTGGAGCCAGGGGGGCCAAAACACCTATTTTCCTTCATTATACATATAATATACTATGTGAACTGCATATAAATATGAAACTATCGCTGCCACGGCTTCACAAATTTAAAGTATGATAATGTTACGATGTGGGCATGTAATAGCCTCTATTTGACAACTTTTAAGCCCATAAACACGCCTCTATCACGTTTCTTTCTATGGAAACCACTGTACTTTCATAGCATTTAGATGAGATGCGGCGCCGGCTTTCGAGAAGGCATGAAACATCACAGGGTGATGAAAACCACCATGAACCTTCGTTTTAATGTCCTCTAACATAAAAATGTCGATTTGCGAAAATCGGATAAAAATTGACCGTTTTTCGCGGGAATTTTGAATTTTTTAGCCAATTTCATGATGTATGCTATGCAAAAATATAGCAAAATGGACAAAAAAATAAAATTTTGAGATGAGCATCATTTCCCTCTATATCAACCACGCTGAGTTCGAATTTTCAAGAATTTTTAGTCTCCGACAAAAATTGGAGCCAGGAGAGCCAAAACACCTGTTTTTCTTCAATATACATCATGCATATAATATACTATGATTTCTGCATGAAAATATGAAACTATCGCTGCTACGGCTTCACAAATTTAAAGTATGGTAATGTTATGATGTGGGCATGTTATGGTCTCTATTTGACAACTTTTAAGCCCACAAGCACGCCTCCATCACGTTTCTTTCTATGGAAACCACTGTAATTTTATAGCATTTGGATGAGATGCGGCGCCGGCCCTGGAGGGGGCATGAAACATCACAGGATGATGAAAATTGCCATGAACCTTCGTTTTAATGTCCTCTAACATAAAAATGTCCATTTGCAAAAATCGTATAAAAATTGACCGTTTTTCGCGGGAATTTCGAATTTTTTTCAAAATTTCATGATGTATATATACTATGCAAAAATATAGCAAAATCGACAAAAAAATAAAAAATTTGAGATGAGTGTCATTTCCCACTATATCGACCGCGCTGAGTTCGAATTTTCATGAATTTTTACTTTCGGACCAAAACTCGAGCCAGGGGGGCGAAAACACCATTTGGTTTTATTGTCAATATAATTGCCGTGATTTTATGCATGTTTTTATAATAAAAGGAATGTGTAAACGGGCTGACTTGAGTGGTGTGACCCGTCCCATGTAAAATTAACCCAGGAACTTGAATTTGACCAAATAAAAGACCGGAAGTGGACAGGAGAGGCGGGAAATTCAAATTTTGGGCAACATTTCATATATATTATGTTTTTATGGTGTTATCAGTGTCGTTTGAGTAAACCGTTGCGGACGAACTCTGGACTGTTGATTGTCGGCTCCATGGCAACCGATTGTTTTGTTTGTTGGGCGACCGGTAAATTCAAATATTTTTAAATTCTCGCCGGCCGCAGTTGACGTTCTTCGACGTTTTACTCAACTTTTTGACATTTTAAGGTAAAGATTAATATTGTGTATTTTTTAATGACTTCAAACTTTATTGAGCATTGATATTTTATATTTTAAACCACTGACCGCTACCAGGTTCCTCTGATAAGCCCCTTTCGCTTTTCGGTTTCCCGGTTTCATCCGATTAAAAAGCTTTCTTTCATACCCAACAAGGCAACAGACGTGTGTACCCTCAGGGCATGGCTGTGCCTTCGGACAGCGTGCGGCCGCAACATAACCTCATATGTTTCCTTTAAGTGGGAGCGCACAGCCACCCGCGAGACCGCACTCTGCCGAGTATTTTTTTGCGGACGAACTCTCGACTGTTGATTCTCGGCTCCACGGCAACCGGTTGTTTTGATTGTTGTCTGACCGGTAAATTCAAACATTTTTAAATTCTCGCCGGCCGCCGTTGATGTTCTTCGACGTTTTACTCAACTTTTCATCATTTCAAGGTAAAGACCAATATTGTGTATTTTTGTTGACTTCAAACTTTATTGCACATTGATATTTTAAACCAGTGACCGCTAACAGGTTCCTCTTATTAGCCCCTTTTGCTTTTCGGTTTCCCGGTTTCATCCGATTAAAAAGCTTTCTTTCATACCCAACAAGGCAACAGACCTGTGTACCCTCAGGGCGTGGCTGTGCCTAGGGACAACGTGCGGCCGCAACACAACCTCATATGGTTCCTTTAAGTGGGTGCGCACAACCACCCGCGAGACCGCAATCTGCCGAGTATTTTTTTGCGGACGAACTCTCGACTGTTGATTCCCGGCTCCACGGCAACCGGTTGTTTTGATTGTTGTGTGACCGGTAAATTCAAACATTTTTAAATTCTCGCCGGCCGCCGTTGACGTTCTTCGACGTTTTACTCAACTTTTTGACATTTTAAGGTAAAGATTAATATTGTGTATTTTTTAATGACTTCAAACTTTATTGAGCATTGATATTTTATATTTTAAACCACTGACCGCTACCAGGTTCCTCTGATAAGCCCCTTTCGCTTTTCGGTTTCCCGGTTTCATCCGATTAAAAAGCTTTCTTTCATACCCAACAAGGCCACACACGGGTGTACCCTCAGGCCGTGGCTGTGCCTTGGTACAGCTTGCGGCCGCAACACAACCACATATGTTTCCTTTAAGTGGGAGCACACAGCCACCCGTGAGACCGCACTCTGCCGAGTATTTCGTTGCGGACGAACTCTGGACTGTTGATTGTCGGCTCCATGGCAACCGATTGTTTTGTTTGTTGGGCGACCGGTAAATTCAAATATTTTTTAATTCTCACCGGCCGCCGTTGACGTTCTTCGACGTTTTACTCAACTTTTTGACATTTTAAGGTAAAGATTAATATTGTGTATTTTTTAATGACTTCAAACTTTATTGAGCATTGATATTTTATATTTTAAACCACTGACCGCTACCAGGTTCCTCTGATAAGCCCCTTTCGCTTTTCGGTTTCCCGGTTTCATCCGATTAAAAAGCTTTCTTTCATACCCAACAAGGCAACAGACGTGTGTACCCTCAGGGCGTGGCTGTGCCTTGGGACAGCGTGCGGCTGCAATTCAACCACATATGTTTCCTTTAAGTGGGAGCGCACAGCCACCCGCGAGACCGCACTCTGCCGAATATTTCGTTGCGGACGAACTCTCGACTGTTGATTCTCGGCTCCATGGCAACCGGTTGTTTAGTTTGTTGGGCGACCGGTAAATTCAAACATTTGTAAAATCTCGCCGGCGACTGTTGACGTTCTTCGATCTTCTACTCAACTTTTCATCATTTCAAGGTACCTTTGACCCCTCATTCTTTAACATACACCCTACCCCACCTAAAATCACCTCAGGAACACGATTTTGAGGGTTTTAAAGACCTAACGCCAATACCGACGCCGCGAAATTCAAATTTTTGAGCTAATCACCCATTGTCCAACACCAACACCCATTGACCGTCGTCTCATTAAAATTGTCTTTCGTCTTTGCTCTTTGCTGTCTGTCAATTCGTGTTTGGTGAAAAATAAAAGCACCATCACTGACACCAATAGCATTACCGAACACCAAGCACCGACCACCACCGTTAGTATGGCCCCCGATTGTTAAGACAACTTGCAAGTTGTCCCCCCCCGCTTGTTTTATAATTTAATCACTAATGGTTTTGAGATTTATAAGCAGCCAAGTTTAGTGTGATAGATCACCTAATTTAAAATAATACTAATAAAAGCCGGCACTTTCCTATAATACCATCACCAGCTCCTTTTCAGTTTCTGTTCATACAATTATATGTTCTTCTACTTAAATTTGTCAAAAACTGACAAGATTAATCAATTTTAAATTATTAATGGTAAATTTAAAATCGCCTACAAGTATTATTATCAAAATCAAGTTAGACAAGATCTCGAGTAACAGCGATTCTTTCTCAACTTCGTCCTTGTATATTCTGCTATGTAATATTGATTGCATTTAGTATTTTCCGTGTAATTCCTTGATGCCTGCTAAATATTACAAAATTTGTTTGTTCTTTCTCTCTGTCATTGTAATGACTTTTTTTCATTAATAATAAAAACACACTACATAATAATTATAAAAACTATAGTAACGTATCTGAATAAAAAGATATTTTAATATATATATTTTTTCTTTTTACCAAAGATTTATCGTATATATATATTATTATTTTTTAAAAAAATGAAAAGACAACATGCAATTATAATGAATTCGTTTTTTAATTGAAACATAGAAGACTGCAACATACATCATGCAACTAGAAATAATCACAATTTCTCTCAGATGAAGAATATAAATGTTATTATAATATTATAAAATACAATAAAAAAATGTATTAGTTTTGTCTTAAATACAGGTATGAAATGAACGATTTTAAGAAATTAAAGTATACGGAAGATTTACTCATTAATTTTAATATAATCAAGATAACAAAATCTTTTAAAAATGTTTTTTATTGATTTAATCGGTCTGTTAATAATTTAAGATATTAAAAGAAACCCTTCAAAATGGACTAATATGCTTCTTTGTTCTAATCACAATAAAAACTCAAAATTATATGAATAGTAACGGTGAAGTAAAATACTATTATATATTTATAATGATTTATACATAAGTTGTTTAAGATTAAACTACTGTTAATCATACACACTAAACTTTTAGATACATAATCTAAGGACATTTTTTTTTTAAATTGACTCCGTTTAATTCAGTACAAAATTTGTATTTAAATTTGCGAAAACTACTGGAAATTAGGTTTAATTAAGCAATTTAATGAACTGAATTGTAAAAAGTTACCATAAGATGAAAATAGTACTGTAAACCCATTCAGTATCTAATATTTAATTTCATGTAATTATCAATATTAAATAATTATATAAACATGTAAGTTTTGCTGATTTCCCTTATGTGTGATGTAAGAGGTTAGTACTTCTATATATATCTTACTAACAAGGAACATTGAAGACTATGTCATCAAGGAGATATAGTATAGTAGCCAGCGTGCCTTTTGACTTCTTGTCTCCTCTCCCCTATAGACCTCCATTCAAAGAACGTGAGCTGAATTATTAGATTTTACCTCTCTCTCTCGCCTTTTCTCCCCCCTGTCTGCTTTATAAAGTTCAGAACTGCAAGAAGTTTCCATTGATATCAAGTCTGTATAACTACTTAGATAAAAAAAAAGAACTATGGTATTTTTGTTACATGTTACTATGAATAGATTTTAATAGAAGATTATGATTTCTTGCTCTTGTATAAATCATTATTAGAATTTACATCACAGCTGTTTCATGTTAAAAATATATGGTACATTATAAATTATGTACTATGATTTAAAGGTCTTTTGTTGGACATTTTATATTAAATAAGGCCTGAAAATAAGTAAAGAATTTAATTTTTTTTAAAGTAATGAATACAACATTAGGTACTATATATACTGTATTTTTTGTTTCAGAATTTTCTGTCCTGAAATTATGAACTTAAATAATGTATAATTCCTTAAATAAAAGGACTCCTTCAAAAGGATAGCTTGTAGCTTATATTCAATATTTAAAAATAATCCATATACTAAAAAAATCTGAACAAATTAAAGTCAGAGTCCTAGTATTTTGGATCCTACATTTATGTAATACAAAAAGTGTCCATTTTTAACTGCAGGTGTACGTATACAGTTTATACTTTCATGTAAAAATCTACTTGGAAAACATTTAATTCAATTTATTATGTATATAAAATTTAACAAAATTTTAATATATTAAAAAATATATTCTTGAATATGTATGGTAATATAAAAAAATTAGAATGAAAATCTTGATGTTTTTTTTTCATACAACGTTGTCAGGAATTTGCTTCAAGTTAATAAAGGCCATTGTAATTGCTTTTCAAATACTTGAGTGGGAGGAGAGGAGGGCATAACTATGCCACAAAATATGGATAGTAATTTTATTTTCAAGTAAAATTCTCTTGAGAGATTGAAATACCAACAAAAAAGAATATCTTTAAGTCTAAAAAAATATTTTCAATTGAATATAAAATTATATTTATAAAGATGATTTTGAATTCACTTTTAATATATGAATTCTTATGAAATAAAGTTAAATTTTTACAATTTATTGGTGCCGATATAGTTTTTTAACTTATAACTGTAAATTTTTTCAATAGTTTGAAGTGTTCTAACTAACTGATTACAAGCAAAGTATATATTTCAGTAATAATGGGCGCGATTCACGAAGAAGTTAGCCAGGTTTCTAACCACGTTTAACTTAACCACGTTTAACTAGATGGTTTAATACTTAAAACAGGTATATAGTTAAACGTGGTATAAGTTAAACGTGGTTAGAAACCTGGCTAACATCTTCGTGAATCACAAACCATATATTAAACTTGCGTGCTATTTTGTTCAGGAAGAATTAAAAAATATAAATTTAAGGACATTTAAAAAGAAACACTAATTTGACATAGGTTCAAAAATATTGCAGTATATGCAGCATCAAACTCATAACTATTAATATATCAGTAAAAACAACAAATATGACTTGGTATTAAATTTATGCTTCTTTTTAAATCCCTATAGTATTTTTATTTTACAGAAAAAAAAAAAATGAATTTCATATTCCTACAAAATATAAACACATCAAAATAAAAACATTGTATTTTCAAAAGAGAAAAATATAAGTCTATATTGTATTAGATATGGTTCAAAAATGGAAAAAGAAAAATGTTAAGAAAGCAGAAAATAGATAAAATTTATATGCATACTTTTTTTTAAAAAGAACAAGATTATATGTGCAAAACATTGAAACACAATTTACAATATATATATATATATATATATATATATATTGTCAGTATGTATAAAAAATATTTATCTTGAATATTTTTCATATACTTAATTTTTTTTTCTTTGTAAAGAATATACCTTAAGGCAAACATATACAGTAACGAAACATGTGAAGCTAAGAGCATGGGAGTATAGTATAAGGAGAAAAGGTGTGTCTTATTTGCAAACGAGTTATGCATACTAAATATGTCTCCCACCTATGCCCTCTCTCTTATTCCTATACTCTTGCTAGTTTATTTTTTTTGCCAGCAACTCTAAGAACTCCTCTCCTTGAGAGAAGTAAAGGGAGTTTTGCCTTGGTTACCTACCTTCATGTGTTTTCATATGTAAATTAATTCTCTAAAAGGGAGTAACATAATAAAGTTTATGTATGTGTGCTATGCTTTGTATATACAGTATAATATTATTATTATTATATGAATTTATTATGTATGATGATGAGTAAAATTACTATGAATTTTAAAGAAAATATGTACATTAATATAGATTTAATTTAATTGTATTTCAATACTTAATTAAAATTTAATAAATTGTATTAAAAAATTAAGAATGGAAGAAAAAATATTTATGTTTTTAATACTCAATAGGATTGATTTGAGCTTAATTCTATATAAATATAGGTATATTTTTAAGTTGAAAGATTTTATATAAAGCTGATGCTTTGGAATTTGAATTCTTATCCATATAGTTAAATATTAAGAATATGCTGTAAATATATATAAATAAATTACAAAGTTAAAAAAAAAAAAGTCAAATGTCATTTATTATAAAACTTGATGTGTCCCATATTCATTTAAAAAAATAAAAATTTAAACATATATTTCAATCTGAATATTCTCATATGTTGTAGTAAATGAAATATTGAGTATGAAGAAAAGGAAGTAAAAAAGGTATGATATATATATTATATTCTATGTTTTAAAATAATGTATAAAAATATCACATATCAGGCTGTTTATTTGTCATTTTGTTTCGTATAAAATAAAAAAGAAAAACTAACAAAGAGAGAGAGAGAAATTGCAGTATGTCTTAAAGTTGAGTCTGATTAATTGTTTTTGTGTCTGAGAGACAGATGTTACATTCTGTTACCTCCTCGTCTATTTCTGTTTCTCTTTTGTGATGACGTCATTATGATCATTTTCTACTTTGTTTCTTATATAAATAAAAGTCTAATTTATACATTAAAAAATTGTTATTTTAATTTTTTATTATCACCATTATATATAGAGGCACGGATCCAGGGAGGAAGGCGGGGGCTCCGTGCATTATTAGACGAAATGTTGGATTTAACATGAGCAATATAGGCATTTCCCCAGTCCAATTATTTTTAACATTGGCCTTATAGAGGCTCCCCCCCTCCCTCTCCAAGATTTTTTTTTCTGGATCCACGTCTGATTATATATTTGGCAACAAAATTTTCTATTTAAAAAATAATTAATTTTAACAGAAATTATATAAATTACTGTTATTATAGCATAGAAGACAATTTCCAATTTCGTTTATGAACATGAAATATGATACTACATTAAAATTTTTATGACATTTAATAATAAATAATAACAAATTATCACCATGCACGTTCAATTCGATTTTTTTTAATAAATTGAACATTTTAATTATAATGTAAAACCATAGAATTGGAATATAACCACTAATCAGTGATTTTGTGAAGAAATATCACGGTGATTATTTTGTAAAAATACTATTTTTGCGCCCAATACTAGTTTTTAAGTACAAATGAGGGGAGAAACTGCAAAGGCTCTAGTACCGGTTTACTGAGGTTTAAGTGGTCATGCAATTTCTTTTATCACTATGTTATGTGCTAAAAGCATTATAAATATATTGTTTCATGTTTCTAATTATATTTTGCTTCAAAAATAAAACTCATTTGACTATATTAGTACTAGAAACTTGACCTTTTCTTTCCCAGCAGTGTATGTTTGTAATAATATCCCATATAAAATGACAACATTACTGACTTACCAAAAGTTCGCTTTAGTCAAAGTACAATGAATGAATGGATGTTGTTACTCACCTAGAACAGACAAGTTAAAACAAGAATTAGACAAATTATCAAGTGCACTAAAAGATACTACAAATAATGTGTTGATGTAAAATACTTCTGCCGGATAATTTGAGGGACTTTTAGCTTACAACACCACAGAATTAAACCAAGTAGCATTATATTATTCTAAATTTGTATTATTGTCCGTAAATTTATATTAAAATAATTTTTTTAAATTTAAATGTGTATAATTATAATGATTTTCTTAACTTTTTTAATTTATAATTATAAGAATGAAAATGAGTTCTATATCAGACAACGGGCAAACCCCAATAACATGTGATTTAATAGAAATAGATGATTTTATGCGGTGGATTGGTAAACTGTCCCGGGATTTCGCTTGTATGATGTGGGCTACTACAACCACAGCCTGGACTAGCTGGAGCAATGCATAGACCTATTAAGCCTACACACCGATTCTAGCCGTATCAGCAGCACAGTAAAGGACATACAAGCGCCATCACTTGGAAAGCACGAGCACACACTCGAAGCGCAGAGGCATTTACAATGTAAAAGCAACCTGCACCTGAGAGCAAACCCGAGTCTCCCGAGTGACAGACGAGCACGAATCCACTACAACACCGACTGACTTTTATTTTGTAATAAATCTGATTTTAAAATAAGTAATACTGGAAAAAGAGGACATCAAGACGAAATTTTCTGTTGAGAATTAATTTCTTACATGTAATGAAAAAAACAGTAAACTTTATATCAATTTTTTTTGCATTTTTTTCGCATTTTAAAAACGTTTTTTAAGATTTTAAATATTAAATAATTTAAATATTGCTTAATAAACTAAATATAATCTATAATTAATGTATATAAATAAAACTATAATACTCGTTAATGTTTAAGTTTGTAATTTTTATATGTACAGATGATGAAATATAAAGCTCACTATTTATAATAATATATTTTAAGCTTGTTAGAATTTGCCCACAAAGTATGACAAATGCAGTGAGAGATACGACACTGAGCTTTCTTAGACATTTCCTAATTATTTTTTTCTTCTCTTTTTCGTGTTCTATTTCTTAAATCTTCTCCGTATCACTAGCCATAAGAGGATTTTTTTTCTCTTAGATATAAAAACAAGCAAGATAAAGTATCAAAAATTTATCATTTTCCCCCTTTTTTTTTCTTCAGTCGTGTTATGAAAACTTAAATTATATTAAATGACAGATAGAGATTATTTTCTTTTCTCATTTATATCTAGTTTCAGTTCTATCATTTATTTATATATAAGTTCAACTAATTTAATAATACATTTTTTTCATTTTGGTGTACGTATTATAAATGTAATGGTAAAATTATAATATTATTGCTTCTTGATCATTACTTTTGTAGCAATGTATTATGATTTTTTATGAACTAATTGACTTACTGTAGTTTCAAGTGGATATTTGATTGTAAAAGAGATATAAAGTCATCTAAATATAAATTGTAGCATTCTAAAAATATATAAATATATGTACCCTACCGCTCAAATTTTAAGACTAATCAAACTTTTACTTTCCTTACTTCCAATAATATTAATTACAAGAAAAAAAGAGACCTAAATGATTTTTCTACAGGTGAAAATATTTCAAAAAACATAATCTACGTAGTTCTAAGTAAAACTATACATACATTTTTGCTACATGAATCACACAATTGAATTCAATAACTTAGCTTTTTTTTGTAAGAAAATTACCCAAAAACTTTCTGTTTACCTTTAGTTACAATCTAAGAAAGTTATGTCTTAAAAAAATATATCTAGTTAAATATTTTCTATGTCTAGGATTCCCTCTCTATTTGTTCATGTTGTAAGAAAGAAAATTAAGATTTATTATCTAGAAAAAAAAACTTTTTACATCTTTTTGTCTCTTGGGATAAGTTAGAAAAAAGGTGATGCGGACTTCTAAGTGAAGAAAAATATAAAAATGTTACTATTTTCTTTCCAGATGCATGTTCACACTTCTTAAGATAAAAATAAAAGAAAAGAAAGAAAGCGCAAAACACCATTCTGGCTTTCACATAATAACTTCATAACAGTGCACGTATATATTCTTCTCTCTCTCTCTCTCTCTCTCTCTCTCTCTCTCTCTGTCTCTCTCTCTCTCTCTCTCTCTCTTTCATGAGAGGTCTTAGAAGAAAACTGTTTTCCTTTTTTTTTTTGTTTCCTTCTTTTTAAACTGAGCTTCAAATCATATTTTTATGTTTTCTTTCTCCCTTCTCTTTTACTCTACTTAAAAGCGGCATCATTATTTTTTATGTTTATGTTACTAAAAACAAAAAAGGGAGAAAAATATCTTTCAAAAAGGTTGGTATAAACATTATTATCACATTCTATAAAAAAATAAAAATATAATATGTATCAATAGTTATTGACAAATAATGGCACTTAATTGAGTATCTAATTTGTATTGGTTTTGTTAATAAATCAAAATAAGGTTATAAAATTTATTAAATAAAGCTACAAAATAATTTTTTATTTAATTAGCATTGATTTTTCAAAAAACGTTTCTCTTAATTAATTTTGTATCTGTATTAACATTATAACATAAGGATATAGTCATTTTATATAATATTCATAGCTGAAAATTAAATAAAAAAATTTCCTATTGTATCGCATGCTAACGAAAATTATAGAATATGCATAATATATTATAACATTAACGTGGTGAATGCGTAAAGGTTGCATTATTATAATGTGAATTTCAATTGTCTGAAGTTAATATAATACAGACATATTCACATTTACTACGTTCACATGACGGTGTTTAATACGAATGTATTAAAAGGTGGATAGTTATTCTTATACGAAACGTAATCAGTAATCAATGGGCTGCTTCATATTGAACGCTGTAATAATGAAGGTATATTAAAATATCATTACATAATATAATTTTTTTTTAAATTGAAAATAATTAATGTTGACCTTAAGAGTAGCATATTCCATTTTAAAGAATTTATATAAATATATTAATTAACTTTAAAAAAAACAAGCATATAATAGCACTTAATATAATAAGTGGGTATGTAAAAATAAATTATTATTTTAATTTTATTAGTAACATCATTTTTGGTAGTAATTAGAGATTCTTTTTGAGAAAATAGCAGGGAGGAGAGAAAAACTCATTTGTACGATGTTCGGTAAGGGAATTACTGATGGCATGCAAAACGTTGACTACAGGGGGTTGGAGAGCACCATCCCCTTGTGTTAAGTAGTAATTAAAATTCGACTTTAGTTCAAACTCTTAAGAGATATTACCATCCAGAAAATGTTTGTGTAAATCAATCCCCTCCTCCTTCTTTCTTTTGTATAATTACGTTTATTTGAATTTAAATATATTGAAATTCTTTATTATAATGTAAAATAGAATTTATTAATAGGTAAGTGGAATTTATTTTTAATGAAAAATATGTATGATATTCATTTTTCAAGAGATTAGTTAGGGGTTATTCATAATTTTAATTAATTTGAGTGTATAAATCTTTAAATTGTTAATATGAAATGACATCATTGAATAAGAATATTGATTTTTGTATTTTTGATGGTTTATGGAGCAATATTAGAACATTGTTATACACTAGTGTGAACAGTGTTATCAAGAAGGGTCATTGTTGCATGTGATATAAAGGAATAACAAGCTTTAATGAAAATAAAAAAATACACTCTGTATGTAGGAGTTATTTGCTGTTACTAAAAATGTTCTATTATGTATAGTGAAAACTGTTACTAATTTTCATTTTTATTTTCTTCACAATTTTATTATTTTTTTGGTCTATAATTTTTATTTTTATATTGAACGTACAATTATATATTAACAATATTATAATTCCACTATTTTATATATAAAAAATATATTCACTCGCTGTATAATAAAAAATACATAATGAATCCATGTTTTTTTTGTCTGTATATAATCCCTCTCTAAAACATCTATCAAACATTGAAATGGTCTTTTTTTTCTTTTTAGAAATTACGCTTGTTACGTTGGGATTTTGTTCGTTAAATTCTAAAAACAATGAAAGGATTAAATTCAACAGTTTTTCAAGGGTTATAATAAATGGTTGCTAGGATCAGTATGTTTATATATATAAAATAATACAATAAAAGCAGCTCAATTTTATATAGCATTCAAGCTCAATTTAATATGAACAATATTCATTTCTGGATTTTAAGGATCTTTCTGAGAACAATGTATTTATAAAAATCATTATTCTATTGTTATCATTGTTATTTCAATTGAAATAGATACCTGAATGAAGATTTAAAAAAATTTAAAAATAGATTTTAGTGAGTCTCAAAAACATTTAATTCTGGTAAAGAGCTCTTTTTGTATTAATTATAATAATGAAAATACTTATAATAATAATAGGAAGTTCTCTAGTGTAATATATAGTAAAATTTTATTATTTTTTGGGAGTTGCTTAAAAAAAAAACATGTTATATAGTGGTAACCATGATACTTCATTTTAATGTTAAAAAACTCTTCTTATATAATTCAAAAAATAAATCTTTGTAGGGTATCTTTGTGGTACTTGCTGTTCTTTTTAAAAATAGCATTATTTAAATGTAGATAACAGTTCTAGTTGATAATAATATAAAGAATTTTCTATATAAAAAAAATTATTATTCGTATAATTATATATTGACTGATCGCAAATTGCATGAATATCATCGAGTTAAAAATAAAACCCCATAAGAGTCTGAATCTGTCTCAATTTAGCATAGAATACATTGATAAGTACGACAATTAAGTGACAAGTTATAATATATAAAATTAATAAGATTTAATTCCAGTTGATCATTGTGCAAAAATTATATTTACTCGGGTATGAAAGGTTTTAATTTAGATTTTAATGTATTGTTAAAAATTATTTTTTCAAACATTTTACACTGATTTAAAAACGTGAAAACAAAGTAATCCATTCACATTTCATTATATTTGAATTTATATAGATAGAAAATTGGAATATTTTTTTATAAAAATAATTCCAATTGAAACCACTCGATCATATTTAAAAACAACAATTAATAAACATAAACACAATTTTAAATATTTTATGAAAAATTATTTATATATAATTTATATTATATTTAAATATTCTAAAAAAAAAAGTAACAATATTTTTAAGTTGAAAATTTACCTGTATTAATAAAGTGGGTGGAGATATACACATAGTTCACGTTTATAGGTGGTTGCTGCAGCTAAAGCAAGCTTGTTATTGGTGGAATGAAGTTTGGAGGGCGGGACCAATGACGTCATTGGAACACGACTCTTTTGACCCACATCTCCCTAGCAAAGCACGAGAGAAGCTCTGTTATAACAAGCAAGCAGCACGGCAAAGCAAAGCGTGGCCCGCCCTTATTTCGTATCCTAGCCGCCGCTTGTAAAACCATTACACGCCATTTTGGTGCTCATAATAATAATAATAAAAAAAAACGTTCTTATTTATAATAATATATGTTAATTTGAATGATATTAAATACATTTTAATTATGATATTTTGATTTTAATTTGATTTAATTTGAATTTGTTTAGAATTATCATTATGTATTTTTTATGTTTTATAAATGATTAAAATAATGTTTTATTATGTTATAATAAAGATCGACCGCCATTTTTGCCTGCAAGTTTTTGAAGTTAGGCAACTTTTTAAGCAGATGTGAGCAACGGGTTGCATAAATTTAAGGATGTAAAAAAAAACTTTGAGTAAGCATCTCTTATGCAAGTAAAGGTTAAAATAGTATCTCACTTCATTGATAATGACCTGTAATGAACATTGAATCTATTTACAAAAATATTGTAGGAAAATTGACGGTGTAAAAACACTTCAGCAAAACGAACATCATAGGGAGTATTTGTACAAAATTTATGCGTTTGATGAAAAAAATCAATTTGTATATTCCTATTTTTGCATTCGCACATACCATCAATTGGGAGTTTACATTTGCATTTAAAAACAGTGTTAAAAACAATAAAATCGTATAACAAAGGAACGGATGTTTTTTAAAGGCATTTAAATCTACCGAAGCATTAAATTTGTCAAAAAACATTATAGATTGTTTATATAATTCTTTATATGAACTAAAAAACAATAAAAGTGTATTAAAATAAAAATTATACTTCGTAAAAGTGATATTAGTTACTGAAATCTACATTTTCATTGACGCGCAGTAAGCTTTCATTGACCGCCATTTTTGCCTGCACTTTTGGAAAGTTAGGCAACCAGTTGTACAGATATACGCAACGGGTTGCCTATATTTTAGGATACAAAATGAAAAAAATCATTGATTCATTTCTGATCTTATTTCAATTGGTGTTCAATGCACTTTAAACACATTTCAATAAATTTGTACCCAACGGTACAGAAAATATGTAGTTTAAACTATAATAATAACGAATCCTCTAAATTTGATAAAAACGTGTATATTAAAGAATAAGAATGATAACACTTTTACTTAACGATGAATAAAAAATGTTATTTATTCTTTCTAAATATTAATTTACAACGGAATTAAGATTACTGAGACAAAAACTTATGAAACAGACACGTTGTTTCTTGTATTAATTTAATTGTTAACATGAAAACATGGCATTAGAGCTGAAGTTTATTATGATTCTTTTCGAAGCGTTAAAATCACCATTAGAGAATTTACCTTATGTTAAGAATATAAATTAAATGTTCAAAATACTGATCTGTTTAAAGATTGTATAAATGATATACGTAGTTTTCAATGACAATAATAAATTATAAAGTGCAAATTAAAATTTCATAACAATACTCGATGTCAATTTCAAATAATATTGAGACTTTTTAATAATGATAAGAATTGGATTTTTTTTAAAAAACTACTAAAAGATAACAAATAATAGTAGAAAATACAATATAGAACATAATACAAAGAAAAGATTTAAAAAAGATAACGAAAATGTTAAAACTTCACATTAGATTGAGATAAAAAAGAAATAGGACCACCACATTAGATTAAGATAATAAAATACGTGTTTAAGGGTTGACCGACCTGCTTACTAGGTGATATAATCTGTGTTGGTCCAGGAGGAAGCTGTGACGACGTCAGGCGGGCCGTGAGAGACTGGAGAGGGATCGGCAGCAACTCGCGGCTGAGATGCGTGGGAGATCAGGGAGAGAGGGGAGGGTACTGGAGGAGGAGGGGAGGGGGTCCTCACCGTAACCACGGTTACCACATATACCGTGGGCGGAGCAAAAATTAACCGGAGAAAATCAAGACCGACTTTTGATAATTATACAAATGTTAATGTTTCACTATTTTTTTTTGTTAATGTTATTTTTTATTTTATTATTATTTTTTTTTTCAATTTTGATAATTTGTAGTATTTTAGTGGTAGTTAATGTATTTTTTAATGTTTGTGGAAAAAATCAGGACTAAATTTGAATAAATGAGTTATTTTGTCGTTAAAAATGTCCGTTAGAGACGTTTTCATTTTGATAATTTTCGAATTTTATTAGTAATAGCTTTGATAAAAATAATAAACATTATTGTTTTTTAAACATAAGAAATCCTGTATGAACATTTCACTTTTTTTTAATTTGCTGTTCATAAATGAAAATGGTTTCATATCTTGTTTTCAATATCTTATTAGCAATTAAATACTGAAAATATATCTATAACAAATGTGATTTTTTTTTCTATAAACAAAAATCCTATCATCAAACAACAGCGAAACAGCTATATATGCAACATATTTAATTTTTTAATAAAAAAAATAGTAATAATAAAACTTTCATAAATTAAAATTTTCTTCATTATAATTTTCCAGGTTAAGTGTTTTCTTTTTACAACTAGAATGATGATTATGACTTGAATTAAAACATAAATTGCACATAACTGCCAAGGTTTCTCATATTCATAAATAAAACTGCTTCTTCTAGTTTATAAGACATGTATACGAGACCAAGGTTGTGTTCATAAAACTGCAGAGATGCTCATTTTACATTTAAGTAATTCATTTGTTCATAATTTCTTTAAATAACGTTAGATATTATATTTAAAACAGTTGCACTTGTTTATTAGCATACCTCACTGTTTATAAACTTTAGTTATTTTAGCTTAGTCGGTCTAGGCTCTTTTTCCTAACGATATCAATGGTTTTAGTTCAACTTTGGAATTCGCAAAAATAATATTTAAAATTACACCAATGACAAAATTGTAATTGATTTTGCTGCAAGCATAGAAAAAAATACTAGCATTTTTTTCCTATGCTGCAAATGTGTGTCGTCATAAGCCAAAAAGGCTAGGATGTGGGAATTTTTACAAGATTCTATTATTGTTGCATGATCTGTTGTTGATTGCATTGTTTAAGTATCTAAAACACTAATAAAAATGTTATATAATTATTATTTTTACTTTCAACATTTATTATTTACAAAAAATTTATGAAAGATTTCATAGCATTGGTTGTAAAAACGTAGTTACAAACAAAATTCGACATTCTGAATATTATTTGTTGCAAAATATTGTTGATTCAATTAATAAATTGAGGTAGTATAAGTCTGTAATTTGTTAATTTTTTCGGTTATTGAACTAATATTACAATTTCAATCTTATTTCAAAATAAACCAATACAATATATATTATTAATTTATATAAGTTTTTATATGTGTACTATCGCAATTCAACAAAAATAATTTTATATTTGATATTAGAGTTTATATAATTTCTAATTTTTTCCTAACTCTTAAAAGTATTATTAAATATAAAAGAAGGTATACTAAATAATAAACATCAGCTAAAAGCATTCTACTACTAATATATGAAGTCATATTATAAATATTTTTAAGATAAAATATTAATTTTGCTCTATACATAAATTAAAACTGATGCTAAAATCAGATATATTGTCACTCTTGTAGTGAGTTGTTGCACTCCCCCCCCCCCCCTCCTCACTGTGACACAAAAAGGGCGACACGTTCCCTTATCGATTGACAGCATCAGATATCTACACGCACAGTGTTGCATCAGCTCGTTGATGTGACTAAATTCACAACTCTCAAAATTATGCATTACAATCAACTTCAAAGTATAATAAATTTAATTAAGAAATGTTAATTAAAATTTACTGGATTCTATGATAAAATTATGTTTTAGGTGAAATTATCTATTACATTAATAGTACCTATTTGAGCTCTACAGTAGCGATCTAATACAGAAATGACTTCATTCTTAATTGCAGTGTACACTTGATTACAAAAAATATATAATTTTAAGGTTTTATAAGATAATTTTAATTTTTTGTATGTATTAAAAACTAGCACATTCCGCTATTTTAAACTAATTAAAAATTAATCTCTATGTAACAAAATTAGGATTTTATGATAAAGTTTTGTTATGGTTTAATTTTATAATAAAATCATCATAATAATTTATATGGAAAATAAAAAATGAAGGTAACCAAAAAATAATCAGGAAATAGTTATCAAAAATTACATGTTATTAATATTATTATATAAGTTTATCTTGTTGTTTTTTGCAACTATTGGTCTAATATGTGTACCTGTTAGGCTGTTATCGAATATAAAGAAAAATATTATAATTATCGTTAAGAACTAATTACATAGATACATCGATAGTATTGATATACAGCATCTGGTGGCAAAAGTACGAACTACAAAAAAAAGGGAAGTGGTTTTAAAATCATGACATTTCTTTTCTATATTAAGGTAGAGATAATATGGATCAGCTGGCCCAATGCTAAAAAAATCCCATTCATAAAAATTATGAAAAAAATTTATAATGTTCTCCTTAACATACCTTATCAGTAGGTAAAATATCAGGTACACAAAAACGAGCTAGTTTTTGAGTTATTAATTTTTAAAGTTGACTAATTTAACATGGAAGTTTCGTTTCTCCATGTTAAATTAGTCAACTTTAAAAATTAATAACTCGAAAACTAGCTCGTTTTTGTATACCTGATATTTTACCTACTGATAGGGGATGTAGAGGAGAACATTTTAAATTTTTTTGATAATTTTTATGAATGGGATTTTTTTAGCATTGGGCCAGCTGATCCATATTATCTCTACCTTAAAAAGCACTATAAATAGAGTAAAATAAATTGACCTAATTATCATTTTATACCTTACTTTATCCTATCGTATTTGATTAGCCTTAAAAGAAAGAATTGCATTTTTTGCAAAATTTTTATGCTAAATTTTGAAAACAGTAAATAACGTAATATTTAACATAAAAACAACACACAAACATCAATAATAATTACCTGGTGTCTTCAAATATCATAGAACTATCTTCACACTAAAAAACAAAAACAAAAATATCTATATTTAATAATTAAATAAAAAATTAATAATTTTATTTCTTTTTTTAAATATTAACACTTAATAGAATTTAATTATATCATAAAGTATTTATAATTACATAAAGAGATATTAAATATAGTAAATTTTGCGAGAAGCGCGTGCTATATATTCAACAGATTGTTGTATAGGTTGGTTTATAAGCTATGCTGTATGTTGGTAGCCGTCGCACGAGTGGTTCGATGCGTAGTGTGAGCAGGCAGAAGGCGCCGGCGTCTCACGTCAAAAGTAGGCGCACGCTACTCAGTGGGAGTAACATTGATGACGTCACATTAAAAAGTGGGCGTGGTTATAAACGTAAAAGCCAGTCAGTTTCGTTAGAATACTGAGTTTGCGCATTAACAATTACTTTACTTTTTTTTTACTATTATTTTTTTATTATTATATTATATTTGTACTCTAATTATCTTATATTATAATAATATTTGATTTTTGGGATTTTTTAATTATGTTAATGTATATTGTTTAGTATTTAATTACTTATATTATAAAAACTCATTAATTTAATTTTAATTAATTAGTTAAATATTATTACAAATTTATTAATGATATTTGCTATTCCAAATATGTATTGTACCAACTTAAAAAAAAAATGAAATGAAAATTAATTAAAAAAATAAATTTCTAAATTGATATTTTATTATAAATAGGTCAGTATGCATTAAAATATGTACTTTCAATTAAAAGATATAGAGCTGATTGCGCTGACGTCATGCCCCTGTAAGTTAGGCTGCCCTATTGAGTACCATAATGCACAGACTAGTATATAAACAAATCACAAATTGATTTTTTTTTCACTTTATTAAACAAAATAAATCAGGTTTAAAAAATTGTAAAAATACACCAATAAACGATAGATAGCATAAAAAAATCGCATCACCCGGGCTCTAAAAAATCTGAAAAAAATCAGGGTAGCACAACTTTGCACCTACTATCCATTTGTGCAATAAAAAAAAAATTGAGGTCGATACTCCATTGCATTACAATTTCTCTATGTATATATTGACGCGCTTGTTTTTTGTTTTTGCATCTATAGGTAAAAAAATAGAATGTTGTTTCAGCAGGAAATACGTTTTAATCAAATTTCCATTGAAGCTTTTTACCTGTACGTATGAAAAACTTATTAACATTTTTTTATTTGATTATCAGTACACCAAGTTTTTTTATTTTTTTCGTCATGTGATATAATGTAGTTATACATATAATAATTAATATAATCATACATTTAGTTTTAGCTTTTAGTCAGTATTACAAAAACAACAACACAGAAATATGATTTTACTATAATAAAGTAATTCAATACTGAATATAATTGTATTTAAAAGTGTTTTTTTTTATATATAGACAACGAAAATAATGAAATTTGAGG